>JAUDYN010000007.1:2400000-3000000 GCA_030407005.1 Desarmillaria ectypa | reverse complement strand
CACAAAATCGTGAAGATGATCGATCTTTCGAATGTCAGAAGAGTAGAGATAACGCACTGAGTACAACACCTACCAAGTTTTTGAATATGAATTTCAACCTTTCGTCAGGACCTGCGACGATACAATCAGCACTATGTCTAGGGCACGATGCCTCAATGCTCACAGTTCGCGTTGATAGCATGGACATTCGGCGTTATGGACTCTGCCGACATATCCAAGATCTTTGGTAACTTTGAGAGGTCAATGCCATGCTGCTCAGCAACGCGTCTAGCAAGAATCGCAGGTTCGACAATTTTCTCGTTGGACATGGTGGTAGGAAACAAAAGAACAGTGTGAGGATCGAACCAATATATACTACTGACATTATGGGTGGAGGAAAAGTTACTTTTATTAGTAAATCACTTTCCTCCGGTTTGATAGCAGCCGGATCGAAGTACCGTTCCACGATCATCTATCTTCCGATGTGAGCACGGACCTATATTTCTAGATAATATGGTGTCATTCCATTGGCAGCATCCCAACAACCAGACAACTCTCGATTTTTGTGAACCCACAAACTGTCGAATGAAAACAGGCGACTATTCATTGTCGGCACGGGGATTTCTCATAGTGTTCATTTCGCACTTCGTTCCGCTATACATAAATACCTACCCTCCTCATTAGCCCACGCAATCCACAACTTTATCTCCAAGTCAATACACCTGCCTTGGACATTTGACCATGCATACTATACGCCGGATATTGATGGATTCATCTCCCACATGTGCGATCCATCGTGGGTAGGGGCTGTAGTCACCTTGCCTCACAAACGGACCGTAATTCCCCTTCTGGATGATGCTGATGAACATGCGAAGGCGCTAAGACTAAAGATGGTAAGCTCGTGGGCACCAACACCGACTGGCAGGAAGTGTACGGAGGTCTGGTCTCAGCGACCGAGCAGGGGAAGGGAAAGTCTGCCATGTTTATTGGCGCTGGTAGTGCAGCCGTGCATGTTCTCGCCGTTCACATAAAAGTGCACCAACTATCCACGTCGCAAGCTCTTGGCTTAATGAGTTCCAAAATTAATTCCTTTTGTGTCAATGCAAAAATCTGATGCACAAGAAGTTGCCGACCTACTGAAGGACGTAACCGAGGCTTACACGTCTACTGGCCTGGCTGTTCCCTCCATCATGCACGTCACCTTCGTCGAGCAAGCCCGTTTCCTTTCTACCCCTTATTACATCGTCGGGACCGTTCCGGACTTCTCTCCTATGTTGCCTACTGAAATCACCACCCAAGATATCCTCCTCACCTTCCTTCAGCGACTAGAGAAGGGAATTTTTCTCAACATGTGCTATAAGCCTCGCGAGACACGGTATTTGAAGTTTGCAAAGGAGGAGGGCTGGAAAAGTCATCGATAGAGTTGATATAATTGCATGGCAGATTGAGATGCAATGGTCCCTATGGGCTGGGGAGGAGAAGGTCAAACAGATTCCTAGAGATGAAGCTAGGCCGGTCTTGTACAAGGCGGGAATGAAAATTGCAAGACTGTTGAACAAAACGGATCGATCCTAGACGGCTTCCAATAGCTGGGTTCAAAGGCCATCTGAGTGCCTCAATAATATTTCTGGTTACTTCGGTGCATCATATCCTGGCTGCTTGCTTATCAAGAGATTAATAAGAGTCTGTCCATCAGGGGGTGATTCAAGCTGTCATTAACTAGATGGTAGTTCCGAATCTTGAGGAACATTCTGGTTGAAAGCATGCAGTACTTGTGTTCAAGTGGCTGAAAAATCACCTTAATCATCGTGTTGCCGCTTGTAGCTAACTGACGCACAGTCGGTCATGTTTTTGGTGATGTTATGCGATTACATTTTGCGTAATTGCTCTGCCGTCATGGAGATGCGCACCTGATGTAGCTTATTCATCGCTTGATGGCGCTTATCGTGGGCGACTAATTTCTTAAAAAGGAATCCAAGAGGATAAGCAGCCCCCTCTTCTCGCAATTTCCATGATGTGATCCGCTGGTGTCTCTAATGCTGCCTAAATCTGGTCTATTTCTTCTCATCACCTGCATCCCCCTTTATATAGCGCTCGGATCCATTATCTTTCCTTCACTATCCTATTCCAACCTGTCTCAGTTACTCAGACTTGCTAAAGCTAATCTACGAAATCAGCTTTCAAAGTCATTGTCAACTTCTATTGAATACCAATCCACTATGTCGGCCACAAAGATTATTCCCCGTCGCAGCGAGCAGCGTGGACATGCAGACCACGATTGGCTCAAGACGTTTCACACATTCTCATTCGCAATGTATGTTCCATCTATTAGCAGTGATAACAACATCTAATCATTAACCATCCAGGTATCAGGATTTCCAACACGAAAAATTCAGTGCTCTCCGGGTCATAAATGAAGACCGCGTCGAGGCCAAAACAGGCTTTGGAACACATTCGCATCGCGAATTCGAGATATTCTCGTACGTAGTCGCTGGAGAGCTGGAACAGTGAGTGAAGATCTCCTTATCACGTAGTAACTCATTGCTTATTTCCCAACTTTAGTAAAGATTCCATGGGAAACACTGAGATCCTGAAGCGCGGCGACCTCCAGCTCACGTCCGCAGGAACAGGCATTTCGCATTCGGAAAAGACTCATGGGCTACGCCAAGTACACTTCCTGCAAATCTGGTCGCTACCTTCCACTCCACGCCTCCAGCCAAAATACTTTACTCGTCATTTCACCGATGCCGAGAAAACTGACAGCTTTGTTCGAGTAGTTGCACCTGTTGATGCCGAAGGTGTACAGAAGGACAAGAGGGAAGGCGATGGTCCAGCACCGGTGAATAGCCCGCTGACGCTCTATGCGACGCTTTTATCCCAGGGAAAGACGTTGACGCAAGCTATGAACGGAAAGAAGGGGTACATCCATGTCGTGCAGACGAGCGGATACAATACTGGCCCAGCGACCGGAGCTACCATAAAGATTAGCGGCATATCAGGCCCGGAGGAAACGCTGAAGGAAGGGGACGGTGCTTACCTCTTTATCGGAGAAGGCCAAGTCAGGGTGGAGAATGTTGGCGACAAGACGGCAGAAATCCTATTATTCGATCTAGAGTAAATTGTACATTTTATTACTGACAGCATTCCACAATATTTTTCCTGAGCTCCTTGATCCCGAAGGGAGGGATCATTTTTGCGCTCGTGATGATGGGAGGTAGGCAAAACGGCGCAGCATCGAAGATGTCCTTGCGCAGCTGACTGATAACATCCTTCACCTCGTCTGGAAGTATGGCATCAGATTTGGTGATCACGGCCTGCATAGAATATCGTTGGACGCCATCTTCTGAGGTGTGCAGATTTTTGGTGAGATGTTCCAGCATCTGGACATCATATTCGTTTAGTCGGTGCTTGCCGTTGAAGGTGACATATACCCTGCGCAGTCTGGGCTACTGGGTTAGCGCTGATAATGTGGAGAAAGAAAACATGATGATGCTCACTCTTTACGAATCTTTAAGTACTGATCAAACAAATCCCCCCACTCGGACCTTCCCCTCCGTCCGTACCCTGGCGCATCGACGAGGACAAGATGGCCTGGTTCTGGTCCAACACGGAAGAAGTTGAGCTGTCGTGTACGGCCCTAAAACGTAGATTAAAACGAGCTGAAATGGCAAGTTCCATGACAGACCGCTTTGGAACTAGTGACAAGCAAATTTTTGCGCCCTAGAACTGCGTTGAACAGGGATGACTTGCCCGAGTTGGCTCGCCCTGTTAAGATGTCAGTTAATACGCGTAAATGAAGTGATGAATAACCAGATTCACCTGTAACAATCACCTACTCGGCCTTTCAATATACAGAGATAAAACATCATAGTGCAAATACCTCGGGTAGGCCTAAGAGTTTTGGAAAAACAATTTCCGAGCCGGCCTCCGTGGACGCGCCTGCAGCCGAGGCGAATTCGGCAGTTCTAGCATCTGAAAAAACATCTTTCACAGTGAAGCTGTTGCGGGCACGGGCGGAAAAAAAACGTCGCATTTGGGAAGATGTTAAAGAAGCAAGTGGTGGTTTCATTGTAAGGCTGCTTCGGGAGAAGCCGATCATCGCCGCAGCCTAAAATCTTCGCGAAGTCCACAATGTTCTGGCAAGTTCAGCAACGTTCATGCGTCACTTTTCTACAGTGGACAGGGTCCTCATGTTCCAAACTACATCATTTCATGCCGAAGAGCTGTCAATGCGCGACCTGGCATATAACATGTTACATGTTTAATAAGTTCGGAGTCACTGGACCGTCTGATAGTTCGCACAGTTGTATTTTCTGACGATGGCGCACAAAATTTGTTCACAAGACAAAGACTGTAAACTAGGTCAGATGAAATAGATGTGGGTGAAAAAAGGTGGTCGTGTATCATCCTTTCCACTGGAATGGCATCCAAGCATCAAGATTCATCTTTCTTCATTCGAGTTGAAGTATTCTAGATATGTCTAGCGAGTGATAAATTGTAGTCAGTCGATATAGTACATATTTATCTGTCTAGATTTTGACCTGGTTTCATCCGCCTTCCAAGAATGCAGGGTCAGCGGTATTGAACCAGGAGCATGTGACCACCTGTTGATGATAGTGTAATACCGCTTATCTCGGTGATGTATGGACATCGTATCGAACAGCGTGAGGAACAATCACCGCCCGATAGGCCAAGTTCAGATCCATACCTCATTGGTAGCTGTCGATAATAGTGATTCGTGACTCGATATGAAGTAGTGAAGAAACCGCGGTTTTTCACTGACCCCTTCGTTTGATCAAGAACCTCGCGTCCTTTTTTTTTTTTAGCTTGGCCTGGCCAGTAGGAACGTCCTCATCGCCTCACTTGACTACGTTGATCAAAGCAATCTCTGAAATACTCTGAGCTTGGAGCTCTAGGCTCCTAGGTTAACGAAGTGCGGACCGCGCAAGGAGTCCGCTTGCAACGTTTTCCTTGAACATCGGTCTGAGTTATAATTTTACCCCGCCTTCTTTGATTTCTATAGCCTAAGATCTAGGGAGATCAGTGCCTTTCTCTCCAAATCTCTTTCATTGGCGCCTCGAGGCTGCGCTGTCAAACCTTTAGCTCGACATGGTCCTTCTCCTGAGTCACGCAACCAGTATGAGGGTCGCTATTTCTAACCAAGCTGCCGGACTACTGAGTCAAGTATTCCCTTCAAACTTAGGTACGTTCATAACTGACCTTTGACAACGTTCGCTGCAGATTTCTTCGGATGCTTTCCGCGATCATCATTCCATTTGGTAAAGTCTATGTTCCTGTTGAGGTCGCGTGCCGTTCGACGGTTGAATCGAGACGATATTCTTGCAATCTGGTATCACAAAACTGCGAAGAAACGACCGATACACAATGATCCATACCCCGTCAAGAAAGAAGTGAAGTTGAAACGTGGTCAATGCGAAGGCGGGCCGGCCGGGATAGTGGGCCACAGTATCGGCCCGAACGACCGAACCGTCCAGTTGGTGACCGGATTCTTTTCTTTCTTGGAAAGCGCCATCACTGTCCTACGACATAGGCTCCACTCGATATCACAAGGGAAAAGATGTAAGATTGGAACCGGGCGTCCAATCAAGGTACGCGTTACCGTGGTTGTGAGTAGGTATCGGTAATCTATCATCATTTCTTGTATCTTCTAACTGGTGGGATATTTTTGTAGATCTAGTACGCCCGTTCGGAGGCATCGCTGCTTAAAATCATATTTGCTTACTTACCTCGGATGTGACCTACTTCCCCACTTGTGTTCGGTTCCAGGGGAAGGGCGATTGCCGGAAGACACCGCTTGACGGTTGACAGCCCTTTTGGAATTAACATAGTGTAGTAACGTATATATATTTCAACGATACATTCTGTAAGTCAGTAGCTCTTTGGCCCCCAACACTCCCCATGTCTTCCTCCAGATGTTCGGCTGGCAGTATTAAGACCGTCGCGTCTACTGCGATCAGTGAAGTTGCCAGCAACATTGATGAATCTGACCATGTCAAGCTGGTCGAATCAAAGTATGAGCGCGACACTATGTCAGTAATTGCTTTATGACCGACCTTTAGCACCGTATCACATCGTACTGACTGTTTCCCTGTAGGCGTCGCGTCGACTGGCGAATGCTACCGCTCTTGGGCCTGTTGTATTCCGTGACTATTATAGATAGGTATGTCATGGAGTTATCAACATATGTAACGTTCTGAACTAATTCTTTAGATCTAATATGGGCATAGCGCGTACTGCAGGAATGGGAACTGACTTGGTATGTCTCGGCGAGACCATGTGAAGGTTTCCTTTCTGATATACGCGACACTAGTCCCTCGATATCGGGAATAGGTTCAGTATTACCTCCTGTGTCTATTTTGTGCCATACATTCTATTGTAGGTTGCCAGCATATATAGCACCATTTACAGCGCTAATGTTGCCGTTTTTCCTATAGGCAGCTTCCGACCAACCTTGTACTGCGATACTTTGGCGCGCGCTACTGTCTTACATTTTATATCTTCGGCTGGGGATGTGTTGAGCTGGGGATCGGTTTTGTGAAGAACTGGAAAGACCTCGTTTTGTGCAGGGTTCTTCTCGGCGCTTTGGAGGTAAGTTTGTGGTGTCTCTCTCGTCTCAATGCTAATTCATCGTGTAGTCGGGATTCTTCCCCGCCTTAGCCTATATCGTATCAACATGGTGAAGGACATTATGCAACTTCTATCCTACGAACTCTAATGCTCATTATCAATAGGTATACACGGCAGGAAATGCAGACCAGGTACAATTGACTCTTCCATTCTTGGCCGAAGTTAAGCTGGCGTCATTTTCCAGAATCGCTGCCTTCTTTCAAACATCGATCGGGCTCAGTGGTTTTGGCGCGATTCTGTGTGAGCGCTCCTCGGTGTAGTCGTATTCGAAGTAGCTGATGACCAACCGGTAGCCTATGCCATCACTCTGTTGAAGGGCCGGGGGGGCCTGAGCGGCTGGTCTTGGATTTTCGTGAGTAGCGTATTGTTCCGGCACGGGGCTGTCATAACCACTTATGCCGGGGATCAGATCATCGAAGGCCTTTTTACAGTGTTTTGTGCTCTTCTGGCTTTCTTGTTCTTGCCGGATTTCCCTGATAAAAATAGGTTTTTGACTCGTGAACAAACGGACGTCGTGTTGAAGCGCGTCGAGCGCGACCGTGGCGACTCCGTTCCAGACGACATCACATTTGTTAGAGTGAAACAAGTTCTTGGAGACTGGTTAATCTGGGCACATGGTACGACTATTCAGAGTAAGGATCAACGGTATTGCTAATGGTCTGTTCAGCACTGATGTTTATGAGCTCGGCGATGCCTGGATACGCAGCGAGTATGTTATCCTCTAGCTTGTTATCACGGGATGACCCAATGTTTTCTCTAAAGGCTATTTTACCCCAATAATTCTGTCCGGCATGGGGTACAGCTTGTCTGACTCTTTGCTATTGTCAGCACCTCCGATAGTCTTTGCGGTATGACATTTAGGACTTATCCTGTTCTTCTCAGGCTAAGCGTTTCTTGTGTTAGGCTGCATGCTCCTTCGTTTTCGCCTGGATATCGGACAAAGCAGGCCGTAGGGCCATTTTCATCGCCATGCAAAGCCTGCTAACTGTAGCCGGTCTTTTGCTGACCGGCTACGCCAATGGTCAGGCAACACGATACATTGGTTCCGTTATTTTTCCGTCGATGATTTGCTATGACTAACCTCTATTCTCGTGATAGGCATATTTTTATTCTCTGCGGGTTCCTCAGGTTGCATGTCTGCTGTGATTTCCTACGTAAGTCATGATATGGATCTCCTGAGACTGCGCAGCTTGGACTAAGTATCTTGTTCTCTGGCTAGAACGCGAACAACATTGTTGGGCAGACAAAGGTGCCTAGATTTCCGTTTCAGTGTTTCCTGTCTCACGTTTTTACTATGGCCTAGCGATCGGTCTGTTCCGCGCTCATCGTTTCTTTCGGAGGTATTGGCGGGATTTTAGGAACCACAGTGTCGGTGAACTGCTGCCGTACCGTTTAACCTATCTGATATCACCTGATGACAGATTCCGACAACAGGATTATCCAAGGTGAGAGCTTTTCCCCTTTTCTAATAGAATCAGAATCAGATACTGAAATCGTAATCCTCTGCAGATACATACCAGGAACATGGGCAACTGTTGGAGCGCAGATTTTGACGCTGATGCTGTTAGCTCTTACGACTGCAACATATGCCTACCGCAACAAGCAGTCGGCTACGCGAGGCGATGTTCTGGAGGGACGACCTGGTTTCCGATATATTTTGTAAGATTCAGAAACTGACTGCCGCTCGTCGAAAATATGTTTTGGATCATAATTATCATGTGAAAAGATGTACATTACAGGGAATTAATAATTAAATCCTCTGATGAAGGGTCAGCTTGAACCCGAAGCATTGCAATGCAGCTTCTCAAGAATCAATCAAAAGAGACATGTGTTCACGGTTAAATACCGGACGGATCACACTTAAGTCAGTGCCTCACATCGCCCCTGCTTGGGGAAATCGATGTCCAACGGAACGTCCCGTATCGCGTTTAATGACATACCTCCACCCGGGTTATGAATGGTTAGTTGGTGTGTCCTATACGACAAACATTTTGAAGCCTAGGGCGAAGCTAAGCGTGCGAGGCGATTGGCGGCTATTGAGAAGTTATGCCTGTCAAACTCTATCATAGGTGGAGCGTAGAATTCAGTTGCGATCTGATGTTTACCTAATGCATCTGGTATCCCACGTACCCGGCATAAATGACGGTGCGATGAAAGAAAATTTTAAGGCTCAGTGAAACTTAACTGAAAGGATGATAACTGATATCGTACCGCACGACCACTAAGCTATCACGCCTATACTCCACGCAAATCACCAAATCCTGAACTTATTCCGACACCCAGTTAAGATCTTGGAACGCAGTATGCCCTCCGTCAGGCCTTTCACATGTATGCCCCCGCCAACGTAACAAGAATATTTCTAGAAACTATGTTGAACGCGATTATTAGATGCTTCTCAACAGTGGTGTACTTGGTCATTCCCAGGATCCTCTCATTTTTTTCGTGGGAAGTGGACATACCTCAGAACTCCCCTTGTTGAGAAATTTGTATCGGATGGTATACGGCTTCAAGTTGAAATATTTTAAACGGCGAAGCGTCAATAGGCGCATATCTCATGTCGTTCACAGCGTGGAAGACAGAGATCGACTTGATACATGGAAATTTCGTAGGGTCAACCCGGAAGTCTGATTGAGGACTGCCTTCGAGAGAAATCACATTCGAGGACAAGAGTAGCTTTGAAAGAAATCATGACACGTTTCTTCATTGCTTCGGTACCGCTCAGGGCAGTATCAGTATCGCATCGCAGTGACAGAGCACCAAAAGAGCATAATTCCGAATACATATAAGTAACGCTGACAGACACGAAGGGTTTGGGTTGGGATTTGTTTATCTTTAACGACTAAGCTGTTCGTAGTTGCACTGCAACAAATGTAGGTTAAGACGTACATTATAGGTTTGATCGCAACGTATCGGCATGGAGTCTTTTCAGGCCGTCCTCTAAGCCTTTCTGCCTACTTATCGGGGAGCTCTTCCGTGATTTGGACTCAACAAAAACGTGTGTATAGCCGCCGACCGCGGCTAGCTGTGTCTTGGATTCTTCGAAAACACCAACCTCATACGTGACGGAGCTTCGCCCCAGACTGTTAACCCGAAGACCAAGTTCCAGTACTTGGGGAAAGGAGAGCGGAGATAAGAACTGAGAGTATGGTATGTTGTCAATTGTACGTTATAGGCATTAAGCACCAGCAAACCTGACAGGCCGAAGATACAACAAGCCCAATAAGAGGAGATTCTGCCGGGTTAATGCCACAGTGATTGATGAGGTAGTCGTTGATTATGGAGTCAAAGAGATGGTAATATATCGAGTTGTTGATATGAGAATACTGGTCATTGTCACTCCTGCAGTAAGACATTCAGATTATCAATGTCAATTTCCAGACAACTACATACCATCGAGTCCTATACGTCAAAAAGTAAACATAATCTGATTTTTTCCTGTTTTTAAGAAATTCATTGACGTTCGACGGTGGCATTGCTGTCACGACAACAACACTCCAGGACTAATCGTGTAATTTACAGCCACTAGATCTCAGGTTGATAGTGTCAACTAATGCGGGCACTGATTAAGGATCACTGGTGACCTACCGCGTCTTTGGGATGAACACCGCGTCCAACTTTTGCGTAATGTACAATGAAAGGAAGAACGTGCTTTTTATCCTAATTGGGGCATGGACCCCTGCCGGTATCCTCCGGCCGTTTCTTCCACGCACACCACGATTTGTCTCCTGGTCCCAAAATTTTAGCTTTGTCTATGCTGCTTATATCTAGTGCTAGTCACAGAAAAACATCGGGATAGCCTTAGCTCTTGTCAACCGAATTGGGGATAGAAAACTGGTGTCTGCCTGCCAACTGGACCGAGGCTGCTGTGAAAATACAATGCGATTGTGACCACGTCTTCGGTGCACCTATCGCTGGACGCTGATAAGTAATGTGCCGCGTCAAAAGTTGTTGAGTGATGGGTTCAGTCCGAGAGTATCTGTAAGGTTCGACGTCCTCGGTACAATGTTGACGGCAAATGCGCGAAAACCACTTTAGGAAGGTGAGCGTAGCGGTATACTAACGTTCTTATTGCTCACGGTATTGCTGGTGCAGGGAGTGACCTGAATGCGCAAGGAATCTTTGTTCAGATGGCCCAGGTATCGAGAGCCATCCTTGACAATGCTAAAGATCTCCGTTGGCTAAGTCCATCTCTATGACACTGCTTTAGGTGACTGATTCGCTAGTTAAGCGTGCAGATGCATTATAATTACCATTATTTGAATATTCCGAACCAGGATAGCCCATCGACAGTGTCTTGGATGTGGCCGTGAACTACATACACCGCGTCGTTCAGAAGGACTTTTGTCGTCCTATAGACAACGAACGCGCTGCACAACTATGTTCGGCACATCGACCAGACGCCTATAATAATATTCTTCCAGTTCTACTGGCACACGTTGGCTCAAATTCAGGACGTGATTGTGCCGTCACCACATCCCGGACGTCAATCACACGAGCGACATGTTCCAGGCATGTCTATCTTTCAAGTGTTCAAATACAAGCTACCCGCCTTGCGCAGTATTAGCACTCTGCTTTGTAGGATGCATGTCATCTCTCAACGTGTCGGTCAAGCACGGTCAACGATCGATGCAAAATCGGTGGGTATATAACCAATCAGGATCGGGAAAACCAACATATACATCTTAACCAAGGACCACTACCATGGTCTCCTGTTTGGGCCTCTTGCTCGCCGCGCTCTTGTCTGCACTCTCTACCCCTGTCTACAAAGCGGCTCTTCCCACCGCTGGCATCAATGTCAGATGGGAAGAACCATCCTACCTGGGGGACAGTCTCGCCTTTGGAGTCGCTCATGTCGATATCACGATGGAGATCAAGGGCTTCTTGGAGAACCCGTTCGTCTACCCACTCTCACACACACTGTTGAGGACATCGTCGTCGAGACTATCTCGTCCAAGGCCATCGTCTCAGTTGTCGAGCCTGTCGAGCCAACGGTCACACCGACGCTAACGACCTTCGTTCACTACCCACCTAGCCAGGCATTCGTCCAAACCCCGCCTGGTCGGTCGGCGCCCATGGATACGCGAGCTCCGTCGAACCTGGTGATGTTAACGGCGTTGGTGCTGTCGACAATCATTGTTATGGTGGCTACCTCTGTCATGGTGCTTAAGCGAGCGTCCAAGACATTCGTTGGGTCCTTCGTATCTAATCCCTCACCTTGCACACCGCCTTGTCTCGTCGCTCGATCAAGTGCTTGGCATTACTTCTTATCCCTAGTTTCCCATCTATTCGTCCTGGGAATGACCATTGGTTGTGGGATCTTCGTTCTGCAGAATCTCGATTACAACGAACCTCTTCCCGCCCTTGACGGTCTGTTACTGCTCTTTGGTAGCCTGCGTGAACATGTCGGGCTGGTCGCTGTCCTCGTTATCATCCCGACTGTGTCGTTCATCCCTTGGAGAAAGCAGGTTCGAGGGGAGGTCACAGAGGTAGATACGCTCGCGGCGGATTGCGTAGAGCACGGTGAAGGTTCACGACCAGCTTCAAACCTCCAAGTTGAGGTGAGTATCATATGTCATATTCTATCCAAGGTGGTTTCTTACTGTTACGCTTTCAGGTAATCACTGATACGACATCTCTCCTATACAATAGCCTCGTGCGCGGTAATGCCTTTCGTCGGTTCATTCTCAGACATTCCCAGGGTGATGTAGACTTCGCGGTGAATATCCCTCTGGCCCAGGTAAGCATGGCCGATTAAGCCTTTGATGCATGAACTAGCTAGATTTGTCTCATAGGACATTTGTGACTGTCGATGTGATTTCGTTCCAGGCGATCCTCAGCCTGTATGTCACGGTCCCAGAGCAGAACTCGATGTCGCAGATGGCGGTTGAGAACATGGTTGTAGACCACGATACTTCAGACTCCGCTGGGTCTGGCGTTAGCTTAGTGGCGAGCCTCGATGTGAGTGCCCTACGGAATACTCGTACAACGGTCACTCACCCCCGTGTTTTCAGGATTTGCGGGCCATGGCCTCCACGATATCCTTTCCATCTGTCGATGACCTCGCGCAGGATACCGCCTTTGGGAAATTGTGCCTTGCTGTGTATAACGAAGTCGCCAAGGACATTGATGTAAGCTTCTCCAACTCCTTTCCATGATGAACTTGCTAATGCTATGGCTTATAGACAACGACGCCCTCATCATCGTTGTTGTCCGTAACGGATCTTCGGCCCGTTTCCCCTCAATGGCACTCGGCTCTTAGCTCGCTTGAAGCCCTTGAGAACACCGGAGGATTTACTCACTTGAATCCCAATTGGTCCTCGGAAACCAAGGCCAGTGCCTGTACAAAGCATAGTCCATATCCACGACTACTCATTATCACTTTCAGGCATTGTGTTTATCCAACAAAAACCTTGGGAATGACGCCCACCGCGCCCTGATGCTAGCTGTCTCCACCGAGACTGCTGCGGAATACCTATCTGACGTGGACGAGGCGTTGGTGAGCATGGTCGGTTGCTCAATGTGATGCATCTGCTGACAGTCAATGTTACGTAGGATATATCCATGACCCACTCTTCGTTTACACGGCCGTCAAAACCCCGTCCTGCGGTTCTCTTCCTCAGACTCATCTTCTGATGATCATGAGGTCGAGGATTCGTTTGAGACACCGTCGGCCATTACATATTCGGAGGGGCCTGCCTTCGCCGTCCCGCACTCCGGTTGCCTCCTGGCGAAGGAGAATGTCTGTCCCCTCGGTTCAGGCCGCTGGATCTGTTCGCACTGGTAGATCATCCCAATCCCGAATTCCAGTATGGTCTGGAAGGGTGCAGCGACCTGGGGTGGATGCAATATCCCATTCCCTTGCTGCAGCCAAACCAGCCAAAACCATTTACCCAACTCCGTTCCCTTGCTCTTGCGCCGACAAGGCACCAGCAGGAAGAAGGCGGAGCCCCTGCTCGTCGAGCGCGTTGTTGCGTGAGCCTTCATTGCTATAGTTATCTTAGGCATGTTGTTCCCAATATTCCACTTGATGAGCCGGTCAGCAAGGAACATGAACAAGCGCATGGAGATGACGAGGGATATCGGTCACACACCTACGTCGACGTTGGGTTATTAGGGACGATCAGTAGTGTAACAGGGACGACGGGCCCTAGTGTATGCAGCTGGTCACTGGAGGAGGGCTGGTCTGCTGACGAGCTTACTGGTCCTTCTTCTGTCCCTGGCAAATGAGGAACCTTAGAGACAGGGGTGGTCGACGGGCTATCACTGTTCTCTTACGGACCTCGGAGGAACCGTTGACTGCCGACGGGTAGTCAACGAGTTCTGTGCCGTTTATGTCCCATCCCTTCTCATGAACGACAAACTATTCCATCCTACAACCTCCTCTTCGTCCCGTGCGTCTCCTCGGCTTTCGGTCTTGTCATCATTGGACCTTCGTCCAGGACTTCCGCGCGTGCTCATCGCTTCCAATCTCTTTAGCATCTTTTACTATCGACGTGCATATCTCTCCGTCGACATCCTACACTTCCCCAGTCTATCATCATTCATATATATATATCATTTCGATGCCTTTGGACTTGCATATCTGTCCTTCGGCGTCGATCTTCAGCCTATCACCAACGCTATTCATCAATTCTACACTCTGTATACGCCGTTTCTCTTTGGGTCTTTGGTTTTCTCTGGGCAATGATAACAGCCTACATCTTAGTGAACTTACATATCTCTCCTTCGAGGACAACCTATCTTTCATTTCTCTTGGGTTTTCTTTTGGTGTTCATACATGGTGTGGGCTCTTGGAAACTCCATCGTTTTGTGATAGACGGCTACGCTGAACTTCATTGAATTTAAGCTCGATGCTCAGCGCTCAGCCTCGCATAAGTCGTAGCATTTCGGCACTTGCTCGAGACGCCGCCTTTGTTGGCACAGCTATCATGTTTTTTTGGCGCCCATTCCATACATCTCTGGCTATTTTCACCTATTTAGCAGCCCCTCGCGAAGCCGACAAAGTGTGCAACGATGGTAGACCATATTTATACTCGGCAGTCATTCCGTGAGAGTGCAAGGATCCTGGACGATGTCACGTAGACGTGGGAGAGTACAAAGTCCAGATTGTATCAGCGACATCCTGGTAGCGGCCGCCTGCCGTTTTTCAGATGAATACTAATCAGAGTGAACCCGGTTCTCGTTAACACTATGTCTCTCTTTGGGCTTTTTCGGTATTCTTTTCGTGAAAATATTGACCCCTTGGTGCCGTTATGCATTCCTCTGGTGTTGAATTAATAACGTCAATGTTCGTGTTTCCTGGACTTCGAAGTGAAAGGCGTGACTTTTGCTATGATCCGGGAGCCTTCACCCTGTTTCAAGAAGCCGTCGTCCACAACGAGGATGGTCATGCAGTTGAGTATAGAAGCGTGCATTGGAACATGTGAAACAAATGTTTTTCATCAAGTCCATTAGCCTACCGTATGCACTTTGTACATGCTTAATGTCGCCGCTGATTCATCTTTCCTATATTCAACTATAGGAATGGGAACCTGTATGTCTGTACTTTATTCGTGGCTATAAGGCGTCATTCCTAGTCACTCTTCGTGTCCTTTTTTTATGTTGAGCAGAATATCTTGGCAATGTGCAAGCTTAGTTCTCCACGGTTACTATGCTGGAATGGCCGAGTAGTTAAGGCGAGTGATTTGAATGAAGGCAGTTTACGTTGATGATTACGTAACCCCAAAATTATCACTTGGTGTTTCACCGCGTAGGTTCAAATCCTGCTTCCAGCGTTTTTTTCTCTATTTTTACTTGTTCCTGGATGCTTCTAGATGTTCTCTCCCAGCATTTTGGCCTTGGCCAGGCTTAGTGATTTGTGAGCGGTACAGACTCGAGCACCTGGACATTTCATGACAAAGACGGACCGGAAGCCGTTTTGATTTTTGCAGCTGTCCTCAGGAGCAGTTTTCCCAGCCGGCCATCGTTTCATTCTTCTGTGCGTTCTGGTCTTCCGTCATTCGTTTCGGACATATTACATGTCTTCCTGATACCCCGCATCCGGTAAAGGAAATCAAGGGCCCGAAGCGTAACTCACCATCCGGCCCTGACTTTCTTCATTGAAGACCAACAAGTCCAAACATAATATCTCTTTCTTTCTTTCCACCATGACGGAGTACGATTTCAGTCCAGCTGCGATTCATCAATACCACGAGAAACAGCGTAGCATTCACAAGTGGGTCTCCGAGACCAAGAAACACTCCCCATCCAATCCGTTCGTCCCGGAGCTCCCTCAACGGGCACAGACATTCCATGTCTTGCCCCCACCTCGACCGGAGCGACGGGTATCATCATCCTCATCGCGTCCCACGACGAGCTCCCGACCCAAACACTCTAGATCTAAGACAGAGACATATATTCCAAAGCGCTCTCACAGCAATTCTCGACATCAAAAACCTTCACGGTCCGCTACGACCACTGTGTATCCTACACGACCCCAAGTGTACCAGCAGCGGTCAATGCCCCAGTACTCGGCAAACCATTACTATTTGCATCCCCAGATGGGTCAGATGATGACAGTACGTATTACTACCTGCTACTCCAAGTGCACTGTCATTTATTCTTTGTAGGCCCCCTACCAACAGCCTCAGCCACCCCAATACCAACAGCCCCAGCCACCCCAATACCAGTACCCTATCCAGCCCTACTCCACACCACCCGTAGCGAAGATGGGCGTTTTCTCCCGTTTCGTAAACTTTATGAGCGGAAAGAACACCAATACTCCTCCCTCCCGCCAGCCAAGTAAACATTCAAGCAAGAAGAAGCGGAACCGCGGACATTCCTACTGGTGGGCACCATAGTTTTTTTGGTCCGATCGCCCTGATCGATCGTGCTTACGCTTCTGTGCAGACGGCCTCTCTACCACCGTGCTTGACATTCATTTCTGCCACGAGTTTGAGGACTCTGCACGTTAATCCATTACGAAGCGAAACGACCTTCATAATACCGACTCTACGAATACAATTACGATTCACGCCATCTTCACGGAGGAATTATACCCACTCATCATGATATACTCGTAGACTTAACCAGTTGTAATGCGATTTGTTTACATCCTAAAGTCTTCTATAGAGGGGCACGTTATGAAATCTTTCACACCCCCTCCACGCTGACTATTGCATCATAGAGAGGAACGTGGCCCTTGGCAGCGCGTGGCTACAACGTTTCGTGGGGCGTCACCACCGACTACAGTAGCTCATTGCCGTTGTGACTGGATCGATGAATCACGCGCCCCAGGAGCTAGACTTGCCTCAAGGCTTCAACTGGGAAATTCTTGGACCACGACTAGAGCTCTCTCTCCTGGCCCCACGTGTAAATTCTGAACTGCGGTCGGACTTTACTCCCGCAATCACAGATTATCCCCAGCGATTGTAACATCCCCAAGAGAACAAGGAAACCTCAAATCATTCCGTCATCGCCATTCATTCTATGCACCACGGCGCCACCCGAACTCCACTGTGGGAGTGATTGTGATGAAGGTGAGTCAAGAAGAGCAAACTATTGTGTTGAGCGGGTCATGAGATGGAGAGACCGTATCTGATTACCCTCCATGCATTCACAGGGTCCGTTTCGTTTTCGGTTATCGAATAGAATTACTTCACGGGGTGCTTCAAAAATTAGGATCTTTGAGACGCCTAACGGTTCCGAAACCCAATATCCTCTTGACGGTGCCCCCTTCATCACACAGCGACCGAAACTGATCAACCCCATCCAGCAAAAACCACAACATCGATTAGCTTCCAGCGGATATGAGTGATCCGTATCTTAGAGACACCTGTCGTATAAGGTCATAGATTCCTATTGTCTGTACAGCAATGACAAGTCCGGGTCTCCCTCCTTCCTGGCCGAGAAACACGAACTTTTGCGTCGACGTCATGGGAAAATCATAAACATTGATACATTTCTTTGCAGTATACAAGTACAGAAAAATGAAGAAAAGGAGGTAAATGATTGTGAACGCATTCTACTGCATGAGAAGATGCCTTGGGTCGTAAATATCGTGTAGTTAAAACAGAAAAGAGATACGCAGCAATCGTGTATGAAACACATCTTCCCCTACATATCAATCGATAATCTAGTCAGCACGAATCTCCGTGGGTAGCCGTCCACAACCATCTGTCCGTTGAGAGAAATCCGAGCTGAAAAGATACCATCCATTGGTGGAGGGAGGATCAACACGGAGGCCAGCTGATACGTCCGATAAGGACTCGATATCGATTTCAGAATCGACGTCAGAGAACATATCAAAGTCGGAGGGCGGCCGACTTGCGATGAACGGGGAAGAGAAGTCAAGGGTCGGAAGGATGAACGATCCGGTTGGCTCCTCGAATTGAGGAGGTCCCTCCATATGATCTTCATACTCTCCTGACATGCCAGAGAGAATGGAAGAGGTATCAGAGAGCGCATCATCATCGTCATCCTCTTCCGGTATAGTTCGCCGTTCCTCTAGGACGCACCACCCACTTCCGCTTTCCCCGATGATGCTCCTCACTTCGGCCTTAGTCCAACCGACAAACTCGACTCTGAGAATGGTGCAGACACCAATGGCGTCGGCGCGGGTGGCGTACCCAGAGCGCTGTACGCCCCGCTCCCAGACATTGGCCGCGTCGAGCCGGGCGAATAGGGTCGAGACTCGCAGCGAGTGCAGTTCGTGAGAGGTATGGATGGACGCCAGCTTCGGTAAGGGAAGAAGGGACTGATGAGGAGACGTATCTGGAGGGAGAGGGGTACGTTCAGTAGGGGTAGGTGCTAGGGGGATGAGAAGAGAAGTTGTAACTCCGTTGCTCGGAGGAGCGGAGAAGTAGTGCTCGATATCGGCATCGACGGTAGGTTCTGAAGCAGGGGTGGGAGGCAGAACAATCTTGTTCTCCTTCGCCTTCAAGGAGAGCTTTCCTCGAGCCTTTTTCTTGTCGTACTTGATGGACTTCTTCATTGCCTCCCTTTCCCTCCTCATCTTGATCTCCCAGTCGACCTCGCAGAACGCACGACCCGTTACAGGTACATTCTGTGTAAAGTTATCAAAGAGAACACGGCCTGAGGAGAAGTTCCTTGCTGTCCCGAGACCGACTTGGGTGACAGTTCGAGGAATGACAGGGCCACGGGGGATGAAGTGTTGTTGCAGAGGTCTAGCTAGATTGTATCGAACCGAGTGTGACATGCGCTGCTGAATGGATGGAATGCGCCCAGGCAGCCCTTGTCCATGTATAGACCGAGCAACTGACGACGCTCGGCGAACACCCAGTCCAGGGGCGGTGAGATGGGCATAGAATCTAGATGCAATTTGTCTGGCTGTGAATAGTATCCGCCGCGCAGCATTTCCAGTAGATGAAGTGCCAGCAGGTAACAAGCTTGGGTACGCAGAAGCATGAATGGACCTGGTTGCCGCCGTCCGTAATTTTGGAACGACGAAGGCGGAGACGTCGCGGGTTGCTGCCCGCGCTCCGTGAGATGCTATCTGCATCTCTAAAAGGTTGATTGACGCGTCTCAGTAAGAATTTTGCTCAACAGTGGCAAGAGAAGGTGGTGGTCCAGAGCCAAAGAGCTGTTCCAGGAGCACCGCCGACATCACGTCAGTGGTGGCTGTACTTCGGCATGACTTATCGGTCTGACGTCAGCTCTTTTACCCATGGATATTATAACCAAAGATACAATGAAGCGAGAAAGTTTAGTAGATGCATTACCAGCAAGCGCAGTATGGGACTCGTGAGTTTCTAACCTCCTTTCCACGTCCTCTATCATTCTTTCGAAAGGCTCATCCGATGCCTGTTTTCCTGCCAGAAGATGTGCATCAGAAAGATCTGCTCATGATCTAAATGATGAAGTTCACCTCCTGCAAACTAGCCCACTCCTGACTAGCCGTAACTTTTTCCACTTCCCACTGCACCTCATCGTCTCTGGAGATGCTACCGACGGGTCTCTCTTCAAATTTACAGGCTTCAATACAGAATGCAAACCCTGGTGTCCAGCTTGTGGGGACTTGCGCATCTGCGCTTGCGTCTCCAGCTGGAGAACCGTGCAAATGGTAAATACATATCCATGAGGCTGAGTGAAAACAAGATGGTACTCCGGAATGGTTCCTGTCAGCCATCTGAAGGAGCAGAAATTGCTCCAGGGTGACGCTTCTTTGCAACTGGCGGAGATACATTTTCATAAGAACTTGGAACGGTAGAGCATGATGGTATCTGATGCCCAAGATGAAGAACTTGCCGTGAAAACCAACCTTTAGATCTAGTCTGCTCACTCCCGTGAGTAGGGAACCAGAAGTATACTCAGGACTCAGGGTAGCCCATTCGTGTTCAGCCAGAACGGTGCTGGAAGGTGATAGGGCCGTCGAAGCAGATGAATTCACATCAGTGGATGCCCTCCCCTCCGTGTTGATCGTATCCAGATCAGCTGCTCAACCAGTCCACCATGAGGTATGCTGTTCGCCCACTTCCTTCACCATTAAAATCAGCAACTTATGTTCCGAAGGACTAGCCAGATCAAAGCAACAATTACGGTATTCAACCTGCTCGATGAGGATATTTCCGATGACAAACTCGGTACGGCGATTGAGGATCTTGAGAAAATATGAGGCATCGCTTTGCAGACCGAACTCCTTTCGGGAGGACACCATCATAGTCGTCGTTGTCGCTTTGCGGCGTGATGAACCGGGGAATGGAATAGAACAGCTGGGCAAGCCACTGAAAGGACATCATGTATATCTGTCTTGAGAAAGGTAGCATGCATGAAGAGAAGCCAGTTTCATCCGTTTCAACGTTACCCTCTTAGAGCATGAAATTTTTTCATGGTTCTCTCGTGACAAAACGAGAACGCCAATATACGCGTTCTATATCTTCGTAGATGTCCGCAATCATCGCCATTATCGGCTATCCGTATCTTGGAGAGTCTGGCGGAAGGTTAGCACTTGGCAGAATACCCATGAAAGAGAGAGTCGAACACACTCGCATTCTACTCTTCAGAACTAGACTGCTCAACGTGTCACATATCATCTATTATCTTGTCAAAAAAATTACTAGGCCCTGCAGACCGCTTGACCCTCAGATGAAGAGAGAGACCAATGGAAATTTATGTTTCGGACGTTTGTCCAGTCGGGAAGGACTGCATGTAACTTCGAACGGCACATTACAAACGCGAAGGCAACAGTGACGGCGCCCAACGGACGACCGGACCGATCGTCCGACTTTTCTTCTTCCTGCATCATGTACCCACCCTATGACTCCGTTTATTAACAGGCAGCTTATTACACCCTTTCTTGTGACGACTCTTCCTGGAATATTCAAATTATACAGCGCTTCCAACGGTGGCGAAATTCGCGTATGCTAGGCTGCCTTTCCAGTTGCCTGCTGTGGGGTCTTGAAGAATAAATCTCTTACCAGCTACAACCGCGGACATTAGTGCTAGAGCCTCTGGGTCAAGGTTCTCACTTTCATCCTGATATTTTCCTGCGCTCGAAGTACCCTATACCTCTTTTAGATGTATCTCGTTTTATAATATAATTTCTTATCTCTATCATTCTCCTGGTTAAGCTCTTAGTACGACTTGGAAGGGATAATCAGAGACGAGACTCGGTCAGGCTAACGTTTTTAATTAGATGTATGAGTTACATTGAATTTGCGTCGCTTGCTGGTATGTGATTGGTAGTCCCCGCTGTCTATTTCTTCGGCGCGGCGGCACCATCCTTTCCTGCAGCCCTATCTACCTCTTTGTCGTGAACGACGATTTCCTTCATCTCTTCCGCGAATTGCCTTGCAGAGTCTTCAATCTCCTTGCTCAGTATCGTCGTATCACTGCCCGCTTCGACTGTAGCGATACCGCTGTACCACATGCGCTGCTGGGCAAGTCCTTGCTCAATCATCGCCTGTCCCAAGGATTCAGGCTACATTGATCGTGGAGGGGAGATGTTCCGTACCTGAACACCGTTGATGACATGCCAGCCGGTAGCTTCTGCGATTTGAAGCATAGGTGTCCTGCGCGGTTTGTACTACCGGAGCATTTGATCAGTATAAACCGAACATGTGCAATAGAGGACCTACGGGCATTTCCAGGAAGATGCGTTTTATGGGTAAAGGAAGACCAGACTTGGCGGTAGGTTGTTTGTAGGGAATAGTCGACGCCGCCATGACAGTTGTATATACCATACGTTCTGCGTAGGTGACAGGCGCGATGGCAGCTATGGAAAACGAAGATGAGATCGAAGTCTTCCTGGTAATGCTGGCTGACATACGTATAGCACCAACAGCCATCAAGAGGGTGCAAGCGTCTGGGCTGACGAGATACTTCTCCACATCATCCGGATTCTTGAGATGGATCAGTCCTCCCTTCTTTGAAAGATGGGGCATTGCTTCCATAACAACGCGCACTTCCTCTGGGTCCCGGTTAATCAGGAAAATCGGGCTGAGTCCAAGCAAAGTAAGGGCATGTGCAGCAGATCGCGTCGTCGCTCCTCCTCCTATCACAAGGCCGGCACCTTTGACGGACGAAGAGAAGGAGGACTGTGGAGATAGCTTTCCCCCAGGATATTGGTCACGAAGAGCGTTGAGTAACGCGTTTCGCACACCGAGGACTAGGAAAAGTCAGCCTTTATCGCGTTGTGGTCAGATAGTGACATACTGTCGGTATTCTGCCCGACGAACTTGAATCCGTTCTCAGTTCGGACCTTCACTATCGTGTTGCACGCGTCAGTAACCTGAGTCTCAGGCGATACTTCGTCTAGATAGGGTATAATGGCCGCTTTGTTGGGCATCGTTACTCTGCATTTTTTAGATCAGAACTCGTTTTATTAAAAGCGCCCGACGTACGCGCATCCACCAAACTCGTCGCTCTTGATGAACTCCAATACATCGTCTGTTATCTTTGACGTTGGCCACAGTTCGTATCTGTTGCCCGACTCCAAGGCGTCAAAGCAGGTATTATGCAGACCGGGAGCAGACGAATGTGCAATGGGATATCCAAACAGAGGGAATCGTTTGTTCTGGGGTGCGACTGGGGAGGCCATCGCGGGACAGTAACTGGGGTATGCGATGCGGAGAACGTTTCATTTTATATGTCGGAGGAAAGTTTCTGCACTCTAGCAGAGATCAGGAGATAAACGGAGAATCGGACCAAAAGCCGGTCTTGCCTTTCTTGGTTGAAGTTTAGACTCAGCTGCTCGAGTTCAAGTTCTTTTCTGACGCCACGAGCATCATTCGCCGTACCATCCCATGTAAACAATGAAGTTAGTACTTCTTCGCAACCAGTTGAGCTAGGCCCTGGTGTCGTCAACTCAACAAAGAGCATACGTTCGACAGCTTCAGCCCAGATCCCTTTAGTTCCTAAATCAATCACTTGTACCACTTGTACACAGCTAATATATACTTTCGTTTGTCATGGTACAAAGAACATATGTTCGGAAATTTCGGCAATCCCTTTCAGTTCTGAATCAGCTACTTTTCAGAGCGAACTCGTTCGAAGTAATTTGTTCATCTACATAGATATACCGAGAACGACCTGCGTCCACCTCATTGTAGGATTAAGCCTTGGGTTTCGGCTTGATGAGGTCCTGATCCCTGACAAGCACAAAGTCTCGCTCAAGTTCAAGGTGCGGCTTTGTTTCCTTGAAACCCCGAGCCAAGGTAATAGACGTGTCTGTAATCAGCTTCGGGTCCTGGAGGTGTTATAAGTGCATGTCCGATGAATTCTGGCATAAATCAAACGCACCACAATGAGGGACTTCCTGACAGCAAATACAGTGTCGATCTCTAGATATTGATCACCCTTGAAGTACAGCTGAGTGACGAGTTCCACGTAGTTGGGTGCCTGTATACGACATATCTTCAGTTATGACATGAGAACCATCAGACAATATAACTTACGACAATCTTGAAATGAAGATGTGCTGGTCTGCACTTGTGAGTGTTCAGAGCATCAAGCAGATCTATAACAGGTCCACTTTCAGTGAAAGGGTACGATAATGGCCTAGTTATCGTACGAATCAGCAGGAGGTATCCTAACCATGAAAGAACTGACCTCACAGCTCTGAATGCAAATACGCCATCCTCTCCGGTGATGAAGCGTCCTCTGCAATCAGGTTTGTCGTTGTAGTCGGGATACTACAGACTTCGTTAGTGTACAATGTATCGTAGCGATGGGGTATCTACCTCCATGTCGTAGACTCCGTGTTGATCTGCCTCCCATACATCCATGACCGCGCCAGCGATAGGGTTTCCTTGGACGTCCAAGATACGTCCGGACATGTACAGGTAGTCACCTTTACCCTCAGAAGCGATGGAATCGCCGTTCTTCACTGTTGCAGATAATCAGCTGCGAGAACAGAACAATCTGATTTCCAACCCACATATCTGAGTATTCTCGGTATAGAGAGGACCTAAAATTGTATGCTCCGTGGCGTGATGAGGCTTGTTGTTGTTCACTAAATCAACGAGGGCTGACACGCCAAGGATGTCAGACATGAACATGATATCTACATGTGGTGTGAGTTAGCAAGTCGCCGCTGCTAGGTGCACACGACTCACATCGATCCTCCCGACGGAATCTGTCCAGAAAATCGATCGATGCCCTGAAGTAAATTCAGCATCAAGTACCATGTAGATGGTCCAACTTACGACCATTCCTCGTGGGTCACAGACGTCTCCCGAATGAAATTGTGAATATGATCTATCTAAGCAAATGGTCACGCCGATGATTTGGCGAAAGGTCGTCGGAAATACTGTACCAAGTTCTTGAAAAGAAACTTCATCCTTTCATCAGGGCCTGTCTGTCGTTAGAAATGGTGACTATACCAACCGTAATAGAACCTACAGTTAGAAAAGCTGAGATGGACCATCTCTGTGATGGCTTGGACCTCATCGAGCGAAGAAATCTTTTCGGCAGTTTGCGCAGAGGTGGTGATCATGATTGCTTCGAGGCGAGGATAGCAAGAAACAAGCAAAAAGCAGCCATTTTAAAGGACATCCGTCGAACAGTGACAACCAGTTCAGAAGGTTTGAGGCGGGCCGATACAGAGCGACAAGGCAAGTGACTAGAAGAACGCCACTGTACTACCGCACTGGAGCAAAGGACTTAGTAAGTTTATACTGGGGGCCAGCCCTTGGCCCGATGGTGCGTGAGTGAAGTGGACAATATTTAGCCCACATTGTACACGAACTGTCGGTCATAAGAACGATTGATGATGAACGTAGAGAAGAAGTTCGCAGAACGGTCCAACCACGCGGTCACGAACAGATGAAGTGGCGTCTAAAGCCGGATATAGCGGGGATTTGCTTTGTGGTTTGCCGTTCAACCTGTCGATCCTCAAATCCTGATTGCGTAGTGAATGAATAAGATGGCCCGTTTCGAAGATGAAAGGTTTCTGCATTGTAATCAGCATTATTTTATGTATTCTCGCCAAAGGCACTTCTACTCTATTTCTTCTCCGTTTTACCGAACTTCGGGCTCGTAGCAATAAAATCAATAGCGTACTCTGAGACAGAATACTATTAGTGCTAGGATGGAAGAGGAACCGCAGAGTATACCGTATCCCTTAACTCCAAAGCCGACAATAATGGCGGCCGCCTTATCCGAAAAGTATGAATGATGCCTGAACGGTTCTCGCGAATGAACGTTCGTTACGTGGAGTTCAATAAATGGTATTGAAATGCCAAGAAGCGCGTCACGGACCACCACCGATGTATGAGTAAGACCACCTTAGAACAAATAAACTATTGGATAAATACGAAAGAATTGGTTGACGACTTACCAGGATTGATGATGATCCCATCAACGCCCTCATCTCTCGCTTGGTGGATCCTGTCCACGATTGCGCCCTCGTGATTGCTCTGGAAATCATAGAGGGTCGCATCATACTTGTCCGCAATGGCCTTCGTATTCAACACCACATCGGCAAGGGTGTCAAATCCGTAGATATGAGGCTCACGTGTGCCCAAAAGGTTGAGGTTGGGCCCGTTGATGAGCAGAATGGTGCGTTTCGACGACATGGGGGTTCCAGCGAAATAAAGACGCGGGAAACAGCTTCTGTTTCGGTATCACACTCTGTGATGGAGACCAGATATCGGATTTAATTTAATCCTTCAACCGGACTGGAAGGAATTTGTTCCGACCTAATTCCGGATGTTTTTTTATTCTCTCTCTTTCGAATGGTACCGTTGAATGACCAAGTGAACATAACTTCGATGTGTGGCGGTATTTTACTCGGAAGCGACTCAAAGGAAACCAACTTGCTTGAAAACTTTGGTATCACGATCGCTGATATTCAAGCACGAAGTTGTTTCGTCAGAAAGCTCGCTAAGTCTTGGAGGGATGAGGTTGCTCCCATGATGATAGAAGACGAGATGTGTTTTCGGTGCTGCCAACTAATCAGTTGGAAATGTAAGCTGAGGAGTCAAACTATAAGAAGTCTCCCTTGCATCCACACGTCTATGACTCGGTAAGCTTTCACATGTGGGTATTGGATTTCATAGAAGAGTTCATGTTGGTGGAGGGAAGATGAGTAACTAGGCACCCCAGCCCATAGGTGATACTGATTTCAATAAATTCGGGTCTCTGTTAAGAATATGATCTTTGGGCTAATACACGAGTTGAATGAGTACTCGAAGTAAAGCCCGAGTCATAAGCGAGGATGTCCGAAAGCCGAGCTAGGCGTAACCGATCAAATGCTTAGTTCACACAATGAAGTGGAGCTGAAGATGAGTTGATTAGCTTAAAGGTTTCCTAATACAATGGTATGGATAGTGTTTATATACTATATCGAGTCATTATTGTTCTACAAGGTTCCATGGTATTCTAGTAACAGTGAGGAGAATAGAGAAATTAAGAGAAAGTACCGGTAGCCCGAGGTCAAGGCCGAGAAGACCGAGAGCAGACATGTGTTGACTCATGTATAATCTGGCGAAGATCCGATATCCATAACAGTCTCGACGTGCCTCGAAAATTTCCCTGTGTTGAAACCGTGATTAAACTTGGAAGCGGAATACTTCAATTCTTAAGAGCGTATACGTACATAGTAAGGATAAACTGTCAGATGATAACCATTGTCCCTGGTGACAATCAATACACAGTGTCATACACGTAAACTACTGGCCCCCATTCAAAAGCGAGGCTAGATTCTCTGATCATCGAGGCTTCACGCCAAGGAGAACAAAAAGGTAGCCAAGGCAGGTACTATCCAGAACATCCCACTCTCCATTGCCACGGCCGATCTGGCGGTTCCTGAAAGTGCAGTTGCACTCGAAGATCCGCTTACAAACACTGATGATACCGGGATTAGCGTACTTCGTGCAATGTTGGAGGTGGAGGTGGAGGTTTGGGATGTAGCAGCTGTGATAACCGAAGTCTCCGATATTTTTGAATGAGAAATTGACGTGCTGCTGCCACTACTGGTACCGGATGCTGCGCTTGGGGTAGATGGGGCTACGGTCAAAGTAGACAATGTCCTGTTCTCATCTTGACGGGGGAAAGTTAATTTGGGTAACGCTATTCCCTGAATTGAGCAGTCGGCGACCCACTCTATAGAACAGTGAGATTTGAATGCGGAGGGGGTGAATACAACGAACGTACGGTCAATAATTTCTTGAAACGGGGCATAGTCCATGGTGTTCGTATTGTAAAGACATTCAATGCAAGTTAGATAGTCATTTTCAATGTCAGACGTGCAGCACTCAAGTCCAATTGGGGGCACAATACAGGCCTTTGCATACAATCAACGAGACGAAAAATAATTTTAGAGGAAGGAACCTGCGTACCATAATGTTAGAGCAGGGTGTCAGCGTCTGACAAAGTTGCGGTGTTTGTCGACCGGCAAAATGGGGCGCTCTACTCCATGGCAGAGTGCTAGGATACAAAGCTGTTACGTAGGTTTGCAGCTGTACGCCAAGAAGAAAGAAGAAAAACATTGACAAGGTCATTGCCAACATTCACTAGGCCTTGAGCGAAAACTCGCGCAGAAGTGCTGAGGGAAATCAATTCCAGCAAAATGGTCCATTAATATAGGATAAGAATTGCCCGGAGTGTTTCGGGAAAGGGAATGGAGACCCAAAACGAGGATTGTCCATGCGATTTCAAGTTCAACATCTTTGTTCTGTTGGCCCTAAGACATTCCACCTGACGTTTTCTTCTCTTCTAAATGCCTTTCGGTACTGCCTGTTGAAAGATTGATTGAATGGACAGTTGAATAACGGGCGTTGAATGATAGATGGTTGAATGATGTTTGTCAGAAAGTACCTGGAGCTGATGTATTACTGGCTGATGTGTACTCAGATGAAGTATCACGGACTGACGAGATGAAGGCTTTCGGGGAGGCAATCGCGGTGATATGCGAGCTAGATGGTGGCCGTTGTTTCGAAGAGAGCATGCATCTGGCCTTGAAGAATTCAGGACCCCATAGCTTCCAGGAACAAAACAGAGGCAGGTCTGAGTTGAAAGGTAGCAATCCGAGTCCAGAATACGTTGTCAGAGTGGTATTTATGCACACTAGGCTGTGTGCAGAAGGGCAGAAATCTTTTGAAATATTCGAAATGAAGCTCGAAGAAAAGCCAAAGACACAACGCGATGGATGGTGCGCGAGCGTTGTGTTGTGCCGAGCGAAGAATGCCCGGCTCTCCGGCCCGAAGTTTTTTTCTTTCTCTCAACACCCAAAACACCCGAAACATCCGCACCAAAAAACCAGATGAACACGACTTCGATGTTGATGACCGTTTCTAAAGAATTTGATTTCTCTAGATTCTAAAATTTTGTACTAGAGTTTTCCTTGTCGATCTTGGCTCATAGATACTTACCCCACGACATAGAATGGCGCGTCCAAAGTCTTTGCCTGCTCCACGCTCTCGACAACGATGACCTTCTCCTTGGCATCGGCGAATTCGCTTGCTGTCGTCTCCGTGATAACCTGTTTGGCCTTCCCAGGATCCCTATTCACCAAATACACCGCTGAACAGTCCAGATAGCGCCTAACAACGCAGGTGCAGATAATGCAGAGATTGTGGATGCCCAGCTCAAGTTGAAGACAAGATGGTAGGAAGCCCATTTGGAGAAGGAATGACAAGTGGGTTCAAATGATGAAAGAAGGGTCCGCGGGGATGCCGATTTGAACACGGTCGTGCACCCAGTGTCCAATCGCTCTCAGGTCGGACGGACGACGCAGCAACTACCACGGGTTGTGAGGATTCCCTACGATGTCTATATAAGTACCGGACCGTCATCTCACACCATGATATCGCAGACCACGTCAAAGTTTAGATCATGCCCTACCTTCATTCTCTACCCGCTGGAACATGCCCTGACCACGCAATATGCTACAACGGGCCGGATGATCTGGTGCTGGAGGGATTCAAGCTTAGGGAACTTGCCGAGGTATGGCCTATGTACTGGTGCGTATCTTGGACTATTTGGTTATAGCTCGTATTTTGACTCGTGCCGCAGCGACGCTCGGGAATGGACAAACTTTCGCTCGCTGTTCCATCCTGGTGCTTTCGTCTATACTACGTGGACAGGTCGCACGCCTATAGAAGACTTCATCAAGGTGTCGCAGGATGGGATGGATAAGAGTGCGAGTATCATGCATCGCTGATCTTGCCGGCACGCGGGCGGTTGTAAAAATGAAGGCCACGATTACTCAGTGATTTGAGTTGCCTCCCAATGGGTGCGAGCTTTTCCTATCTCTTGTCATGTGTACAATACTGACTCGGCCTTGTGCAGCGCGCTGGTAAATACGGAATCCGACTGTCGGTCAGTATAATCTTCTCTGCATCACATCAGAGCGCAGCTGACAGCACTTCTTTAGCTTTTGTATGTTCTTCGAAAAGAATACCTCTGGAAAGTGGGGGGAGGCGCTACGTTAGGCATTTCTATGAGAAGGACAAACCGATAATGATACATCAAACATGTTGCGGCTCCGTGGGTAAGAGATTTTCTTTCTTAGCGAAAGGAGGCCAATACGGCAGACATATAGGGACGACAACAACGTCGTGTATACAAACTCCTAGATATCCAACCCTATGACTTTTGTTCGTCATGAGGTAGTAATATAAAATCCTGCTGAGGAAGTAGGTTGGACTTCCTTCCGGCGTTTTTTTTCGAGCAAACTGTTTGTTAAGGAGATAGAACCTCGCGGTCATGATGAGTTGTTCCTATTTGCTATTTGGTCCTGCAGTGGCGTTGGTTCTGGAGCAAAAAATTCATCCTGGTGACCACGCTAGTTTCTCTGACCCGCAACGCAGCTAAATCATTTTCACTAGGCTGTAACCCAGGCATTCCGAGTCCATTCTCGACAGCACCTTGACCAAACCCACCCCCTCCATGTGTTCGCAGGGCTCCATATGGCGGTTACATCAGCGTATTTGAACTCTTCCATGATCGACACTGCTAAAATGTTTTACCATTAATGGCACTTAACGGCCTTAATCCTAGGCAGGAATACTCCAGCTAGCAGTCATTGGTTCCCTGGTGCGTCGGGGGGAGTGTATTTAATTGCTGTAACAATAACCGAGGTCCGATAGGCCGCCTCTGACATCAAATGACGGCCCTCCAATCACATTGACTTCTGTTGGGAAAAACCGTCTCCCGTTTCTACTTCTCATCAACCCCACCTCCGTCTTTGCGGGGTGCGTAACACGTGGAAGGCATCAGTCAGCTACAAAAAGAAATGGCAGCTAAATCGCTGCTTTTTTCTTCATCCCACATCCCACCTCCACTTCGCTCTCATCTATGGCCAAGCTCGCTCGCCTCGAAGACAGACCAACCCCGCCAGAGGTATATTCCTGGCGAGTGTATGTCAATGCTCTGATTGCTACCTTTGCGGCCATTATGATTGGGTTGGTCTTCGTCCCGTTTTTTCCGGTATCGTTGAATCTGACCTTTTTTCTTGTCCTTCGTGGCAGATACGACTCGGCCTTCATTGGCACGTCCATATCGTTGACATCGTTCAAGACAGAGTTCGACCTCCTTGACAAGTCAACGTCCGAACTGAACTTGATTTCCGCCAACATCGTCTCCATGTATCAAGCAGGGTATGTCGGACTTTATCGGATTATTTCTCCGAAGTTCTGACCTTTTTTCATCCAGGTGCTTTTTCGGCGCTATCTTCGGTTATCCTATTGGTTATTTTTATGGACGCAAATTTGGATTGATGATCACCGGGGCGGTTTTCTGCGTCGGTGCGGCCCTGCAAGTCGCTGCGTCGTAAGTGTGAACCCTGTCCCTTCATATAACGCTTACTGATGTATTACACAGATCCCATACTGGACTTGGAATTATGTACGCTGGACGAGTCATCGTCGGCCTGGCTATTGGAGTCGCATCTAATCTGGCGGTACGTACACTGTTAAACTTATCGAATATACTCTTATAACGATGTTACAGCCTATCTATGTGGCCGAAATTTCTCCTCCTGCTATTCGCGGACGTCTTGTTGGTTTGTATGAGATGTGCTGGCAAATTGGAGGTGTCATCGGTACGTTTCGATCATTTGAAGCTGTTATCCCAGTAGGATTAATCCAATTTTGTCAGGTTTCTGGATTAATTATGGCGTTACGGAGCACATTGCCCCCAGCCACAAACAGTGGATCATTGCATTTGTTGTGCAGCTCATTGTAAGTCATCAATGCTCCAAAGCTATGCATGAACCAAAATTTCCCGATAGCCCGGAGGATTGCTGTTGATTGGGACTCCCTTGATGACTGAATCGCCTCGCTTCCTCGTCACCCGCGATCGTAATGGGCAGGCGTTAAGAAATCTCAGTTATCTGCGCAATCTCCCTCATGACGCACCCTACATTGTTCAAGAGTTCAGCGAGATTGAAGCAGCGGTTGCACACGAAAGAAGTCTGGCCGGAGCAGGGTTCTTCGGACCAGTCAAGACCGTAATGGCGGACATGAAGTTAATTCAGCGACTTCTCCTTGGAATTAGTCTGTTTGCATGGCAGAATGCCACTGGTATCAATGCCATCAACTATTATTCGTGCGTGTCTATTATTACTGCATGAGACTTGCGCTGACTTTATTCGATACCAGCCCAACTATCTTCAAATCAATCGGAATTACCGGATCAAGTACCTCACTTCTGACCACTGGCGTCTACGGTCTCAGTACGTCCTTGTCTCTTTTTATGCTTCATTTGACCAATAAATACAGTCAAACTTGTTTGCGCAATGATCTGGTTACTTTACCTTGTTGACCAGTTAGGCCGTCGTATTTTGCTAATAATTGGTTCCGTGGGTGGTGCGATATGCATGTACTATATCGGAGCATATATTGCTATTGCCCACCCAGAATCGAGCTCGACACATACTGTTGATGCTGGAGGGAAAAGTGCCGGTAAGTCAGGGACTTCCACAAGCGATTTTACGACTCATCTCTCCAGTTGCCTTCTTTTACCTTTGGACCATCTTCTATTCTCCAAGCTGGAATGGCACTCCTTGGGTTGTTGGCGCTGAAATATTTCCCCAACATGTTCGCACATTCACTCAAGCGTGCATGGCTGCAGGGAATTGGCTGTTTGCGTGAGCCTGATATTCTCCGTGTAAATGGGATGAAAGCTGACGCATATCATCAGTTTCCTCATTGCGCGATTCACGCCTCAAATGTTCACTTCGATGGGCTACGGTGTATACCTCTTCTTCGCAAGCTTGATGGTAATATCCATCTTCTACGTTTTCGTAAGTACACCTCTCTTCCACTGTCTGGCTTGTCGGGCTGACGGCGTCGTAGTTCCTTCTACCCGAGACGAAGCAAGTACCTCTCGAACGTATGGACGAATTATTCGCACCTGATGTCAAGGCATGGAGTGCTCACGCAATTGTCACTGGGCGTATGAAAGACCATTACCACGAAGCCGAGCATGGGAAAGTGCTCCGGGACCGATCCCCAGAATCAAAGAGCTTTGAGGAACAAGTGGAAAGGGTGATGCACTACGGTTGATTAGTCTACCCATATAATGACTTCAAATGTAGTATTATCATTATTGTAAAATTCAATCAGTACGCTCCACTTTTTTCGGCGTAGCATGCAAAAAATATCAATTGACTGTGTTTAGCTTGTCGCTTAACTAGTCATTCCTTGCTTTGCACGACTGTCGTGTGAGCATCCTCCTTGAGATCGGATTACTAGCATTAGTTAGCCTATATAAGTAAATATCCTAGACTGCTTTCCTTTGGCGGTGATCGCTAGGGACCAGGATGTATACTTAGAGCGATTCCGGATCTTATAACAATAGCTCAGAATGGTTCACTGGTAAGAAGGAACAAGTACTCGGCCAATGAATGCCGAGAACCGTTTGATAACTTTGAAGCGGTATTTGCCAGTATTCCCTTCAGTAATCGTCTGAGAATATTTCCAGCCCTCGGCGACCAGAAGGCCCTTCTTCGCGGAAAATGGCACCCACGAACCTGGAATATTGGGTTATGGAAGTGGTGAGCTTTTCGAAATGACGGCAGTGCTCAGGCCACCTATAACGGCGAAGTAAAGAATGCTTACCATCGAGAAACACATTGAATTGCCAGCGTAATGTTGTTGTAGTTGACACCGAGATTACTGTCAGCGAGCGTAGAATAAACCATTTCATTCAGGCGGTTGTGAGAATGATAAGTCAGTGTTCCAAAAGAGTACCTACAGGTGATATACTCTCCAGCTAGCACACTGTAAGGAGGTATGTATAATTAATGCCACAAGGCTGTTTGAAATATCATACATAGATGTACCACAAATTACATTGATTGGTGTACTTATCCACGGTGCCAGCAGCGGAAAAGTGTGCGTTGGCATTTGCCGTAATGTGCACCTGTGTCTGTGTCACACAGGGTAACGTTACACCCCTACAGTGGCTTTACTTGCTTTCTGACGACGACGTCTACGTACCACATTGACACCCTTTCTCATTCTTTCCGATGTCCTCACGCGGTAAAAAGTCCAAACTAGAGGCTTTGGCTGAACTGAAACGTGCCAGGGCGGGCGGAACGCGTAAATTCAAGGTGAGTCAAGTCCACGACCGCAATACAGACGTGTTGAACACCAAACACTGATAGGAAGAAGACGTTCAAATTTACGATGAAGTATCAGAAGACCAATACAGTAACATCGTCAAGGGGCGTTTACAGAGAGACGACTTTGTTGTCGATGATGGCGTGGACGGTTACATGGATAATGGCATGGATGACTGGGCAGAAGCGGAAGCATACGACTCGGACGAAGACATAGAGATAGACAGAAAAGGTGCATGGATTGCTTTGCGTTCAGTGTTTCGCGTTTGACGCGTGTCTGTACAGCGAAAAAGAAATCGTCCAAGCCGGATACCAAGAAAACCAAAGCTAGACGACTCCCACCATCACCGACTCCCATTGCACCAACAATCAGTGCATACCGGCCGAAGGTCTCGAAAGATGAAGAGGACAGTTTCATGGCTTCTCTTTTGGGGGACATGGACGCGGAGCCCATACCCGCCGTTCCTAAATCGCGGAAACGCAAAACATCTCCTTCTTATGACTATAGCAATGACTCTTCTCCCATACCCTATCGTAGCCATACACCCTACGACGACACTTCCTCAGATGGTCCCATGGATAGCCCTTTCGTTGATATTCCGAGTGACGATCTAATTTTCAGCCCCAAGAAAAAAGCCAAGACCAACGTCGCGGGGATGACACCGGCCACTCAACGTCTTTCTCGGATGAACATGAAGTCGGACTCGCACTTGGACATTCCGGATGACTTCGATTTCGATATGGCCGCATTTAATCAAATGGACGATGACCTTGATGATGATGATGATTTCAAACCGGTCAAGAAGGAGCCCGTGGTTGCATCCCTACCGAAGAAAAAGGAAGTCGATGCCCTACCATCATGGCTTTCGGTTTATGATTCTCTTGCCGTCGCTGAATCTGACCCGCTGGGTGCTTTGGAATCTTCTTCATCCGTCGCCAGTAGCAGCAGAATCGCAGCCTTAGAACCAGATGGTTCCTTGCGTTTCTTCTGGCTCGACTACCTTGAACATGAAGGAAAATTATACTTTGTCGGCAAGCTAAAGGACAAGGCAACGGGTATGTGGGTGTCTTGCTGTGTCACGGTTGAAGGGCTGGAGCGCAATATCTTCGTTCTACCACGAGATAAACGCGTGGAAGTTGACGAAGAAAACAACATGTATGAGACCGACGAAGTTCCCTCACTGCAGGATGTATACCGCGATTTCGATGCGATTCGGAAGAAGGTCAGTATCAAGAGCTTCAAAGGCAAGTTTGTGAAACGAAAGTATGCATTTGGTGAGACGGACGTGCCTAGGGAGGAGCGTCAGTGGATGAAAGTGATATATGGTTTTGATCGTAGGTCTCTTTTCATTATTCGAAGTCACATCAATCGCTCAACAACAGTGTCAGAACCACAACTTCCAAGTACGCTCAACAGCCCCAACATTTCAAAGATCTTTGGGACCAATACTAGTGCTTTCGAGCTCCTCGTACTCAAGAGGAAGATTATGGGTCCGTGCTGGCTTCAAATCAAGAACCCAAAGATTGACAATCAGGGGGTGGGCATATTTTTCTTCTCCTTTGACCTTCCATCTTATATATGTTTCCAGATATCCTGGTGCAAACTAGAGGTCACAGTGTCAGACCCAAAGGATTTCAATCCCTTCTCAGATTCTGATCCTAGCGTACCGAAGGACACTCCACCATTGACAGTCATGAGCTTAAGCGTTCGAACAATTGTTAATCACGCTGAGAATATGAGAGAAGTTGTCTGCGCCACTGCGAGGATATGGCATAACAGTCAGTCTTCGTTTTCAGTGACGCTTGCTTTGCTGACGAGGAACAGTGGCCATCGATGATCCGAAACCGCCGGAGCAGTTGCCATGTACCGTTCAGACTTTTGTGCGCCCTCTAGACCGTTTCCCGCCAAATTTCGAAACTCGGGCAAAAGCGCACGGCAAAGGTCATATATTGACTGCAAAAAATGAACGCATGCTCCTCAGCAGTCTGTTGGGTATACACATTCGGTCACTGAAAAAATGCATCTTATTCACATGCTCTCTCACAGTGGCATTGCATAAAGCTGACCCTGACGTTATCGTTGGCCACGAGTTTTTGGGCTCTTCCTTAGATGTCCTTTTACATCGTATAAAAGGTCTGAAAGTCGACCATTGGTCCAGACTGGGACGGTTCAGGCGATCTAAATGGCCCAACATCGGGAAACAAGGGTCGAACATCAAGTTCCTTTCTGGACGCATGCTTTGTGATCTCGCTAGCGATGGTGCAAAGGTTTATGTTTATCACTAAATCTTTGACTATCCGATTTTTCTAAACAATTTGCTTGTAGAGCATGATCGCTTCAACGACCTGGTCCCTAACCGAGATGTGTAAGACGCACCTGAGAAGTGACCGACAGGACATCGATCCCGACGATACTGCAAGCTACCTTGACAGTACCGTCAGCGGCCCCGAGAGGCTTATGACCTTTGTTCAACACTGCGAACTGGACGCGCATTATCATATGGCCATTGCCTCCAAAGTACAGATCCTGCCTTTAACGAAACAACTAACTAACCTTGCGGGAAATTCTTGGTATGCTCGCCATCATTCTTAACTCTGTCGTTTTTTCACATCGACCACAGGAACAAGACTCTGAACGGTGGACGTGCCGAACGTAACGAGTACATTCTATTGCACGAGTTCCATAGGCTCAAGTACATATGTCCCGATAAATCTTGGGGTAAGAAGAGCAAGCCGGAGAAGTCCGAGAACGAGGAAGCCGATGACGACGGGAAATCTAACAAACAGAAAAGGGACAAGTACAAGGGTGGTTTAGTTTTCGAGCCAAAACGCGGCCTTTGGGACAAGTTCATCCTAGTTATGGACTTCAATTCCTTGTATCCCAGTATCATTCAAGAGTACAACATCGATTTCACTACTGTTGATTCAATTGATAACGAGCATGAGGTTTGCTTATGCTTTCTTTTACTCCTTGTATTGCTGGCTGACATGCGGCCCTCTGTAGAACGAAGAAGAGCATATCCTGGATCCACCTGGTTCTTCGGTACCCCAGGGTGTTCTCCCTCGGCTCATTGCCACCCTCGTCAACAGACGGCGACAAGTCAAATCTCTTATGAAGGACAAAACTGCGACGCCTGCGCAGCTGCTCCAGGTAACATCAGCTTCTGCGTTTTGATTGACTATCTCATTCTGACACATTTGTTTCTAGTATGATATCAAACAGCAGGCCCTCAAGCTTACAGCTAATAGTATGTACGGCTGTCTAGGCTTCGAGTATTCGAGGTTCTATGCTCGTCCTTTGGCCGCCTTAACAACGTTCAAGGGACGGGAAATTCTGACGCATACGAAGGAATTGGCAGAGAGCATGCAGCTTGATGTCTGTCTTTGATTCGATCTTTTTCTTATGGTTGACTTAATCTGACAATGTTCAGGTCGTTTACGGTGATACTGATTCAGTCTTTGTGAACTCTAACGTCACCGAACTATCGGAAGCGCTGAAAATTGCCGCTGAATTCAAGAAAGCCGTTAATGACCGATACAAGCTGTTGGAGATCGATTTAGATGGCATATTCCAGCGACTACTGCTTTTACAAAAGAAGAAGTATGCAGCTATCAAGGTCGAGGATGGGACTAGGACATCGACAGAAGTGAAGGGCCTCGATATGAAGCGTCGAGAGTACTGTGCGCTTTCAAAGAACGTTTCGCAGTAAGTGATGTCATTTCTGTGGCTCGTGCTCAAGCTCATGGTAATTTTAGGTACGTATTAGAACAAATTCTATCCGGAGAAGCTACCGAAGTCGTTGTGGAACAAATACATGAATATTTGACGACCATCGGGAAGAATGTCAGGGAGGGCAAGGTCAAACTCGACGATTTTATCATTTTTAAGGTTCGTACTGTGCCTTTCTCGCATCAAGTGCCTCTAACCAATACTCCACAGCGGCTTGGTAAAAATCCGGAAGAATACCCGAAAGTTCATGGTCTACCACATGTTCAGGTCGCTTTGAAAATGAAGGCGAGGGGAGGGTCGGCAAGGGCAGGAGATGTAATCCCTTACATTTTCTGCCTAGCCGAAGGGGAAGAGTCGGTGAAGACTGGCCAGGCGGATCGTGCCAGGCATCCCGACGAACTTCGAAAGGCAGGATCGGAGCTCAAAATAGGTGAGTTGTGAGCACACTGACGCCTATATGTTATTGACATTTCCAGATTATGAACAATATCTTTCTCAGCAGATTCTTCCCCCCATAGAACGATTATGTGATCCTATCGAAGGAACGGATCGAACACGATTAGCAGAGTGCCTCGGTAAATTTATTGTCTTTGTCTGATGCGAACGATGCTCACTCATCCTCAGGTCTGGATCCTTCACGCTATCGAACTGCTATATCTAGCAGCTTCTCAGAGGAACGCGCATTCGCTTCTCTGGATTCGCGGACATCAGACGCAGAGCGGTTCAAGGATGCCACTCCCTTCATTGTGCGGTGTCCTGCCTGTAAAGGAGAACTTGCATTCGCCCCGCTCAATGATCGCGAAGTACGTATGATCGATGTGTTACGATGTCCAGCTACTGATATGAGTGCCTAGGCGTCAATCATTCATCCTCATGGTACTGCGTGTCTCAGTCCCACCTGTCAGAAACCGATACCGTCAGGAAGTCTACAGCTGCAACTTGAAGTCCAGATGAGGGGACACATCTCGACGTATTACGAAGGCTGGACCGTGTGCAATGATGTTACTTGCGGTAATCGGACACGCATGATGGGGGTAGATGGTCGAAAGTGTCTCAAAAAGGGATGTGAAGGAAAAGTCGCTTTTGAGGTTCGTTGTCGTCGTATGAACGATTGCTTGGCATTAATGGTATTCACAGTATTCTGATGCCCAACTGTATGACCAACTTCGCTACTTTTCCTCCCTTTTCGATGGAGAACGTGCAATGAAAGCCTCGAGGGGAACGAGCTCCGAAGGTATGCAATGTTACTTCTTTGGTGTTGCTGGGTTTATCATCTGTTACAGAGGAAGTTTCTGTTCTTGTTTCGCAACAGGCAGAGCTTCTGAAGGCCATGTCGAATTGTGTGGATAAATACTTAGATCAATGTGGCCGTCGGTGGGTGGAAATGGGTACGCTGTTTTGTATGATGAAAATATAGGTTTTCCTATATTTGCAATAGTCCGTTTGTTGTATTTAGAGATATATCATGTTGTAGTTTTAGTTTTTAAGCGTGGTATCGTATCAGGAGCAGAATATTGGTTAATAGCACCCGTGATAGGAATCTCCGACAGGAAGGAAGTTTGTTTTATTAATCGTCGGTGCTCCTGAACAGAAATGTAACGACATCCGTACTACAGGTGGCTATCTACGAAGTGCACTTTACTGTTAATGAAGCCATGGAGATGTCTAGCTGCTATAGGACCGAACCAATCCTATGTTGCCCCGTCACAAGTACTCTTCGCGGCGTCGGCAATAGGATAGTGAAAACACATTGTAAATTAGTACAGAGGGACCGTCTTCCGCAAGGAAAACATGTCATGCACAAGTCGGGGTGTAGATTTTATAAGGCCATCCAAGAGTCGACGGACAAGAATTTCGGACAAACCCATTCCAAGATAGGAGGAGTGGACGGTATCAAGGAAGGGCGAACGACAGTAAGAGGCGATGTCGTGAGGATATAAAAAGAGAATGTGTAATACATCCTCAATGTCATCGTGACACATCCTACATAGACGCCATTGACATGCGGGTCCGACCCAGTTATCTTTCTTACTGGCAAGGTCATGGATGGCACTCTCAACCCCTGTTAGAGCAATTCGATGAGCGAGGATGCGGACGTCGAGGTAGGGTCGGAAAGTCACCTGCATGCCATTGCTGTGATGATATTGTGCTGCAAGAAGGAAGGTGGTTGGTGAACCCGTTATTGTATCGACGATCTCGTCTTTCCACATTGACTCCACCGCTGTAGGGCGCTGTAGGGAATGTTGCCGAGCCAGTTCCTTTTGTCCAAGGTCAACAAAGCTCTGCAAGCGTCGATAGCGCAGGGGGCGACTTTGGATGGGGACTGGTGTTCTGAGAGGAGTCGTACAAAGTATTGAAAGGCGAGGACAAGCCTACGATAGCGTATTCGAGTAAATCCGGTGTCTGAGAACAGGATTGCTGCTATGGAGCGGTTATGTACATGTATCAGTCGACAGATAAAAGCAATCTGAACATTGTCCATTGTGGCGGAGCAAAAGGCTATTACACCTAGGAAGCGCGTGTTGTCCGTCCAATCGGGAAAGAGCTAAACTCTAAGATGTCCATAGGAAATGCCAGAACCCTCTTGTTAGGAATACAAAGCAATGAAGGATACGACATAGCTTTATGCTATTTGCTGCAAATTATAATACGCAAGTTCAACCTACTCGCCTTGCTTGGCGTGCTCTCGAAATTGTTCGGATATTGTTACTTATTCCACAAAGTGTTGAATTATATACGAGAGTATACCTAGACTAGACAAAAAGCGAAACATCGACGATATCAATAGGTACTCATCGGAAAGTAAGTCTTTGGCTGCGTCAACTTGGTGAAAATGAAACATTGTCATAAAAATTGTGACCTAAAGCGGGTCTATTTCTTTTTACAGTGAATTCCATCGGTCAATGGCCGCCTCGAGTGCATGAACTACATCCTGTCTCGTCTTCAGGTCCTTCTCTTCTGGCACATTATGTTGCTCCGAGGGAAGCGACTGCTCATATAGCCGATGAAGCTGCAGCTGAAGCTTCAGCATGCTCGTTGATATGCGGCTTGAGTCTTCAAGATCTTTCTTGTCGACAATGAAGTCAACATTTTTATAATCGATGTGTGAATCGTCGTTCTGTGCATTGACTTTGATGAGCCTCTCCATGTGAGATCGCTTGATGAGTTGAGCCCAGAGTTTACTTCCTAGCATAATGTTGTCCAGAATTGGGCCGACCCGATCCCAGTTGATAGCAGCAAGAGGTGTAGTAGTCGTTTTGAATGAAGATGCATTCAAGCATTGAATGCTGTGAAAGGCAGGGAAGATACAGAGCACCCCAATGGCATGATGAGATGCCAAGTCTGATGACAGGACCTTATCAACTTTATCCGGAAGAGCATCAAGTGCCTTTAGGAATTGTTGGGATGCTGCTGGAAGTCCATCTACCTCTGCTCCCTGAGTCATTGATAAGAAGCCTGTTAATGATAATCAAGATAGAGACTCACACTGCTGTTTCTATAAACATTTTCTGGGATGACTGACTGCACTGCACTGACAAGATCTCCATTGACAATTGTCTTGTCATTCTCTCGAACTTTTGTCTGGCCCAATAGCCAAAAATGTTTACCGCTATCCAACTTCACCAGACAGACAAGATCAGGCCCAGCTCTTGTGATTGGATAGCAGATGGAATATGGTGCTCCCTGGAATGTGAGCCACTGCAGAAGCTGTGAAGCACTGTCAAGATAGCTGCCTGCTTGGGGAATATTTCTAGAGGAATAGGAATATGGGATGGTGTGATATCTCTGTGTTGTGTGATCAAAATGACTGGGAACAACAATCTGAGCCTTCTCATAGGTCCAAGATGGTAAGACTGCATTTTCTGGAATGTAAAAATCTAGAACCTGATTGAGAGGAAGGCCAGATTGTAGAGCTCGGAACACAGCATATGCAGAGAACACTTCAGAGAGATTGTGTTTCAGGGAGATATCAAATGCCTTCTCCATGATATGAGTGTGGAGATATCCTGGCTCATTCTTCTCCAGCCAAGTGATAATAGCCGTTAACACAAGTGGCTCATCCGTATGCACACTCCTGGTTATATCCATAAATCTGGAGATTCCAAGCTCGACCAATATAGAATTTTCCACTGGAAGTACAGGTAGTGGTGTTCCTATTAGCAAACAAGCTGGAAGATTTTCTTTGAGTTTTGAAAACACTCCTAGAGATAGTTAATAACTGAGAGGCCAACAAGATAGAGAAGAAGCATACCCAATTTTGAAAGACGCTTAACATCAATTCCACGAGATATTTTTGCCTCAATAAAGATATTAGGAGACAATGGTGGCTCTGCTTTAATAAGATCCTCAGCATCTCCAGGTTCAAATTCATCATCACAGAAGAATTTGATATAGGAATTGAGCACAGCATGTGGGGAGCGGAACCCTGATATAAGCAACAGTTCAATAAGGGTAGCCGTGAAGCAAAATCTAAGGACAATCACAGTAAGAAATAATAATGGTATGTAGTTATAATCACAAACCTTCCTCTTGTCCATGTAAAGACACGTGCAAGAAAGTCTGAGAGGCCACCCTGCAAAGCAGGTGGAACAAACTTTCTAATATATGCAGCCTGGCTATCAGCATCTTCAAAAGATCCCATCTCAGAATGTTGCTCAAACTTTGGTTCACCACCCAGCTTTAATGCCTTTGACCCACTATTTTCCTGAATAATCTGCAGATTTGTGCCTGTCCCTGATAGGAACAAAAACCAATTATGAAGTGCAAGAGACTTGTGAAGGCATTCAGTGAGTGGTCTCAGGAGGGATCGAGAGGATCTTGATGAATGAGAATGGAATGCGTTAGGGGCCTGTGTAGCAGGTGCTTGTGCTTCATCTACAATGCAGCACAATTGACGTGAAGAAGTGGATAAGGGGAAAGTCTGGGCCAACAGATTCTTGACATCCTCGAGAGACTGCCTTAGACTGCGTTCCAAGTAATCATCGGTGGAATCTTTAAGGAGATTGATAATCCCACAAAATATATCCAGCCGAAAGATTTTCGTCTGATGGATTTGGATTTTTAGCCATGCCAATCGTAGGTTGTCCTCAGAGGAGCCTGGTTGACTCAGATTCAAGTTTAGGAAGTGGGTAAAAACAAATGTGCGTGCCAGTAGAACTTTAAGGTACTGTCGGCAGGCAATGGCCTCATTTGAATCGAAATCCTCCATGGAGACAGGGTCAGAATTGAAGCCATCATTCTCCTGTATCCTGGAAAGAGCCTGTTCAAGGTCTGTTGAACCCAGCTCGTATGAGTCGCGGGTCCCAACAAAGTAGAAACCCCAGTACCGCGCCAACCCTTCCAGAAGGAGCCGCGACTTCCCAGAACCTGAGGTGTTGATAAGGACGCTACAATGAATAACGTCAGACAGGAGTACAACCGTGATTGCAGTTGTTGCCTTACATAGACTTGTTGTGAACATTGAACAATGACTTCAGGTGCTTATCGAACACTTCCTTATTGTAGCAACCCAGCTCGTGCAACAGCAGGCTCGGATGGCCAAGGACCTGAGGCAGACAGAGCCTCCTAAAAAAATCACCATGTTCGCCACTGTCACTCGGTCCATCCCATCGCGGGAGATCTTTGTCACCGGTAATCACGTCGAGCATCGTTTGACTAAACTTTGACAAATAATTCTGTATGGCGGTCGTTATCACATCGTCCGGCTGCTTAATCGTTGGTGACCCCGTCCTTTCTATGGCATCTATGGAAATGATTAGCGCAAGAATCCCAAAGAGAATGGGAACGATTACACATCAGCACCAAATTCTCCCTGTTTGAATAGACATTAGAAATGGGCCATACAACGAACGCAGGCTTGAACAGACCATTTTGGATTCTCAGAAGATCTGATAGCAATAACATCTTTGTATACCATCTCTGCATGCGAAGGGTTCTGCAAAAGATCGAGGTCTTCGATGGGTTTGTACGGCCATTTAGGGTGGCGTTTCTTGTACTGGGTAGCTACTTGGACTATCATGGAGGCCATCATCCCCAACAGCACCTCTTTTTCAAATCCTCTTTGTAGAAGGACGTGAAAGGCAGAGAATGGCTTGTCGTTGATGAAAATTTGTCGAATTTCCAGGCAAACACTTGGGTCGTGTTCTTCGGTAGAGGCAGAAGCAGTGGAAGCAACGTCCATTCTGGCGTGTTTTGGAGAGGTCGAGGCAACCAGGGTACCACTGCCACCTCGCTTCAAGGCGTTCAAAGGGTCGGTATTGTCCATCAGGACAGAGGTGGCGAACTCAGAGGGCAACACAGTAACGATTAAACAGGATATGAAAGGCGTATATTGAACAGTTATGACAGAGAAAGAGTTGGGAAAGAGGAGACGAGAGCTGTCTCTGATTAATCAGCATGCACTACTGATCGTCCCTGATAACCCGACACGGCAACGGAGTAGCTACGTGACTGACTTCCCCGTCATCTCCGTGCGTTCGTTAGTGCTTCTGGCTGGCTGGTGCATCAAGTGGATTCAGAACAAGACACCTGAAATAAAGTTAGAATCATGGAAAATACAACTAGTAGAATGAAAGCTTATACAGCGACGTGCTCTCCACGCAGAGCAGCTGCTTTCTTCCTGATGGCGCTTTTTCGGTACTAGCACAAAGAAACGGAGACCAGACGAGGATGCGGAACGGTAATAGCCTGCCTGCGCGACCTGATCCAGCGGCCTGAATCGGTGGGACCGACGATGTCCTCCCTCGCCACAAGCCTACCGGAGGGACGCCGTACTGCTCGTTACCTGAAAGTATACCAGTGAAAAACCGAGGACTAGAACATGCTATATGACACTCATCTCACGATCTGAAGCTAAAGGCGAACCTACGCAATACTCTACACGACCTGTGGTGGACAGGTTCGCCTCCGTGACCTCGCCTTGAGCCACCATCGCATGGAAAATACAGTTGGAACTATCGTCATGATGACTTCGATCACGACATCTTCACACAAGTCACCGAAAAGTAGGAGAAGGTAGTCGAGGACGGGAGGAGGTACATCGGAGTCGAGGCTCCGAAGAATGAATATACTCATAAATAATGGCTAGTCAGAACAAAAGGGAGGGAAAGAAGATCGAAGAAGCAGTCCCAAGGGCTTGAGCTAGCAACGAGGGAAGACGGTTGGCGGGGATACGGGAGTAGAGGCAAAGGAGCCACAGGATGGCCTGGACACCCACTTGACCACGAACACAGAGGTCACCAGGCCTACAACGATTGTCAACAGTACCATCACCATTACTATCCCTAGGGTCGGTGCAACTTGCACAACCTTGGGAGCAGCTTTGCGGTTTGTGGGCTCTGGATGACCACTGTCGCAGTCGGCGTAAACGCTGCCGGCTCGACAAGGGATACCACTTCATCCTTCGGGTCTAGGATAACGGCGTCCACGATGGCATTGACCGTGTCAGTGACCACTAAGGCTAGAGTGTCGTCCAGAAGAAAGCCCTCGTCCGAAGTGACGTCAACGGTGTCGGTATGAACGGCGACACCATAGGCGAGGGCGTTTTCCAGGACGGATGATCCTTCCCACCTGCTGATATCGGAGGTGGGAATGGACGCGACGTATGCAGAGGCGGAGAGTGTGTAGAAAAGCGTTGTGAGCGAGAGGTCCGAACAGGAGACCATTGTAGTGGTCCTTGGTAAAGATATATAATGTTGGTTTTCCCAATCCATGGTTGGTTTTATATCACCGATCTTGCCTCGATCATTGACCGGTGTGTGACTGACATGTCGAAGGAGAACACACGTACTACAGAGCAGAGTAGTAATACGATGCAAGGAGAGTAATGGAAGGTAGGTTGGATTTGAACACTTGAAAGATAGACATGAATGGAACATGTCGCTCGTGTGATTAAGACAACTTAGAAATAGTGATGGCACAATCATGTCCTGAACCTGGGCCAAGGCGTGCCAATAGAACTGGAAGAATTTTCTAGCCATCTCGCCCATGTGTCGAATAGTCAGCAGTGTGTTCGTTTGTCTAGAGGACAACTAGCCGACCATTGAAGCAGTACTGATGCAACAAGAAGCAAAACTAGTGTCCTTATCAACGACGTAGTACAGATAGACGAGCCTCTTCGAAGATGGGTTGCCGTACGTCGTCAAAGCGGTGAAGTCCAAGAGACTGAATATACGGCCGCGTCTACCCCGTGCAGATGGCTCCTCTGTTGCTGCTGGTATCAATATCGTTCGATGCTGCATCAAGAGATAGTGCCGAGCCAGAAAATCTTGTTCAGGACGTTCGCGTTCAAGCCTTGGGCAGCTCCGATGCGGCCGCGTGTTTAACCAGGTGTAACCTCAATACGGCATGTAAAAGGAGCATTGTAGAGACACGTATTTCCGGTAGCACGACTACTATTACAGGCGCAAGAAACGGCCATTAGCAGAAGTATTGGTCCATATGTTGTGATGTTCACCTTCGTGGCTGCCGTACGTTCACAATCAACATTACTCCACCGGCATCTATGTCTGCAGATATTCCAGAGCTGGGTGACGGAACGACCTTTAGGTGTATTACAAGGTTCGACGTTCAGTTGGGGTCAAATCGAAGGCGCACAGAGCTTGCCTGGAAAGTACATTAGTCCAATTCAGACTTGTCGGAATATGCGAGAAAGTTCGAGCAATCCGGCATTCCGGCATGCTGAGTAAGAAATTGATTGGATAGAAACTACTAGAATAGGTAGAAATTAGTATAAATATGCGAAGTAAATGGGCAAACTCCTCACGAGTTTGTAACCCAAAGACTAAAGGTCTTTCAACAATGTACTAGGATACAGTCCGAAATACAACAAGACTAAAGAGAAATAAACATGGCAATCATGAATATCCAACTGGTTTCCTAAAATATGACAGAAACGACCGGACAATTCTGAGAGTACACGTAGTAACAGTAAACAAGAAAGATTGAAAGCAAAATCAGGGTTAGGCTTGTCGTCTTAGTCAGCAGATCGATTCAAACGCTCAAGCTCAAGACCGGCCCCCTAGGCCTGGGAATGGTCAGTGAAGTCCATTCCCTGATATTCTGAAGCATTTTATGCACCTCTTCAATCGGATAATAAAATTTCCCTTCCCTTCCAGTCTGACAAACCCTTTGTAACCCCCCTATTTTTTAAGTAAGCATAGTTGCTGGGAAAATTCAAGTCATATTATCGTATAGAAAGAATGACGAGTCTGAACAGTGCTAAGTGAACAGTAAATAACGGATCCAGGACTGAGCGCTGAGCAGTGAACGCTGAACTTCTGCTGACAGACCAGCAAGCCATACAAGTACGTTGAAGGGGAGTCAAACCCCTACCGCTTACTTGAAGCATAATAACCGAAATATCATACATCAGCGTAACAAAACCATGATCACTTAAAGAATACAGTCAATTGCAATATGTCATGCATGATATAATAGATGTCTCTGTTTTCTTGGCTGAAATGGTAACACGCCAAGTCGAAGACAAACGAGTAACGAAGATTAGGGAGTGGGTGAATAAACTTGAAGTTGTACTAGATCATACATTACTTATTGACAACTGAGATTACGCGTCTTACTGCTGCGGACAAACTCGAAGCCATCCGTTATCACAATGAAAGCACCACAAGACTGAAGTCATGACAGTTCACTGGGAATCTTTTTGAAGACACTCCTTGAAACGCCGTCGTCTTGGAGCTCAAGATGCCTTTCCAAACGATAGTGGCCCCATCTCGGAAGTAACTTGACCCAGAAGATCCAGTATACCCCTCCAACGGCGAAGACACCAACCGAAATAACGACGTGCAGCCAGTACGGCAGACTTTTATATACGCTTTGACCCGGCGCAGGAGGTACGAGAGGTGCGAATGTGAGGAAGAGGTTGGAGAGGAAGAAGAACAGTACAACGGGCCATGTCGCGCGGAACGGTGGCCGCCAGTCGCCTCCCCAGGGACTGTAGAGAAACAGCAGACCACCGCTGATAAAGGCATTGATTATGGCTAATGGATATGACACCACTGAACGATGCGAGGTTAGCGGGAGAGCACGGATTCACGCCACATGGAGCAGAACGCACTGTTAAGCACGAGATTATAGGCATCACCCGGCGGAGGTGCCAATATGATGATCATAGTGACCAACCATTGTAGAGCGAGACCAGGCGCAGGCGCGTTAAAGGGCTTGTTTGATGCCCAAAATTGAGAGAAGGGGAGAACTCCTATTCTACCGAGTTCCTGATTGACTATGAACGAAGGATGTGTTAGATACCCCAAGGATTAGACTGCGACACTTACTTCGTCCTTGACTGAATAGAACGGCCATGACGTTCCCAAGCGCACTCAAGGCAACGAACACATTCAATGCTTTCTCTGCTTTTCTTCCGAACATGTTGCGGAAGTAAAGAGCACTATAGAAAATTTAAGGACGGGGACCTTTTTGACAAAATGACACCTACGCGACTGTTTGACCTGACGTCAGAATATCGTCCTTAGAAACAGCGGCAAAGTAGGCAATGTTGACAAGGATGTATACGACCGAAACGGATAGTATGGCAAGGGGCCCAGCAATCTTTAAAGTTCGAACAGGATTCTTGACTTCAGACAACACGTAATTCACGTTCGAGTAGCCGATAAACGACCTAGTGCGCATTATGAGTAACCCGCAGACAACGGAAAAGAAAGAGGCAAACAGACCAGATTACATTATAAAGACCGGTGACAAACGCATTTGCGTTGCTCTCAGTGCCGTCGAAAGCATTCCTGAAATTATGGGGCTTTTCATCATCTGGCAATTTGATATGGCCTGCAAGAGCAGCGAAACCCGAGAAGGTGATCAAAAGTAAGATGACGATCTTGAAGATGCCAAGAGCGTTTTGTAGACGGAGACCCCATTTAAGGAAACAGCTGTGGATAATGAGAGCAAAAGTAACGCAGGCAATACCAATGCCGCGCTGATTCCACCGGGTGACATCCCTTCCAGCAGCGAGGAGAATATCTGAAGAGCATCCAATTATGAATCAGTCCTTCGTTCGTGAGAATTACACTGACATTGTCCGAAAACAACGGAGTTCCCTGCTGGCCAAGGCATTGAAGCCGCATAAGCTGCATACAGGGCAACTGCGAGGTATCTTGGCCTTTGATAGATGTAACTTAGATATGTGAGCTCTCCTCCTGATCGTGGTAGGCCAGTGCCGAATTCGACGTATACAGCAAGACCTGAGGCGGCGATGATGCCGCCAATCACCCACAGGAACAATGCCAGACCAACTGATCCGGAACTTGAAAGGATAGTCGATGGTGTTGCGAAGATACTGACATTGTGTAATGAGTCTAGTATTAGGGATAATGGGCGGAGTGAGAGCGGTTGCATACCCGGTACCAATGATGCGGTTAAATATCAGAAATACAGCAGACCATAGGCCAATTGTTCGCTTTTCCTGGGGAACATCATCGAAAGTTTCGCCATCACGCCCTGCGGGAAAGAATGAGAACAGATTTACCGAATAAAATCTAGGTACCTACCGATGCTGTCATCTCTTGTCAAGGCAGCGCCAGCGAGTGGATCATGAATTTCGTCTGCTTTGGGCACATGCTTCACGACAATGGAGCTCTTGAAACTACTCTGGGATGGACGTCTCCCCAGAGGCAATTCGGCAGCGCCCGTAAGTACTGTTGACATTCGTGTCTTGAGATGTGTGGTGTAACAGCCATCAAACAATTTTTTATGTACTGAGAAGCGAAGTACGCGCTATTTCACGTGTCGATTGCGTGATCGCGAATCATAGTCTAGCCAACTGAGCCCGACTGGCGCGAGGGATCAATAGATGGATTGAGCGCATGGTCATCGCTTGAAGCCATGTGGTGGACGGAGGCAACCAAAGGAGAGCGAGCCTGGGCAACTCACGGGTCAACCTTCGGAGCATGTACTTTGCTAATGCGGGACATGATGGCGCGATTTTGACGGTTCGGAACATGCGTGGTTGCAATAGCGGCTTGGGAACTTGACAAACAAGGCGATGAAACGCCAGTATGAGCTGGCGGTAAAGCTATACATGGTATCATGTAGACGTCCTCAGCGTACTTCGTAACCTTGCATTTGATAAAAGCAGTCATACTGTTTCATTCAGTGCTTCGTGACTCGTTTCTCGATGTTGTTCTTGAATAAATCTGTTATATAATTCTTTCAATTTCGATTCGGTGCTGCGCCTAAGACTATGGGAAATATCATTACCCTAAAAATTCCGCAGATGTTTCAAACCGGGACCTTTGACGAAATGCGAGACTTGAAATAGTCACCGGCTGAGCATGCTAATATAAGAGCCGATGGTTTCAAAGCATTACTTACATCCAGCAGAAAACAATCCAACCCCATGTTTCGAAGTCAGCGCGGGTTACGGATAGATATGCCCGTGTTCACGAAGTTCTTCGCTGGAGCTGATTGCAAGTCATGCGTTCCGGACTTTTGGGCGCGTCGCGTCAGTGTGACAAGTGTCGTGATTTGTCTGATTTGTGACCAACGTGTTCAGCGCTGCGAAATGCACCCATAAAGGTAAACATCTTACCAATTGCTCGGTTATATGCGCGAAGGAAGAAACATGCGGGGCACGCCGTCCAAAGATGCGGAATGCGTCATCCAACATAATTTACCGGTATTCGGTTACACCGATACTCGGGCTCTAACTCATAAAGCGAAATATATAAAGGTCATGCCCGACATCGCGAATGGAGATGTCTTCTCTTGTCTGACAGCATGTATCAGCAGATGATACAGGATCCTGAGACTCTGGGAACCTGCCAAAACCACCTACAAGAAACATTTGGACGTCTTGATATTGAATTCAATCAAGAACTTAAATCTGATCATTTTGCAGTAGTATGTCGTAAACTTGGTGCGAGTTTGCGTTTTGTTAAGAAGCGTTAGACGCGGTGAACAAGGTATATTCAGTACCCGGATGATATACGCACCTCAAACTCAAGGCTCCTGTTCTATAGTTACGTGAAAGCTAACTTGTAGACCTAGGTTGAGACATAAGTCGTCTCTCCGGAGAAGAGAAGAGAAAAACGTACTCGGAGCCAAGCTTGCAAAGATGTACTTGCCAGTGTAAGACACCAAAGTGTTACCAGACACGCAATTCATAACACTGCGCCAAATGAAAAGGGTACCTAACGTTATATTTCCATGAAATAAGTACATGTAAATCCCTGAAAAACAAAATAGATTCAAGTAGTCCAAAGTTCAACCAGCGCAATCAAAAGCAAGGAACGCAGACATTTGAAAAACAAACATACAGATGATACCAGACCCCAAAAATCGAACTATGCCAGCTCGTCTTCTTCCTCACCCTCGCCGCTGCTATCACCACTGGATGCGTCAGCAGCACCAGAATTCGCCTTGAGCCGTTTCTTGATCATCTTTGCGTAGACCAGGCCACACGCGTTGCAGAGTGTCCGCGGTCCCAAGGGACCTCGCCGCCATTCAGGCGTAGAGGTAGCATTACAGCCGAGGCAAACTTGGCCAGTCGACGTAGAATCATCCTTCTTATCGACACTCTCTTTGGCCTTCGCCTTTTCCTGTTCTTCGCGTTCCTTCTCAGCACGAAGTCGTTCTTGCTCTACACGTTCTCGCTCTCTCTCCTGTTCTCTTTCCCTTTCCCGCTCACGTTCCCTCTCCCGTTCGCGCTCTCGCTCCCTTTCTCGCTCTCGCTCTTCTTCTAGGTGTCTCTCTTCCCGTTCGCGCTCTCGCTCTCGTTCTCTTTCCCGTTCTTCTTCATCAGGGCCTCCCAGTATCGTTGCAGCAGAGGAAGCTGCATCACAGAGCCTATCCACCTGTGGCTGTGGTGCCTGTGGTGCAAACGCGTCCAAAATCACTCGATAAGAATCAACAAGCTGCGATGCATATCGTAAGTACGTAGCAAGGGGTCCAGGGCACAGCATATAAGCACACCTTGAGAAAATCAAGAGCAGGTGGCGGAGCAGGAGCAGGTTCTTCTATCCATCTAGGTGCTGCATGCGGAGACGGCTGAGATAACGGCGACGGCTGCTGGTGCGGAGAAGGCTGAGGTGGATGTGGAGAAGGTTGGCGTTGATTGTGGTGAGAAGATTGGTAGGAGTCGTTGCTCCAATATTGAGGCGGCGGCGGTGGCGGCGGGTACGCGTACTGATATGGCTGCTGGCCGTACTGTTGCCCGTACTCGTAGTGTCCGTGGTACATAGCACTCAGTGTAAACATGGCCAAAGCCGAAGGCAAAAAGGTAACCCCGAAATGGCTATTCCCGACGCCATTTGCCGGAGCTTCCGAAGTTCCGGTTTAGCTGAGAATCCGCTGTACGCTGTGATTGGGGGAAAGTGGTGAATGTGCTATCTTCATCAGTAGAGATGTGAATAAAGACTCCGGCTGAGGCCCCAGAGCTCCACTCATGCATGCAGATCTATTCATCATCTACTTACTATTTTGCAACTATTGTGTTTGTACCTGCATAGTACTACGCTGTACTACTTAGATTCATCGAGATAATTCTTATCTTTATATTCTATGCATCCTCTTTGATGTGATATTTTTTTAAAAGCCACTCCCACGTATGTTGTATAAAAATATATCAACAGACCGCCCGGCATAGGCAGATTGTTCAAACTCCTACCATCTCGGAAAGAAGAAATTGACAGAGACAATTTGTGTCAGAATGGAACTCATCCCAATCACTGCCCAGACTGCGAGCATCTCGTCTCGACATCTCACCATCTGTTCACGTGTATAATGGTGGCTGTCTATTACACGCCTTTAAAAACAACAGAACGGAACGGAAGTCATGCGTGGGTGGCGGCTTCTTCTGCGCGGTTCCCATCGGTAGCGAACATTAACAAAACGAAGCATGTGCTTCTTGAGTGTTTTTTGTGATGCTACAACGAAAAAGATGGGAAACGTGTTCTACAGATGGTTCAAAAAGAGACGGTAGGTATACATGGTACAACATCGTGTATCGAGCATGGACTTGAAGTGTCCCAAATAGAGATAAAAACAGCAACCTTCCGTCATCGGTTAATAGCAAGTCAACGTACAGAAATGATAAGCGCCCACCAAGATCCCAAGGGTAAAAATCACGTCACCCCCACGTTCATCGTAGATTCCGGAGCATCTTAATGACATCCTGCATATTATCCCTGTTCCACTCGCCGCTCCAACTCTGCGCGGGTTCCCCCCAGCCGACACAAGAACTCGAGTCCTGAAAGCTGTGGATGAATGGTGAATCAGGACGGGGTGGAAGCAGGAATGACGTCTCTTTAGTGAACTGATGCATACTATGCGTCGGAGACGTAGGCGAATGAGGTGCAGTGCTAGGACGCCTAAGCTTCCCATTCCCATCTGGCGCCCTTCTGAAGAAGAGCGGAGAATCCGGACTTCGTGGAAACTTATATAGACCGGGAGAAGTCTCCGGTTGAGAAGCTTGAGTGCTGGAAGTCGCGAGGCAGAGGTCTCGGATGTTACGGTTACGTCTTTCTAATAATGAAGGAGGGTGCATATTCCGGGGTGAAAGGAGCGTGGATTGAATAGATTGAGTGCGCAACGGAGAGGAATCATACGATAGAGAACGGCGGTGAGAATGGCACGGCACGTCTCCATAGGAAAGGGAAGAGTCATAAGAAGATTGGCGTGAGAGGGTCGGACGATGGTCGTTCGAAGTCGTTAAAGCAGACCGCTTCGGAAGGCGGTTAATTGAGGGTGGTGCATGGGCTAACCACGGTTCTGGTACAATCCTTTGGATAGAATCCGAAGGCGATGGACGAGAATGCATGGAGGAATCATCCGAAGACGATCCGGTAGCTGGATACGAGGATATTATCTTCTGCCCCACCGTTTGTGTCTTTTCTTTGACTGGGATGCAGAGACACTGAGGGACTGGGGGAATGTCATCTGGTGACAATGAAGACGCGTCAGAGCTTCTGCGTCGGATACCAATGCGACGCAAGAAGGGTTTAAGAGAAACGGAAGACCGAGACGAGCGCGTTGTGCATAAAGATGGAGCGCGACTCGACATCGATGAGAGAGATGCAGGAGAAAGTGGACTCGGGGAAAACGACGTCGGAGATGATTGGCATGAAGACGTGTCAGAGAACGCAACGGGGGGTGCCTTTGTCTTCTTCGACTTCTTGGGTTTCTTCTCAATCTTGACCAGCGGTTTTGGCTGCTTTGGCTGGCCCAAGTCTGGTGCAGCGAAGAAGGAGACAGGTGAGCGAGGACGACGAGGGGGTTGCGTACTGGTGCGACTTGAAGGCGGCATCGCATAATACACCCCTTGACTGGCCGAGATCTGGTATATATACTGTGAAGGGACGTAAAAGACTCCATGCGGAGCACACGCACTATTATACTAAATGAAAACGCGCAACCAAAGAGAGGAAGGGATGATGCGATCAAGCTGTGAGTCGAGATCCGAAGTTAGATCCCAAATCAATACTCAGCGAGCGCAGGAAGAGAATAGGAAGCATCTCGTCGATATTCTTGTTATACAGCTTGCAGACATGCGAAGCGTCCAACTTGAACAGGCAGGCACAGACAATTCTGATACACATTCTGTCTTGTTATTGACACCGCATGCTAGTCGCCAGTTTGAAAGACTGACACCCGATAGGTAGGTTTGTCGACTTGTCTAAATTCGACAGACCAATTGGACAAGTTTTTTTGTCCCCGCTTACGACGGGTGTCAACGCAAATGCGGAGACTGGTGCGTATCGCCGATATGCCCCTCGGTTTAAGCTGTTCTCATGGATCGTCAAAAACGATTACCAGTTAAACCTGCCTCGGATTCTCCCTTCCGGTGGGCCCAGACATCCGATGATTTCCTAGCTAGAGTGATGCAAGAAAAGTTCGAGACGAGAGAAACAAACACATACAGAGGATCCCACGGTTTTAGAGTTTCAAGAGCAAATGGCAGCTTTCGACTCGCATTCGCTTTGTCGGATGGCAGTCCTGGCGTCACAACTGCTCAAGAATAACGCGAAGCATGCTGGCATTCAGCGCAGAGTCAAAGATATTCCGAGGAGGGGGAAGAGCGGGCCGAGGGAAGTAGCGAAAACAATATCCACAAGGCGACAGGAATGGTAAATCACGGGGCGGACAAGTCAGTAGCCATCAACGCTGCGTTTGCTCATCAATGCATGACGGTTCGATGTCGAAATTTTTTGATCATGTTGATGATCATTGGATGGAGCTACATCTGTGAAAGTCTTCTCTTAATCGCCAAAAGTCCTAGTTCGAACCTATAATGAGATAACGTTATTCGTGATTTTTCGAATGATCGGCTCACACTCACCGGAGTGATAGTCAGTTTCAGTGTTTTCCTAAAACCTGTTAAGAGTTTGATGGACAAGCTAGAAGACAGTCGACGCACTGCACAGCATGCAGTACTTAGTCTCTGACTCAGTCCATTGTAGGGCTTAGCGCCTCTGCCATGAAACGATATAAATGGGCCGAGTAAAGATGCGAAACAAACGTACCCAAAGCAGACAAACTAGTTCTGGATAGGGAACCGGGTAACCATTACCAAAACAGCTTAAAATAAATGAATTTTTGGAGTGTGAAAGCCTGTGAAGCTCAGAAACACATCTGAATGACCATTGGCGCCACATGATCCTAGCACATTATGATCCTGTCAAGTCATCCTGAATGTATCAGTCTTTGACGCGTCCCCATTGGACTGACAAAAGTTTGTCTAAAGCAGAAAATGCCGAGTAGTCATTGAATCACGGGCCCTTCCTACAAATAATTGTCTCTGAATAAAATACACTATGAGCGACCGAAGAGGCACGAAGTCGAGAAATACGTACATCTCTGCAGTCGTACTTGTAACCACACCCCTGGTCCTCAAGAGCTTGAAGCCCTCATTTAGAGTCCTCCTTAGCTTCTCAAGCTTGTCTCTAGACTCAAAAGAGAGGGAATCCTCGCAAGGCGAGCCCCTATCCGGCACCGTGTATCCCCAGCAAACAATGTTAAAAGCGAACATTCGCAGTGCCGTAAGTCCGGAAAGCGTAGAATCCATCTTAAGCCAAAGAGGCTTGGCTATCTCCGTCGACACCGCACCTTCCTCAATGAAGTATTTGAAGGTGATGTCTTCAAGAATCTCTGCCGCACCTATACTGTTTATCCACCAGTCCAAGAGACTCGAATCAGACCCTTCTGATTTATCGTAGACCTCAACGGTAAGACGCCGTAGACTACCAACCTTGAGCCGCTGGTGAGCCAACTCCGATGGTAATCGGAACGGTAACGCTATTACAGCATTGTCAGAGGTGTTGGATACTGAAGAAGGTGGAGACGTACATGACTTGTTATGGATGATATGAAGGCTTAGAAGCATGTCTGCGCAAAGCTTCATCAAAGCTCGCAACCGTTCAATATCTTCTTTTTCGTGGATGAGAAAAACCAAAGACCGAAGCATCCCAACTGACACGGGGCATAAGCCTGAACTAATTATATTATCCAATATGTCCGTGCGTCCGTAGGCACCATCGATGTCCAACCATTCCACCAGAGGTCCAGGAGGGTGCTTGTGATCACATGACACTGTGTGCGTGTACATCTGCCCTGAGCACGTAAAGCTCTTCAGGGTCGGCCACGCACGCGCAAATGCGCATAAGTGTTTGAAATCCGTGAAGCGAACACTATGCAATTCCAGCGAGGTCAACGAGCACGAGAAGATCGACGATAATGGCGAGTTCGTGTCGCTGGGAACGGGGCAAAGGATAGAGCTTAGATAAAGGTTTTCGAGATTACTCGCCGCGCGTATTATGGGCTGTAAAAGGGGTTCGTAGGTGATATCCCATGCATAACGATTAGGCGTGCTGAAACCACACCGTAGCTTCAAAGTCTTTACGTTTAACGGGAGGTAAGGTGACGACTGTATCAGGGAATGGAAGGCAACACATTGGTGCTGATGAGCGAGCGCAACTGTTGAGAATAGATGCACTTGGGCGCGTGGAAGGAAGCGACGGCAAACCAAGGAGCAGGTGGTTAAGGATGATATATCGTCGCAAAGTGTATCGATGATGGCGTCGACTATTTCTTGGGGGAAATCAGCAAAATTTCGTGTCGATATGGCAAGGTCCATGGTGGTGAGATGAAGGGAAGGGTGGTGAGATGAAGGGAAGAGCAGCGAAAAGCAAAAGGGGCCCATACGATCATAAACATCATTTGTGGAGGGAGCCGAGGCTTCGCATGCTGGCAGTGCGCGCCCCCTTAGCCGTGACAGCCGGAAAGCCACTAGAGCTGTACATATCCTCCTCAATGACATTCCCATTTCCATGTATCTTTCCCTATTTTCGCCACCAATCGCGTTCGAAAATATTTACGGCCTTCATGGGTCCCCTCGAACAAATACGGGGTTGCCTCGAGGCTTGGGACGTTCCACAATTCTCCAATGTGTATAGTCCGAAGCGGCTACCATGGCCCCGTGGTGGCGCTCCGTCAAATATCTCGGGTTCCATTGATATCAACGGCCCAATCGAAAGAGTCCCGAGCCATTAGCGCTCCGTCGGCAGTGTCCACATTCGGGACTCCGAGAAGGCGACGAGGACACGGTGGCCACTGTTAGAATAAGGCGAGGAAACTTTGGCCCAGACGAGGACCGATATTGAAGCAGGGCCAGAACGTCCCCTAAGCTTATTCGCCCCTTGTGAGCTCGGATTTTTACGTATTCAAGTTCCTATTGCATTATTGTTTGCTTTGCTCCTAAGCATCCTAGTTCAGCGTCGCCTACTCACGTTGAAGAATCCATAAGAATTCTCACCGTGTAAGAAAGGAATTGACAATCGCCATGGTGGATGATTTGTGCGAAAGACTTTCGGCAAATTCCGAAAGATTATTTCTCACTAAAAAAAATACAAAAGAAAGAAATTGTGTACCGAATAGTAACCGCGAAATAGAGATCGAACACTGGGTACAAATACAATGTTTTCCAGTACGTACACAATGGTAATAAAAAATAAATAGCAAATACAACGTCCGTATCATTCTAGGAGCATTCAGACCATCCAGGCAGTAGCTCCATTTCGTATAAATGAATAAAACCCGTTTACATTCAAATTGATATTTGTCGTTGTGTTCATCACCCGCTGGTCCTGCGTAAATGCGAGGTCATTCCCAATCGCTTGGGCACTATTCAGGTAATTTATGAACGACTCTTTACTCTGGCATCCCCACGTTGTCCACTACGGCCTCAGGATCTACAGTGGTCATTTTTCACGCCCGTTTGCTCGTCGCCAGCCTTCTAAGACATCTTTTGCCTTTCTAATTAACCAACCTATCCGTTCCCGGGCGACCTCTGCCATGTCTCCCTCAGCGAGACCAAACGGTTCCAGTGCAAGCGGGTGCTACGATGACGACCACTGCTAGACAGACCGTAGCTGTGAAAGAGTGGAACAAAAAATACCACATTCGGCACGTTAAGGCTGACAGGACTATGGGTAACAAAGAAAAATGACGACTACTCATTTGGGTGTAGTGTGGATAATACTCAAGATACATTTATAATTGCACGAGCAGTCTGGGGAAATCTTAGCGGCCACAAGGACAATGAAGACTCGGTCAAGACGGTAGTGACTGCTCCAGCCCCCGAAGAAATCTCCGTTTTCCCTTTTCCAGCGTTCCATGAGGATAAAGACTGGCGCAGCCCCTACGAATGTGAGAGGCGCAAGGAAAGACGCGGGCGGCCACATCTGCGCATTAGCCAGATGTCCTTCACAGCATATTTTTGGTGCCCTACTTTAGCTAGGTTATTGTTCTTAGCCAGTTACTCCACAGTGAAGAAACTCAAATGAGCGCTTGCTTTCAGTCTACAGCATTCTTGACACAACACGGCTTGAGATTTACGTTGCCCGGAAGACTATTCGCTGCCAACATCTGTCATTCTGTCATCCTTGAGGTATTATGACCGGGAATCGGTTCCGCGGGGGAGGATAGGCAAGGACATTGATGTGGTCCGAATTCAAAACAGAGACTCCCCGAAATAGCAAAAACAAAAATGGGGGAAATCCGGAGAACTTGGCGATCATAGGAATAAGTGGAAAAGGATTCTTCTTATTTCGGAGAGATGGCACTGCAACGCGTAATATGTACAAACTCCTTCATATGTGCTTAAAAGCAAGCGTGAAGAGCAAAGGCAACATATATCACTTACATGAGTTCTTCCTTCCTTAGAATCCATCGAACGCCGACTCCAACACTGCCTTCTGCTGCGCTTGATACAGCTTCCCAATACCCGGCGCGGGCAGCGGACTCTCCTTCCTTCCCTTATACACCAACTCCACATCCCCAGCACCCACCATTTCCTTCAACACCCACATGATCCTCTCCTTTACATGCCCAAATGCCCCTTGATTCCTCGGCTCCTCCTGCAGATAGAAGAACTCTCTCGCGCTCGTGTATCCCTCTAGCACCCCCGCCAACTCTGCGAAAGGGAAGGGTGACAGTTCCTCCAATCGGATAAGGGCAATGTTAGCATCCAATCCCTGCGCTTGTCTCTCTTTCAAGAGGTCGTAGTAGATCTTTCCTGAAAGGATGATCACACGCGATGCAGTGGCGGTGTTGTCGTAAGGATCAGCGAGGACTGGCCGGAAAGATGTCCCAGTCTCGAGATCTGATAGAGAAGAGGCAGCAGGCTACGTGAAGCACATCAACTGGGGATTGTCAGTGCCGCGAGGACAGACAACTTACAGACAGGCGTAAAAGACCCTTCGGTCCTGCCACAATCAGAGGTTTGCGATAATTCCGCTTCATCTGGCGCCTCAGCAAATGGAAATACTGCGCGGGCGTCGTCGGGAAAACAACATGCATGTTGATATTGAATGAAAGGTCCTCGTCGTAAGTGTACCTGTCATTGGATAACTAAAAAAACGTGGGCAACCGTTCGTAAGAATTCTCGAACGCCCTCACCTGGAGCATTCGCTCGATTCTTGAAGAGGAATGTTCCGGTCCTGCACCGTCGAGACCGTGTGGGAGAAGCATGACAATACCACTTTGCTTCAGCCATTTGCCTACGAGTCAAACATTAGCAGACGGGGGGTTGCTGATCGAAAAATAATCGAACTCTCTGAAGATGATATGAACGTATCAATGATAATCTGAACCAACCGTCAATTCTGACCTGGCAGCCTGACACGGCCATCTCACCTGTGCTCCGTTGAAGAAATCCCCAAACTGAATCGTAGATTTAGATCGCATCCAAGACTCCGGTAGGCCAGCTTACCTGTGCCTCCCAGATGGGCAACAGGTCAGGCCGTTCCCAACTTGCACCATATTCGAACTGTATACATATCCCAACGGTCAGACACACCTGCGGAAAATGTAGTCAAAACTAATCTCACTGATAATACGGCCATCTCGCTTAGAGAACCTTTAAGCACCGTAAGCATGACGTCTACGGTGTGAGAGAAAACATACTGTTAGCAAGCTCGAGCTTCCCTGGAGCGCCAAGCTCATCATTCAGCGGAACAATGGTATTCTCGTTCTTCTGGTTAACAAGCATCGCATGTCGTTGGCTAAACGTTCCTCGCCCTACATCTTGCCCGGATATCCGCACGTCATAACCCTCCAAAAGTAGGGATCCAAAAGCCAAAGCCTATCGGGAACTGTCATGATAGAAGACGATACGAATGGGGGTGTCAAGCGAACCTCGGCTGTAGCCCAATCTAAGCCCTTGCCGCTTGCCAGACTCGTAAGACGGCTCTTGATATGCCTCTGGAGCTTGGGGTGGATTTCCTGAACATAACCGATTAAGGACACGTCCCTTTAGAGATTGCTTCTAAGAACTTACAAAGCCCTCCGGTACCTGTACACTTGCCTTGCCGACCCGTATAAGAGTATCCTTGTTGACGCCAGTATCCGGAGACTGGACCGCACTCTTACTCCAAGGCCAAACCATCCCAGCCCACTGTTCTTTGAGCATTGACGCAGTCGGGACATACGAAGGAATTTTTTCGAGTTTGTCGTTGAGATTTGATTTGTGCTGTTCCCTAACATTTATGATATTCTCTGTCGCAAGTGTTTGTTCGTTCTGTTAAAAACATTCGTGTATAATGCATATGCTGAATCAATAATCACCTTACCACGAGTTTCCGTTCATAGAGCTGTGGGACCGAGAGCCGGGACTGGATCTTGTCATACATGAGAGGGCTGGTGAGGTTCGGAAGATCAAGTTCGTTATGACTGGAGGCGAGTCAAGTGCGGTCTGCTGTTCAAATCGAGAAGGCTTACCCCCTAGATTAAGAAATGCTATCAGTTGACTCTACATAAAAGTTGAATGAGGATGTAAAACTTACCATCTACGATAAACCAGGAGGTCAACGATAATATCCTGCGTAACATTAAGTGATAAAAATCGAGATCATCCAATAGGATCACCTTTCGGAAATACTGCCGGTACTGGAACGCGACCTCCATAGCTTTGACCACATCTACCAGCGGTCTTTCAGGAGCCAGCAAAAAGGAAAGGATCTTAAAATACCTTCAGGATAGTCACCATTGACATGAAGCACTGGAGCATTGATCATTTTGCCAACATCGGAGCAATATAAAGAGGAACGGGCCTGCGACGCAGGCGTAGTATAGCCGATGCTGACAGAAGGGTTAACATGTATGAACTGAAGCATTCCTGGAAGAGCACACACTTATTACTATGAAAAGGGCATATCAACCAGGATGATAGATCGACAGTCATAAGAATAGCTTACTCCACGACAAGATGAACAGTGCCGCCGCTTGTAAAATGGGGAAGATTGCCTGTGAAGAACGTTTGGTCGGTAACTGCCTGACCTTCTAAAGGGGGAGCATACTCAATCCCAAGCTCTCCATGACAACGCCTTGACCAGTGAATGACGCATCTCCGTGCAATTGAACACACATCACTCTGTCACCGAGTTTACAATCTTCATGCGATGTCTTCAAAAGGGAGTACTGCTTTGCGCGAGTCTTTCCCAATGCGACACCGGCAACAGCCTCTAAAAGTAGCCTGCATAAGCTTTGACGCGATCAGCTCGTATCACAATAACTTGCCCAAGTGAGAAGGATTTGGAAGCAGGGAAACCTTGACGGCCTGATTATCGCTACCATATTTCAAAACCGTCGACGAAACTGTTACCCGAGTCAGCACTACGATGATAATCGGCAAAAGGACACTGACCAAGATGACTGATGACATCCCCTTCGGCACCCAAGTCTTCAGGGATCTCTGCACCTCCTCGAATTTTGTGGAAAAGAGCCGTGGGAGAGTAGTTGAGGAGATCAGTGAGAAGATTGAGTCGACCGCGATGAGGCATAGCCAGAACAATGTGCGATACATTAGCTGTAGATAGAGACATGAGAAACCTACGACACGGCATGCATAAAAATGAGAAACCTTGAGCAGCCGAAGAGAACAACGAGTCCAAAGCTGGTAGCATTGATTCTCCACCTTCCAGTCCGTACTAAACATTTGGGTAAGACGTGAACTGCAGAGTACACAAGTGACGTACACGTTTGAGATTAGGGAACTTCACTTGCATAAAGTTATCGAATACTTCACTGCGAGCCAACAAACCATGTATCCGTTTTTTCGTATCAACATCCAATATCGTTGGTGTGCTCTTCGACTCCAGACGATGTGAGAACCAAAGGCGTTCGGATTTAGACGGCGAATGCATGTACTGACGCCAGTGTCAGGGAAAGGAACAGGACGTGACCAACTCGTACCTCGTAAGCAATACAGTCCACGTAGATAGACCGCAGGTGGCGAACGATATCTGCCAAGGTCCACCACTCTTCTGTCATGTTCTCGCCTTGGGACTCGACGTTCGGATGTGTCCATATGATACCGTTGACGTTGTACTTCTTCGATTCATCAGTGAGCCCGTATCTGCTTGGGTCTAGCGCTGCAACCTCCTTGCGGTGTATGAGGTCCAACGGGTCGATTCTTGCTGCTCTATGCCCGTGAGCCCTGACAGAATCGACGTAGCGCAACAAAGCCGCATTATGTGCTCTATTTTCGAGCTGAGCCGGCGTGTCTGTGTATCCTCATACCGTATAGTAAGATAGCAGATAGAACACGGCTTACAATCAGGAAAGACGAATGGCCGTGGCTTGCGATATCCGAATGATTCGTCGTGATATAGACGACGCAGTGACGAATGCTGTAGCTGCAGTCTCCGCAAAGAATACATGGCGATAGTTGCAGTTCAAAATGAGAGCATTAGATTTGAAGATGGTGGCTGGGGAAGACTGCGGATCCTTTGTGATCGGTCGAGCAAGACGTAAAGGTCCGACCGACGGTCGACCCCGGCGGTCGCGTTGCGAGCACGTGATGAGACGCGTTTAACTGTCCTTTTAACCGTCTGCGGTCGATTAGACTGATCAAGAGTACGTGGAATGGCTAGTGTGAATTGAGACAAGTCAGAATTCATAAAAATATCGATGACAACTAAGTATATTTTTCGAGTAATGCGTCAAGTACTTAAAAGTGATTCGTCCGTGGTTAGTCACCATTTGGCATTGAAGCTAAGGTTCCCAGACAGCATAAAGTCCATGATAGCAAGACTTCAGGGGGATATATCCAGCAGCCATATTTATTTTCTTATGCAGACATGCAAATGGAGAGGGAGAACTTGAAGGAGCTACAGTTATAGAAGACTGCAGATGTCCAGGACAGGTAAAGTCGTTGTTGGCGGAATGAGCTGTAAAGCATAAAGCTTAAAGATGTGAACAGAGGTGATCTCTGGGTAGATGAAGACAGTACAAAAATTAAGAGAGGATTGTAAACGGCATGCGGCAAGCCTTAAGTAAACCGAAATGACGAACAGTAATAAACAGAAGATCGGCCAATCGTGGCTGTGCTACGCATTGCGCTTATTTATCTGTCCCGACCAAGGCAAATAGCGAGCTCAATGCGAGATTTCAACTTGATACCGTCGGTCGTGAGCTCTGCGTCATGTCCATGTTTCCCTTTACATTCAAGCTATCCGTCCCAGGAATAACCAATCCATTTTCTGTCCAGGCCGCCGCTCCATCATCTTCCAGTGTCTCTATTCCTGATCAGTCAAACTCAGCACCGGAACAAGGTTTCAATGATGGAAAGAGCGTCCATAGACAGCGCCCACCGATGCGGTCATCATCGCCAGTTCCTCAAGTATTGCGGAAGAGAGGGTGGGAGCCCTCTTTTGCCGAGCCGAGCCTCTCTACCACCACTCTGGCATCATCAAGCGGATATCTTGACACTCCTTCAAAATACCGAGACATGGCGGAGCTGACCCAGGACGAGTTTCATGAGATTGAAGCGATGTCGGCAGGTGTGTTATCCGTTATCCTCCAGTTCAGTCTGTCTCTGTTTCATTGCATGTGTTTGCCTTGCCGCAATCAAGGGCTGCCTTCAGTTCAGCTTCTGTCCCATGCCACATCGTGTATGTTGCATGCTGTGGTTGGATATATGATGGCGAGCACCCCTGGTACATCTTCCTCATCACTCTCACGTTCGTTGTTTACCAGGCCTTGTGCTAATGCCCTCTCTTGTTTTTGTTATCCATGTAGAACTTCCGCCACCTGCAAAACGCCGTCGTGGCCTTGCTGGCACTATTGTCTCGACTGCTCTCAGTGCTGCATTGATAGGGACCGCTGTTGGAATCACCGTCTACCGATTGTGAGTTTATTTCATTCATCGTCAAACGCAGCTAAGGTGGCCTCGCAGGTGGCGAGACCGTGGCAAGGAGCCAGCACGACTACTTCCACCACCACCCCCTTATCAACAGGGTGAATGGTCGTCTGCACCAGAAGAACCTGTTGAAGAACCCAAGGCCCTCAATGTCATGCCTTCCACCCCACGACGTAAACGGCATGCAGTTGGCTCCGTCAAACGGACGCAGAGCCTTCGTCGAGCACGACTACGGGCCAGCACATACACATCTCCCCCTCCACAGCCCACTCCAATCTTCCCTTCCACTTCGCATCGTCCTCCTCCGGAAGACAGTGTAGAGGATCAGGTATGACTACTCTGATCAAGCTTTGACCTTGTCTAACTTCGCCCATAGATGGATTGGATCGGCGACAAACTTTCCAAGCTCATTGAGGAAGGCAAAAAGGCACTTGGCAGAGAGGTTGTCGTTATGAGCGAAGATCCAGCGGACGAAGTGGATGATGGCAATGACGACTGGGAAGAAGACGACGCTCCACGTACATTACGAAGATCTGCCTCTCCACGAAAACGACGGCCTCGTGACATCGTCGCACCACCGTCCTACTCATCTGCACCCCCTTCTGCATCCCCTCGTACGTCCCGATTTGACCTCGGTTCGCAGCCAATCCCGATTGCTGGATCGAAATCTCAATCGAGAGACGCTGGTGCTGGTGCTGGTGCTGGTGCTGGGTTCGTGTCGACTCCCAGTAGCTTCAAGTTTGGTGATGACTCTCAAGTGTCGGAGAGTCCACTGCTTCGGGAGTCCATGGAGCAAGCCCGAGTTCGAGTTCTGAGAAATCGGGGACTGTAGAGGCTGACCCTTACCTCTCGTTCCTAATCACGAACTAGACTCTGGTGCAACCGTCTCAACTTTCGACCCCTCTTCCCTTTTCTCCCTTATCTTATTACCATCGAGTCTCTGACCGAATGATTGCTTAATTTATCATTGACGACACTCGCTACGCTCTCTATTCTTATGCATCGACATACAAACACTATGCTTTATATATGGCTTGGTTGGAAGAATATCATGGAATTGGCATCTATTGTATCAGTATTTTGCTTTCGTACTGTGTATGTAGGCTGGAATGAAGGGTCACTTTGGCGGCGGAGACCGCTTGTTTGTATTCATGCTTGGACTCACATGGACACATCAGTACCAAGACATCCCTGTATTAGGTTCCTGAACGTCTGAGCTTGTATCATCTATCCTATTGCCGAGGCTGCGAGGAGTACTTGTGACGGGGCAGCATAGGATTGGTTCGGTCCTATAGCAGCTAGACATCTCCATGGCTTCATTAACAGTAAAGTGCACTTCGTAGATAGCCACATGTAGTACGGATGCCGTTACATTTCCGTTCAGGAGCACCGACAATTAATAAAACAAATGTTCATAATCTGGAAATGTCAATAACATATAGGCGTCAGTGTGCTCACAACTCACCTATTTTGAGCTCCGATCCTGCCTTTCGAAGTTCGTCGGGATGCCTGGCACGATCCGCCTGGCCAGTCTTCACCGACTCTTCCCCTTCGGCTAGGCAGAAAATGTAAGGGATTACATCTCCTGCCCTTGCCGACCCTCCCCTCGCCTTCATTTTCAAAGCGACCTGAACATGTGGTAGACCATGAACTTTCGGGTATTCTTCCGGATTTTTACCAAGCCGCTGTGGAGTATTGGTTAGAGGCACTTGATGCGAGAAAGGCACAGTACGAACCTTAAAAATGATAAAATCGTCGAGTTTGACCTTGCCCTCCCTGACATTCTTCCCGATGGTCGTCAAATATTCATGTATTTGTTCCACAACGACTTCGGTAGCTTCTCCGGATAGAATTTGTTCTAATACGTACCTAAAATTACCATGAGCTTGAGCACGAGCCACAGAAATGACATCACTTACTGCGAAACGTTCTTTGAAAGCGCACAGTACTCTCGACGCTTCATATCGAGGCCCTTCACTTCTGTCGATGTCCTAGTCCCATCCTCGACCTTGATAGCTGCATACTTCTTCTTTTGTAAAAGCAGTAGTCGCTGGAATATGCCATCTAAATCGATCTCCAACAGCTTGTATCGGTCATTAACGGCTTTCTTGAATTCAGCGGCAATTTTCAGCGCTTCCGATAGTTCGGTGACGTTAGAGTTCACAAAGACTGAATCAGTATCACCGTAAACGACCTGAACATTGTCAGATTAAGTCAACCATAAGAAAAAGATCGAATCAAAGACAGACATCAAGCTGCATGCTCTCTGCCAATTCCTTCGTATGCGTCAGAATTTCCCGTCCCTTGAACGTTGTTAAGGCGGCCAAAGGACGAGCATAGAACCTCGAATACTCGAAGCCTAGACAGCCGTACATACTATTAGCTGTAAGCTTGAGGGCCTGCTGTTTGATATCATACTAGAAACAAATGTGTCAGAATGAGATAGTCAATCAAAACGCAGAAGCTGATGTTACCTGGAGCAGCTGCGCAGGCGTCGCAGTTTTGTCCTTCATAAGAGATTTGACTTGTCGCCGTCTGTTGACGAGGGTGGCAATGAGCCGAGGGAGAACACCCTGGGGTACCGAAGAACCAGGTGGATCCAGGATATGCTCTTCTTCGTTCTACAGAGGGCCGCATGTCAGCCAGCAATACAAGGAGTAAAAGAAAGCATAAGCAAACCTCATGCTCGTTATCAATTGAATCAACAGTAGTGAAATCGATGTTGTACTCTTGAATGATACTGGGATACAAGGAATTGAAGTCCATGACTAGGATGAGCTCCGCGTCCATGTCCCCCAAAAGAGAAGCCATGAACTTGTCCTCTTCATCTTTCGAGACCTTCGGCCGGTATGCACTGATTGTTGGTGCAATGGGAGTCGGTGATGGTGGGAGTCGTCTAGCTTTGGTTTTCTTGGTATCCGGCTTGGACGATTTCTTTTTCGCTGTACAGACACGCGTCAAACGCGAAACACTGAACGCAAAGCAATCCACGCACCTTTTCCGTCTGGCTCTATGTCTTCGTCCGAGTCGTATGCTTCCGCTTCTGCCCAGTCATCCAAACACCATCGTCCTCGGGGGCACTCTCATAGTCCGAAGGGAACGTTGAGTAACCGATAATCAGATCTCTGTGCATGCTGACTAATCAAAATACGTCTCCTCTTTCCCAACTCTTTCTCTGTCGTAACTGTTCAATATACGCCTTTCATATCCTGTTTAATCGTTACTGTGTTGCGTTCTGAGTTCGCCACCTCCGTCCTGATGGACAATACCGACCCTTTGAACGCCTTGAAGCGAGGTGGCAGTGGTACCCTGGTTGCCTCGACCTCTCCAAAACACGCCAGAATGGACGTTGCTTCCACTGCTTCTGCCTCTACCGAAGAACACGACTCAAGTGTTCGCCTGGAAATTCGACAACTTTTCAGCGACGACCAGGCATTCCCTGGCATTCATTTCCTTCTACAGAGCGGAGTTGAAAAAGAGGTGCTGTTGGGGATGATGGCCTACATCATAGTCCAAGCAGCTACCCAGTACAAGAAACGCCACCCTAAATGGCCGTACAAACCCATCGAAGACCTCGATCTTTTGCAGAACCCTTCACATGCAGAGACGGTATACAAAGATGTTATTGCTATCGGATCTTCTGAGAATCCAAAATGGTCTGTTCAAGCCTGCGTTCATTGTATGGCCCATTTCTAATGTCTATTTAAACAGGGAGAATTTGGTGCTGATGTGTAATTGTTCCCGTTCTCTTTGGGATTCTTGCGCTAATCATTTCCGTAGATGCCATAGAAAGGACGGGGTCACCAACGATTAAGCAGCCGGACGATGTGATAACGACCGCCATACAGAATTATTTGTCAAAGTTTAGTCAAACGATGCTCGACGTGATTACCGGTGACAAAGATCTCCCGCGATGGGATGGACCGAGTGACAGTGGCGAACATGGTGATTTTTTTAGGAGGCTCTGTCTGCCTCAGGTCCTTGGCCATCCGAGCCTGCTGTTGCACGAGCTGGGTTGCTACAATAAGGAAGTGTTCGATAAGCACCTGAAGTCATTGTTCAATGTTCACAACAAGTCTATGTAAGGCAACAACTGCAATCACGGTTGTACTCCTGTCTGACGTTATTCATTGTAGCGTCCTTATCAACACCTCAGGTTCTGGGAAGTCGCGGCTCCTTCTGGAAGGGTTGGCGCGGTACTGGGGTTTCTACTTTGTTGGGACCCGCGACTCATACGAGCTGGGTTCAACAGACCTTGAACAGGCTCTTTCCAGGATACAGGAGAATGATGGCTTCAATTCTGACCCTGTCTCCATGGAGGATTTCGATTCAAATGAGGCCATTGCCTGCCGACAGTACCTTAAAGTTCTACTGGCACGCACATTTGTTTTTACCCACTTCCTAAACTTGAATCTGAGTCAACCAGGCTCCTCTGAGGACAACCTACGATTGGCATGGCTAAAAATCCAAATCCATCAGACGAAAATCTTTCGGCTGGATATATTTTGTGGGATTATCAATCTCCTTAAAGATTCCACCGATGATTACTTGGAACGCAGTCTAAGGCAGTCTCTCGAGGATGTCAAGAATCTGTTGGCCCAGACTTTCCCCTTATCCACTTCTTCACGTCAATTGTGCTGCATTGTAGATGAAGCACAAGCACCTGCTACACAGGCCCCTAACGCATTCCATTCTCATTCATCAAGATCCTCTCGATCCCTCCTGAGACCACTCACTGAATGCCTTCACAAGTCTCTTGCACTTCATAATTGGTTTTTGTTCCTATCAGGGACAGGCACAAATCTGCAGATTATTCAGGAAAATAGTGGGTCAAAGGCATTAAAGCTGGGTGGTGAACCAAAGTTTGAGCAACATTCTGAGATGGGATCTTTTGAAGATGCTGATAGCCAGGCTGCATATATTAGAAAGTTTGTTCCACCTGCTTTGCAGGGTGGCCTCTCAGACTTTCTTGCACGTGTCTTTACATGGACAAGAGGAAGGTTTGTGATTATAACTACATACCATTATTATTTCTTACTGTGATTGTCCTTAGATTTTGCTTCACGGCTACCCTTATTGAACTGTTGCTTATATCAGGGTTCCGCTCCCCACATGCTGTGCTCAATTCCTATATCAAATTCTTCTGTGATGATGAATTTGAACCTGGAGATGCTGAGGATCTTATTAAAGCAGAGCCACCATTGTCTCCTAATATCTTTATTGAGGCAAAAATATCTCGTGGAATTGATGTTAAGCGTCTTTCAAAATTGGGTATGCTTCTTCTCTATCTTGTTGGCCTCTCAGTTATTAACTATCTCTAGGAGTGTTTTCAAAACTCAAAGAAAATCTTCCAGCTTGTTTGCTAATAGGAACACCACTACCTGTACTTCCAGTGGAAAATTCTATATTGGTCGAGCTTGGAATCTCCAGATTTATGGATATAACCAGGAGTGTGCATACGGATGAGCCACTTGTGTTAACGGCTATTATCACTTGGCTGGAGAAGAATGAGCCAGGATATCTCCACACTCATATCATGGAGAAGGCATTTGATATCTCCCTGAAACACAATCTCTCTGAAGTGTTCTCTGCATATGCTGTGTTCCGAGCTCTACAATCTGGCCTTCCTCTCAATCAGGTTCTAGATTTTTACATTCCAGAAAATGCAGTCTTACCATCTTGGACCTATGAGAAGGCTCAGATTGTTGTTCCCAGTCATTTTGATCACACAACACAGAGATATCACACCATCCCATATTCCTATTCCTCTAGAAATATTCCCCAAGCAGGCAGCTATCTTGACAGTGCTTCACAGCTTCTGCAGTGGCTCACATTCCAGGGAGCACCATATTCCATCTGCTATCCAATCACAAGAGCTGGGCCTGATCTTGTCTGTCTGGTGAAGTTGGATAGCGGTAAACATTTTTGGCTATTGGGCCAGACAAAAGTTCGAGAGAATGACAAGACAATTGTCAATGGAGATCTTGTCAGTGCAGTGCAGTCAGTCATCCCAGAAAATGTTTATAGAAACAGCAGTGTGAGTCTCTATCTTGATTATCATTAACAGGCTTCTTATCAATGACTTAGGGAGCAGAGGTAGATGGACTTCCAGCAGCATCCCAACAATTCCTAAAGGCACTTGATGCTCTTCCGGATAAAGTTGATAAGGTCCTGTCATCAGACTTGGCATCTCATCATGCCATTGGGGTGCTCTGTATCTTCTCTGCCTTTCACAGCATTCAATGCTTGAATGCATCTTCATTCAAAACAACTACTACACCTCTTGCTGCCATCAACTGGGATTGGGTTGGCCCAATTCTGGACAACATTATGCCAGGAAGTAAACTCTGGGCTCAACTCATCAAGCGATCTCACATGGAGCAGCTCATCAAAGTCAATGCACAGAACAACGATTCACACATCGATTATAAAAATTTTGACTTCATTGTCGACAAGAAAGATCTTGAAGACTCAAGCCGCATATCAATGAGCATGCTGAAGCTTCAGCTGCAGCTTCATCGGCTATATGAGCAGTCGCTTCCCTCGGAGCAACGTAATGTGCCAGAAGAGAAGGACCTGAAGACGAGACAGGATGTAGTTCATGCACTCGAGGCGGCCATTGACCGATGGAATTCACTGTAAAAAGAAATAAACCCGCTTTAGGTCACAATTTTTATGACAATGTTTCATTTTCACCAAGTTGACGCAGCCAAAGGCTTACTTTCCAATGAGTACCTATTGATATCGTCGATGTTTCGCTTTTTGTCTAGTCTAGGTATACTCTCGTATATAATTCAACACTTTGTGGAATAAGTAACAATATCCGAACAATTTCGAGAGTACGCCAAGCAAGGCGAGTGGGTTGAACTTGCATATTACAATTTGCAGTAAATAGCATAAAGCTATGTCGTATCCTTCATTGCTTTGTATTCCTAACAAGAGGGTTCTGGCATTTCCTATGGACATCTTAGAGTTTAGCTCTTTTCCGATTGGACTGACAACACGCGCTTCCTAGGTCTAATAGCCTTTTGCTCTACCACAATGGACATCTTTCGCTCTCACTCAATACAACTCGCGAAGAAAGCCCTACGGGTTGGCAATGGAACGATACCTAAGCAATAATGTTCACCCGCGTACTGATATATCTGTTCATGGTACCTGCATCGACTCTGTCATCACCTATGGCACGCAAGTTGTCGTCATCCCTGCGACTCTCCGACACCTCGAAAATGTTCAGATTGCTTTCATCCGTGGGCTGATACATGTACATAACCGCTCCATAGCAGCAATCCTGTTCTCAGAGACCGAATTTACTCGAATACGCTATCGTAGGCTTGTCCTCGCCTTTCGATACTTCGTACGACTCTTCTCAGAACGCTAGTCCCCATCCAAAGTCGCCCCCTGCGCCATCGATGCTTGCAGAGCTTTGTAGACCTTGGACAAAAGGAACTGGCTCGGCAACATTCCCTACAGCGCCCTACAGCGGTGGAGTCAATGTGGAAAGACGAGATCGTCGATACAATAACGGCGTCTATGTAGGATGTGTCACGATGGCATTGAGGATGTATTACACATTCTCTTTTTATATCCTCACGACACCGCCTCTTACTGTCGTTCGCCCTTCCTTGATACCGTCCACTCCTCCTATCTTGGAATGGGTTCGTCCGAAATTCTTGTCCACCGACTCTTGGATGGCCTTTTAAAATCTACGACCCGATTTGTGCATGATATATTTTCCTTGTGGAGGACGGTCCCTCTGTACTAATTTACAATGTGTTTTCACCATCTCTGAAAATTGAAGTGATCGGTACCTCCAAGTTGACTTACAGGGATCTTATGCTTTGCCCCACGCGAAACTACTAATACTGTCCACTAGTACGGGTGAATTGGAGTCTCGAATTTGTCCACAATCTACGATGCATAGCTATGGCCTAGTAATCAATTCTTCAGGTTCAAATTATAGGCTCGTCCCTTACAGAAAATGGCCTAGGCACATAAGCAGCTCGGGGACGACGGCGTCGTAACGGAGAAGGCTCCTATCCCATCCATAGCGTTAAATCCAAGCGCCCTGCCAACACGGTGACGCACGTTAACCCAATCCAACCATGAAATAATGAAAGATAATATACGATACAAAACAAACCACCCATGACATACAACTATGACAAAACCTGATGTATCTCCAGACAATCCTCCGGAGATCTGAATACGCGAAAAGGTATATGTTTCGGGATCATCGCTCTCGCACTATAAACGCGCATCTGCAGCTCTATTTTCTTCCTCTCCACCTCCGTCAGACGAGAAGGCATAGAAGGCGTCTGGGGATTTGACGAGAAGTACGATTCCGACGGCTCTTTCTCAGTGGTCGAATCCGGTTCGTCAGTTAAAGGGTGCGCAAAGTAGTCGCTATTAGGCTGACTCGAATCTTTGTGGGGAGTTGTAGGTGTTCGAACGGCGTACGTCATAGGGAACGTTCCCGAAGTCGAACGCCGAGAAGCACGCATAGTTCCTGACTCGGAGCCGTACGCTGGGGGCGCAGAGCGCAACTCGATGTCTCCGGTAGGGTGTGATCCCGTTGGATCTTCGAGCGGTTCTCCATTATGCGCATGTCGTATGAAGACAGCCAGAATCTGTTCAGGCCTTTGACTGGCAAATCTAGAAGTAGGGTAACCATTAACTCCGATGCTCACTCTCTTGGGAGATACTCACTCTGCATAGAGCTCCATATCTTGCTCGCCGGTGTCGCCAATGAGTATAAAGCGAGAGTGGGGAAATGAATCTAGAATGTCCATAATTGCGTTGCGTTTACGTGCAGCGGGAGCCGATAGTAAGCCACTGAATAAGGACCGGCCTGCGTAGGACTTGAGTTTTATCGATCCTGAGGTTAATCAGCATTCCATTCCGAGAAGAACTATAATCTCATACCTGGAGGTAGGTAGGCGATGTTAAGAAAATCTCCCAGAACAGGTAACAACTCAAAAGGGCCATTTGACTGCAAGAGAGGCGTTTTGAGCATTGGTGTCATACGAGTAGGTAGATGCGTACCACGTAATGGAAGCGAACACCTTTATTCCACATCCTAGTATACCACTGTCCCATTCCAGGGATAACAAGGTCGTCCAGATCCTTGACAAAAACGTTGCGGAAAACACTGCGGGCACCTCCAGGCACGTCCGAATGTTTGATGGTATCATCGATGTCCGATATAACACGTATAGGGCTGTGGGTCAAAGGGATTCTAGCAGTTAATATCGGCAAGACAGGTTTTGGGACGACAAAATCCATATCTGGAGAGGTACTAGGGGATGACGGTGGTGGTAAAAGTCGAGCTGCAACTATGAGCTCATGTTCGATGTTAGATTCCCCGAACGCTATATGAAGCGCGCCGGGGTGCTGACACATATCTTCCCATCTGACGGTGAACCGTATTTGAAAACTTCCATCTGCCGCCGTAGAAATGTCATGGGATGCGATAGGACCGTTGCTCGTTGGATCATCCACTACATTAAGAGGTTTTGGAAAGAGGCAGATGTTCACTAATCGGCCGGGAAGAACCGAGGACCAGAAAGGCTGCAGCCTAGCTTCCAAATTGGCGTGAAACTTGCGAAGGTCGCCCGATAGCTTCGTTATGGAGTCACGGTCAGCGAGAGGTTGTGCGTCGTATGCGGAAGACCGTGAGGGCAGACACGAGATATCTACAGAAGACTGGCTCTGATTGAGATGTTGAAATTGTCTCTCGAGTGCCTCTACTTCAAAATCCTCCGTGATTTCTTGTGGCCGAGGTGGTAGCTTGATGGTGCCCAGCAATTCTTCCGTAGAAGAGCTGGATAGGCCTAACGAGCCCTCTGTCACACCTTCTGAGTCTAGCTTAGGCAATGAGGCAAAACCTAATGATACCGTCAACAAGAAAGGCAGGCAAGAGCGTTGACCGCACTTTTTGCTAGACTTATAAAGGCTTTCTGAGACCGACTTGCTTGTTCCTGCGACCTATGAACGGAAGCAAATCCCGAGATGTAGACGTCAACTTCGAATGGACCTGAACAGTGTCCAGTAATTTAATCAGTGCCCGAAAGAAGAAGAATACGAATTCGCACCTTCGTTCTCATGGTTGTCGGATAGATATCTCCTCGCCGCCCATCCAGGGAACAGAGCAATCTTCTCTATACCTGGGCTGCCGTTCGATAACAGTTTATTGCTGATCTTCTGGCCAGCCCACTCCTTCCAAGATTGCCCGTTCTCGGTATCTACGCCAAGTCGCCGTTGAAGGTTAATATTCCGAGTCCGGAGGTCCTTCTGCGCGATGTATCCTTTTAAGCGACTAGATGCAGAGGATGCCAGCGATTTCCAGGAAGTGGGCATCTCTTCAGACATCGTGGTATCAGGACATGTTGTGATGGAGGCTATTGAGACAGCACGAATACCGGCATCGTCGCCCACAACCCGTTCCGGCGTAGCGCTTCCACGTGGTAGCCATACGAATCGGAGTTGAATACTTTGAGTTCAGATTGTTCGTTGGCCTTGGACCACTCCGATCCCCGAACGAGCCACTTTTCGTTATCTGAGATTTTGGCGTCCCCAGAAGTGTCATACTTAAGTAGAGGGAGAAATTTAAATTTAATACGACCGACGAAGACTCCCAAAATGGTTGCGCAATGTCCGGGCCGGAAAACCGAAAAGATCGGTCATGTGACCTCAACACGACTTCGAAAGAACTTGAACCGCTAGGTCAATATTACTGCCAGTGCCACCCTCACTTCACTTTCTTGCCAATCGCGGCTACTTTTGTTTTGTTTTGGCCACACAACTCTTCCATTGTCCTGCTGTCTCAGTCCCGCACCACGGATTCCCTATTTTCGAAGTTGCCTCTCAGACAACGTGCTGTCTAGTGCTGGCAGTCATGCAATTCCTCTGACTGGTCTTCGCCTTCAAATTTCTCAGGTAATTTATTAACTGCCTTATCCTATAGTGTCTACATGATTCCTCTTCACAGACATGACTACTCCCGTAACGCACGCCTTCGATTAGGCATCCGAATCTCAGCTCCGGAACAGCAGTCTCAATTGCAGACTACTCTAACACCTATCAGTTTCACGGACGACGCTCTTGATGTCGAAACCTGGGTGCAATTAGTCTGGGGACTGGGCAAAGAGGATATCAAGAAAGTCTTCTCGCTGACCGCTGGAGGCTCAAAAAGTCGGCCATGGATAGATATATCGCTGCTCTTACCGATCCAAGGAAACGGGAGCCTGATCTATATCCATTGTTCAAGGATATTTGCGACGATATCATCGACCGCCTGTCGGAGTTGCAAAACTTGCCGGACCAACTCAGCCACAGGATCAGACCTTGGCATGGCAAGGGGGATGCCCAGCTCGTCGACGGGGCGAAAAGAGGCGTTAGGAATCCCGATTTTCTTTTTCTATACTCTTCCGCGTTAGCATATATGAAAGGGATTCGTAACCTTTGGGGACTGACGGTATTTCCCATGGAAGTGGCAAAGTCAAAGAAAGGACGAATAAATAGCGAGGAGGGAGAAGAAGACGATGTTCTTGGTGAAATGCGCGTTCCAGTCAAAGTAATTGGTCGTCACAAGGCAGGTGCACAGTCGCACCAGCCACATGCTGTCGAGAATATCGCTCCGTCGCTATCTTCACGAGACGTAGTCTCCTTCGGACCTGTCCCCATTCCGCTTACTAGTAAATCGAAGAAACGGGTACGAGAGGATGTCAATGAAGCCGGAGGTGCGGATACCACCAAGCAACGCGTTTCAAAGCGGGCAAAGGTCACGAACAAGGTGACCCAGCTGGCGTCGTATGCCCTCGAGTGTGCTGTTGCCACTTACCGCATGTTCATCACCAGCCTTGCGCTTCGTGACACTGATATCACTCTGTGGTACCACGATCCCATGGGCGCTTTCCACGCCGTCTCGTTTAATATCGAATTCCAACCGAAAATCTCATTCTGGTCCTCTACGCGATGTGCATCTGCACCCCTGAACGTGCCGGGTTCAGCCCTTTTCTCAATCCTCCGACTTTCCGGACGATGAAGAGCTCAACTGGAAAGGAAAGCGGTTCATCTTCAAGGATGAAGCAGGCGAGGAGCGGGTGTTCACAGTTAACGGGAACCTTCTCTTTCTTGCGCATGAGTTTCGAAGACGACGGACATTCGTAGCCCCTGTTGACCCTGACGGTGATGCGAAAAAGATCTTGCCTCCTTCGGTCCTGAAGTATCAGTGGCCGAGTCGTAACAGTCCAGCAACCGAGTCGCAGTTGATCGATGAAATTTTTACCACAGCGCCTGAGCTCAATAAACATCTTCCAGAGATTCATTTCCAGAGATTCTACAATTCAGAAACCGATCTACATCTTCCTCGCTTCAATTTCGTCGTTGACAGTAACGACGACCAAACGACGATGGAGTATCGCGATCTTCTGGTCACTGTCAGTCGTAGATGTCAGGGACTTCATGAGCTCAAGACTTTGGATGAGCTCAAAAAAACTTTTATTGATATTGTTGAATGTGCTCACTGGTTCTTTCACTAAATCATTGACCTTCTGATGGTTCTCAGGTCACTACCACGCCTACACGACAGGGAAAGTCCTTCATCGAGATATCAGTGAAGAAAACGTTATGTTCTACAGAGACAATGAAGGCATAGCCGTGGGCCTTTTGAGCGATTTCGACAACGCTTCCAGAGTCGATGAACAAGGTGACATCATTGGGTCCAACATGAAGCAGCGTACTGGCACTGTGCCCTTCATGGCGTTGGACATTTTGAAGAATGTGGGGACTCCTGTACCTCACATTTATCGTCATGATCTCGAGTCGTTCGTTTATCTTCTCGTCTGGGCCAGCGTGCACTTTGACTTGAAAAACGGGACCTGCCACGAGTTTGACCCTGTACTGAAATGCTGGGATGCCAAACTACCCAGTGAATTCGGACGTGCAGGAAACCAAAAGAGAGACTTTTGGCTCACAAAAGACGTTACTGATTCGATTTTGGATTATTTCCAGCCTGATTTCGACCCTTTGAAGGACCAGTGGATTCGGCCGTTAAGGGCGCTGTTCAAAAAAGGATTTAGGACAGCCGAGGACGCTGAGGACGAGGGAGACAATAATGACTTTGACCGCAAAACATTGGGTGGAGTCGTCACTTTTGAGAACTTCGTGCGTGTATTAGGACAGAAGCCTCGAGAGTGGGGTCCTGTGTAGTACCAAAAGATCATTCTCTACAGATACTGAGGAGGCACAGTAGATGAACCCGACCCGGAGCCATGCTCGCGTCCACGGAAGTTGTTGTCTCTTTGATTGATAATCTACTATGATCAGCCCTAGCCTTTCCAAGGAATTGCTGACTTCTTCGGTGCCCTTGACCATTGTGAAGCATTCAAGTGCTTTCTTGTCTAGTTGATGACTTTGTATTTAATTTTGTTTCCGATGACCAGCTATCAGAAACTCAGTCGATCCGCCAAATATGATTGATGTCGCCAGGACTCTACTGCCCAGCACTCAGAAAACGCATCACGGAAGAATTGACAGCCTGAGAACAATCTCACCGGAAGGCTATCCTATTATAATTTTATGCTGTCCGAGACTCCGAGTCAGAGACATGTACATAATCACTGCACCACAATAATGGGCACCAAGCGCATACAGCAACGTGATCTATGTACTCTATAAAACAGACGCGCGCCAACCGGAACCATAAAGTTCTCCAAGTGTAACCATAGGACTTTTAATTACCGAGATGGAGCGCCGTTGAACACCTTTCTGGCAAATTATCAGCTTTTGGCTACCTTTTACCTTTCATAGACTTTTCTATGGAATGAATCAAATAGATGCGACTGGTGTTTACCGTGGGATCGCCTATTATCGAAAGCTTCCATTAATTTGCACAGTAACAATAGGAACATTCAATACGCAAGTATGGTGCAGCATCCATTACCACCGCCAACATGTAGGGCGAATCATGTTCTATTTAATCTGGCATCGCTCATTGAAAGTCCTGATCTCCGGGCGATGACGTTAATGGTATACTTGGACTTCAATCGCGCCGTTACGTCCTTATTAAGGACATTGATAGAGGTTGAGCAAGACGGTTTGAAGAACAAGTCGCCGACCTAAGTCAAGATAAATTGATGAATAACCTCGGTTATCATTAATATTAAAGAGAAGCTTTCGATGCGCTGTCCTGCCTTTATAATTACAGAGGCTAACAGACAACTCGGAACCGGAGAAGATGACAGTTTGGGTTTGCTATACCGGAGTAGCCGGACCGAGCGGTGAAGCCATTTATATCTGGACCCACCTTGCACCTAACCTCCGACGTCGCGCAGCTAACACCGACTACGTGCGACCTTCCGTAGCTTTTTTGACACAATGTGGACGTAACCATCGAAGAAGACCGGCGCTGCGTGTTCTCGAAGAATGCCGCCTTTCGACACGTTCCCCGCGGATGTTCCATTAGTTCATTTGCGGCGTCGTCCTATACGCAGGCAATACATTATCGATGCATCTCCCACCTTACTAAGCACTAACCATTACTCTTGGACATGCACAGAGCAAAGTCGATGCTTATCCGCCTCCAACGACCCGAGCCCGAGTCGCCCACGTCCGACTTGGAGTTAGGCGTTTTCCCTCGTCGCTCGAGACTGCTGTCGTTGGAGAGCCTCATGTCCTTTGGGATGGGCTCAGATCCCAATGGGGGGACGTTATCGGGAGTGATGTGCGCGAATCAGAGTGGCTGGATGCACGGGTATAAGGGCTGCATGGAGCCAGGGTTGCTGTCTTGTGCTGGAGTACGTGTCCCAATCTCATCAATTCAAACAATAGCCGACCTGATTTCACAGTGTTTTCTCGTCAAAGTCGGTAACTCAACCCTAAGCTTCTGACTCGGCTGACCTTTCGATCAGTATTGCTCCGAGAGATGTGAAAAACAGCATTGGCCTCGCCACCGTACAACCTGCAACCACTTGTATCTCAAGCGTGATTGGCAACCAGCTTGGATATTGGAAAAGAGGAAGCCTAGGTTTCGGTCTAGAGACGTATCTACCCAGCACCTTTGGGGAGATGTCCCCGCCATCGACATCTTGCGATTAGACTTCAATGAGGATGACCAGGCGTTATCTCAAAACTTCAAATTATGTTTTGCTGGTATGTCCACTTTATCCTAGCGTACATTGCGCTGATAAGTACATTAGCCTCTGGAGACATTCGTAATCTTGTCGAGACAGTCAATGGTCTCCCCAAGCATTACCAGGGAAAGTGCGACATCTTGCTCAACGATGTCGATCCCATCGTGGTGAACAGAAACATCATCATCCTGTTCTCACTTCTTGGCTCTGGCCCGTCCATGGACGAAGCAGCTGAGCTCGCCACGCATCTCATGTACTCCGCAGCACTTCCTGCCGCTGGCGCCTCCTTTGTGCAACGTTGCATCGACTACGTCTATGGCTCCAACTCTGACGGGGAGATATCTTACCGCGTCGTCCTCTCTACTAGAGGCTCAGGGAAGATTTACTCGTTACAGACGTCTGCGGGCATCAAGCATCCTGTGGAGATGTTCAGGTCTTCTTACGACCTTTCAGTGGCATTAAAATCCATGCGCAGAGCGTTTGCCGAGGCCTCCAAGTCAGATGACTATGATCGGTTGCTATCAAAACTTACTCCTGGACACCGACTTGCTATGAAACGTTTTCGAGAAACCGGCGTTCTAGCGCCTTTTTCTTTGAACACGAATACATTCATGCATCCGAATAGGTTCGTTAAGAGTTCCCTGTCCATCAGTCTAAAAACTGATCTTCTTCCAGATTGTTGTTCTCAGTGAATGGAGATTGGCTGTCATCAGGAACCGCGAACCCTCTATGTGGCTGGGACATGTCTGCCGTCCAGCTGTCTGGCGAAAAGCATGGTGTGGAGTTTGCTGACATCTTCGGTTGTCTGTTCTTCCACGTCAAAGACCAACTCCGCGAATTCGCAAGAAGGATGAAGGATTTCAATATCCACCTCCACCTCACACAGTTTGATTCCAAGATCCTATCGAAGGGTTTATTCGCCGGAGTTGTACCGGCGTTTGAGGGTCCTTGCTTTGACCGGGTGGATGCCTCGAGTACGATGGACTCTGTAGGTATCAGAGCATGCTTGAATGACTGGAGTCCTTTGTTGAACAGGCAGAATGAATGTTCTGCTATTCTTATCCACTCGAAAACGTGGCATGCAGGTCGCCGAGATGGTTCGGCGCAGGCTCATCCGCGTACAGTCGAATGGCTAATGAAGAAGTATTGTAACATTCCCGGTCTGGTTAGTACTATCGATCCGCTATTTTACCCAAAGACCCGCTCATTCTTTTTTGATAGCCCCAACCGAATAGTTTGTTCAACCAGGGTTTGAGATCACCATTGTTGCTGCACATGATTGAATCTGTAGATGCGTTCTATGATCACGAGCCCGCGTTCTGGCGGTATCTGCAGGAGCATGACATGGACGACACAACTGCTACGTTGGGGCTACGATGCCGTGAAGCGCATACTATACACCCCAAGGTGCGCTATGAGTGCGAGTCAACCGGTATCATTTTAACAAATATTCACCAGCGCTTCGGTATTACCCTGGGTTCAACTGATCAACGATTACCGGACCTGAACAAGGACGAGTTTTATCGCCTATGTACGTCTACGTTCATTTCCTGCGATGAACTATCTAACGGTCGTACCCAGTCACGCTCGGCAATGCAAACCTATTGATACGATTTTTGGAATTTGAGAACACGAAGACATGAACAACGATTGGGAACGAATTTACGATGATGAGACGTTTAGGGATGGATAGAGATGAACATCGGATTTATGTAGGTGATATACCCTGTATCTATGAATGAATGGAAAAACTATGCCACTTTCCGGCCTAGCAGCCCGCTCAAGGAAGCTCTTCTGAGTATGTCAATGAGCCAATGGCACCGAACTTTTGCCCACAAAAAGGGCCCCGTTTATACTGAGAATGTACCTCATAAATGCGACCGCAATACTGGTCCACTACGGTGAAGAAAACCCCTATTCCCCGATAGCTTTTCTTTTGGATTGTTAATAGTTTCCTCTCTGTAAAAAGCGTCCAATAGATGTCCAAAAGAGATATATCAATAGATCCGTCTACACCATCAAACTCAGCCAGGAGTTGATATCCTCGCATTCGCAGCCCCCGCCAAACTGAAACCTAACGGAGGACTCCTGGTCACACCCCCCGGGACCGGACCATTGGGCAACAACACCGGCTGCAAAGGCATTGTGTACCCCACATCCAGCTCCTCCAAAATTGTCTTCAGGTTCCTCATAAATGCTGTCCGCCTAGCCCATCTCCCTCCCCAGTCCTGCCAATTCGGTCGATCTAGCGGAAAGAGAACTCAGAACAAGCTTGATGGGTCCAAAGAGACAGATACACGTACGCTCCATAGCCACGATGAGGTGGATCGCGTTCTGATTCACCATCTTGTCGATGTTGAGGTCAAACCCAGACCAGTCGCGGGAGTTGGTATTGACGTAGGCTTTGAGTTTCGCTCTGAGTGCTTCGATAGTCTCTAAAGGCGTGTTGTATGAGACTATCAAGGTCGTCGTTTCCCACCTGGAAATACTTGATCAACAATAACAGGCAGATAAGGAGCAGGTGGAGCGCACATGGAATTGCTACGCCTCAGATTGTGCACCAATTTTGAGCTCGCCAGGAGTTTATTGGGTGCGACGATTTCCTGGCCATCTACACGGCGGAACGTGGTGGAAAAGAGGCCAAATTCACGTACGAAGAGAGGCTACGAACAATTTCAGTCCATGACGCTACATAGGGGGCTAATGTTGCATTACCTGTTCGTCTATGAGAACGAGGTCGCCGACGTCGAATACATGCGTAGCAAAAATGAAAATGAGCTAAATATAGTATCACATGAGTGAAAATGTGCAGCAGACAACCACAAGTCTCGCACCGATTCGAACAGGGTCGAGGCAGAATTGCCGAAAACGAACGAAAAGCCCAAAATGATTGTTCCCAGGGGCACAAGCGATGATAGAGTATCGCTTTTGTTGAATATAAGTAGGCAGATAAAGATGATGCAGACGAGTGCGACAGCAAGAAACACAGCATCGAGTTTGGACACGGCAGATCCGGCATCCTTCATATTGGAATGAGCAGGAGATGCAGTGAGCAGGGAAGGTTGTACCTTCAAACTCGCTACCAATGCCTTCCTCTCCTTGTAGATTCGTTGAACAGCTTCTCGCATTTCCTTCTTGCTTATATCGCCATTCCCATCTTTGTCAAAGATATCGAAAGCTTGTTGAGCTTCCAAGGTGGAATGGAAATACGGGAAGAAATCTGTAGGGCATGTTCAGTCAGCTTGCTGCATACATGACAGAGAGCTTACCGTCCACAATGAGGTGCTGCCTCGGAGGGTAGGAGTCGCTGAGAGCGCTGAAAAGCTTCTTGGCTAATTTACGCGCAGAATGCAAGTTCCCAAGTTCACCTGCCCGATTGAACTTGGAATCCTTCAACGCCACCTGTCCGATGACTCCACTGACTTGATCCACAATGACGCTTGCCATGGCCTTGTTTTTTCTCCTTCTGTTGCGGCCTTTGAAATTCTTTGGCCGAGTCTTCTCTGACTCCTGTGCCAAAGTGTTGAGATCAACAGAGCTCGCAGGACTCTTGTGTCCTTTTCTGACGTTGGGACCCTTCTTGTTCCATGCCCAGGGCTGAGAATTAGACAGTCTATCAAGAGCTCGCAAAGCAAGCTGATTCTCGGTTAGCCTGTCGGCAAGGGCCTTCTGATGGAAGTTGATGGCGACGAAATGGAGCGCGAGTTTCTCGACGAGGAAGATGATCCCTGCACCGAATAATGCAGATATGATGCGGTTGACAATAGTCCAATAAGAACCAGGAGGGTGATAGATCCTACGAATGACTGATAAACTGATCCACGCCCAGGATATGTCTAGCGCCAGTTTGAGCCAGCCCGAGACGGCAACAGCTAACTAATGCAGGGTCAGAACGAGAAAAGAACTGGTTTGCGCGTCCGTACCTCAACTTGAATTTGGAGGCGCTCCACCTTGCCTCCAAACATGACGACAAGGGCAATTATTAGTCGGGGGAGTAAATCGACGACCAGATATGTAGCACATCCAGCCGCCCAGATGATGGTCAACCACAGGGACCAGACGTGGACGTGAATCCTTGCAGGACTGCTTCTAAACCGGAAGTGCACCACCAACAGGGGAGTGATTAATATTCCAGCACCCAGCACACCAATTAACAGGGCCCGAATAGGCCTGGAAAGCTTCATGAAAGCGACGTATATCGCCCTCCCCCTCCTAGCGCGAACCTCAGTCTGGTTTTTTTCGACAGCTTCCTCGTTTTCGTCCCAGTCAAACTCATCAGATGTATTGGTGGCAGTGGTATCACTAGCGGCGTCAGAATCGTTTGCAATTTCATTGCGGTTAATGTCGTCCGCGTGCGGCAGAGGGTAAACAGGATGGGGGGCAAAGTCGTGCTGCTTGGACATCTTTAAAGTATCGTCCTCGACGCCCATCGTGGTGAGAATGAAGAAAGGAGTGGTCCGCTGGTCGTCGTCATCATCGTTGGCGACAGGGGTGAATATGGAGCGGCTCGATTGGCGTCGTTGCGAGGGAGCTCCATATGCGACATGTATTTATAGAAAAGAGTGAGAATTTCGATTTTCGCGACTTCATAGAACACCATACTATGTTGCGATACGACGCAATACAAGTACTACCACAAAGCAGTGCGCAGTAGCCGTAGAAATGGTCCCAAGTCTTCAGCAATCCGTACGGCAGCATCTAATCGATGTCTGTCGAAATTATCCAAATGAAGTGTGCTATTTCTCCATATACCAAATCCTCTGCAGGCCAAATTTTGAGCACTTAATTCCAAGCTCGACATCGGGTTTCCGCGTCGTCGAAAAGGAGACACTGAGGTCAACAAAGCCAAACTCCACTCTTGTTTCTTACCATTAGGGCCGGCAGCACCCGAGGCTATTGCTGGCAGCTACTTACAAAGCCGGTTCTATTACTGTATCTTCAGACCATGGCTGACAAACTATCATGAAGGAATCAAATTATTCAAGGCTAACGAAAGTCGCCGGTTCTCACCGAATTTAATTTTCTGCGACGTTGTGGAATCAAGTCATCGTTGGCCCTGAGCGCCAGGACCACGACGCTGAATCTGATACATTTTTTTTACCCTCAAAGGTTTTACTGCACCAGTGAATCTTCGATTCCATAACAGGGTGCGAAGATCTGCTTCCTTGCTGTTTACCATGAGTATTTTGTTTTCCCTGTTGTTTCCGAGTCAAGTATTCAATAGTACCTTGCACTCTTGACCTCTAATAATGTCAGCCCAAAGGAAATTTAACGGAAATGGTTCCCGGAGCTGAAAACGATTCTTTAGACACGTTTCCTTCTGTTGGAAATCAGATTTTGGCGAGGAAAATTCAGTTTCTGACCGGACGGAAACTGTACAAGGAAATTTTTTCAGTGCCACTATGCATTTCCATCGTGCGGAAACTCAGGCATGACAGGAGTGTTGGGCTTCGAACTCTATACGGTTTATTCATCAACCATCGACCTCTCGTCGACAAGAGATGAATCGTCCTTCGTAGTCTTTCATATCTTTGGTACACATTTTCTGCCTTGTGGTCCGGGCCGATATCTACGGTCATCACTCGAAATTCCGAAATTCCGAGATCCGAACCATATCCGAACCCTGGAGTATGCTTCAACTTTCGCCCACAAATTCTCAAAATAGAACGTTCCATACGTTTGGAGGGGGAAGGTGAGTCAAGAAAGATGGGACTCCGGGTCAGAGCTTTAAAACCCTGCTGTCAAATGTCAAGGCTTCACTTCCACCTTAGTGCAGTACCTCTTTCATTCGACGATGCACTCCTGCAGTGGAGAATCTTCTCAAGGCGGCGGTCCTACTAATGATCCAGAGCACCCTGAGGGACTCGCCGTCAAATCGCTCAAGGATGTCGACGAGACCAGTCTTGACCCCCGGCTCAGCTTATCGACGACCATATTACCCGCCTCGGATGACCTTGACGCTCCTCTATCACGCCAGTTTAGTCAGCTGGTACATCCAAGACAGGGCCGTACCTCATCTGACCGTGATGTGGAGAAGAAACCTAACTATGTCGAGCCACTATACGTATGTCAACGCCCTTCATCTCGCGTAATTTTTGCTTATAGACACGGCTAGGTCGAATTTGAGATAGGCGATCCTCGAAATCCCGTTAATTTCTCGCGACAGAGAAAATGGGCGATCACTGTGTTGTCTAGTTTTGCAACTCTCCTTGCTGGTGCAGCGTTTTCTTCGCTGTCGAAACTCTGATTAATCATTTCTTAGCTTCCACAGCAGCTGGATACAATCTAGGATTTGACTCTATGACAAGGGACCTCAACTGCACACGGTTTCAAGCTACTATCGGATTGAGCACGTTTACGCTCGGGTTCGGTATCGTTCCCCTCTTTACCGCCTCTTTCAGCGAAGAATTCGGCCGACAGCCTTTGTATGTCGTGTCCGCAGGGGGTTTCTTCCTCATGTACATCATGGTAGCCTTGTAAGCGCGTCGTGTTTCGGCCCTTCACATATATTGACTTCATCTTTAGGGCAAAGAACATCCAAACGGTGATCATCGCCCGCTTTCTGCAAGGCGGCTTTGGCTCAACGTGGGCCACTATGGTAGGCGGAACCATTGCGGACATTTGGGCCCCTGAAGAGTAAGCGCTAGTCTTTATCTTTGTAAGTACTGGTTCTGATCGCGCGCTCATTTTCAGCCGAGGTCTTCCCATGACCATCTTCACTGCAGCCGCTATTGGCGGCACGGGCGTGGGACCCATCATGGCCGGGTGGATCGAAATGAACCAACGGCTTGAATGGAAGTGGATTCAATGGATCCTGATGATGTGGGTAACCTGCCTACATGATGGTGTGATTGCACGCTGATATCTGTTTTGTGAAGGATATGTGGAATGTACATTGTATTAGTGCCGCTCATCATGAAAGAGACGCGCTCCTCAATTCTTCTCACCCGTCTCGCAAAGAAGATACGGAAGGAGACGGGCGATAAGCGATATCGAGCGCGCGTTGAAGACGAGCGGGCAAGTTTGCGTATGCTGATATTCATATCGTGTACACGACCAATTCGTGAGTTTTCATTCATATTTTATGTTGGTTGATATAAACAAATATGTGTAGACCTCATGTTGACGGAGCCCATAGTAACAAGTTTCAGTGTAACTATGGACTTCCCGTTTCATGTTTTATTCTCACTAACAAAGCGACTAGCTTTGGATTGGATTTTGCTGGGGTGTAGTATACGTACTGGTCGAGTAAGCCCGTCTATTCGGGTTCAGTTGACATTGCTGACACCCGCTCTAGGTCAATTCCCTTTATATTCCGAGACTTGCACAACTTCAATGTAGGTCAGTTGGGTACCGCATTTGCCGTCATGATGTACGTCATTTCTCCGAGTGTTTGTACGTCCTGACCGTCCCTAGTATCGGAAGCTTGCTTGGCTTTATGACGAACATCCTTCAAGAGAAATTGTATCAGTGGGTTTTGCCTTTTTTGATTTCATTCACCACGTTCACGTGTACTTTGATAGCAAAAACTACCCACACAGAGGTCCTGAAGCTCGATTATACATGGCCTGCGCTGCGGCTATCATGCTACCCGCCGGCATGTTCATCTACGCATGGACCTCATTCCCGTTCGTGCCGTGGATTGCATCCGCCATTGGTATCACGGTATGGTCTCCCTTTTCAGTATCCTTTCCTTGATTAAATCAGCTTAGATATTCATGTGGGCGATATTCATAGTCTACCTGGCCGTGTTCACATACCTCGCGGACACGTACGTTCAGTTCAATTGTGTGCCTATTTCATATTCATGACTTGGCCGTTAGTTACGGTCCATTCGCCTCTTCTGCGCTTGCTGGTCAGAGCCTTTGCCGTAAAGCTTCCTCATCTTTCATCTTTCTGTATTTCGCTTAACCCCTTCCTTCAGGAAACCTTGCGGCGATGGCGTTCCCACTTTTTACGACGCAGATGTATAACAAACTGGGGTATACATGGACGAGCACGTTGTTTGCATGTATAGCCGCTGTCATGATTCCCATACCCTTTGTGCGTGGTCTCGCTTCCCGACGAATTTGGCGCTGATAGTATTTTTCAGGTACTGTTCTTTTATGGACCCACCATTCGTAGACACAGCAAGTTTTCCAGCATGGTCTTGCACAGTAAATAGTAGCCATATCGTAAGAAATACGTTTAAGACTGTTAGACGACCAAATGTTAGAGCTTGTATACCTACTTACAGAATATTTCCGTTGACAATGTATCTCAGCCCGCTTGAATTTGAGTAGGAACCACACGCTCTCGTCAGATTGGTCCACTCTTCTATTCATTAGAACCCATTATTTTCCATCAGAACTCCTTCAGTCATCAAGTCAAACTCTACCACGTACTCTTCTTCCTTAATTCAGGTTTCTCCTTCTTCACGGATGCAACAACCATGCCACCAATACCAATATCGAAATCGGGTCAGAATACATGTGGCATAATGGTAAAGGGCCCCACTGTTCTCAGTGCAGACGTTTAGAAAACTCCTGAGTTGAGCAGACTTATTTGTCTCGGTGTAGTGTGTGAATGACACGACCAAGCGGTCCTCTATTCAAATTTATATGACAGCAACATGAAAAATGGAAAGAGACATGGTCTAGTATAACGACAGCTAGGAGTATATCCAACGTTTGAGCGATACCATTTTTATCCAAAACATAGTGGGTTTGAAGATATCGAAGGATCACAAGGAATGGTACCTAGTATATTCAATCTAATGTAAAATACCACCGAGAGTGGCATGGACTGAGCATACGATTCTATGAGGCAGATATATGAGGACAACTGGGAAGAGATGGAGAGAATAGGGCGAGAGAAACGAGGGTAGTGGGTCCTGTCCTACAGAAACGAGACGAGAGCACTTGGCGAGAGAGATTCGGGTCTGGTTGGAATATGACGGCTTCATTGGGGAGATGCCTACTTGAACAGTCATGCATCATGCTCTGAAGGTGCTCTCTCTTCCGGGCGCCATGGGTACCATCGATCCTGCTGTAATGCCAGTCCGACTCTGGCTTGTGACCGCTTTCTCATTTCTTGCTTTCCTTCGCTTTTTACAAGGTTGTTCAGCACCGTCTTCGTGACCTGGCCCTTCATTGACGGGTATATGAATGTGTCCACCATTAAGAGGCAAGAGTTGCATCCCGTCGCTGTACGCTGCCTCCGCAGCGTCTTGAAAAGCCTTGGACAGATCTATCCGGGGATCTTTCGGACTGTAGACCATGTTGAAATGCTCATGCTGAAGAAAGCTCGACAGTTGTTCTACTTGGTCGTAGAGATAACCTATGATGTCTCGTATGTGATAACATGCACGGACAGCGGGTTGATATTCAAGTGGAAGGGAGTCCCACAGCATCTAGGTCCTTATCGTTGACGACGAGTGCAGTTCGATAAGGACCACCTTCAAGGTGGCGTGGAAAGAAACAATCCAAAAGCTGGTATTGTAGGTGGCGTTTCGCAAGTTGTGCATTGGTGTAGGTTGCTGGAATAGTAGAGAACAGCAGGTGGAAACTAACCCAAAACAGAGCTTCAACATCGTGTAGGTAGTTGTGAAGAAACAGTCTGTAGTTTCGCTCTCCAAACGCTTTCGCTGGGACATAGAACAGGTGCCTTGACGCCTGCACTTCTACAGCTATGTAGGTGGGAGTTCCGAATACTATTCTGACATGCTTTCTGCCCTTGTGACGACGAAGTTGTTTGATAGTGGCTTCTTTGGCATTACCTATGTTCCCTCCCGCAAGCGTAGAAGTGGTTGTCCTGTATATGATCCAATTGCCCCACGCCGCTTCACTTGCGTGAAAATATAATCTGTCCGAAATCTCTACAGATGCGCGCACGAACACCGTCACCGTCATGTCGTCATCGTCGTTCTCGGAAATATGTACCACCCCGCAGTCCAGAATCTCCATGAATTACTTTTAATAATACTCGTCGATGTCTGGCTTGTTCTCTTCGATGCTACGAAATATGTCTTTCTGAATTTCTAGTTCAGTCTTGGCGTCAGAACGTATACAGACGTCTTTGTTCTCGGTGTTGGGGATCGTTGAGCCGGAAATCCTGTCAGACCCTGGTCGCACGAGACGCCAGCCGACCTGCGCGGAAGGAGCTGAGACATTTAACAGTTCGATACGTGTTCTCGCCGATGCGACAGTCATATTGAATGGTGCTTACTGAAGGATCCTCCTCGTTGAGTGCACGGGCGACGCGAGTCACAGATAGATCATAGCCAAGTTCTTCTTCGGTTGCGAATGACAGGGAAAGTATATATTGGATAAAATGAGTGTAGTCCTGTATATTATTAGCTGGTACATTTACAGTTAGATATTAAGTATTACCTTGATGAAATCGAACTTCTCGGAGACAAGGATGATAGCTCGTGAGAAGAACCAGAAGCTAGCCTGCGTGTGTTCGATCGTCGTTCCAAACATGAAACGACGGGTAGGGTCTTCACGCATCATCCGAGTCGTATCCTCTATCAAACTTGCGGCGTTCTTCAACAAGATACAGAGAACAAAGTAGTAGACTTACATTGTTCTCGTCACTAATACGATGGTTACGCGTGCATTCTTCCAGTGCTGTCATACTACAAGTCGAGCTATCCTGTCATCAAGTTGGAAACGTAGTGAGCATAGTTCGACCACTGACTGCGTCAATTAGATCAGCGGACACCGGTGTGTCTATAGCTGTTGTAGATCTCGCGTCTTGAAAATATGTCGGACGTCTGCATTTCACAAGTCTGTAGTGTCCATTGGATACGAGTGATCCGTCGCGCCATTCTGAATCAGTCGGATAATGAGCTCTACATTCCATTACGGTGGTAGGCTTCCGATCTCCAGGAAGAACCTTGAGCAGCTTTGACGACGGCTGCAGCAATGGTCGCCATACATTTGAAAGTCTCCCATCATGATCAATTCTTGATCCGGCAGAAACTGGGGCGAAAGTAAATTTGTGAACAATATATGTGAACTTTAATGAACAGTGGAATGCAAAATTTTAGGGGGAAAAATTCCATCCTTCTTTTCAAAGGTCATGTAAGCCTATCAAAATGCAGACATGTCGTATAAGTCCGATGTCGATAAATAAGAGGCAGTACTTCGCGCTTCAAACTGGCCTCCTGGTCCACCTTCTCCACTCTCAACACTTGAGCCAGATACAACTGCGACGACAGTACCGGAGCCTTCGCCAACCTCTTCTCCATACCCGACTCTAAAAAGTCCAAATCATGCAACGGTATCGGCGGCGCGATGAGGCGACACGAAACGGCTCCCAATGACCCAGACAAAATGGGTATCCCCTCTTCACTGTGTGTATGCGGTATGCGATCCCACATGTCCTCCGCCGCATTAACAAAGTCTTCTGCCCTGTGAGGCTGATGTTCTGCGAGGATGTTCACGACGAGGTGTGGTGTGGAAGGGTCCGGGGGTGTAGTCTTGATCGCATTGGCTAGACGGGAAGGCATACGTAGGGAGAAAGCGACGAGGGGGTGGGGGTCAAGGGCGATGGATGTAAATGACGAGAGCGTCGCGCCGTGGTAGGGGTAGCCCTTACGCGTTAAGGCTGTCACGACTGCTACGGGCTGGGCTGCCCTTCGCATGAGTTCACGGAAGTCATTCTTCACTGTCTCCTCGCTGGATATCGTAGTGGAAAGACTTCGAGTCAAGCGTCGAGTATGGTGTAACCTTTTGAGAAGAGACATGGCCTTGTTGACAGGTGGTGTCCACTTGACCCTTCGACGTCGAAAGCCAACAAGAACAAATTGAGGGTGGGAGATACGTAGACAACAAAAATATTATGTGGTTATGTATCCAAGTTTATAATCCCTTTCAGATAAGTATCAGGTAGGTCGATATCGATATCGGGTCTACTAGAGGGATGCTGTTGTAATGTAGCGATATAGACAAATTCGATGAAGATGACAACGATGTTTATACAGATTGCAGAGAAATGGATGTGGAAGCACGAACGTCCCAACATGCATAGGATGATTGTTTTCCCCTGCTACTGCCGAGTCTCGTTGATAGTATGTGTCGCGTTATATTGCTGGAGAAGCCCAAAGCCGTGTATGAATTAACTTTGTTAATGAAAAAGAACGGATCTAGAACTCACACAATAGCAGCTTCCGCCTGCAGCGACGCAGCCTTTTGCCTCCGTGCTTGGTCTCTCGCACTTGGTCTCTACATGACAGCGTAGGGAATGTGATAGGTATTGCATACGGACGAGATTGATAGGCGCCTACGTTTTGTACGAGATTTTGAGGACGAATACTGGAGCTTTTGCCGCGGGTTGAAAATAAGGGAGATCTGCGAAGAAGTAAATCAGCAATGGCCATATCTAACCAGCATAGTAATAAGGATATAATAAGATGTCCTGTGGCCTTGGTAGGCATAACCAGACGACACAAGACGGCTCCCCGTAGCAGCAAGAACGAACTAAGGCAATCTACTGATATCCATAAGTTTATAACTGCTCTCCTAGTCATCGTCGTGCAGGCATGGTAAGTATTTCTCATGATTCATTATTTACCATACAGTACCATGATCGAAAGCTTGCTGTGTCTGTGGATGGACAATCCATAAAAGAACGGTACTTGTGGAGTGCATCAGTGCTGACAAGATCCTTTCAACGTAAGATAACTCACAAAGAGCATCAGAACTACGAGGGCAGCTATACAAGTAAACAACGTGCTGGCCATTATGTATCCCAAATCGTTATACATCTACGTGGTGAAAAGTGGAAACGCCATCATTGGGAGGCTTTCTGAAAGGTGCGACTGAGTGATGTGCAGAAATATGAACAGAAGGGGATCATACGGCAGAGGCTCTGACTAGCAAATGCAGAAGGGGTGAATGGAACATATCTAGGAATATGATTAGCCGAAGCGTATCAACAAGGGGTGCCAAAAAAATCAACAGTACAGTGATCGCCCCTTTCCTCCGCGAGAAATTAATCAGATATCGGATTGCCTTCGAACTTCACCTAGCCGTATCTATACGTAAAACATTACGCGAAAAGAATGATGTTGACGCACCTATAGTAGCTCGGCATAGTCAGAATGCTTCTCTATATCACGGTCAGATGAGGTATGGTCTTGCCTTGAATGCACCAACCCTCATGATAGAGGTCGCTCAGGGCGGGTAGCATCGTCGTCGGCAAGCTGACTTGGGTCAAGACAGGTCCTGTCGACATCCTTGGGCGATTCCAAGGTTTCATGGTGAGTCCTCCGGTACACCCTAGATCATCGGTACAAGGCCCGCCGCCTTAAGAAATTTCTCCAGAGTCCACTATAAGGATGCATCGTTGAATGAAAGAGGTAGTGCGCCATGGACATAAAGCCTTGACGTTTGACAGCAGTATTTTAAAGCTTTGAGGATTTTCTTGACTGACTTTGCCCAAGGAGACCCTAGGGTTGGGATACGGTTAAGACTCCAAATGTCGGAATTCAAGGTAACAACCGTGAATATTAGTCCTGCCCGGCAGACGGACTTGGTTCAGGGATACGAAGGTATTTCGTGATATTAAAGAATAAGTCACATTGCTGCATTTGAGATTTTTTGAAGTCGCCTGGCCACAGAATAACGTCAATAACTATGAGCACTATTGAAGCTCCTGGTGTAATTCACAGGTACCGATTATCCCTTCTGCTAACGAGGCTTGAAGCATGATGCATGATGCATGGAGTTCGAGGATTACTAATCCGCATGGCGTGCCCTCTCGGCAGTCACTGACACGGCCGTATTGGCTTAACATGGACCAGCTACGTTAGGTTCCTAAATTTGGTCCATCATTGTGTTGTCCAATCTGAGGTCGAGCGTAAAAGAGATCGCGATGATGTTGCAAAGAAGAACTAAAAAATGTTAACCGGAGCCGGCCACGTGGGAGACGCAGCACTATTCCATGTGATCGCGACTAAGTTGTTCCGATCTTCATAAGTAGTCCATTTCAAGGCGGCCTTACGTTTTCTTACCAAGTCTTCTGGTGCCGATAGTTTTGTTTCCAAAACGCGTCCTGAACATCAAATAATCATCAGATTCATGAATCACTAGTACATACCATGGACATTCACATCCTTTCTGGCTCATTCACCTCCCTTTCTCTCTTCCTCCTCGCATTTTCCCCAGTGAACCGTTCCCTCAGGCTTCTTCGAACTATACCCGCATATGGACCACACCAGTATATTGCTCAGACCCCTCAGGCAGTATACGCAACGACATGGGCGTCTCCACCAGCCCTACACGCTTGGGCTCTGCCTTCTTTGACCCATATCGGCAGTACGCCCATCACAGCGACATCGTCGTATATCGCCACCCTCGATTCTCATGCATACTCCATGGGTGGGCCCTCAGGAGAAGTGCATGATCTTGACCCGACGTCCGGCGTTTGGGGACAGAAAATCCAAGAGATCCTGTTCGTCGAACCCCACGAGCTGGAAGAGGCTGATAAGACACCGAAAGCATTGAGATATGGCTCTCATGCGATAGAGTTCACGAGCAATGGGGATTACGGGTTCGTTCCGGTCCTCGGTACGGAGGAGATACATATCTTCAGGAGAGATCCCAACGGGACGCTTGAACGTATAGGGAAAGCCAAGGGACAGCTTGGAGATGGCCCACGGCATGTGAAAGTGCATCCAAACGGAGAAGTTATCTACTGTGTTGCTGAACATAGCAATAAATTGGACGTGTACACCTTCAGTGCCGCGCCTACACCTTCTCTCACGCTCGTCGCTTCTCAGCCTCTCTACGCCTCCGGTTCAGCCCAGTCCTACCGGGGCGACACCCTCCTACTCACGCCTTCAGCCAACCAGATATTCGCTACCACTCGCGGTGCGACGCCCCTCGATCCAGGTTACATTGCCGTCTTTTCCCTTTCTCCATCTGGTCTGTTTAGTGGCCAGGCAGAGTACTACGAGACCCCAACTTCAGGAGGGAAAGCCCACGCCATCGATTTACTCTCCAAGTCCGATATATTACCCTCCCTAGACCAGGAGACCTTCTCCGTTCCAACAGAATCGGTCTGGATACTTCTGACGGATGACGATTCGTGTACTCAAACTGCAGAGCCCTGCGCGAGTGTACGCATTCTCGAATGGGATGGCTGGGGTACGGGTGGGATACATGAGGTTGCTGCGTATGCTGGGACGGAGATGCAGGGTGGAAGCCATGCCATTTTCTTGTATAAACATGCCACTACCGAGAGGGAGGTGCAGCATGATGAATTGTAGGGCCGCCGATGCATGCTGGAGTATTCAGTCTTGTTCACTCTAGCTTCCTGCTATCCAACGTATCAAAATATTTTGTAGTAAATCGAAAGGGAATCAGATTGATGATTTATCTCACCTGGGAATGATCTAACCCTCGAAGTCAAAATTCGTTAAAGTTCGCATTCATGCCTTGATCTCGCATGCAACGTAGTATAAAAAATAGATTGCTTTCTTCAGAAAGTTATATCTAGGAGCCGCCACGACTAATAAAAACACCACTACTTTAACTTCTTGATGGATCCTGGGAGCTTCTGGATCGATGTAGATGCATGTTTAAAGGAAACTGATTGAAAAACAGAGGTATCAATCGTGAAAAGTGTTAACCAACCCTTCGTTAAAGATCGAGTACCACCCCAGCAGCGGATTCGCGTACAGAAGTTTGTCGACCAGCTGCGGATGGCCAGGTCATTCAAGATTACTATTTAGAGATCGTCAAGAATGAGAAAGATCTTCAGAAGTCGAGAAAGCCGAGTCGTCAGATGAGATCGAAGGACCGACAGTTCTGAAAATGCGTTGTACCGCATACTTCAGAGGAAGACGCGCCTTTACTCGGGTTTAGTAACTGGCGGACGACGGATAAAATGAAGTGCATACCACATAAGTAACTCGTCGTGGTAACCTGTCGCCATGAGGCAGCCTGGAACTAGGGAAAGAACACCACGCGACTGAGCTAGAAGTGTAAGGCCAAACATAGCTCAGTTTCTAGGACATTGCCCTAATGCTACCTACCTACCTTGATATTGTCTCTAAACAAGAATCCTGATTGAATGCAATTAGATTTCCAGAGATGGACTGATTAGATACAGTACTAGAGCGACATCATCCATAACCAGTCTCCCCACCTCTTTCTCCCTTTCCGTTCACGCCATTTCGTTGGCCAACAGTAACGGGCTGAATAAAATCATCTTCCTCACTGACAGGTTCATCACTATCGTTATCCTCCCTCTCAACCTGTTTGCCGGCGATCCCTTTGGCAGCTCTCTCGCGGGCTCTTCGTCGCCTCCTGAGAATCTTCTTCCGCCTTCGGATCGCTCGCCGATACCCTTCCTCGTCGCCATAGAAGAGCTCATACTCACAGTATGCACAAATCCACTCATTTGTGCCTTGTTGTGCAAGAGACATAGGTGTAGGGGTGCCACTTTTCGATTTGCTCTTCCGCGGGGGTATCTCCGCAGTGAGGAACCTCACTGCCACGAATTCATTATTGGTATTGTTGACAGTCTGCTCGGCGCCTGGAACGCGAGAAGGCACGTAGTTCCGCAAGTGATGTGGGTTCGAAGCATTCGCAAGCGCACTACGTTTCTTTTTCTTCTTCTTCGTATTCGGAGGAGGTGGCAGAGGTTTGATGGCGTTTGCAGCAGCAATAGGCTTCTTCTTCGGTGATGATAACCTTTTCCGAAGCAGATCTACAGCGGTTTTCGTGTTTCTGAGGTTGGTGGTAGCTAGACCGGCAAGGTCAGCGTATCGTCGACATACGGAACCAGTACCAGCTGACCTTCAGAGGGGTAATTGAAAGTAAACTCAAAACCTTCCAAATCTTTGAGGGATGGCCGTTTAACGACCGATCTCCCCGCTCGGACCACTTCCCTCCTTGAGAGTCGTCGACGTTTTCCTTCCCTGTCTCCAAGCAGCCCAAGCATCAATGCTCGTTCGACCACGTCCGCTTCTCCTTCCTCTACCAAGCCCTCGAGATGCTTCCGCCGAACTCGAACACTCTCCTTGAACTGCATCCCGGCAGAAGTGATCCTCGAGACACGTCCCTGGACCTCGCCGCCAACGACATGAGGGACCTTACGTTTCTTGGCATTGCCGCCTTCGATACGAGATTCTTCAAGGAGGTTGGTCAAAATTGGCATGTAGTACTCTAGGGGAAGAGGCGCAAGAGGCGGAGATGACGATGGCGATGTGCGTTGGCGTTTTGGGAGAGGCTTGACTCGGCGTAGCGGAGGAGTCAAAGGTGGTGAATAAGCCGACATGGTTTTTTTGCGATTCCACCGTCTAGGTCTTGAGACGACATCAGGGCATCCATCCAGTCAGATAAGCCTGTCGTCGAGTAGAAAGGGAGCCTCACAGTGAATTCCGACGACGTGGAGGTCTCGCTACCACAGCGGTCTCTTTCACTGGCAATTACCTGGCTTGTAGTCAGTCGTCTGATCCTAACAAGCCTCACGGCGAATCAGCGCTGAGCGCATCTCCAATCGAGTACTCACTACCGTCGCCTGACTATGAAAGCAATTATTTCAAGAAACAAAAAGGAGGAGAGAGTGCGTGTACATCTGGGTATCGGACATCCCCGGACATCTAGCCTGTGATAATTTGGTCGTGTTTGCAACACCTCACCTCTTTTCTCACAAGTCGATGGAGACTCGGGAAAGGGGATGTCAAGATGGCGCGTGTTTTGTATGTTTTTCGATATGATACAAAGATCCGAAGATGTTGAGGCGCGAAATTATGTAGAAAGAACTAACATAATCCTTCCTGTCTCGGGTCAAAGCGGACGTTGATAAGGTACTCTTAGAGGGTTACTTTCAAACGGGGAGTTTATGCATGCAATCATATACATTTAAGGTATGAAGTAGGAATGACAAGCGCGCAGTTTCATACTTCGTATTTGGATGTGACAACCGACCAGGTCGGGTAAAAGAGCTTCTGGAACCAAAAAAAAAAAATGAGAACCAAGAATTTCCAAGGATAGGATGGAACGGAGGCAACATGGAGAACGTACACGTGTGTCGCTAAGAAGCAGATTTTAGCCACCAAAATGAGACCAGTGGTCGTAATAGCACTGGCAAGTGGTTCCTATCAATTCAGCAATGCGAAAGCGATGGTAGGATAACGTAGAAACAGATATTCTCCGCGATGCCTCACAAACACGAACGGTGGGAGGACAACATCCAAAAGTTGCGATGAGAAGAGAGATCGTGGTCACTGGTATAGAAGCAGAAAGAGGCCAGAGTGTCGCATTAGTTACAGTAACGTCCTACGGAAAGGCCCATGATACGCGTACAAAGAAATATTGCAGTATTCATTAATTCAATGGCTGTGAAAGCTTGGTGGCTTCATAACAAAGGACTTGGGACCTTTTCAGACCGAAAAACTTTGCGCCAGTCCAACTAAACAGGGATGGGGTACATGGCGAGCACAAGTCAGAGACAGCTGAGCTGAGGACAGTCTTCGCCAGAATAGCCATCGATCAGCACTGTATAAAATAACTGCCGTCTTCAAACCCTTCCCATGAGCCTTCTATGGCCACTTTTTGGCACTTTCTATTCGAATGTCACAAAGGAAAATCAACGGAAGGAGCGCAGCATACGCGCGATGATTGGGGAAAGCGGCGCACTGACCTTCATGCAAGTTTGAAAGAAAGACTGAATTGGAAAGAAAGCTACTGCTTACAGGTGATTACCAAGCATAATATCACGTGAACGTGTCCAGGACACACTTCAAGTTCTTCCATACGTCAAAGATGTTCCTGTAACCAACAGATTTCTCCTTCCCTTCGCCGGAATATTCTCCTAATAGTGCTTTGGATTTCGTACCGAGTAGACCATGCAGGAGAAAGATTTCTCAGCTCTCATGCTCATGGATGTTATGCTGCGTGAAGTTTATAGAACAGACTTAAAGTGCGTAAATATCCTCAGGCTTGGAAATCATTGACTTAGACTTGCAGACGCATACGCCCTCGACGAGACAGAGTGGTAATGCGGCTCATTCATTGTATGACATGGCCATGACAATCAAAGAGCTCTTGTCTGGTGCTATTAAATAGGACTCGAATACGGCCCCTCACTTCCGGTCCAGTAATCAGAGGTATCCAACTACACTCGGATGCGGATAATCTTTGACTAATGAACAATTGATAACCGGTCATCCGGTAGTTGTTCCACACTTTCCTGACCTTGAAAGAGCATCGCTTTGGGCTTGCTTTCGATACGTTTTTACTAATTTGGCAAGTCGAGGTCGACGCTTTCCCCTCCGTATGACAAATACCTTCTCAAGGGTCAATGCTACTGTCCACACGAGCTCCAGCGATTGTCATCACTGTGACGCTATGTACATCTCCGTGTTCCTCTGAGACGTAGCCGTATAAAAGGCCTTCACATCAAGTAGCTACAGAACAACAATGTTCCGTCTTAGCTTCGAAGTACTGCATACCGACCTCCCGACGATTATCGTCACTGTTATTGTATTGGCCGTCCTGGTTCACCTGGTCCCCTACCTTATCGACTCTCATCGACTTCGCTCGTATCCTGGTCCTCTGGTCGCAAAGTTTTCGGATGCATGGCTAGCAAGCGTGGCCTACCAAGGACGTCGTTCGGAAGTTGTTCATGACCTGCATAGGAAATATGGTCGGTCCATTCTTAGATCTTTTCGCGCTCTTCAATGCTAATTTGTCCCGCCAAAGGTCCCTTTGTCCGCATAGCGCCTAATCACATTTCTGTGGGCCTGACAGATGCGCATGCCTTAGTATACGGGCATGGAAATGGGGCGCTGAAGTCGCCGTTCTATGACGTGTTCACGAGCACATCTCCAGGATTATTTGACGTTCGCGATCGGCAGACCCATACTCGCAAACGAAAGATCATATCACACACTTTCTCGCAGAAGAGCGTACTGGAGTTTGAGCCGTATGTACGCAGTTACGTCAGTCAACTGTTGGGACAGTGGGATAAATTACGTGACAAGGCTTTAAAAGGTATGTCGGGCAAGGAAGGTGAGGGTTGGACGGGTCGCGACGGGAAGCTTTGGTTGGACTGCATGCCATGTAAGGAAGCATCCTTCGTTTTACGTCTCGTGCTTACTACTGCTGTCGTAGGGGTAAACTATCTCACGTTCGATATCATCAGTGATCTGGCGTTTGGTGCTCCATTCGGGATGATCACGGCAGCGAAAGATTTTGCTCTGGTGCCTAAAGATCAACATGCCGTGATGAGCTCTTACGGGAATGTAGGAGCAAAGCATGCCACGAAGGAGATCGAGGTTATCAAGACTTTCAGTGGATCATCGCCCCTCGTGGCGACAGCGGGACCTTTACCTGGGTGGTGGAGGCCGCTGCTCAAGCGAACTCCATGGTTTTGGCAGGCCGGAAAAGACTTCGATGCCCTAGTGGGGATGGCAATTATGGCAGTATCGAAGAGGTTGGAGGTGCCGACAGACAGGAGTGATTTTCTTAACAAACTGCAAGCTGGGAAGGACGACGACGTGAGTAGCCTTTTGCCGATTACTTCAGCAGTAGCACTAATCTACTTAACGTACTAAGGGCAACCCAATGGGTCCAGAAGAGCTCACTGCAGAAGCGTTGCTTCTCCTCATCGCAGGATCTGATACCACCGCCAAGTAGGTCTTTCTCTGTTCTATCAATACAATGCATATATTCAATGATCCGTTCAGTTCTACATGTGCCATCATCTACTACCTCGCGCACACGCCGACCGTGCAAGAGAAACTTCAGAAAGAGCTTGACGAGTACCTGGACTCTGACGTCGCTACAGCCGCGCAAGTGAAGAACCTCCCCTACTTGCAAGCTATCATCAACGAGGGCCTAAGATTGTACTCCACGGTGGGTGTCGGGCTTCCCCGTGTAGTACCTAAGGGCGGGATGATGATTTTTGGGAACTACTTCCCTGCTGGTACAGTTATCAGTGTCCCTACTTATACGATCCATCGTGACCCAGCGGTGTTTGGGGACGATGTGGACGAATTTAGGCCCGAGAGATGGTTTGAGCGTGACAGCGCCAGCATGTCGAAAGCGTTTAGTCCATTCTCTGTTGGCCCTCGGTATGCGATCTCCAGTTTCCTATCGATGCTCAAGGTTGAACTCATACCATAACAACCATAACAGGGCTTGTATCGGGCGTAATCTTGCGAATCTTGAGCTGCAGATTATCGTCGCATCGATTTTGAAGCGCTTCCATTTCGTATTAGAGAATCCTGATGAAGGGGTAAGTGACGGTGCTTTTTTGACATGTGGCTTGCTGACTTTTGGATAAGCTCCAAGTACATGAGGGCTTTGTAAGGAAACCAATTACTTGTCGTGTTGGTATGAAGGCACGTGAAACACTGTAGTTCATCATGGTAAGGCTGTTGGGACCGTAACATGTATAAATATATGAGAATCTGAAGTGGAGGGCTGCTAGTTTTCTACATGTTACCAGAGGAGGTCTCGTCTCCGAATATTGTCGTCGCTTTTTCAGAGATCCTACGAGATGATACCCAGTTGCAAGATCGAAGAAGACAAGTACAATGTATGCCGGTTGCGCGGGGGCAGCTATCTACGATGCCTCAACATTTGGCTCCGAGTTCCGAGTGGAAATGTAGTTCGGCCCAGCATTTGGTTTGCTTTCCCTTTTACTACACTTGTTTCAAGGTCGGTTGGGGATCGGTGTAGTTTTTTTAGTCGAGACCTTCAGTAGTTGATTGCTCAAATAGACAGGTTTGCGCAAACTACTCGTGTGGACCTGCTTTTTCTCTCCCACCTCCGAGAGGTATTGTACGCAGATCACTTGGATATGCATTGACATTCAATGTGCACGTTCACAAGTCTCCATATTTCCCCTCCCGGATCGGATATATTGACAACTTATGACTCGGCCGCTTCAAGGTGGGTTCTCTTAAATGATACGTCAAAATATATCAGAGCTAAGATTAGAACAGGTTAAAAAGTAGAAAGGATGTATAATGCGTGGCACTGGGATAGGCCAGGGAGACTATAAATACCGCCATAATAGTTGTGATGAATCATGACGTATATAATGCCTCCATCTACCTCCCCGAGTACTGGACGTGTGATTCGTCTTTGAGGTGAACAAAGACACTTTCGTCTTGGGCCCGTACGAGGGGATTAATTGAGTTTGTCGTCGACCATTCGTAAGGAAACGATAAAGCAGTATAAACGAGGAGGTTAATTGATTAGGACAACGGCCCATGTACGGAGCGAAGACTGCTTTTGTGGCCTGAACGAGCGACAACTTTTCAAAGTTCGTATAATTTAGAACAAGCTAAATGTGACAATTAGTAATACACTAAGACAACGACAAAGTGTCGTACCAACTGCGCTTGCCTAGTCGTGCGCCGCTATAGCATTCTGACGATACTTCAACCAGGGTAGAGTCAGATGACACCGAAGACGATGGTTCAATCGTCGAATATTGTGTAGTAACGACTTCGACCTTGACCGTAACGGCAATGTGTGGGTATTCTGACACGGCAGTAGACGACGCGTTGAATGTAAGAAGAGCGAGGATGTCCTATTAAACAGATTAGATGAGATAGATCGACAAGTGGGATACATACCTTTACGAAGACCGAGACAGATAGTACCATTGCGATGGCGATGGCGAAGAGATAACCGGTAGTTTGGATAAATTGGTTGTTGGAAATCATGTTTGTGCTGAGTGAGGGAAATTGAGCGAATGGCGAGGGTATATATACGCCAGAGAGGTATCTACCCCTACCATTTGATCGAAGTGAGTCTGGAGCAGAAGCTTGTTATAGTGAAACAAGAGTCTCACCAACTTCGAGAAGGTGCTTTACTATAAGTTCTCTTAGATCCCTCCCCACGAGTTTAGAAATACTTTCGTTCTAGTCACTTGCGTCGACGTGTCAACTTTCCAGGACATTCGGCAACACGGAGTCGTGTTGTGGGTCTATATGATGACTGAGTGACGAAAAAGCCTCCACGGAGGCAATGCAAGGCAGAAATAGGGACCACCTATTGAAACTGAAACACCAACTCTAACTACATGCACAATCAGCTCTGAAGGGGCCATTCCCAAGCCTTCCATTCAGCTCATCGAGTGGTGCCAGGAGGATGCCTTTGTTTCTGTTGCACAGATGATACCAAAGATACCAAAGCCTGCCCGTGCCAGAGTCAAGAATATGTCTGCTTCCGCCTTGGCTGGAGCGCAGCTATTGCGGTGTAAATCGCTTGCAAAGTCCGAAGATGAATGGTAGTTTGGACGAACGTATGATTACGCCCTTGAAGATTATTTTCCTTGGGCACCTAGGTATCTTGTGTTTTTTTGTTGTAGAACGGTGTACCAGTGTATATAGCAATACTGCAATTGACCATGTACCATGTCAACTCGCATCGCTTGTGTTGGGATTTTGCTGGAAAGTTCTAGAAGGAGCAATCCGGCATCATGCCGAGAGTCGATGAGTAAGCAAGAGAGTCGTAGAAAGTTATAGTACATTCTAGATTCTAGTGCGAAGTAGTATAAATATGAGCTCTGTAGGAGCCATAGAATAACAATTCCTTTACATCTGGCTTTACCAGCCTGGAGTCTACCCTGCGCAACACCCAGGATTCCAACAGCTTGCTTGGGAGTGGGAGCAAGCCCCGATGGAAAAATAGTGTCCTGGACGAAGTAGCCATGACCGGAAGATCTACACAGGGAAATGCTATTTAGGCACAACTATCCAAGTTCGTGTAGGTCTCTGCGCCTTCCTCGCGGCCTCTTTCGGCCCGGCGCTATACCCACTAAGACCCCTGGTACGTTCTGGTACGTCCAGTCTTCCGGTAAGGCCCTCTCGCCGTACAACGTTCCTCTCCATCTTCCTCAGTGCCTTTGACCCGTATTCGCACCGGTTAGTCAATAGACGATCTATTGTCAATCTACGGTTCAATGCATCGGTCTACATACTTCTGGCTTCATCGCGAGTGTACCATTTTGCGGGGTCTTCATCTCCCCATTGTATCCAGCGTTGACATCTAATCTTCCAGATGAGGTGTATCTTGAATTTTACTGTCTCCAATTTGTCTCATTTTTTCTTCAGCATGGATAAATTCGATCGATTTATTCCTTCATCGAACGGCATCAAATATTAGGCCGGGTTGGTCAGAAGCGACTTGATTTTGTTGCGTGTTTGCCGCCTTTTAAAATTCAACGCTGAATAAATTCGGCTTTGTTATCTGAACGGTGCCCGTCATGATTCATTGAAATGAGACTTGCCGGAGTAACCTCTGTCTCTTTCGCTGTGCGAACAAGCCTCAACAATGCGGGGTCGTGATGGTTGATGATACTACCCTTGACGAGTATACTCCTGTCACATTCAGATCCGGCCCAACCAAGTCATCGGAAGTGACATCAGATAACCTTTTACTCACTGGCAGGGCACTATCACATACGTTTCGACGAACACGAGAGACATGTTGTCTTTCCTCACCACCTCGGTGAGAGAGGGGGGAGGGAAGGAAGTATGTCTCTTCCCACCTGCGAACGGTATCGATATGAAAACCTACCTTGATGACAGCATTATTCCCCTTCCTCAGTTCACCCCTCTTAACCTTTCCGTAACAGATCATCAATCGTCGGACTTCTTCCTACCACAATATAATGAGAACGCAGTCATTGTGGCACAGCTTCCTTTTCAAGGGCCTCAAGGCTTACTACAATCAGTGAAAGAGTACAGTTCGAGCCGAGAGGTATGCACGTCCCCCCCATGCACTACTAGCCTTACGGTACATATACCACTTTTATGTCATCTGTTTCTTCATTCTGTTTTATTACTGAACCGCTTTGGGTGGGAATATGCTCCAAACTTGAATATTTATCGCAATTACTGTCGGTGCTTGAGCTTTCGTGTCGCCTGAAGTGCAGTCTAATGGACTTTATCGTCGATAGAGGGCAGTGCGGAGGCGTTACAACATACTTGGAGGCTCCGAGTATCTTATACCCGCGATGGTTTAGAACGCGTCGATTCGGACTGACCGACGAAGACTGACGCGATCCATGCGCTGTAAGACGGCTATAACAATCAAAGAGTTCTTCCTGCTTGGTGCTCCGCGAGGGTATCGCTCTGGAAAATCGAGGCAAGGAGGACACACCTGGCGTCTAGTTTACGCGGTGAAAAGGAAAGCGAAATCGCTCTTGCTCATTCGCGGTAATATATTGACATCAGCCTTGGTTGGTGTGAGACTGCCGTGTTTCAGTTTCAAAGAGCGCAAAGACTGAGGCCTAAGGACGGATGGCAACTTGGACGGTCGTTTAACCACAAGCCTGTTATACGCCATGAACTATCGGACAACAAGAATTCAACGTACCCTGAAGTTAACGGTGAGTGTCCCTGACTAGGTCGGTAGGCAGGCTAAGCTTCCACGACAGACCTTGCTTTACTTCTACTACGGTTCTTACGGATAGTAGCGGGGGGGCTTGGAGGCAGCAGGCAACCTTGATATAACACACAAACGAAAGGGAGATGTGAAGACAACGACCAAGTAACCTGCATGATAAACTGCATTCCACAGAAGTCGATTCTTGTACAAAACTTCGTACTTGAGAAGAACGGGAAGCTAACTTGACACCAAACGGACGCAAGTGTGTCTGAAAAGGTATCCATGCGATACATAAATCATTATGACGATGTTTCCTCCTTCGTAGATATGAAAGCAGCGGGGTTAGCAGGCGCACTGGCTGCAATAGTCGCAGTTGCATCCGTGGAATCATTCGACGTTGATCTAGCCGCCTTGACCGCCTCGATCGTCTTTTTAAGCTTCTCGAGATCTGTACGGTACTCCAGCAATTCCTAAAGTCATGTCGGTGAAAGACACTGAGAAGAAATTGAATAGCGTACCTTGTTGTCTGGCTCGTATGTCAAGCCGAACGCAACGGCGTCCTGGGCTTCATCCAGTCTAGAAAGTCCTCTCAGCGCTTTCGCCTTTCTCAAATGGCCTTTAGCCCAGCTTTTTCGTATCTGGATGACAGCCTCCGCGTCAGCAAGCGCCGATATCCAATCGTGTGCGCCGGCATACGCCGCCGACCGGTTCGACAGCACCGTCGAAAGTTCCTCCCTCAGCACATTATTATTCTCCCACGGCGCACGTTGGCATGCTACTCCTGCCGCCATCGTGTACCGCTGTACCGCTTGTGCGTACAGTTGCATCTTATACAACTGATTGCCCTCCTCCTTCACACTATTCACGGCACCTGACAGTTGCTTGTTCACGACCTGCCCTGGAGGCGGGACTTTGATGTTAGGGTTTTGTGTAAGGAGCTTTGAGAGGATATTTGTTTTGGAGTAGTCAACATCACAGTCAGCGCATACGGCGAGAGAATGTGGTGCACAGAGGAGAAGGTTGGCGTCGGTAACGGTAAGGTCGACGGGAGAGAATTGCGCGTCGATGAGAGCTTGCAGGATGGGATCAGGTGGTGGCGGGACAGGTCGCTGCTGCTGTTGAGGCGGCGCGTGCGAGTGCGAGTGAGTCTCGCCTGGAGCGTGGGTATGTGAATGGGACATGGAGGATTGAAGGATAGTTAAAGGCGTGTCCAAATAGGGCTGCTGCCACGTACGGTGACGTATATGGCTAAAATGGGCTACCTATTGCCGCCGGCTGGCGGGCAGCCTAATACGGTATCCCGACTTCTCAATCCCGATCGCCAGGCTTTGATAAGATAGTACGTTAATAAGTCCTTGCAAAAGACAACCAACTTCTGCGAATAGTTAGCTCGGCGGCCATATAGTTCTCGTCTTTGAAGTTTGCTGAATGCTTCTCCATCTTTTTTCCAGACGTTGACCAATGTGACTACAGTCTATGTGTAGAAGTTGGTGTAAGTATATCCTGGAATAAATATCATGGCCTGGCAGTTTCAAAGGGTATCCCGGCTTTCTCTATCCCATGTCGATTGCAATCAGTGATGCATCACAAATTCGAAGTGACACACAGTATTTCCTCGGACCAAAATGAAGTTACTCTGATGACACGGTTCCACCCAACTCCCAAATTGCTTTATACAAAAGTGTTCCCTAGGTCGCGGCGACGGCATCCTACGTGAAGGTTATGGTCCTTTCAACGTCACATTACATGGGAGAATTAACACGGGTTGTCGAGAATTCATTATTACTTTCATCAGTAATATCATGCATTACAACGAACGATGTATATTCCCCACCCGTCTTGCACGGCCTAACGTACTGCCTCAAGAGACGATGATGAACCAATGATGGATCAATATCAATTTTGGGCCATGGGCCTTGGCAAACACAGCCACTCCACGTGACCGAAGCATCAAATTTTACATTGTTTGTCATCGCTTTTCTTCTCTTCACTCCCACTTTGTGGTACACATCCCTTTTCTTTCGCACTCTCATAATATGACAAATGCAATCGTAAACGGCCCCTCGTCTGGTCTCGAGGGCAAATTCTCTTCGTTGGACATTAACAAGTCGGCGTACGTTCCTCCTCATCTCAGGAGCTCCCAGCGAGCGTCGTCTTCTCCCAATCTTCATCAGAACAGGCAAGTTTTATCTTTTCCCTTTTTTTTTCTTTCTTCAATTTCTCATCGTTTTTCTAGCTTTGGAAACGGCTGGAACGATTCCCGCTCAGCTACCCCGAATTCTACTCGTTCGTACACCACCTCCAGACCCTCCCGTGGAGGGCCGCCGCCTCAATCGCAAGGCCGTGACTGGTCGCAGCCCTCGCAGCCTCGTGAGAGTTTTGGCTTTGGAGCCTGGAAAGATGGTCGTCATGTCGTCGGTGGGCGCAACATACGCCTCGAGAAGGAGCTCTTTGGTGACCCGACAGATCCCTCCAAGCAGCACACCGGTATCAACTTTGAAAAGTACGATGACATCCCCGTAGAAGCGACTGGCGCTTCCGTTCCAGAGCCAGTCATTGCGTTCACTTCTCCCCCTCTCGACTCAGTCTTGCTCGAGAATATTGGATACGCAATGTACACTACCCCTACCCCTGTTCAAAAGTATTCTATTCCCATCGTTGCTAATGGGCGGGATCTCATGGCCTGCGCTCAGGTAAGTTTTTATTTTTCTGCTGATGGGACATGTTCTTAATGCTTTGCCTTTACAGACAGGCTCCGGTAAAACAGGTGGATTCCTTTTCCCCATTCTTTCCGCATCTTTCCATGATGGACCCCGTGCGCCTCCTGATCAATCGTCTTCTTACGGCCGTTCCCGGAAGGCCTACCCTACGGCCCTTATATTAGCGCCTACCCGTGAATTGGTGTCTCAGATTCACGAGGAGGCCCGCAAATTTGCTTACCGGTCTTGGGTTCGTCCTGCCGTCGTCTATGGTGGCGCTGACATCAACCAGCAGCTTCGTCTCATTGAACGTGGCTGCGACCTGCTGAGCGCTACACCGGGTCGTCTTGTCGATCTCATTGAGCGTGGGCGTATCAGTCTTGCCAACATCAAGTATCTCGTCCTTGATGAGGCTGATCGCATGCTTGACATGGGTTTCGAACCCCAAATCCGTCGCATTGTGCAAGGCGAAGACATGCCTGGTGTCCACGACCGTCAGACCCTCATGTTCAGTGCCACATTCCCGAGGGACATCCAGATCCTTGCCAAGGACTTCTTGAAGGATTACGTCTTCTTGAGCGTTGGTCGTGTTGGAAGCACCAGCGAGAACATCACCCAAAAGATCGAGTACGTCGAGGACAATGACAAGAGAAGCGTCTTACTCGACATCTTGGTATCTCAGAATAAGGATTCCGGTGACCTGGGTCTGACATTAGTCTTCGTCGAGACCAAGCGTATGGCCGATATGCTGAGCGATTTCTTGATGAGCAACAGCCTTCCCGCCACGTCCATTCATGGTGATCGCACCCAGCGTGAACGTGAGATGGCTTTGCAAACGTTCCGAACAGGCCGGACACCCATCATGGTGGCTACTGCCGTAGCCGCTCGTGGCCTTGATATCCCCAACGTCACACACGTCGTTAACTACGACCTTCCGAGTGACATCGATGACTACGTGCACCGTATCGGCCGTACTGGACGTGCTGGGAACACCGGTGTTAGCACAGCCTTTTTCAACCGAGGCAATAGAAACATTGTTAAAGAGCTGGTTGAGCTCCTGAGGGAAGCTAACCAGGAAATTCCCAGCTGGTTAGAGACCGTTGCACACGAAGCTGCGTTTGGCGGCGGCGGAGGATACCGAGGAAGCAGGGGCAGAGGAGGCAGAGGAGGCCGAGGCAATGGCGGCCGTGATTACAGAGCTGGCGGCGGCGGCGGCAGCAGCAGCAGCGGAGGCTACGGCGGAGGAGGTTATGGTGGAGGCTACGGCGGCCGTGCCCAGTATGGTGGTGGCTACGGCGGTGGCTCCGCTGGAGGCGGAGGAGGCCAAGGCTGGTGGTAAATCCGTTCTACGCGCCACCCTCGACGACGACGACGATCATCACCCCAACCTAAAATCACATAATGCCCTCATTGTCCCCCTTTTATTATGCTTTCATGCCCCCTACGCCGACGAACGAATGCAACCCATGCAGAATTCATGCGCTATCTCTACTTGTATATCTATCACGAAATCCCCTCCCAAAAAATCCGTCCGACTCAGGTTACTTACATCCTCCCCTTAATGCTTACGGCGACGGACCGTAACGGTATATCGGTAGACATTCACGCCCCCAGATACCCCACAAGTACAAGTGCTTTTCGACTGATATACCCCATCGCAGACGGTTTTTTACACGCATAATTAGAGATACTTAGAGTAGAGAATTAAAGGGTGTTTTTTGTACATTGTATCGTTTGTCTTTTCTTTTGCTAGTTCGTAGTTCGTAGTAGTTATTATATGTGAAAGTCGTCGTTAATCTTTTGAGCCTGAGTGTGCGCTCTCTAAGACTACTTAAATATAGATATAAAGTTCGTCAAGTTTTGTCAGAAATAAATGCCTCGGATTTTTTACATTGGCCCATGAAAGCATCTGTATTGCTGTGCTAGAACTAGGATCGTTACACCCACTCAATCCGTCCTCATTCCTAAGAACTCTTCCATATTAGCCATGTATGCTCCGAAATCTTGATAATCCTCTCGTAAATCACTTCTTTCCGACGACAAAGGTACATTGGTGCCTAATCCAATGAGCACGGAAGCCAGGGTCAATAAATTGAACGACTTGCCAGATACCCCAGGACTGTCACCGACACCTGCCGTCATCATATATTCATCCAACGATGAGCCGTCTGTAGTTAAATTTCCGAAGCCGTAAGCTTGATCCCCCATCATTAGTTCACTGGTATACAACGGTAGAGTCCACTCTTCTGTGTTTCCCACAGGCATGGTCTCCAGGTTCAGTGGGAAACTTTGTTCAACACCCTCGTCGCGCCCACGTTTCTTAGTCAGTTCGTTATCTGAGTTGCCGGTAGGAACGTTATTCTCGTATAGTCCTCGAATGATATCACTTTTCCGCGTCAGCAAACAAAAGTCAACGTCTTTAGCAAAGCACGTACTAATATCGCCCGGCGACAAGATACCTGTTCTCGTATTTACGCATGACGTTCATACATTTGAACACATCTTCCATTGCCCTGCTTGGATTTGTCGATAGGCCTAAGCGTTTCCCTCCCCAAATATTCAGTAGGAGTACCAGAGCCGAATGGAATACTGCCACCAGTATACTTGGAAGCAGGACCATTCTGGTCTTTGCATGGATATCCACGATATGGCTGCACGATCTTGCGGCGTTGGCACAGATAGAAAGAGATGGGAAACCGCTGTTCAGCTTCCCTACGTCTTTGCTGGTATTGGGACTCGGAATGAACCTCCGATGTACTTGCATCTGAACCCAGTAATACGTAGAGTAGAGGAGCGCGGATTGGTCGAAGTGATATTGATTGGACTTGTGAGGATCCCAGCGCACTGTAACAAATTCAGTACAAATATGTTATCGGAATGAGGTCCTTACAATAATCAGGAATAGAATCAATCCACTTGTTGAGAGCTGAGTCGAGCACAACGGCAATATTCTGGTGCCATTCGGGCGTAGATATCGCGTCCCAGTATGCAGAGCGCTTCGTGGAGTACTGCATCTGATGGTGAGTGAAATGAAATTGAAGCAACAGAATATCTCACGATGGTTATCTGGGCAAAGCTGAGGATATCCAGGAGTTTGATATGGAGAATCCATGCTTTCACGTTTGCCGGTTTGTGCGAAGGCTGGGTCCATGGATGTTCCGGGTCAGCTAGGACCTCCCCTGGCCAGTAGTCGTCATCCACTTCGAGGGGAAGCTCCAGGTCAAAGCTATAGAGAGGCTTCATCAGTGGAAGCGTGAGGAGGACCAAGTATATATTCACTACTCGGATGTTGTCGCCCTTGGTCTCCCAACAAAGGCGCTGACGAAGACATCTGTGATAACCAGCGCCCAGAAGATCCTTTTCCATAGCTCATCCTCAGTTGTCCACTCTTCCAAGGGTTTAATACGCTTCCTATGTACCCCAACGTCCTGAGCTAACCGCACACCCACTCCAATGAGAAGAAAGCATGCTTCAGGTGTCGTTGATCCATACAGGAACAAGACCATCAAAGGGTACAGCTGCAGTTCCCATAATGTTGCTGCAGTAGAAAATCTTGACAGGTGTATAGGTCGCAATTGAAGATACCACTCCCATCCAGCTTGCGCCAATGGTCCGACATGAGGATCATCCGAGTGTCGCGAGGCAACTGCACATACCCCAAGAACAAGGTTACCAAAATCGCGGGATGAAAAATGCGTTCCTGCAGCAATCTCGCGGAGGAACGTAGGTCCATGTAGGATGAAGAAATGTGCATTTGTCGTATTAAGGAAGATGGAAACAAGATGATCTAGAAGGTCTGGAGGAGGGAACCTGAGGGGAGGGACATCTTCTGGAACTGGACGTTGCCATGGGTAAACCGTCCAGAAGTGGGGTCGACGGAGGTCAAGAGTAATCAGGGGAGAGTTACTGTAGGCATTCTTCATCTCTATGGCATTCTTTATGAGCATCATACCGCTTGATTTACCGAAATGTCGAACATTGCTCGTACTAATGGTAAAGCGACGAAGTGCGTCAACGTAATCGTGATTCGAGTCATCGACTTCGTCGTTGTCAGAAGGGCTTTCAGCGGTCTGGGATATTTGTGGAGAGGCTGAAGGTGCTGAGACGAGGCTCTTGACCGCAGCAAGATCGGCTTCAAGCTGCCGTACATAGCTCGCGAGGTCGACCAGGATTGCACGAACGAGGGTATTGTCATTTGGAACAACATAAGGTGTAGTATCGGAAAGGATTGCATTGATGTGGACTTGAAGATCCTCCTTAACGGTCTCGTGTCGTCCAGATGCAACTTGTGTTGCTCGACTCTACGTGGTTTTGATTATTCAATGAAAGGACCACGAGTTGACCAACATACGAACTTTGGCCGACGCAGCGATATGCGTACATTCCGAACCAAAGGCTACACAGTTCGAGCATTTCGTCCCTGGCATATTTGCACTGTCGCCTGATATCATAGAAGTACGACCTTTCGCAGTCCATTGGTCAGAACTTACACCGAACTGGCATACCGTCAGTACTGGCATCCTAGTTAGAATGAATGCGGATGCTTACTTTTCTTCTGCCTACAAATGTCGCAGGCACCTTGCAACCGTCGTCTCTTGATACGAGGAACGGCGGACCATTGCGATGATTCCGACTCTTCGAACATGGCAGTTCAGGTGAAAGTAGCTTTGACTGACACTGCCACGACAACAAAAACCATGATCAGCTGGGTCCACCCTAGACTTAGCTTGATATTATTTGAAGCATCAGAGTTACACGCAAAGCATGTATTAAGCTTCCAAGTGAATCATCCTGCATATAGATTAGGCGGAGGAAAAGCACTGAAAAAGTTGAAGGGGAAGGACCGGGCCGAGATAGGCAATCGTTTTGAATCTTGGCTTCCGACGTTCATTGTACTTGAAGTTGTGTTACAGAAGAGCGCACGCTTCCTTAACACGAAATTCATGCGGAGGGTTGATGCTGTGTAGCCGTTGTCTTGGCATAATCAATTTCCAGGACCATATATATAGCTGTGCCGTCGACTATTTCACTACCACAACATGTCTGAATCTGGTGAATCGACGCGTACAATCCCCTCTAAGCAACGCCGCTTGCAAGGTGCCTGTGACATATGCAAGAATAAAAAGAGTGAGTGTATGCTCGCTTGCCTGGCGACATCAGCGCGCTAATTAGGAGCAGTTCGATGTGCGTGAATGGACGTTATTTACTAGGCCAAACTCAAGTTTATTCCTTATATACCAGGCGACAGTGCAAACATGCCAGGAAACAAATGCTCGAACTGCATAGCATTTGGTTCGGAATGTACGCATCTTGCTGCCATGGCTAAAAAGGTCGGCATTGATCTGGTTCATCTACTCTTTTTTTCTCATCTAAATAGCTGTTGCACAGGGTCGGATACGTATGCATTATCAACCTCCACCTATTCCAGCTCTAAAGACAGATCTACAAGCCCATATCAATGCTATTCTCTCATCAAGTGCCCCCTACAACGTCCCCAATACTCACACCTCAATTCTAGTGGACCTTGCGCGCTATGCACGGCAGCTTGAGGCCGAGCTTGCTGCGGCCAAGAATAATACATCACTGCCTTCTGTGTCCCCTTCTTCCGGTGGCAGCACTGACCCTGCTTCCTCTGACGAAGAACCTGAAAGCTATGAATTGACTGATACCCTCCGTCATTTTACTATCGCTCAAAAGGGGATTCGACATTTTGGAAAATCTAGTGGCATGATGCTCATAAAGAGTACCATCGAGATGAAGCTTGCATATGATAAGGCTGCGCCTACAACTTCAACTCTTCGCCGACCCCAGTTCTGGACAATCCATCCATGGCAGCGTCCGACGCCTGAGGTTCTCCCCCCTCTTAGGTTTCCTCCTCCGGATTTCCTCGATCATTTGGTCTCCACTTTCCTTAGCACCACAAACGTGCACCTCTGCCTTCTCCACGGTCCTACATTCCGCCGTGAGATAGCCGCTGGAACGCATCTCACGTCGCGTGATTTCGGAAACCTTGTCCTGGGAGTTTGTGCATATGGGTCCCGCCACTCGGATGATCCTCGTGTCGGACCTCTTGATCAAGCTGGATGGGAGTGGTATCTTCAACTACAACCTATATATCTATCGAAATTCTCAAATTCGACGACGCTTTGGGAACTTCAACTTTTGCCACTGATGGTCCTGTTTTTGTATGGGACGACCTCACCTCAGCCTTGTTTTGTACTCATTGGTTTGGGGATTCGAATAGCCCAAGATCTTGGAGCTCACCGAAAACGCCATACAACCCTCAAGGAATGGACGGTCGAGGATGAGCTATGGAAGAGGGTATTTTGGGTGCTGGTGATTACAGATATGTTCGTCAGCGCTTTCGACGGAAGGCCACGAGCAACAACTTCAGAAAAGTCAGTGTCTAACATCGATGCTTTTCGTGATACCGTCAGCTCATCTTGCCTTAGCTTTGATTTAGACTATCCTTTAGAAGTAGATGAAGAATTTTGGCCGGGAGAGCCACTTGCTGATCCAGAGAATCCGTGGACTCAACCTTCGCACAAACCCGCTGATGTCGTGTCATGGATATTAAACATCAAACTGCTGGATATCCTCAGTTTTGCTCAAGTAACAATTGTTCGTCTGTTTCACCTCTCAAGTTACCACCGCTTATACAGAGTATAGTATTCAATTAAACGATCTGAATATTGGGACGCCATATCGACATCTGAATGGCACGAGAACGTCGCCGTTGAATTAGATTCTGCACTGAATAAATGGATAGACTCTATACCTGATTATCGTGCGTATTCTGCTACATATAATCCTTAATGTTACTGAAAGGAATATAGTACGCTGGGACCCCCACAAACCGGACCAACAACAATTTAATCGATCTGTGATCCTGTACTCCACGTTTTATTGGGTGCAGCTACAGGTTCATCGACCGTTTCTTCCGCGTCCTAGTGTGAAAAAGAGCTCTGGAAAGTTGAAAAGCAATTTCCCCGCACTTGCAATATGTGCTAATGCGGCAAGGTCGTGCAGTCATGTTCTAGATGTACATTCGAAAAGAGGAGGGATGGTCCTGCCTAATATTTTGGTGTCTGCCTTCCATTCCGCTCTGGTTCTGCTGTTGAATTTTTGGGGTGGGAAACACTTGGGACTCTCAGCGAATCCTGAAAGAGAAGGGAAAGATATCAAGAAGTGCATGGATATGTTAGGCAGATATGAGTCTCGGTATCTTGTCGCAGGACGGTATCGGCAAGTCTCCCCCCTTCATTCACAGATGTTAGGTCACTGATTTACGGTTAAAGTGACATTATACGGGAGTTGTTTGAGAATGGCAACCCCAATGGTCCAGACAATCAACATGAACAGAGCAACAAGCGTTCTCGTGATGACAGGGAAGAGGAATCCTTTAATTTTTCTTCTGAAGTGAATACCAATGAATGGATGCCGCCGCTCCATACTACTGAGCTGATGGGCGACTGGCAATCTTATTTACAAGAGAATGGCGAGATCTTTGGAGAAGTGCCGTCATTCTCGGATGATTATATGTCGACGATGGGAGTCGGAGAGGGAATCGGGGTACCTTCGGGTAAGTGGCTTCTTTTTTTTTTACTGCTGAGTACCGTCAGATTAATCGCGTATTTATAGACCCCCAAGGCTTCACTCTTAGGGACGACGGTGCCGGCTGGCAAGACTTCGGAATGTACATAGCTAACATGGATGAGTTTTTAGGAATGAGGTAGCAGAGCCGACTCGGTCAATCATTTTCTTGGTTTTCATCAATATCCTACTCCGTCATATCGTTGGTTCCTAGACTAGAAATGTATTACATACAAATCTCGGCAGCTCTGCCGAAGCAATTCGTGTGTGCGTCGGTACCGGCAAGCTGTGGCAGTGCCGTAACACCATACCCCTGAACTCGTCTACCATGACAAGGGACGAGAGTACTGAGCAGCCAGTGCCTGGCTCAAAGAAAAGGCGTTTACAGGGCTCGTGCGACATTTGCAGGCAACGAAAAAGCGAGTAGTCTGCATCGTTCATTATCTTCGATTATGTACTAAAGCTTGACTTTTTAGTACGATGTAAGTGTACCTATGCCGCCAATTCCGAAGACGCTATTCCAACAAATTATTAGGCGATAGTGCAAATATGCCCGGCGGGAAATGCTCGAATTGTATAGCATTCAATTCTGAGTGCACGCATGTAGCTGCAACGACCAAGAAGGTGTGTATTTGCCTATTGCTGATACAACCGCAACTCATACCGCTCTTATCTACAGACCAGAAGACAAAGGACCAAATTAAATGACATTAATATATCCCCGAGAGACGATCTTCAAGTTCATATCAATGCTATCCTTTCCACATCCACAAATTATGTCATTCCCAATGATCCTACCCTCGTGCGCACCATCCTAGTTGATTTGGCGCGTTATGTACGCCAGCTTGAGGCAGAACTTGCTGCGACACGACAAGGTTACTCACGCAGTCCATCCAAATCAACGTCACCCAAAGACACCGAGTCCAAATCTGATTTTGACGAAGATGATGATGATGTGGAAGATAACTGCATTTATCTCACCGAACCGTTGAGTCGACTCACCGTCAGTCAAAGCCGCACGCGTCATTACGGTAAATCAAGCGGAATAATGCTCGCGAAAACAGCCATTGACTTGAAAAGTGCAACCTCTTCCACTTCGACGTTTCTTGATAACCGGCGACCAGCGTTCTGGAAGGTCCATCCGTGGCAACATCCGACTACCAGTTCCTCGCCTCCCTTGGTGTTCCCTCCACCGGACCTCATTGATGATCTCGTCGACCTCTTCCTATCTACCACTAACCGCTGCCTATGTATTATACACGGTCCCTCTTTCAAGCGTTCCGTTTCTTCAGGGTTACACCTTACTTCCTCCACTTTCGGTAAACTCCTTTTAGGTGTATGTGCCCTTGCATCTCGTTCTTCGAATGATCCACGGGTAGGAGAGGGGCACAGCGCTGGCTGGAAATGGTACCTGCAGCTCCGGATCAACCCTGCGAATGCCTATTCCTCGCCGCCAACAATCTGGGATCTTCAACTTCTACCACTCATGATTTTCTTCTTGTATGGTTCGTCCACACCGGAGCCTATCTGGCTCTTGACGGGTGTTGGCATCCGTATGGCTCAGGATGTCGGAGCGCATCGGAAACGAGTCGTCAAGGAGTGGGGGGTGCAGGATGAGCTATGGAAGCGAGCTTTTTGGGCGTTGGTAATGATTGACGCTTTCGTTAGTGCCATGTGCGGGAGGCCTAGGGCGACGCATTCTGAGCAGTGCGTGTCGTACGTGTGTATATACATACCTTCCGCTTACAAAGTTACGTGTGTAGGTTTGATGTGGATTATCCGCTGGAAGTTGATGACGAATACTGGCCTGGAGAGGAATTCGCTGATCCTGAAAACCCGTGGACTCAGCCGAGAAACAAACCAGCGATACCAACAGCTTGGGTCATGCACTTAAAATTGCTTGATATCTTGAATACCGCCCAAATGACTATTGTATGTTCTATTTACCTCTCTGCGTCGTGTCTTCTCAATCTCACAAAGTGAACAGTACTCTGTCAAACGCCCAAAACAGTGGGAAGCGCTTCCAACTGCGGAATGGGAGCAAAACATGGTCATCACGCTCGATTCTGCACTGAATAGCTGGATTGATCAACTTCCCGATCATCGTACGTTAGTCGAACATATTGATTTGGGCTTGTCTAACGACCTTTGTTAGTGAGATGGGACCCCCAGAATATGAGCGACATATTTCTTTGTCAGGCCGCCCCGTTATATGCATCATATTACTGGATTCAAATGCTTGTGCATCGCCCGTTTATGCCACGAATACGCGGACCCGGGAAAGGGAAATCAAACGGAAACTTTCCTTCCCTTGCCATCTGCACCAATGCAGCACGGTCTTGTTGTCATATGGTAGAAGTATTTTGCAAGAAGGGAGGCATAACAGGACTGCCAAACATTTTGGTACGCTTCTCGCTGTCCTATCCACTAATGATTGCCGTTATTTACAACCGCGAATTAGACTACGACGTATCAATCCGCTGTTGTGCTGCTCCTTCATGTGTGGAGTGGTAAACGCCTTGGCTTATCCACCAACCCGGTGCGTGATATGGAAGATGTCCACAAATGCATGGCGGTGCTGAGCACGTACGAGGCCCGGTATCAGATGGCTGGTCGACATCAGTTAAGTTTCATGAGATGTTTTGAATCTGATGCTAACACGTTGTGAACAGTGACATTATTCGTGAACTTTCTGAATTTAACGTTCCGGCGATGTGCACCGATATAGGGACAAGCGAGACGAGGAAACGACCAAGAGAAGAGAATGGAGACGAAGGCGAGTATGGAGGTGTACCATTCAACACGCTAATAAGCTCGAATGGAGCGGAATGGGCGTTTCCAATGGATGCTGCTGAGGTGATGGAGAGTCTACAAATGCATGAACCTCACTTGTGTGCGCTGGACGATTATATATTTGGCGCCGGCTTTGGAGGGATGAATACCTCGGGAACAGCAGACGATGTGATCGGTCAGTCTATGCATCCATGGTACGGTCTTTTTCTGACATATGATATGCAGGGGAATTGTCCTTGATGCCGGATGCAGATTATGGATGGCAGAACTTGGAGACCTATCCGCTCAACATTGACTCATTCATTGCCAGCCAGGCAAGCATTTAAATATCTATATATCGTAACCGATGCCAACCTTTGTGCCCGTATTCTTATTCATTGTCTTAATATCTATGAACTTTACTGAGGAATCAACGCAATAGATTCGGCAGAGAACAAGACTGAGTAGGCTGGGAACAATGAGGGTATTTAAATTGTGAGAGCCGCGTTATCAATCGAGTGCTCAAATTGGACAACCCAAGCTGACTGCGAGGCAGTGCAGGCTAATGTTCCACGATATAGAGGAGACAAGAAGTTGTAAGAAAGAAGGGGAAAGCTAATCTACGCTATGTCGAACTCAGAGCAGTTGGTGCGAGGGTAAAACGACTCTTCAGAGGGTGAAAAATCTTGCTGCTCGCATCATATTTATAGTCAAGACCATAACAACGATAGATATATTATAAGGGAAGTATGCTACGAGAAAAGGCATGCACGATGGGAATTTAGAGCACTAATCGATGCCGGGACTGAGCCGGCTGCAAGAATCGGTAACCTCCGTGAAACTGTACATACCTACCTCTGCCGCGCTCGGCAACAAACTTTGTCCGTGTTTGGAAGCTCACCAAAGTTCCCTGATTTCACGACAGCCCACTAACACTATCCTCAAAAATGGCTCAGCAACGCGGTACGGCCATCGTTCCAATGTCTTCATGTCATTCTAACGTGACTTTCTTTAGTCGGAGCATCTGGTAACAAATACCGTTTGACCCTCGGTTTGCCCGTGGGTGCGGTCCTCAACTGTGCCGACAACAGTGGGGCGAAATCCCTCTTTATCATTGAGCCATATGGGTTCGGATCGCATCTGAACCGACTTCCTGACGCTGGTGTTGGTGACATGGTTGTTGCATCCGTGAAGAAGGGAAAGCCTGAGTTGAGGAAGAAGAGTACGTGGTGGAATTTTATTGTGTGACCTGAGAAGGTCTAACGAACGTCGTAGCTATGCCCGCCATTGTTATCCGCCAACGGAAAGCTTGGCGCCGACGGGATGGTGTTTTCCTCTACTTTGAAGTGTGTTCTCCATTTATCTTTATGATTCTCGGATGTTCTAAATGGTTGCACATATAGGACAATGCTGGTGTTATTGTTAACCCCAAGGGTGAAATGAAGGGATCTGCTATCACTGGCCCTGTCGCAAAAGAATGCGTACGTCGTGTCCTTTCTTATGACATTCATTCTTCTGACATTTGTTTAGGCGGATCTCTGGCCGCGTATTGCATCTAACGCCGGTACAGTGGTATGATTGGAGCATGTCGGTCGTAGTCCCCTCCTGTTATAGCTATGATACGCCTATATGATGCCGCAAAACCCATAGTTGCATGACACCAATTTCCGATGGGAGAAAGAGGTATGCCAAGAAGGTGACAAGCCAAGGGCGAATTTTGGCTGCAAGAAATGACCATTCGTATGGACATTGGCTCCCCAATAAAAATAGCCCTTGGGTGCGCTTCACAGTGGACGTGCAGTCGTAACATTGAGTAAACAGTCTCAAGGTCTCTGGCTTTATTTATTAATGTTAAAAGCATGGACGACAAACATGTCCCAAAGGCGTGTTCTCCCTGGAGCCGTGCCCCCACCCCCCCCCCCAAAAAAAAAACGATCCTGCTGTAGTGGTCCGACCCTGACTGGTGCCTTTCGCTTCCTTGGCCTTTTACGAGGCGGTTCAGCATCGTCTTCATGACCTGATCCTTCATCGACAAAAGTTTCTCCACCAGCCTTCCTCTCTTGATGAAACGGCATATAAATGACATCGCTCTAGGAGGCAATAGTTGGATCTCGCAGCTGTACGCCGCCTCCGCAGCAGCTTGAAAGGCCTTGGACAAATCTGCCCGGGGATCTTTCGGACTGTGTACCGTGTTGAAATGCTCGTGCTGAGGAAAGTCTGGCAGCCGTTCGACCTGACCGTAAAGATAACGTATAACGTTCTGTGTGCCATTACATGCGCGAACAGCAGGTTGGTATTCGAGGGGAAGGCATTCCCCCGCATCACGGTAATAATAGGTGACAAGAAGTGCAGTTCGATAACGGCCACCTTCAAGGTGGCGTGGAAAGGACCGGTCCAAAGAGTCGTATTGCTGGTGGCATTTAGCAAGTTGCGTATCGGTGTAGGCTGCTGGGATAGCTGAGAACAGTGCGTAGAAATCAACCCATGACAGAGATTCGACATAATGCAGGTAGTTGTCCAGAAACGGTATGTCGCCTGGCTCATCCAACAGGATGTTGAAGGGGTGCCTTAATGCTTGAACATCCACAGCCATGTAGGTAGGAGTTCCATATTCAGCGGGCTGAGTTTCAGGCAGAAAGCTAAAGAAATGCACACGTACCATTTTCAGGTCGTATTTTGGAGCACAAGGTAAGAACATTTTCGCGTATTCAAGGTCAGATATCTTCGCTATTCCATCGACGGGGAGAGTATTACTGGCAGAGGTATCACGGTGAACGTAATGACCTATGAAGAGATAATAAAGACTTACAAAGAACGAGTTTAGTAACGACGAAGGAGTTGAAGAGCGGACTCTGTTACCTTTCAATGCGTCGCTGATGCCCGCGAATAGGGAAGCGTCATGGCGCTGAACATCGTGAAGAGGCACGCCGACATCCGTGAATACTATTCTGACATGCTTTCTGCCCTTGTGACGACGAAGTTGTTTGATAGTGGGTTCTTTGGCATTACCTATGTTCCCTCCCGCAAGCGTAGAAGTGGTTGTCCTGTATATGATCCAATTGCCCCACGCCGCTTCACTTGCGTGAAAATATAATCTGTCCGAAATCTCTACAGATGCGCGCACGAACACCGTCACCGTCATGTCGTCATCGTCGTTCTCGGAAGTCTGTACCACCCCACAGTCCAGAATCTCCATGAATTACTTTTAATAATACTCGTCGATGTCTGGCTTGTTCTCTTCGATGCTACGAAATATGTCTTTCTGAATTTCTAGTTCAGTCTTGGCGTCAGAACGTATACAGACGTCTTTGTTCTCGGTGTTGGGGATCGTTGAGCTGGTAAACCTTCCAGACCATGGTCGCACGAGACGCCAGCCGACCTGCGCGGAAGGAGCTGAGACATTTAACAGTTCGATACGTGTTCTCGCCGATGCGACAGTCATATTGAATGGTGCTTACTGAAGGATCCTCCTCGTTGAGTGCACAGGCGACGCGAGTCACAGATAGATCATAGCCAAGTTCTTCTTCGGTTACGAATGACAGGGAAAGTATATATTGGATAAGATGAGTGTAGTCCTGTACATTATTAGCTGGTACATTTACAGTTAAATATTGAGTATTACCTTGATGAAATCGAACTTCTCGGAGACAAGGATGATAGCTCGTGAGAAGAACCAGGATACAGAGAACAAAGTAGTAGACTTACGTTGTTCTCGTCACTAATACGATCGTTACGCGTGTATTCTTCCAGCGCTGTCATACTACAAGTCAAGCTATCCTGTCATCAAGTTGGAAACGTAATGAGCATAGTTCGACCACTGACCGCGTCAAGTAGATCAGCGGACACCGGTGTGTCTATAGCTGTTGTAGATCTCGCGTCTTGAAAATATGTCGGACGTCTGCATTTCACAAGTCTGTAGTGTCCATTGGATACGAGTGATCCGTCGCGCCATTCTGAATCAGTCGGATAATGAGCTCTACATTCCATTACGGTGGTAGGCTTCCGATCTCCAGGAAGAACCTTGAGCAGCTTTGACGACGGCTGCAGCAATGGTCGCCATACATTTGAAAGTCTCCTGTTCTGCATTTCCACTGCACTTTGAGTTAATAGGAAAGTCGGCCCACCGCAGCCCAGACCTACAGTCAAAAGTCTTAGTGCCCCATCAGCCTCCAGAATATCTACAATCTTGTCTACGTGGTCTCTATAGGCGGCATGAGGAAGTACAAATCTTTTAAAGTACTCCAAGGAAACTTCGGGGACTGTTTTAAGTTGTTTGAGTATGTCTGCCATATGCTACCCCATGATCATGGAGGAATCACCGTTCTGGGTAACAGCAGTGTCCGGGTACATCGCGACTCTTTGAGAGGGTTTGCGTAAATTTGGGCGTGTAAATTGTTGTAACTATTGCAGTGGGAGGCTTGCTGAGTAGAGAATACTAAATTGTTAGCTACTAGAGCTCAAGACGAGCTCCTTAAATACTACAGAATGTATCTAGAATGTTCTACTAACGTACCTAATTATATCCTAGTATCGTGCCAAATTGATGGTACCGAAGGTTCGGGAATCTTCCGGCACATGCTTGAAGTTGCAAATCCCAACATAAATTTACTGGCTGGTGGGTTAAAGGAACAAACGAAGGGGCACATTGTCTGAATCTGACTCTCAGTCTTGAATCGGTCCGAAGCTGAAGTTGGTGGTCTGAAGCTCGTAAAGAAACATTCCCCACGTGATCGAGCTTTGATTCGGCTGACTTTTCACAAACTCTTCAATTAACTTCACTACTCTCGAACGCGAACGATTGCCTTTCTAGACTCCTCATGCACATGACTCATATTTGACGTTACGAAACCTAATGCGGATGGTCCATGTTAAGCCAATACGGCCGTGTCAGTGACTGCCGAGAGGGCACGCCATGCGGATTAGTAATCCTCGAACTCCATGCTTCAAGCCTCGTTGGCAGAAGGGATAATCGGTACCTGTAAATTACCCCGGGAGCTTTAATAGTGCTCATGGTTATTGACGTTGTTATGCGACCTCCAAAAATCTCAAATGCAGCAGAGCGCAAGCAGATTCACCAAAATCTCATATTTCAAACAATGGATGGCATTTTTTCGTGTCCTGGATATGACTCCTAATTTCATGTAATTGTGCTCTCGTTTTGAAGTTACAAAATATACTAATGTCATTTATTGCAGGCACAATGCTGGGACATAGGGGCAACCTTATTAGCTGATTACTGTTAGGGATGTGAATCTGCTCACCAATATTCGTATTCAGTCGCAAGTACGACGTGCATCAAAGGTGTGCGATATTGGATTGATGGCCACAGACAGACAGGCATTGTGCGATATTCAGGCGATGAAGCAAGAGATATACAGCGGTGTGTAGCACGACAATAAGCCACCACGCGTCACTGCCAGGCCTACGCGTTGATGCCGTATCTGCGACATGCTCCCAACGGATCCGCGGATGTTAAAGTCAGATCGTCAGAGCTTTCGTCATCGTCCAGATTATAAGTAGGGGCACTTTCTAGACAATGTCCATTCATCTCACTCAACCACCATCTGAACGTTTTCTACCATGTCATTCCCACCTGCACCACCACCTCCCACTGGCCTCGGTATCTACCGCGTTCTTTCTCCTCGAGCGGGTGTGCGCGTATCTCCCATCCAGCTCGGAGGAATGAGCATTGGCGAGAAGTGGGGTGCAACATTCGGCACGATGAGCAAGGAATCTAGTTTCAAGTTGTTGGACGCGTATTTCGATATGGGCGGGAACTTCATCGACTCTGCCAATAACTAGTAGGTTTCTCTTCAATGTTTCGTTTCGTTGTATGCTAATCTTCCGGTAGCCAAGACGGTGACTCTGAAAGGTTCATAGGAGAATGGGCTGAGCAGCGCGGTATTCGTGAACAGCTCATCATTACTACAAAGGTCTGTTCACCTTTGACGCGTCATTTTTTTTTTTTTTGCTGATATTTCCGCCAGTACACAATGAATTACCACCGAGGCAATGATCACATCAAGCAAAAAGTCAATTTCGTGGGGAATAACGCCAAATCTCTTCAGAATAGCGTCACTACGAGCTTGAACCAGCTGCGAACATGGTACATCGACATTCTCTATCTCCACTGGTGGGATTGGGATACGTCGATTGAAGAGGTGATGGATAGCTTGCATAATCTTGTTTTACAGGGCAAGGTTCTCTACCTAGTACGTGGCTTTGAGCACGCATATACCCTGGTGCTTATATCGTTTCAAAGGGAATCTCCGACACGCCTGCATGGGTGGTCGCTCAGGCCAACCAGTACGCTCGGGATCATGGAAAGACGCCGTTTGTGATCTACCAAGGTCACTGGAATGTCATGGACCGGTCCTTCGAGCGTGATATTATCCCGATGGCTCGCTCTTTAGGTATGTATGCGTCCTTTCTAGTTCATCTTCATACCTTAAATGATAGGTAGGCCTCGCACTCGCACCGTGGGATGTCCTGTGCGGCGGACGTCTTCGAACTGACGAAGAAGAGGAACGCCGGCGCAAGACAGGCGAGAAGGGCTGAGCGAATATGATGACCCAGAGCTGGGAGCGTAGCGAAGAAGAAAAGGCAATGTGCAAGGCGCTAGAAAAGGTTGCTTATGAAGTTGGCGCCAAGAGCATCACTGCTGGTTTGTGTTTCGCGTTGGTGGTGTCGTTACCGCTCTCTAAGTCTTTTTTAGTGGCCATCGCCTACGTGATGCAAAAGACGCCGTATGTCTTCCCCATCATCGGTGGAAGGAAGGTCGAGCACTTGAAAGCCAATATTGAGGCATTGGATATCACCCTCACAGAAGAAAATATCGCATTCTTGGAAAGTGCACGTCCATTCGATCCTGGGTTCCCCAGCAATATGATCGTACGTGATATTCGTGTCTGCTCATGAATCTGACTCAACTGTGCTTAGGGTGACGGAACAAGATACGACTTTTTCGGGCTTAATAGCACTGCTCAAATGGTGAAGCAGCCTGTTCGTCAGGCTATTCGACCTGCGGACGTTAAGCGCAGTCTGAAGGATTGGGGTGTTTAATGGTCTTAGATTGTACAGCGACATCGTGATACTCTGCATAATAAACTGAATACATTTGGTCCATCACAGGCAAGAACTTTTATCAAAGTAATAACAGATCATGTCTTCATTGGCTGAGAAGCTTTCAGCACCTTAGAATGTATTGAAGGGGGTATCTACCGATACGTAGAGTGAGTAGCTAGATATACAGGTCTGTAATATATATTTGATACAAGAGATAGCTCAAAAATCATGTAGAATACAACGATAACGCTCGATATCCTAGACGACAAGTGATGTTCACCAAAAGCCGACTTCCTTATTAACTGAATCGAGTAATAATAACCGCAAACTTTCGAACATCTTCACATCCTCCTCTTCATCCCCGTTCCTCCAAACCCACTCATCCAGCCGTCCCCTCAATAACACGCTGAGCCTCGAATCATGATACAGCTTGAAAAAGTATCCGTTCCCTCCAAAATAGTCGTACGCCACTCCCATCCCCGTTTCCTCATGCAACGTCCCGGCCAGGAAAGACCAAAAGGCCGCTAGGGAGCGAGGCGTCCAAAACCCGGGGGCTTCATGTCCGTCAGTGAGTACTACCCCACCCGGAGTAGTGACAGGTATTATCCACCCCAAACCAGACCCAAGAGGCTCGACGCAGGCAGATAGGGATTGGTACTTTTTCAAGAAGCGCTGTGGAGTATGGACAGGCGATGTGAACAGTTTCGAGATGATGGTTTGGGGCTGGGACATGAATGTGATGAGTGGAAGGCAGAGGAGAACGGAGAGACAACGTACGATAGGTATAAGCCTAGAAGGATGTCCCTTATACTCGTAATCACCGTTTTCTGAGCCGTGGACTTTTGTATCGTCTTCATTGACACTATTGGCCCATTCTGAGATCCTGTCTTCTTCGTACTCGCCCTCAACATGTTTCTCCATTTCCTCCTCCTCTTCTTTCACCTCCTGCACAGTGAAATCGTCCGCATCCTGGATTTCGCTGATAAATCCATTATGATATTGGATATCTGCATCCGAGAGAATGAACCGAGAATCGATGTCTTCCTCTTCGTCCTCCTCATCCGTACCCAGGGCGGCTTTGAAGTCGATGAACCCCGTATTTGCGTCTTTGTCTTCGTCGTCGTCCATCATCACGATGTCTGGGCTTTCATCTGGCGGTTCAATTGGTACATCAGGAAGGGATCTGTCGATAGATGAAGGATTTTTGGCCCATGCGGCAGCGGCATTCGCCTCGTCGTCAACTCGGCTATGATCAATGGACTGGAGGAAAAATTCGCTGACCATGTAAGCATCCTCTTCGTTCTCGTCCTCGATGTGAAATCCCGTGTCAGCTTCATCCGACGATCTATGATTAAAGATATATTTATCTTCTTCGCCTCGACGTGACAGATTAAGATCCTTCGCCTTGCTGTCCTGAGATAATGAAAGAAGGTTTGATTCTACACCCGCCTCATCTTCCTCGTCGTCCTCAGCAGATGGGCCTTGATGTTCAAAGAAAGCCGTGTTCATTTTGTCTTGGTCCACCTGCTTGTCGTCGCCCCAGTTGTAGGAGACACCGCTTCCCCCGGAAAGGATGAAACCGAAGCTCATATCCTCCTCTATCTCATCTTCGTCTACGTGAAATCCCGTATCAGCTTCATTGAACTCTTCCTGAACCGCACCCCGAATGAAACTCGTGTCTACCTCATCCTCTAAATACGCATTCGTGGAGGTCGAGGGTGACGTACGATGATGTTTCGATCCCCCATCAGAACCATCGTTGAGGGCGATGAAAGAGAAACCCGCGTTTAGGAAGGGCCGGGTAGAAGGGCCGTGAAGCTGTTCTTCGTCATCGTCGGCAACGATAAATCCTGTATCCGCTTCATCCATTTCTAAGTCCCCATATTCTTGCGCCGAGGGACGAAGGCCTTCCCGCGACAATGGTATCCATTCCTCAAGCTCTTCTAGTCCCCTTCCTTCATTGCCGTCTTCCTCCAAGTCCCCCCAGTCTCTGAGCGACCCATGAATACAATTTCCTGCATCAAACACTGGCGGGGGGATGGCATATTCCCATTGGGCATCAAAGTTCAAGCGCAAGGTCCGACGAAACGGAGGCGTGAGCCATTTGCCTTCGAAAGCGAGTCGTCTAGCAGTACATAATAGAGATTCCTTGTCGATGTTGCTGGCGGTATAATGGTGGACAGTGAGAGACATTAGAGGGTCGCTATGTCGACGCATTCGTTGGTACAATTTCTGGTCACACAAAGAAAAATAATACCTTTGTTTTGCGGTGTCTTTTGTATTCCCAGGATACTGATTCTGTCATCCGAGGTCATGGCTGGAAGAGAAGAAAGCGCATCTCTGCACCGCCACAGATTTCAGATAGTCATCCAATGCTCAAAAAAACATGAGGCATGATAGTGTAGGCATAGCGAAAAATATAGACACTCCATGCATGCCAGAATTGGATGGTCGTGGCTAAAAACCAAGAAAGAAAATGGACACGAAAACATTGAGGTACTTATATGTTCCCATTTCTCCAATGTTCAATCACAAGAAAGTCTACAAGCTACATTGGCGGTCGTACTCGAGGACGACGGCACCGGGCATACTACACCAGCCTTTGATTTGTTTTATGAAAAGAAAATCAAAGGGACCGATGAGATGCGGGATATTAGGGAGATTCAGATGGAAGCTTGAATGGGACTACTTACTCGGCGAGTTGAAGCTGAAAATTTAGCTTAAATACAAGTTGTGCAACTGAACTCAGTTATGTATCACAAAACAATAAATTCCCAAGAACCCATGTGTACACACCGAAAGAAAATGCAAAAGACCCGAAGAAGAATAGGTATAGAAATCTGATAGCAATAGGCTGACTTCGAATATATGCAAGCTGGCGAGGTTTTACAAAAGCAAAAGAGAGAAACTAAGGAGAAAAGAGCATATGGGGTACAGAAGTAATAAATAGTAATAATGATATAGGCTGTGAAAAGCGTAGCGTAGAAGATAGATATCCACAGAGATAGCGCCACGGTACTCAGCTGGAAATCTTGTTCAGGACGTTCAGGCGTTAGAAGTAAAACATCGGCTGGATTTGACAGACATTTCAGTGGAATGTCACTAACAAAATCCTCAATTCATCGAGTCGCGAGGCCAGCGGTAGGCCACGAAATTTGGGGCTCGCAACGTACGGGAGAGGAGGTTGTAATGGCGCAAACGCTGACACCTAACCCTTTCGAGCCACTGTTGTCAAAGACAGCGAAAAAAAAAAGCTGTTGGCATTCAGAAGAAACCAAATAGTCATTTCTTTTCCCTTTATGCGCCGGCGCCTCTCGTATTTCGCCTTTCCGTTCGCTGTAAACTGTATCAAGTTTTAGACATGCACACAGCGTCACCGGTAGACTCACATTCTCGGGATCCAGCTTCCAACATCTTTCAATAATTTATTTGCCGTACTTGTCAGCTTCATGCAGTCAACCGTCAGGCGTTGCTAAAAGAATGCAGCAGTTGGCTGCTATGCAGATGCCAAGGAGGTGCCCAGCTGCAATTTAGATAGAAGGTACAAGAAGTTCCCGTACGGCAAAAATAAAGAATGAGCTGGTTCGAGACCACCCAAAGTCCTTTCAATATTAGAGCGCTGCAAGCAGCATATAAGGCCAGTCCAAGGTAGTCCTCCAGACAGGATGGGACAACGATAGGTGGCGATGAGTGACAAGAGACCAAACGGAACCTGCCGGTGGCTGTGCACATTACAGTTCGTATTTATTTCTTCAGTCCACGTTCGGTGGAAAGGCGTGGACGTTCTACATATAGAGGCATACCTCAGAAAATTTTTCGTTCCCCTGTCCCATCCTCCGTCTACCTCCGTCTTCGTTTTAGGGAAGGCGAAAGGAACCGAGCCATAAATGCATGGGTGGTGCCTCTGGGGCGAGCTACGCGTAAATTCACGATGTCGACCAGAGGCTTCTTTCCTTCTTTTGGGCCGTTGCCGCTGCCTTCTGATTTTATTGTTTTTCCTTAGTCTCCTCCCTCGTGGACCTTTTTGCCCTGGACCATATGACTTCTTCCGAATCGCACCAAGCAAACACGAGTGCCACTTATAGAGCGTTCTCGAATAAAGAAATATGTCCAGCTTTACCAAGCACTTTCTTATGAGATCACACATAAAGATCCAACGGAGATGACTCAGATGGCAGCATCAACTTTTAGACGTGCTGTTCATGGGACAATCGAGTTTTGTTAATCAGAAAGTTGACGGAAACTGGCAGAGACCCCGAGTACGCAGATCATGACAAGTACTTGGGTCGAAAGAGAAGGAATACTAACTGAAACTCAGAATGTATTGTGATAACGGAAGGCGACGTTCTCCTTCAACAAGGTGCCACAGTATTGATGTCTCCTGCACTTGCTCGGAATTCCTAATTGTCATGCCCAGAACCTAAAGCACTTTGAAAAAATAACGTCAGTACCGACTCGGAATGATGGGCATTGGTCATCCGATCGTTCGTGACCGTTATATATAAGCCTAAGGTCACTTTAAATGTTTGTAGACTCCATTCAAGACTTACAGCTTACAGGGCGACCCTGATACCCTTTCAAGGTGGTGAGCAACCACATTTTTATCCCTTGCTTCAATGACTAACTGTTGATAACAGCCATGATACCTGAGATACCTCAAGAAATTATATGCGCCACTATCGAGAGCTTTGAATATCCCAAGGACATTGATACCTGGAAGTCATGTTCCCTTGTCTGCCGCGCGTGGCGTCCTATCGCTCAGCAGTGTATTCATCAGCAGTACACCTACCGCTCCGAAAAGAGTTTTGGATCGTGTCTCTTAGGCACATCTGAACCCCCTACCTTCGAATCCCTGATGCCCTACCCCAATATCCTTCGCTACATCCGGACCTTCAGAATTCTTGGGACGTCCTACGGATACCTCTCGTCTCCACCACTCCTTCAAAGGGTCATCAGCCACCTTGCGCGAGTGACGCACGTCGACATAGGCTCATTAAATATGGACCACCTGCCCTCATCCTACGGTGGCATCCCCGACCTCTTCCATCTGCCATCAATCTCCTCCATCCACATCTGTGATTCCATGCTGAGCCCCGTGGATGCGGAGGCGCTGTTCCAGAATTCCTCATCATTGAAGCATCTTAAGCTCACGCGTACGGAGTTCTTGGAGAATGATGTCCCGGAGTCGCAAGAAAACCCGCATTTGTCGCATCTCCAGAGTTTGGATATTCAATTGAGTAGCAAGTCCCTTGATGCGTTCAAGAGTTGGATCTTGCATCCAGGTAGCAGCGTTTCCTTGACTCACTTGAAGATGTTACGGCTCCGTGATGCAACCGGGCCGCGTATCAAAGAATTGAGTCCGCTCTTCGACGCTGTCAGGTCCTCTCTTGAGCGTTTGGAGTACGAGCAAACAGCAAAAGGGAATGTCAATTCATTTGGTAATACAGGTACGTTGCCTTTCGGTCTTCGTTTAAGATCTGGGTTAACACCCATGCACGTTTCAGATGGTCAATGGGATGAGTTCCCTGACAACATAGAGAAACTGAACCTACGATCCTTAAGGGTAACGGGTTATTTTTCTTCTGACAGTACTGCAAAGAAAATCTTGAGCTTCGTCAATTTCGCAGCCAGGCGGTCGATACGTCTGGATTTCGTGGAACTTGATCTCATTCTCCTTCATGCAGAGTATAGTGACGCGTACAATTGGTTGGGCATCGAACAAGTACGGGGTGAAGTCAGGACAGTTGGTAAAGAAGTGTCGATGGAATTGTTCATGGTTACAGAGGGATCTGAGTCCTGCATCTGGGTGTCGAAGGAGGATGGAAGGCTCTCGGGGAGTATAAAAACACACTTAAAGCTCAAGCTTCTATAGCCATGACATACCGTTCTTTACTAGTTTCATTTTGTTGCTTTAAAGTTGCTTTTCGTGTGCAGAAAAATTCAATCTTATCGGATAACAGAAACAATCCTGATCGCGAATTTTTTTGGTATTTGCATATTCTTTACTGACTATCACCACGACCCGAGCATCATGTCGCAGCCTATTGGTCCTTATTTCCCAGTATCTCAAGTCCTCTGTATCGCTGAATGCTCTCATTTCTTTAGCTCTTCTATCCGTCTACGATAAAACGGATCTGCTCGAGCTTGCTCAAGGGCTCAATGCTGCCGGAGTTCGTCTGCTCGGGTCTGGAGGGACAGCAAAGAAGATCAGAGATTCTGGGATTTCCATTGAGTGCGCATTCTTACCATCCATGGTGCTAAGGGAAACTAAGAAACCGCAGAGATGTTTCTGATATTACAAAAGCACCTGAAATGCTAGGTGGAAGGGTGAAAACACTTCACCCAGCTGTCCATGGAGGTATCTATTATGATCTCACGTCTTATCAACTCACTAAAGCTAATCCACAGGTATTCTTGCACGAAACATCCCCTCCGATGAAAAGGATCTCACGGCCCAAGGCATCTCGCCCATCTCCATCGTCGTCTGCAATCTCTACCCCTTCTCTTCCACCGTGGCCCAGCCAGACTGCACCCTCGCAAACGCCGTAGAGGAGATCGACATCGGCGGCGTCACCCTTCTTCGTGCAGCTGCCAAGAATCACGAACGTGTTTCAGTCCTCTCTGACCCCAAGGACTATGCCGAGTTTTTGCAGGCGTGGAAGGGTGGACAGGGCGATGTTGGACATGCTTTCCGGAGCAAGCTAGCATTGAAGGCCTTTGAGATGACTGCCAAATACGACGAGGCCATTAGTGGGTATTTCCGTGAGCAGTATGCTTCTGGAGACCTACCCAAAGAGAAACTTGCCGGTGCCGTCCAGAGGATCCCCCTTCGGTATGGTGCAAATCCCCACCAAAAGCCGGCTCAGGCCTTCGTGACCGAGGGAGCGTTGCCATTCAAAGGTTACTTTCAGTTTTCTTGGTCCCTTGTTTTTCACTAATGCATCAGGGCCATAGCGCTATGCGGATCTCCGGGATACATCAATCTCCTCGACGCACTAAATTCCTACGCGCTGGTGAAGGAACTCCAGGAAGCCCTGAACCTTCCGGCGGCTGCGTCCTTCAAACATGTCTCTCCTGCCGGCGCTGCTGTCGGGATCGAATTGAATGAGACTGAAAAGAGCGTTTATGGTGTTGACGATTTGAAAGTTCCTCTCACTCCGCTTGCCGCTGCTTACGCTCGGGCTAGAGGTGAAATAGTTTGATACATGAGAACCCATCGTCGCTGATCACTGTATAGGTGCCGACAGGATGTCATCATTCGGAGACTTTATCGCGCTCTCTGGCCCTTGTGATCTCGCGACAGCCAAAATAATTTCACGCGAAGTTTCCGACGGTATCATAGCTCCAGGTTATACTCCTGAAGCCCTGGACGTTCTCTCCAAAAAGAAGGGCGGAAAATACTGTGTCCTTGAGGTATGCTTCCACTGACCTTCTCCTCTGAAGACCTGTCGTGTCTAAATCAAGTCTGACGCAGATCGACCCCAACTACGAACCACCTGAAGTAGAGACCAAGCAAGTGTTCGGTATCAGCCTTCAACAGAAACGCAACAACTGCAAAATAGACTCCAAATTGTTCGAAAATATTGTCACGAAAACCAAGGAGGTTCGTTGGTGCTTCTACCCTCTCTCGTTCACATACTAATTTCGTGATAGCTTCCTTCCTCAGCCGTTATCGACCTGATCGTCGCGACTCTCGCACTCAAATACACCCAATCAAACAGTGTCGCGTACGCTCTTCACGGTGCTATTGTCGGCCTGGGTGCCGGCCAGCAGTCCCGTATCCACTGCACTCGTTTGGCTGGTGGGAAAGCCGATTTGTGGTGGCTCCGGCACCACCCCCGAGTCCTCTCCCTCCCATTCAAGAAGGGTGTCAAACGTGCAGAGAAGGCCAATGCTATCGACCTCTTCGTTGCCGGTGAGGTTCTTGAGGGTGGAGAGAAGGAGCAGTGGGAGAGTCTGTTCGAAGGTAAGGTAGAGGCTTTCACTGATACTGAAAAGAAGGAGTGGGCCGCCAAGCTGGACGGGGTGGCTTGTTCAAGTGACGCGTTCTTCCCTTTCCCCGATAATGTCCATCGGGCCAAGAAGAGTGGAGTCAGATACCTTGCGGCGCCTAGTGGAAGTGTCATGGATGAGGAATGCATCAAGGCGGCAGACGAGCATGGCCTAGTCTTTGCTCATACGTCGTTGAGGTTGTTCCACCATTAAAAATGGGTGTCAATGAAACGGAGAAGATTGCTAGTAGTAGTTAATACAAGTGTATTGGTAGTTAAATGGTGTGATTTAGCATCAAATATCTGTGGCGTCATAATAGGCTGTTAAGCGTTGGTTGCTCCGGTTCGATGGCTTTCCATAGTTCTTTTCGCTCCTTCAGTAAATCGTCACTCCATTCACGGACTTCGGCGTGTCGTATTTTGGGAAGACTGGTATCGAAGAACGTTTGTAGATTCCTTGCGGTGTATGTTCGTTCGTATTCAAATGCTGGGAAACAAATCTGAGCCTTGAGGAAGTCACAGTAGCCAATTAGTTTTTTTTTACCTTGAGAGGCCAGTTCAAACCGGTCAAGGTCTGAGGAACAAATAAGAGGGGGAAAAAATACAGATCCAAGGTTTCAACGCACCTTTGACGAATCGCGCCTCCGGCGTTTTCCCGTCTTCATATTCCTTACAACATCAATTTAGTAAACGAGAAACCATGCTAGGAGAAACTTGTGAACAAACCTTCCACAACGCTTCTATCCTTTGAGCTGCTGGACTATTATGCAGCATTTCATGTATGAAGTTATGCATTGCCTCCTGCGACACGGGGACCCGAATAAGGCCGTCAGCATACCATATCAATCATGAATACCCCGTACCTCTTCAAGCCGCAGTTTCTCTGCTCTACTGATCCCTTCCCGAGGAGTGATATCGCCGACTAAGATCACAGAGTTCAGTCACAAGTGGCTGTCGTTGGCGCACTAGACTTACCCTGTGCCTCCGCAAGGTCATGAACGACACACATCATCACACATCTGTTCCTCTCCCATCAAACAAAATCTGGGCCCACAACACTACGACTGCGTACTTTGGTATGTCTAGTTTTTCATCCGAGGTGCACATGGCAAGAACTGCCATTCTATACATGTGGTCGGAGATACTAGAGAAGGGGGCCAGGCGAAAGGTGAGCATCGGTATCACTATGTTAAGATGAACCGGCACCCTACCTCTCTGGCCTGCCAATCTATCGTAAAATTTCAGTTCGGTCTCCAACTGCGAGCATAGAGAAAGCCGTACTCCGTGATCAATCCATCCTGTTCGTTTTTGCGTCTGGGATATCGGTAAGTGTTTCTTCTATGATATTGAAGGTAGAGTCATACCTTCAGCCGCTCAAGAATATGAAAGAAAGCTAATCTGTCTGCAGAATCGTCGCCGTATGAAGTGTAGAGAGACGGGAAGACGCGTGTTGATGAAGACATCGTCGTTGTACGGGAAGAAGATGTATTGGGCTCCTAAATAGAAATTTCGATTACAGAAGTACGTACTTGCTTCAAGTTGACGACTCCGCATCTTGCCCGGGTAATACTAGTTGTTACTTGTTACCTGGCCCTTTCCCGCGGATTTATTTAAAAATACTTTGGGGTCCCGAGTACTAGACACAGATTCGGTTCAAGCATTCTTTGTTGGACTACATACTACATTGTTTGTATGTCGATGACAGGGAAAGTCCGTCTACCATGAGAAACGGTCCGCACTTGCAATCAATGATAGTAAAAACTATATCAATGAGCTATAGAGCAATTAGATCCAATCCCTCCAAATCCCATTCAGAGATCGAGAACATCATCGAGTATCAGACGGTTGACAAGCCCACGGTGACCGTATTCTCTGAGAAAATGGTTTATCATCAACGAAAATACGCAACCAAGTCACAGGGTCGACGAACCTTTTCTTCAGACCCCCGAACAAATCCGTAATCACAGCTTCAACATCGCTCTTGTTCTTCTACGCGAAGGAAAAGTGTCAGAAACATAACATCAAGCTCAAACAAGGTGATATACCGTTCCAGAAGCGTTCTTCTTTGATGAAGTAGATGTTGTGGACGTCGCAGCTGCTGCCGTAGCGGTTGCATTGGCGTCTGCGGTTGCATTCGCCGAAGTATCTGTGGAAGCAGCCGTAGCATTGGCAGCAGCGCTGACGTCGGTAGCATTAGCACTTGCAGTAGCGCCAGCATCCGTGGCAGCAGTCGCATTTACGCCAGTAGCGGCAGTCGCATTGGTAGCAGCACTGTTGCTGGCAGTCACGGTCTGGAAATAACGGGTCAACAACTTTGGAATGCGTTTAACACTAGAGATGCGCGAACAACGGTGACAGTAGAAGCAGCACTGTTGGCTGCTGCTGCTGCATCAGCCGTAGAATTGCTGGAGGCGACCTGGGACTCGTCAGATAGATGTTAATGGCTTGGATGTGGCGACTTACTGCTGTCGCAGTCGCGTTAGCGGCAGTATCGGTAGCGGCAGCCTTGAGGAATATATATTTGAGCTTGAGTAACTGGAAAGGCATGAACAGAAAGAAAGCTTTACACTGTCTGTAGCGTTAGTCCCGCTGTTCTTCTTGTTGACGTGCTCCTTTTCACTGATACCATGGTCACCATCCCGAACCTAGAAGCATGTTCAGCCAATGCGTTTCACTGCTGTATAACGACACACCATAAGAAACTCTGTAGAGCGCATTCCATATGGCGCAGCACTAACAGACGTAGCCAAGCAGGCAAAGAATGCGAGAAGGGTAAATATGAACTGCATTCTGAAAGACCGAAGTTGAAAAAAATTCAAACAGAACAAGAGCGACGATATAAAGGTGCGCCTGCGACGTTGCGACGAATATGTGCTCTGCACTTGAAAAATCTGCACAGAAAAACGAAGTGGACGCAGAAGGAGAGTCGAAGACGAAAGAAAGTGAAAAAAAAGTCGATCACAGAGCGACAAGAAGAACGCAGCAGCGGAGTAGGAAATAAGGAAGCTGGGTACCTATGAACGGATCCCAGCCCTTTATATTGCCTCGCACAGTGGAGTTAGGCCCTTTTCTGACGGAAACTATATTGAAATTAAGTGATGCGGCTCTGAGTTTTCTCATCGGATACTGCCCGGCGGGTTATGGAATGGAATGCTGATGTTCTGATAATCGCTCCTTTACAACAGGGTTGTATTCCCTTTGTAATATTGGAGCTACTGGAGCATCAGCTGTTGATAGAAAGGCTCCAAGTGTTACATCAGTCATTACATCTCGGAGTAAACCAGGTTACTAGGCATTCGGGGAGAGATGATCTCCTCAGCGAAGATGGCTCAGTTTCTTCGATTGCCAATTAGCGTCTATTTTCGGACACCACGTCGTCACGTACTTGGTTGGAGTGACAACTTCCGACTACACGCATTTTCGGCTCGTGATCGACATCGATGGTGTATTGCCCCTAACCTTAAATACGATATAGACAAGAGAGATTGACGCATGCGGGATGCTCGGTGTTCGCTAGTCGCCATTTGATCGAGCGTGTTTGCATTAAAGTGTATCGAGGGTGCTTGCAATGCAGTGCAGGTAACCATCGCCCTGAAGCTACAGTACTAAGAATTAGCGGTTCCCACGAGACGGAGATCTATTGTCCGGGATTGAATAAGGACTGGGCCCCTTCATTTGTCTGCAATTGAATTACCGTAGATTATTGTGCCGTCGCTTCCTACATTGAAAATCGAAAGGATCAGGGAAAAAGGAGCGCCGAAAGCTTGAGATTAAGATAGCAATGAGGGTACTAGTGGTACAACATGAATGGAGGCCAGGCCATCTTTATTTGATAGACTTGAGTCATGGTATACGCTAGCTATAAGGAAAGGCTCACACGATTAGACTTCTTCGATTTTACTATCCTCGTCGTCATCCTCTTCAATGTGCGCATTGGCAAGATCTTCCGACACTTTCTCTACTTGCTCAGAAGGCTCGTCACGTTTGAGAAGATTGACGAGTCTCTCGATATGTTCCGAAATCTGCCCATTTAGGTGAGAATGCGATATATGGACAAGCAGAGGCGAGTTACCTTGTCGACAGTCTCATTTTCATGTGTAGCTCTTATGATCTCATAGACACCATGTGTGCGCAGGTAGTCGCGTCCCCAACGTGTATGGCAGCAAAGGAGCAACGTCTCGACGTACGCTAGCCTGATCACTGGATCGGGTTCCCTGGTTTTGTCTGAAGGTAGAAATTGAAGAGGTTCTGGCAACTTCTCTTGATCCTGACGAAGGTAAATATGAGATAATATTCTGGGAGACGAGAGACAGACTGACCTCCAAGTCAAACTCTTCAGGACCTGCTAAAGGTAGAAGCAAGTATGGCAGAAGGCCAATGCCTGGTGCCTCGACAGTTGAGGGTGGAACCGCTACGAGAGTATCCTCGGGAGTGAGCATGGCACGATGACCTGCTGAGTTGAATGAACAGTTTCTGATAACCATGGTCAGAAAAAGTCGACAGAAGAGCGTGGGGTCATTACTTTATTGTATTTGCGATCCCGCCTCTTCGAATAGTGTCTTTGTGCTCAGTAAATGTCACTAGGTTGGCTAAAGGGTATTCAATTGCGTCGTTCGGTTTCAGGAAGTTGGCTGGTCTTGGGGTGAAGAAGAAACTACGTCCACCGGATGACTTATAAGCAGAGTGAGAATAGAAAATTTTGAATAGTAGGTTACTCACCGATGCAATATTGGCAAAAACGCTGGCCAGGAAATGGAGCTCGCTCTTGCGCAAGTGTTTTGAAGGATCGTCTGTTTGTTTCAGCTGAGCCCCTTGAACGAAAGCATCTAGTAGTAGCGGTAATGCGAGGACATCGCTCGTTTTGCCTGAGGGATATGGCACTGGAGCAGGACAGGATCCACTTCGTGACTGAGTGGGATAGAACGAATTCTTGACTTTTGGATCCAAAATCACGTTTACGTTCATAGATATAATCATCGAACACGCGCCCGAAGACGCTGTTAGATTTGAAAGCAACATCGATGCTAGATCTGCCAGAATAGCATCTGGATTCTATGATCTTGTATCAACGACAGGGTAAAAGAGCATTAGAGGCTAACTTACTATGATATAGGACACTATAAAGTTCAAAAAGTTAGTATCCGACAACATTTGAGCAACCAAAGGCGAGTCAGTCAAGTTCACGAGCGCTTTGAATGCATCATGAGCTACAGCCTCACTAATTATATCAGAGATCTAGTCAGCGACTGGGGCAGACAAACTCACCAGCTGGTCACGACAAAGCAGCTTTAAGTCCTTGATTATATCCGCCTCTTTAGGCTTTTGGAGACCGCTTGTCTGTAGTCCGGATAGAAATATATTTCGATGCGGTGCATCCTTCGCTGTTTGCGGAAGGAGAGTTGAGAGCGCTAAGTGCCGCACTTGGGGATTCTTGTCTCGTAAAAACGGAACAATCTAAGCCTAAAAATCAATGGTACTTCCCGCCCAAAAAGCGAGATTCACCTCTCTCAGTTGTTCTTCCATGGTCGGGAAACGAAGCCAAAAATCTTGAAGACCGGATTTGGGCTTACAAAGAGCCACGTGGGTTATTTCTTGCATCGCCTTTGTCAGCATCTTCACCTTGAACGGAACGTCACTGCCGGGTTGGACATTGGCCATGACTTGGTACAATCAGACACGCCAAGTTGAGGTGGGCTCTTTTCGCGTCGATACATAGTTTGATACCAAAGGATCGTAGGAACTACTGGCCAAGACCGAATCGAAGCCACCGTCGTTCACCGTACACCTACATGCGGAGCATTGGGTTCTCAATAATGGATCCAAGTTTCTCTACAACAATTACGCCGCGGTTCGTCTAATTCCAACACAAGGAGATTCTAAACTTATCTACATCACTCAGTCACTACTCGATGATATTCGAGCCCATCAACTGCCAGTAGATTTTCTGGATCTCTTCGACGCCTCTCCCAACATCCATTTCTATGATGGTGAGCCACATAGTACACCTATTGACTGACGTTCAAATATCTTTATAGGGTGTTTGATTGCCGAGCTCCTGGACTATCGCCCTCAGAAGGCCAATGACCCGCCACTGGAAAAACCGGGACGAACGCGCACTGTTTTACACCCTACGCCAGAATCATTATGGGCAGATGTCTGCAAGATCGCAGCCACGAAGAAGCAGCAGGATGGCCTTGTTATGACTGACAGGGATGCACTGGAGATTGAATCTCGACTTTTAGTGAGTTCGTTCTCCTGCATCATGCTTTCTTCGTCGTTGAAACGCTTACAACAGCTCGCCACTGCCCCACCTTTATGTCTCGATCCCGATCCTCATCTTACTCGTATGGTGAACCACATCGTCCGAGTATCTACTCCCACTGTACCCACCTCTCTGAAGCGCAAAGCATCCGCTGTGGATCAGGAAGAAGACGAAACAGACAAGGCGCGCAGAGCCAAGATCATGCAATTCATGAACTCCAGAGCTACCCGTGTCCTCAGCGCAAAGTACGCCATTTATGTCTCTAGTTCTATACCTCTCTGACCTTATTCATTCAGCTATCGCATACTGGATGCTGTTGAAAGGTCAAAACAGGCCAAAGAATCCAAAGGTACCGATACTCCCCAGCCCCAGCAACCCCCCGTAACTGTCACTCCTTCGGCTACTCAGTCCCCCGCGTCTTCTGCTACCGAAAATCCAGCACCACAGCAGAATCCTCCTCCAGCAGAACCGGAGGATCCTGCAAAGTCAAAACCAAAGCTAAAGACAGAGCCTCCTCCTCCTCAAATAACCTTTGCCAAACCAGCCGTTCCACATCCTCAGCCAGCCACCCACCAGTTCCATACCCAAAATCAAACCACCAAAGCATCCAACACGCCATCTCCCAGGACCCGAACACCTCTATCCTTTCCTGCACAAGAAAGTGTGCCCAGAATATCCACACCTTCGAAACAACAACAGCTCGCGCACAATCAGTCCCCCCGCGTCCAACAGCAAGCGCCACAGGCTATACAGCCTGCCAAGGCGCAAACGCCTCATCCCGCCACATATCAACCACCGATGCAAAACCAAACACAGTTTATCCACCAAAACCCTGCAACCAATACTCGTATCAATCAAACCAAAGCAGCAACCGCACACAACCAAAACGCAGTTTCTCTTGCCGCTGCCGCTGCTGCCGTACGCTCTGCAACTCCTGCACAGCAACAGCAGCATAATGTGGCAGCAGTTCATCTAACACCACAGCAACAGCATCATATGATACAACAACATCTAATCCAGCAGCGTTTACTCCAGCAGCAGCAACAGCAGCAGCAGAGCGGCCGCACATCCACGACACCTACCGCTCAGGGCAACGCGATGCATGGGACGCCTGTACCCGCTCGAGCCACCCCTATGAGTACAAACCAGCGTATCGCATCTCGCTCACCCATGCCGCCCCAACCTCAAGTGCAGGTTCAACAGGCCACTCCACAGATGGCGCACCCGCAGCAGCCTCAGATAAACTTCCAACAGTACAACACCGCTGCTGCGGCCCAGTATCGCAGCTTGGCTCACCCGAACACATCATCACCTCGCTCCCAGCCTACAAATGTCTCCAATCGCGCTCCTCAACCAAATGCGGATGCGAGTACCCAACAGCCGCAGCAAGCACAGATTCATTATGCACCGCAGATGTACGGGTACACTCAGATGCCTCAAATGAACTACCGCATGCCAGTGAATACTGCATATTGGATGAATATGCGGCCTGGGATGGTAGTCAATGGTCAGATCCATGGGATGCAACCGAATCAGCAGCAGGCCCAGCAAGCTCAGCAAACGATGATGCAAATGAAGCCTCCGGCGAACACAGGGCGATGAAGATGTGTCGGAACACTGGCTTACTTTACATAATTTATAAATCGTGGATTGTATGAGGAGTGTATGAATGTACAAGTACTGCAGAATAAGATGTATTATTTCTGAGTTTCAACATCTGTCATTTTCGGTCCGGTCCATTTTGGGTTGGACTGACCTTTCTGCTTCCCACCACCACTGTACCTTCTTCAGCCCTTCTGCAAGACTTCAGTCGAGATGGTCAATATATACGACTTACCGAACGAGATATGGTTAATTGTCATCTCTCTCCTTGATATATCAGATATCCTATCGCTTAGACAGGTATGACCGCACCCTTCATTCAGATCAAGCTCTAGTACACACGCCTTATCCAGACCTGCCCTCTAATCCATGCAGTCATCCAAGATAAATCCGTATGGACTTCTCTTCTAGAGGAACAGAAATGCCAAATTCCTTTCATTGCGTCCCTCCGGGAACCCCACTCATCCTATGCCCTTGGTCTTGATGCGTTTGTCCTCCAATCTGAGGTGCTTACTGCCCGTCGTATCGACAGACTATGGCTAGGAAATAGACGCAAGTCTCCAACAAAATTGCAGCCCAGTGGAAACGTTCAGCTCATAGGGCTAAACGTGTTCCTGGACAAGTGACTTCTCGCAGTATATGTTGAAGGCATGCACCTATGGGACCTAGACCTAAACGTCTGTGGTGAATTTCCGGGATTTAGATGCGCGAGCTTGGTGCTAAGTAAATCAGGATTTGCGTCGTATACCGCAGTGTTGGATGACTCTAATGCTAGGATACTGATTGTGCTCAAGAAGCATTCGTAGGTTATCTTTACTAAGAAAAAATTAGGAATGGAGTATGAACTCACGAAATGCCATAGGTTTATAAATCCTTTTCTAACGCTCTTGTACGAAATATCCCTGGCGTCTCCTCGCTTTCGTCTTGTGTGCAGCATTGGATCTAACCCTCTGTACTCGCCGCGCCACATCGATCTGGTACATAACATTGTATTGTCTTCACATGCATGCTCTGTGGAACTACTGGATTGGACGAAGGAGGATTGCCTTCCCGTTATGATTACAACCGAAGGAGAGAATCTGGAAGAGATGGTAGGCCTCGAAATTGACACGTATTAAACTTGGAATTTCATTGTATCTGTTTTCTGTTATAGTACACCGCTATCCATGATGTTCGTCTCTTTGGACCATATACGATTGTATTCAAGACACGTTCAATCGAATTGCATCCTTTGCCAAGCAATTTACGATGCGGTCCGTCGGCACTCAAGCATGACCTTCCTATACTGAAGCACAAGTTCTCCAAGACGTTCCGTAGCTACGTTATTTCAGAGATCACCGACAATAACCTCTCAGACGTTCTCACACTGAACTTCCTTGCTTTAGATGTTATTCACGGCCTGTTCCACTACACTGTACACATCACCATTTCTGTGCCGACTCTCGAAGTGAACCTGACTGGCCTGAACTCCCTCTCAAACCTCATCTACAGACAGGCGTCCATGAAACCGTTCGTGCTCCAAGTTGCGGATCCTAGGCGCACGCCCTTCTACGTGCAAGAATCCAGTGTTTTTGAGAGCTCTCCAGAGGTTCCACCTGACGCGTGGCCCACTCTCGAAGACAACGCTGGCGGATTTATCAGTGCCTACTGTATGGGACCTCAGGCGATGAGAGCGGTCTGGATGCAGCGGAGTCGTGGTAGTATGCTCAGAGAGATCATGTCAGCTCGGTTGCGACACCCGGGTGAAATCCAGGATCTAGGAGAAGTCATGAGTATTGACGCGCGCGTTGTACACGATGAGAAATCATACGATTTACGAGGTTTGGCGTTTTCAGTTGTCTTCAGAAAATAAGCTAAGCGATCGCCCAGAGGACTTTACGCATTGTGCGTTGGGAGAGGCCGCGGGGCGTATTGTGTTGGGTAATAGAGCAGGGGACCTGTTCTTATTGGGGGTAGACAAATAGAACGGGATCACTGAATTTGGATGTTGGAACATTTACGAATTCTTGTAAAATTTGGACGGCGCGGAGGTACCATTTACATTATGCTTCAATTAAGCCTCTTCTCGTTCTTAAGTCGGTCGTACTCCTCCATATGCGTTTTTCAGCAGCTGCAAAAGCCCCTCTTTCTCCAGAGGCGCAGGGTTAGGATACGGACTCTTCGAAGCAATGTCGGCCGCTTTCTCCAGGTCCTCCTCCTTCATGCCTAGTTCCTTCAACGTAGATGGTGCCCCAAGACTCTTGGAAAGATCAAAAATGCCCTGCGCCGCATTGGGTACGCTGAGACTGTTTCCGACCTTTTCCATCGCTTCCTGAGCGTAAGGCGCATTATAGGCCATTGCATGAGGAAGGATGACGGTGTGAGTTTCAGCATGAGGCATGTTGAAGGTACCGCCTACCGTTCGCTTGAGCATTCACATTCTAATTGAGTGAAAGGCACCTACCAACTGTGTGGCATAGCTTGTGATGCATCCCCATTCCTACTGCACCAAGACATGCCCCACATGCCCATGCGCCGTATAGAGCTTCGCTCCGCGCATCGAGGTTCTCAGGGTCATTCATGATGACGGGAAGCGCTCTAGCGATTCTCGAAATGCCTTGTTCAGCAAGAGTGTCGGTGATAGGATTGGCCTCTTTTGAGTAGAGGGCCTCGACGGCGTGCGCGATGGCATTCAATCCGGATGTGATGGTGATCCGTGGTGGCAAGGTCACGGTCAGAGAAACATCATAAATAATCACCTCTGGAAGAACTTTAAGGGTCTTCTGAGTCGTTTTCAGCCCATTTTCAGTCTGACCAATAATAGGTGTTGCCTACAAAGAGATTCGGTATTACAACGTTCACCAGTGGGCGAATCTACTAACTCACCTCCGATCCTGCATATGTCGTTGGAATAACAATTTGCGGTAAATCAGTCCTCAGCGCGATTGCTTTCGCCAGACCGATTGTTGAACCGCCCCCGACGGCAATGATCACATCTGCGCCCAGTTTCTGAACTACGCCAACAGCGTCGTCCGTAACATTCGTTGGCGTATGCACCGTCGCATTTGTGTATATGCCAACTGCCTTGTTACTTACGAGCTCCTTCAGCTTTTCCCCTTTTGCTACTTGCCGAGGCGTAGTCAATATCAAAGCCTTGCTGCATCCAAGGTTTGTTACCTCTTGGACGACCTGGTTAAGAGTACCGTTACCGAAGACGACACGGGACGGAAGTGCATTGTAGACAAAGCTTTTCATGGTGGCAGAACAAGGGAAGAAAGAAGCGATGAAGAAATCATATCGCGAATCTTAAGTATAAGAGGAGATCGAGCCTCCGACCTGGGAGCGGCCTCTACAAAACTGTCGTTCCGGTTTCGACCGCGGGGTAAAATTTTCCTTCGCGGGAACGCTCTCAGATCTCAGCGTTCGAAGTTCGCGCCAGAAAGTAAAATTATGCCTTATCTCTGTGAGAATCGGACACAATTTGGATACTAAGATGGATTCCTCCAGGTTGCAATGTAAACAATTACAGGCTGTATGATCTTGTATCTGCAAGTTTACAATTGTAGTTGATGGCTTCGAGCTCTAGTTTCTGCGCCCGTCATTCGACTTGCGTCTAATTTTATGCGGTCGGTGTGAGAGCTCATGGTCTGCCGAGTCAGCACTCTCGTCTCGTCTCCTCTTATTGCTATGTTCGCCTACAAATGCATTCGCGACTTGCTTCGGGGGTGAGGCTGCGCCCGGGGAAATTTCCTGGTCCTTTGGTGTATGGGGATCTGGAGCGAAGGTGGACATCATCTGCTCCTTCTCTTCGTCTGCACTGCCGTCGTTGATTGTAACATCTGAGGGAGTCCCAGTACATAAATTGGTGCTAACAGATAAGGCGTTTGACGAAGCAACGGAGGAAGTGGATGTTGGAGGGTCGACGTAACGGGAGGAAACCGGAGTTCGTGGAAGCTGAGGAGGTGCAGCCATGATGAACGTATTGGAGCGAGGACGAGTACGAGGCACAATATTTGTGGCTATGGCCACAGGAGCAGACGTAGCGAATTCATCATGAGCTGTAACAAGTTTTGGTGCAGAACAAGTAGCGAGAATTACCGGAAAACTGTCAGTTTCGGTGCTTTTGGACTCGAATTGATCCCTAGTGGAGGTCCTGGTGCGAATGCCACCGTTGTCTATGAAAATCGTTAACAAATGTTGTTCTGCGCTACGCGAAAGAAGACTTCTACCATGTATCGGTTCGTCTGATGCTCGGGTGTTGAATTTGCCGTTGTGGTCAACCTCGATGACCTCCCTACTTCCTCCAAGGATCCTATCATCTGGGATGAAGCAGCAACTGAATGGTGGTTGGTTCTGGCTTGGGGCATTCGTGTTGATGGCCTCAAGAGTGAGATCAAACGGCGTGGCAGAGGTCTCGGTGAGATCGAAAACATCTTCCAAGAGAGGAATGCGTGCGAAGTCGATGTCAGTTGACAATTCCCCGGGCCTTTCATCATCGACGCGTCGCATTTGAGCCATAGGGGGCTCAACAGAACTAGGATCAATCTTGTATTCAAGAGTTACAGGCATCCTGCAATACCCGAACATCAAGTTATATCAAGGAAGGGGAGAACGAATCGTAACGCACAGATCCACCAGCAAACTATTGAATAACTGTGTTTGAAATCTTTTGATACCACCGGCGTCCTTGGGTAACTTCTGCAGGACTGTTTCACAGAATCGCTCGATGGTGTCCGGGGTATCAGCAGGAAGACAAGAGGCAGCCTCGCTGAGTTCGGCGCATAGAGAAAAAATGCGATGGTGTTCTGAGGGAATCGACGATTGGGCCCGATGGTCTTGTCCAGGGTTTGAGCGAGATTCTAGTCGAGACATTGGTACGAAGTACACAGTACTTCACTGGTAGTGAGAGGGAGAACGGAAGGGGGAAGATAAGAAGTGGCAATGGATCCATTTTATAAGGTCTGTATTCGCTTTTGACCAGCGAGCCAATTTGATAAAATGCTTTGGCCAGTGGCCACCGGTTAATTGTTCACCCTTTTGAGCCTATCGTTTTTACTGAGAGCATTTTACAAGGAGAGGAAGAATTACAGCGGGGCCACCTAATTTTGACGATGGCGACGTAGCGGCGGTTGAAGTAAAAGGTCAGGTCGCTGACTAAGTAGAAAACGGAATCAATTCCATTACTTCCCATTTGCCCTCGGCTGTGGAGTAATAAAGTAGTGGACCTGTCGCTGCCTCTTCCTCTTCATGCATTCTGTGGTTCGACTTTTTGGATGTTTCAGTCTCTGGTATCCTGAATATCAATGAACGTTCCAAACGTGATCTTCAGCTTCTGACACAGTTCTCTTCAGAGTTCAACGAAACAAATGCGAGAGAATAGCAGCCTACATGTTTACTAGGCTTCACACCATATGCATCGATGGTAAGACTGACCTGCTGGATATTGAATTATTTGAGTAGATAGAATAACCGTCCGGCGCATCTGCATTTTAAGATAGGGACATTCGTCCCGTTTATATTATATCTGTCCGGGCTCCCGGGTACGAGAGACTAGGCATGGTGAAGGAAATCTATATACTTATCGCGAGGGCTGTGTTATATCCCATTACCGTATAATTATCCAGATCCTGAAAAATTTACTTACCTACAACAGCTAAACTTGAATCCGAACTTGAATCCATCTATTACGACGAGAAATGGTTTCTCACTAGAGGCAAAGATTGGAACTTGACCATTTTTTAAAAATCAGACATAAACGCTGAGCACTGAGCACTGGATACTGAGGTATGATGTGGCATAGAGTATGCGTTGATAAACAAACCAATCGCCAGCTGCGAAAGGGCTAAAATGACATCATTTCAGATTCCTCCTTCTCCCGGTCAGGTGATCGGTTTTCTCACTCAGCGACTCGGACTCGACTTAACCGATACATTCCACGTCTCCCTCGACGTTACTCTTCGAGTTTCTGTTATAAAAAAAATGTTTGGAGCCGCAATCAGGTCTTCGGTGGGTCCTGATTACCTGTGACGATATCTCGTTCCTTACGTTCGCAGACGGGCTTACTTCGGTCCTCCCTGACGACTGCCTTGACCTCAGGTCGAACAGTCAGCTGTCGACGTTTTCTATCTCAAGAAGTACGGTCGAAGATCCAAGCTGCCATCACCCAAACTCCGGTCGTTCTTTTCATGAAAGGCACCCCAGATTATCCCCAATGTGGTTTTTCGCGGGCGGCGATTCAAGTATTGGATCTTCATAACGTTCCGGCCGAGAAAATGAAGACATTCGATGTCCTGGAGGATCAGGAGCTGAGGAATGCGATAAAGGAGTTTTCGTGCGTTGCTACGCCGCTTCAATGTTACTCAGAGTGCTGATCACAAAGTTCCACAGCGAATGGCCAACGATACCACAATTGTACGTCAAAGGGGAATTTGTCGGTGGATGTGACATCCTTCTATCGAGTGAGTAATGATACAGCTGATGTTAATATTATTCCTAATGTATATACTCGTTTGTAGTGCACCAATCGGGTGAATTAGAAAAACTTTTGGCGGAGAATGAAGTCATTCCCAAGGTGGAAGAGTCTACTTCATAGGATTCGTTGCCGCTTCTCGTCCATACACATCACTGTAAATGAAGGAATTAGTCAACCTTGAGAGCTTCTAATATAACTCGTGCTCACCTCATGCACCCTATTCATCAACATACTCAATATCACCATCCATTCCTACTCGACCGTACTTGACTTTCTCTCCACGGGCTTTCACCAAGTCCTCGACGGTCCGTAGTTTCCCATCTTCGGTGCCCTCTTTGAACCAGCCGAGATGATCAGCAATGAGATGCCTAGAAAGTGCTCCGTTAGAGCATCAATCCCGTTTTTTTTTTTCAAAGTATCACGCACCGGTTCTTACAGCCTGGGCACCGGACAATGACGATCCCCTTCGTGTACGCACGCTTCGAAAATTCATGTGAGGAGCGTGTGCCACAATCCTTCACGGTGCATGTAAAAGTCATCGATAGCCGCGGCTCCATGGCTTCAGGAAGCTTCTGGGAAGTGACCGTCTCTGTAGATGATGTTATAGGCGTCGAGTAGTATCGTGACTTTAAGAACGGAGACGCCATTTGCAGTTGAGATCCCCCCAGTCGTAGACGAAACATAACTTTGACGTTTGCTGGGAGAGATGCATGAGGAACGAGGAGACTGCGAAGAGGAGGCGGTATTCCTGTATTGCGAAACAATCTGGACGGTAGCATGGCTGAAAAAAGGCAAACTGAGCGACAAGTTCGGCCGATAGTCTGATGCACGAGGCTCCGGCTCCGGGCCGCATACTGCCGACTGATGAGAAGTTCTCAGTTTCACATGAGCTCCCTCCACCATGGCACGGACAAAGATGTCTTTTATTATCCAAGAATTATCGTTCTAACCAAGTCGGGGGAATTCTTCACGGTTGCTGTTTCTCGTCTTGGCTGAAACAGCGATATCTATATCTCAGTGCTTTTACCCAAACATGACCGCCGTCGCCGGTCGGGGTCTCTCTCATTCACTGTTCATATGGGTCTTTTCCACCACCGCTTAGTGCATTGATATTTGCCGAGCCGTAAACGTGTCGCTTAGAAAGTTTATACAAATCGAAATTGAATGGAGGCTTCTGATGACTCATACCTTTCCTCGGGTTAGAAATTGGTCTGCAATTTTTTCACCTGACAATGACACTGATCATATTTTCCCTCTGATAAGCGGCCACGCACGCCAAGCTGTCGGCGAGTGAATTGTTTCGCTTCGGGACCTTTTTTTTTTTTTCAATTGTGAACATTGTTCTAGGTTGCGTGGCATGTGCTCCGCCCAAGGTGGTTCTGAGTCGCCGTCACGGCGTCGTCGGTCAGAAAAAGAAAACACGGTATCCTATATCTCGCAGAATTTTGGTCATACGGCTTATACGTTAGTAATGTTAGATCGGTGAATTTCTTGGGCCGTTCCAGCACTGCAATACCCAGGACCCTGAGTCTCGACATAGGCGGTACTAGGAAATGTTTGTTTGGTGGCTACAAGCTCCTTCGCAGCGTGCTTGAAGTACGTACTAGAGCATTCATCTATGATACGCTCTTCGTGTAGTATGGTACAGACTCCACCATCATGGACGAGGCTAGGCCTTTTGCGTATTGCCATGGGCAGAGAAGCAAAGTCACCACATATGTGCGATGGCATCGCGTGTACTCACGGCGCCTACCTGGAGGATGCTAGACCTTTCTCGATTGGCGTAAAGTAGATACAGGGAAGTTGAAGCCGCCGAGGGTAACCAGATCTTTTACCTCGACGTTTCTTCGATAAGAAGCAGGAGAAATGCTGGCGCTTATGCATGAGCATAAGTCAGAACGAATGGAGATGCAAACCACGCCGGAAGACAGCAAATTGATATATCCTATGAAAAGAATTTCTCGGAATTACAAACATTCGCTTTAATGCACCCTTTTCGACCCCCTCTACCGAAGAAGCAAGGAGGGTTAGCGTTAGGTTAATCTAGATCTATTTATGTGCACATGGATGAGCTGGGAAGCGGTTCACGATTGAACACTTGTTTTCGGCGGAGGTGATTTCCTCATTGGGACCGGTTAATCATTAATCACGTTCTGCGTACCGCCGTACCCCACAAGTTGACCACATCCCCCATCTGTCGTACCTGCTCGGTGTGTCTCTTTCCTTCTGAAGCACTAGATGAAGATTGAAAACAGGACATTCATTGTTTCCGGTGGGTTAGTAGCATACAAATCACCCCTCCAAGACGTTTCATCGACGGATGATCATTTAAACAGTTCATCTGGGCTTGGTCTCGCGACAGTGCAAGATTTACTCAGCTCCAAGGCATATGTCTCGATAATTGACCGTGCACCTCCCCCCGTGGACGTGGCTGCCAACATTACTGCCGCGTACTTCCAAACGGACATTACTAAGCTTGCAGAAATTGAACATGCAGTGGAGCAGACTGCGTCATGGATCAAGGAGACTGGGGCCCCACTAGGTGGGGTGATTAATTGCGCTGGCGTCGGCACGGCCGCCAAAATTCTCGATGCGAATAACGAGCCTCATGCTTTGGATCTGTGGGAGTTCACGATTGCTGTAAATCTCACTGGCACCTTCAACCTCACCCGGCTGGCATTGAAACATCTGGTGGATGTCAGACCGGAAGGTGGCGACGGTGAACGCGGAGTGATCGTAATGGTCGCAAGTGCAGCTGCCGTGAGTGACAAGTCATTCCAGGTAGATATCACGATGTTACTATGTTTTTTTTTTTTTTTTCCGGATCAGTTTGAAGGTCAGGCCGGCCAGACGGCTTATGCTGCCACAAAAGGTGCAGTTCGCTCGATGGCTTTACCTATGGCGCGTGACTTGGCGAGGCACGGTATCCGCGTCGTTACCATCGCGCCCGGTGTATTCGAGAGTAGTATGACCAAAAGCATGCCAGAACGGACGCGTAAGAGCTTGAAAGATGGCGGCTTGGTATTCCCCCGACGATTTGGGCTCGCCGACGAGTTTGCCAGGACAGTCCGATGGGTGCTAGAGTGTGCATATGTGAATGGAGAAACTGTCAGATTGAGTGGTGCAGGCCGTTTACCAGGAAAACTGTAATGGGTAAGACAATTTTAAATACAATCTTTTACTTCACTCACTAGTTGAATCCTGCAGCGTGCATTTAAATGCTGACTTTGTATCATTACACATGGCTGTAATATGATTGCTACATAGCCAAAATCGTCCCATATCCGGAAGTAATGCGTCCCTTTGAGAAAATTTGCATCATCGGAGGAGTTTTGTAACCGACCGCAACACTGACCGTGGAATACCGATCCAATCATAGCACATCTGACGGAAAGCATGATGGATCATGGCAAGCTCCTCCTAATCTGGCGTATAGTACTTATACAGTGGGCATGCTTTTTTGGCGCGTCCGCCGATACCCCTTCGATGAAAATCGAAAATCGTACCTTTATCGTCTCTGGAGGGTAAGCTAGCACTGATGTACTTACCGCCGTCTTTCTAATCTATTCGTAGGGCATCTGGGCTTGGTCTCGCTGCAGTCAAGGAACTTATACACTCCAACGCTTTCGTGTCCATCCTTGACAAGGATATCACAAACGTCACGCCATCGCCACGACTACTCGCACTCACAACGGACATCACTAAAAATGACGAGATTTCTATCGCTCTTGAACGAACTGTGTCATGGACGCAAAAGACCGGAGCGCCGCTGGGTGGTGTCATCCATTGCGCAGGCATCGGTGTTCCAGGACTAGTAAGTAAGCGCTTGAAGCAGCCACGTATTACGTCGTTACTCCCTTGATTTTAACCCCGGAAATCCATATAGATGAATAACGTCAATGCCAGTCAAATATGGGACGCAACCGTCTCGGTTAACCTATCAGGCACATTCCATCTTACCCAGTTCGCAATGAAATATTTGGTGGGTGTACCTCTGTCTGAGGATGGGGAACGGGGCGTAATCATTATGGTATCCAGCTCGGTTGCTGTCAGTGTGTTATGTCTCAATATCTGGGACAAATGCTAATGCGCCGATTTAGTATGAAGGACTCGTGGGACAGGTCGCTTACGCTGGATCGAAAGGTGCTATACGATCAATGACGCTACCGATGGCTCGTGAATTGGCAAAGTATGCTGTCCGTGTAGTCACGATCGCTCCGTCGTCGTTCACGACACCAATGACGGATATTTTCGGCTCAAACACGAAGCAGGCATTGTTGGATAAAGCTGTGGTCTTTCCCAAGAGATTTGGACATCCATCAGAGTTTGCACATACGGTGAAATGGGTGTTGGAGTGTGGCTATGTTAATGGAGAGTCAATAAAGCTGACTGGAGGTACGAGAACTCCTGTCAAGCTGTGACAATTAGATCGGGATATCGATAGGTTTCCCAGATTCGGGCATGTATTTATTTAGTTTCAAGTTTCCGTCCTTGCGATTGGCATCCGCGGATTATGATAGAAGAACACTGCTATGTATTACCTCACCACGTTGTAAACTCCAATTTTTTCCCTATGGTCAGGGATTCGGCGTCTAGAATGCACGACGACGAGTACCGGTGCATGGACTTCGAAGTCCTTAGATTGTGTATCCCAGTAGGAATCGAAGCGGATTGGAAAGGAAGATACGGCTCTGCTAGCTTCAAACCCGAGCGTTTTGACGGTTCAGAACAATTAGCACAATGCATTTTACGCTTTTCTGACCAACAACAATGTTGTTGAGATGAAGCACAAATCAAGATGGTACTCAATCGATGGGTGCAACGGGACGGAAAAGAGTAGGTAAGAGTGCAACAAGTTTCAGGTCGACGCTCGATCGATCGAGTCACGAAGAAGTTTTGAGAGTTCGATAAGTAAGAGATGAAGATGGGAAGTTGGACACTGAAGAAGGTTGCTGCAAAGAGACGACAACGCCAGAGGACGTAAGACAAGACAGAGGACCTTGGGCAACGTGTTGGAGAGCACGAATGACTTGATAATACTTATTGTGACGCTGGAAAAGCCTCTGCTGTCAAAGCTTTCGATTGTGACTGTCTAGTACTAGTTTATAGCCACTCTTGGTGCCTATCCGTTTCACGAAAAAGCTAGCAGTCAGACAAACCACAGAATGAAGAAGCGCTTGAAAGAAAAGCCCCATCGAATTTGATTCAAGGCACGTCGTTAAGACGGGGCGCACAACAAATAAGCAGTAACACTCTAAAAGTGCGATGTACCGTTAGCATCGTCGATACAGCAATATACAAAAGTAGTGACTTAGAGAGCCAAAAGAATTCAGCATATTAGCCATTCAAAGCCTTCTCTCGCGGACTTAGCGCTGTCCAGGTCAGACACGGGCAAAACGAAGAAGCACGGTCGCTTACTTCCCAGCCCGTCGTTTTTCGCGTGCTTCAAGAAGAGGATACGTGCGGGCAGCAGGGCGTGGGGTCTCAGCATCATCTACCCTTACAGGGGCCTGAGGCGGCCGCGTTTCTTCGCTGATACCCCGTTTCTCGGATTTACACCTGGCTGATTGCTTCGACGCCGTTGATTCTGCATCCGAGGGGGGATCGCAGCCGCGTAGACGCCGCCGGGCCCTTGATCTATGCGTCCTAGTAGTGCTCTTGGAGGCAGAACTCTCGACTTCCGAAGTAGAATGGCCACGGGAAAGTGAATCCCAGGTAAGGTTGATGTCAACGTGAGGTGAAGACCTGATATCCTCGTCGACAGTTATAATATCGCCGTCGTCGTCGGTGTCCAAAAACGTTGTAGGCGGAGGAGTTAGTTGCGGTTCGGGCTCGGGGTCATCTGATCCCAAGACAAAATTTTCGAACTTCAATTCTTCGGATTCAGAGACGACCCCGCTTTCTCTGGCAGAATCTGTCGAGACTTGAGGTTTGTGTTTACGAATGGGCTTGGGTTTCGGTCTGGATGGCGGAGCAGGATCCACGTTCACGACTTCTGCTTCCTGCTTCCTCTTCAGCATTTCCTCCTCTTCCCTTTCTTCCTGCTCCAGCTCAATCCGCCTCTTTCTGGCGCGCGCCATCACCATCAGATCTGCAACGCCCATAACATCGTCGTTCTCCTTCTCTCCCCACCTACTGCCATCTTCAGGGAACATAGCCACGCCGTAACTGGAACTCTCACGGAGGATTTTCACAGCTTTCGACGGTGAAGCACCCATGTCCTGGCGGATTAATCGCACTGCAACTTCCGGAACGAGAATTCGCTGAGTAAACTCGTTGGGAGTCAAGGGTTTCACCTGGTCGGGGTGAATAGACGCAGGCGGGAACAGGTTGAACAAAGTTTGATGTATAATAACAGATCCCTGTTCCCCATAACTAGGCCGCGTGGAATATTAGATTACACAGACGCGTTGAATGCGGCGAATGACTCACTATCCAGGCTGAGTTTTCTCAAAGGTAGCGAACTGATTTTTCACCCCCGCAACAGCGCGCGAACCTTTCGCCTTGACTTCCTCTATGATCTCCGTCCAAAAAATACTGCTGCTGCGGGCGTTTGGATCCGAAATCAATGCATTCAATTCACGCTTCATCTTCTGCACTCGGCCCTCTAGTTTCACCCAAGCGATTTCCTTTGGCCATCCGTTGCGTTCTGCCTCTGGCAGAGTAACGCTTTCAAAGTGGTGACGCTGGCATAGGGCGATAAAGGCCTCTAATGGCGCTTTTCGGCCCAAGGGATTCGTAGGACGAGGGCTAGGCCGGGACTTTTTCGCTATGTTGGCGAGAAGTCGGCGCAAAAGGGGTGTCGGGCAATCAGGAAGACGCGTGTCGCAATAAGGACAGAGTGTCTTAGGGTCGATAGAAGGATCCAGAAAGACTGTATGCGAATAAGCGGGGTTGGTAGTAATTCTGGCAAAATAACTCACTGGCACTATCAGCTGTGGTGTCGTCTTCATCTGAGTCAGCTTCAGGAGGTGTTTTTAGGCTGTTCGCCACGGTCAATCCATATCTCCGCGTTAGAGTTGAGTGAAATCATACATATGCTCTCTTCGTTTCTTCCGTGATTTATCGTCGCCACTCTCTAGGCCATACGAAGGGCGCTTAGGTGCCCGTGGGGTCGATTGGGGACTGAAAGCGATAGGAAACGGTTGCGGTCGTCGAGTGGGCTTTGTCTCATTAACACAATCTTCTCCTTCCTCTTCGGGAGAAACAACGCTCCAGCTCTTCGACTTGGTAACATCTTTTCCTTGGCTCTTCCCTTTGGTCAGTTGACTGACAACCATTCCTTTCCCCTTGACGATGATGGTGGATTGCTGAGAGTTCAAGGGGGACGGTAGAGGTAGTGCTGATAGTTGTCTTAGCTTCATCGGCTTCTTGTTGGTAGGCGTGCTCAGTGGTGAGGGAAGAACCAAGGTACTCTTTGAAGTGACAGGAGAGGAGAGGGGGGGAATGCTTGGAAACGGCTGGTGCTGAACGGTCGTCGACTTCGCCGCTGTCGGAGATGAAGACTTGGGATGACTCTTCTTGTGAGCACGGAGAGGGGAAAGTGTAGGATAGCTCTGAGGCTGCAGTCTCGTCTTCTTTGCTTTCTGTTTAGAGACAGGCGACACGCGACCTTCCTGCGAAGACCCAGGCTCGCGGCTACGAGACCTTTCAGGTCTTGAAGGACCGGGGAATGGCCGTGATAGACGCGTAGGACGCATAGGAGCTTCATCTTTGTCACTACCCGAAGGAATTTCGATTAGTGGAGATGTAACGCGGTGCGCAGAGGCGGCACGGGCGGTCCGAGTAGACTGGGAAGACGACGCTTTCACTTTGCCACCTGCACGGCCGTATGTCCTCTTCTGTGGGATTTCTGCACCAAACACGTCTTCGACAACGGACGAACAGTCTTCCTTCGAGGGACCATCCTCACTCCCCTGAGACTTCTTCGTGAAACGCAACTTCTTCATAGTTTTACTTTTGTCTGGTAGAAAATTTGGGTCCCACAGATGCTTCGTGCCATCTGCAGCGACAAAATGATCGTCATCGTCTCCTTGACTGGGTGAAGAGAGCAGATCCAACTGGTCCGGCGAGTCCGGTTCGGAGTCTGTTTCACTACTCGGGCGACGCAATACCTTTCTGCCTTTCCCGCATATTTTCCCGCGTATTTTTCCTCCCTTGATGAAATGGGTAGACATGTCGACAAACGCCTGCTCCGTCGATGGATCCTGTGGTCGCTTGTCAAGACGGTAAGTTTTGTCAGTATAGACAGCTTGGTTTACGTCATGGTAGAGATTCTCCATAGTGGGCAGTGTAACCGTACAAGGGGTAATCAGAGAACACGGGCAACGGGCATTTAGGAATACGACGGCAGGCGGACGAAGTGAAGTCGGTGAAGACGTTTATGAATTGAAATTCGCTTCAGCGTCCCACGTGACCGCTTGATAATTACGTCACACGTCGTGACCTAAAATTGCGACCAAATCTTCTGTGCTGTCCATGTTGATAATTTCACGTTTCCTATCGACTCACAACACGATTTTGCACGTGTATTGAGACAACCCGTTACTATTGTGGTTTGTCCTGAAAATAGGATGCGACCGCCACTGAGAGGTTCTTGCCAAGCAACGCCATACTGTGACTCCAAAAGGGATCTTTCTGACTTGTTGCTTGCGCTGGGTTAACTTCTTGCAATCACCTCATATTTAAGCCACAGTCAACACATGGAGTCGTCATCACAACCATCGAAAGCGCCTCAGAAGAACAGAAAGTCTGGATCTCCGAAGGACAACCAAGGGCGTAAAGGAAGTGGACAGGTCTCTGCCAAATTACGAGGACTTCCCCAGGATTCCCCTGAAGTGCGGGTTTCGAAGACGTTGTCGTATATTCTGCGGCATGGAGCACAGAAGGAAGGGGTACCCATGCGGGCAGATGGCTATGTAAAGGTCACTGATCTCGTATGTGTTCCTTTTTTTCACTTGTTTCATGAAGTAATATGACGGCGATAGTAGTTGGAAAGTCCAAGACTGAAAAGCCAGCCCGTAGACTTGGCTATGCTACAAGGTATCGTCAGAGCAGATGCGAAGCAGCGGTATGACTTGATATGTGAGCTGGATGCGACATCAAATGAAAGCGTTTGGTGGATCAAGGCCAATCAGGGTCATACCATGAAGGTCTGTACAATATCTCTGCGTGTCTCCAGCTGCATTTACTCGGTGCCAGGATGTCAAACTAGAGCTGAAGCCTGTGTTGTCGGTGTCAGATATACCCTCTGGGGTTGCTGTCCATGGAACGGATATTAAAGCTTGGGAAATTATTTGTTTGCACTTTTCGCCTTACTTGTGCTGAACCATCTTGGTTAACTATTGTCACAGCTACGGAAGGCCTGTCCAAAATGAAGCGTAATCATATACATCTTGCCCAAGGCCGTGATGTTGTCAGTGGTGAGTGATGTTATCACTTAGGGTCTTTGCCTCAGTTGAACATTTTCCCTATCTCAGGCATGCGCAGGACCTCCAAAGTTATTATATATATTGACGTCCAAAAGGCACTTGATGCGGATATCAAGTTCTTCCTTTCGGATAACGGGGTTATTCTCACCGAGGGCGATGAACGGGGATTCGTGCCAGTGCGGGTCTTCTCAAAAGTAGAGGATGCAAACGGGGTGCCTTTGAAGGGCTGGCCGGTTACTGCATGACCCGGTGTCCCACTGAGTGGTATCAACTCTCACGGTACTTTCTGGCGTGTGTTGAATTTACTTGTCGTAGGATGAAATTTTTAATCACCGGAATGAAAATTTTTAAGCGGTAATATTGCTTTGACGTTACAGAGCTCTGAATTGTCGTCCGAGATGGCAAATCAGATTTGTCTCCGGCTATCACCCACGCTTCCACTCGTGCGGTGCACGTTTTTTTATTGGTGGCTCATCTATTTGTCTTTACACGACCCTCGAAAACCTATTATCGCATGCCTAAATGATACTCTAGCGGATCAGAACCTGTTGACAAGGGGATCTACATATAATGGCGTCATCTACAGCCTCCTCATTACAATCATGCCCCAGCAAGCTCTTGTTCTCCAGTCCAAGCAAGCGCAGTTCACGCTCGAGACGCGCCCGATCCCGACTGCCGGCAGAGGACAGCTCCTGGTCAAGGTCCTCGCCGTTGGATTGAACCCCGTTGATTGGAAGATACAGACTTACGGCGCGTTTGTGGACAACTATCCTGCTGTTCTTGGTACCGATATCGCTGGAGAGATCGTAAACGTTGGCGAGGATGTCACTGGGTGGTCGAAGGGCGACAGAGTGTATGCCGTCGATCTTCTTTCGTGACGCCCTCTCATCGCTTCTAGTGTTTATCAAGGGTCATACTTCGAAAATGACGGAGCTGGGTTCCAGCAATATTCTCTAATCGCCGCAGACTTAGTCGCCAAAGTGTGTTGACATTGCTTTATCTTTGATTGCGTCCTGAATTTGCTGTAGATTCCGGAGAAGATGTCCATTGATGAGGCGGCAACAATAAGTGTGGCATTTGCGGCGGCGTGCATGGGCCTTTTTGCTGAGGCACCGATTGGTCTTGGACTCAATCCTCATTTTTCGTGGGAACCCAAGTTCACGGGGAAAACTACCGTTGTCATCGGTGGAAGCACATCCGTTGGACAGTATGGTTCGTAGGGTACTTTTTGCCACTGTTAGTTCACGTTCCTGATTATCTTTCCGTCGCCTTGCGTAGCCATCCAATTGCTCAAATTCGTGGGATTTTCCAGGATCATAACGTATGCTTCTGCACGTCATTTCGACTACTTGGCTACCCTCGGGATAACGGACATCATCGACCGGGGAACGACACCTCTGAACCAACTTTCGCTGGCGATGAAAAAACTGACTTCCGATCCGTTGTTCGTGGTCTTCGATGCACTTGGATTTCCAGAAGCCCAGCAAGCTGGATACGACATGTTGGCAGATGGAGGACAGGTCATAACCATTAACAACGACCAAAGACCCCAGAAATCAGAAAATGATGGAAAGATATTCAGGGAAGTTCTGGCCACGGTTCATCTACCTACGCAGTCTGAGTTTGGAAAGCGAATGTTCCGAAGTTTAGGTAAATTCATAGAAGAGGGAGTTATCAAGGCGAGTTGCCGATTTTATGTCCATTATTATGGTTTTTAATTTTACCTCTTTGTTAGCCGAATCACTTAGAGATATTACCTCATGGTTTGTTAGGTATTGTGGCTGGATTGGACAGGCTGAAGAACAATCAGGTTAGTGCTGTAAAGCTGGTTGCACATCCCCAGGATACAGAGTAAATAGAAAGGAATGTAGAGTTAGAGATATGCGTGTATAATGGGGATATGTATCAACGTAGGGTTTACGAACACCAAGGCGGCGGCGGATGAGAGGAAGTGATTTATACGTCTCCGATCCTCGAATACTTTGTACCTTTTCGGACTAGCTCTGAGAACTTGAAGACGGGAGCCACATTTTTTTGTCCTTTTTGGCACGCTGTAAAGAACTGAAATCATCGAAAGTGGGAGTGCATGCCTTTTTTGCGCAGGTTGAAAGGTCTCTGTCGTATCCTTGCCACTTAAAAATGTTTTCATCAACTTGTAAACACTTTCGGAACCAATTGTGTGGAAATTGAATTGGCGCATATTTGGGGTTTGATCGTACTTTTGGCCTAAAGCAGCTATCACTGCCTTTCCCTCTTCCCTTTCCATTTCGTTTGTTCACTTGGTTCCACCGCCACTCCTAGTTGTGGCTCGAGGGGTAAGTTCTATTACTACGGGACTGGTGGCCAGCTGTCGGTCTATATGCTCACATGTCATGACTTCTTAGTCGGTTCCGAGCTTGACAGCCTTCATTCATATGAGCTGAACGACTACGACTACCATTGTATCCCGCCGTTCCTTACATCCATGCTATCGACCATCACCAAGGCATCCAAGATGCCTATGTCCAAGACAGATATGATTGCCTACATGTCTACGAAACTATCAAACGAGTATTGGATGCTCATTTTTGAACAGCTCGACACCCACGATCTTTTTAATGTAATCTGTACTTGCCGCAAGTTCTACCGCTTAGCCCTCAGGGCGCTCTATCGTAACCTTCTCTTCTTGGATTTTGGATACTTCCAGCAGAATGCTTCATTTTGGGAAGGACGGGAGGATAACATGATCGAGGTGCCAAGGGCGCTGGTACTCTGCGCGTTGAAACGTGGCAAGATTGACCCGTTTTCTCCACCCTGCTATGGGCGCGTGTCTTACGACGTCCTCAATCGCATTACCGGCTATCCGTCGCTACAGAAGGTCGAAATATGCGCCTCTTCTCTCAGTCCCAACACATTCTACTCTACCATTCTGCAACTCCCCCATTTGACGCGCCTATCCCTTGTTGATAACATATTCGACGTTCTATCTATATCCTCGCCAGATGGCGAAGTTATCCTTGCCCAATTTGTTGCGCTACCTTTAACACACCTTACCCTCCTCGGAAATGTCGCTGTTGGGCCCCGTCGTCATGAAAGAACCCGATACCATTTCCTTCATCTGGCGACAGCAAAGTCCCTCCGCGTTTTACGCATTGACTGGGACGTGGAATCATCCGTATTCCTTGCCAAAAAGACTTTGGGGTACAATGGAGAGTCGTTCGACATGCCTGAAGGTCTTGAAATTGTCGAGCTCTGCATCAAAAGTGGTACCTCTTCCCCACCCGCCGCGTCGCCCAATATCTCTCTCCTTCATGCTTTTCTCCGCCAAAGCGGGCACCACGTCAAGACAATGAAAGTGATAGGCCAGTTGGATGTCCGTTTCAAAGTTTCTGGCGATGTGTTGCCAAAACTGGAAGAATTGGGAGGAAATCCATGGGCTACTGTCGCCTTTCTGAATGGCTCAAGGCCTATAAAGCGCCTCCACATCTGCGACATCGATCAGCAGTCTTCAAATTCCGCGCTCATTCCCCTTCTATCCGCGGTCGCCAAAGACAAGCCAGATCTTCAAACTCTTGATCTCTTTGTTACAACATGGGATCTGGAGATTATGCATGCGATCAAGCATCTCTTCCATGACCTTCGTGATCTGAGAATCAAATATCAGCGTGGAGGACCCACCGAGGTAAGTAGCGTTAGCTGACACACCTTGCAAATCTCAAAGGCTCTCTTTTAGAATACCCTCGTGGGTCTCGCATCACATTTCTTTGACAGATTTGTGAATCTTTCGACTGTCCATGTATATAAGATTCAGTGGTGGCCCCAGACGCATACCCGGAGGTATAAATGGTACAACCGGCGCCTTCTCATGCCCTCCTCGCCGCCGCGGACTAGGGTTCCTGCCGCTCCACCACCAGAGGTCGTTCAGAACCCCGTTGGTTTGGTACAGCCATGGAACAGAGGATGCAGGATGTTAAAGGAAGTCCAATTTGACAGCAAAAATGTGCTGAGACGGGTTTCGGATGGAGACCCTTGGGCGAAGCGTCAAGTACAAAGGAGGTGCCTTGGATGGGACGATCTTGAGATAGAGGCGGAGTATTTGTATGAACAGAGGGAGCATTTTGAGTGGCAGTTGTTGGATTTTGCAGAGACATTCACTGCCGCGGATTTGGTGGTTCTATCTATCTGATTTGTTGCATATCCATGACTTATGCCTTTATGAATATGCGTTAGACTTTTTTAAATTAGAGTTTCTAGCTAATATTGAATTAACTTAAATAATTGGCATATCCTTTCCCGTGTCCCGGTCATCCTTGACCTCCCTTGACTTACTGACAGTAATGAGGTAAAACGTTCATAAGCTGCATGTATATGCATTTCATTCATGCACAATTCCTTTGAACATAGTAGGACATTGCCTCTTGACACAGTGTTCTTGCGGTTCTTGTTGTAAACAGCACTGTCAGCAGCTGGCAACAGTGCTTGCCAAAGATTTCGTGGCCAAAATTCAGGTATAATTATCAGCCCTTTACTGGCTTGTCTTCTCCCAAATGACCGTTTTGGTAGGTCGACGTCGAGGTCTACTTCTGGAACTTCCTTGGCTCTTCTCTTTGGGTATGGTGCGGAGCCGCGATCCTTGCTTCCTTTATTGTGAACAACCGACATTCGTGCATAAGTATATGGACCGGGTCCGAGAGTCGTCTATCGTCGCGACCCTTTCACCTCCGAGATCACCTTCTCTTCTTTTCTCCGCGTACTGTCCTTCTGGTTCGAAATGGGTTTGATCCTTGAAAGTCAATTTTTGCTCGGCTGCGGTTGAATCTGTGTGTAGATGACATGCCATTTCTACTTGGTGCTCATAGTTTAACCAGCACATTAGGACATTGCAACACGAAACACAGCGAATGGCTAACACAGTTTGACCCAAAGTCGCTATTGCCAACAAAAGAAAACTATTCGCACATTGTCCTCCGTTGTCTGCTGGGAACTTGAGTATTTGAACTACGGTCGACATCCAATCAGCTGTGCGTGTGTGTATCATAGTTCCAGGTTGCATGATCTATCCATTCGTGAGCTATTCGGTTCTACCCTTCCGTCTTACTAACTGACGAACTGTCTAGCACGACCTAGACACCTAGAGTGAGGAGACATCGTTCACGCATCGTTGGCCAACTTCGCCTTGGGCCCTTGGGCCCTGTGAATAGCGGACCATTGCTCTAGCATCTATCAGCTTCTTCAGATATGTTACCCTCGCGTTGACAAGGCGTTTCAGATTAATGAATCCAGTGTGAGTAGGTAATATCAGTAAATCATTTTGATTGAAATGTGATGTGATGGGTTAGTGCGCCGAATGCGAGGTCAACGAGGAGCGCGGAATCATGATTGCTAAAAGGGAAGTAGTAAGGCCCTGTATTGCCATCACGGATCCACGCTGGAACGGCAGAATCCCTTTTTTCAACTATCATGTTCTCGAACTATATTTGCCACTCTACGTCAACAACCCCCACCATCTACTGTTCTCTTTTGAATTATGGCCACCACTGGTCATGTTCGACAAATGCCGGCCCCAACTCCTGCCGAGTGGGATGATGTTCCAATCCTGAAGCCAGAGAGTGCGTTCTTCGATATACAAGCACAGACAATTAGCAACGGTATCGACGAGGAGCTCAAAGTGTGTGATAACAGTTCCATATTTCGTTATGCTGTCTCAAAGTGGCTCTCTTCTCTAGAGAGAGTCGCAACGGCGACGAGATGCCAGTCGGAAAGAAGTGAAGGGTATGGAACCGTTTAGTCGACTGTGAGTATGCTAATGCGTTCAATCGCATGTAGTCATGCTGCTCGGGCAGGCCGAGTCGGGTAGGATTTCGTCCCTTATTATTTGGAGGTCCATCAGATGACAGTGTTCCAGGGAAATCCACCCTCCAGAAGCAGTTTCAACTTTATTACGCATCTACTTCACTCGAGCACGAACGACCGTCCTGGAAGCCAATTGTACACTTCAATACCATCAAAGCCGTACAGTTAATCCTTGAGGAACTCGACTATGACCTGTCGCGACCTATCATCGATAGTACTGACTCCATGCCGCTTCCCGACGCCCAGAGAGCCCAGGAAGAAATAAATCAGCTTCACTCTCAACTACTTCCTCTTGTCGCTATGGAGGATGCCTTAGCCTCCGAACTTAGCGGGGGTATTTCTGTTGGTGGGGGACGTGCAGGTGTCTTTGTCCGTGCCGGATGGCAGGCTCTGGTTACTACCGGTCGCAATTGGCCCCTTGGCGATATGAGAACCACCTCAAAGACCCAGGTAGCGGCAAACATGGCGGCAAAAATTCTCCACAGCCTCCGAAACGAAATCAGCGCCCTATGGCACCATCCCGCTGTTGGCCGTCTTCTTGCTCTCCGTCACCTCAAACTCGACGAAGCAGGGTCATTGTGAGAGATTACCTATATCATCATCCATCACATCTGATCTTTTCCAGCTTCATGGACAACCTCATGCGCATCACAGAACCTGATTACATGCCAATAATGGGTAACTCGTGATTTATAGAGCATCTGTCGCTCCCTAGTTCTCACCATATTACGTTTCAGATGATATTCTCAATGTTCGCGTCCAGACGCTCGGTGTTATCGAACACTCCTTCCCAATCAACATAGGCGGTACAATGTATGACTGGAAGCTGTATGATGTGGGTGGTGCCGTGAGTATTTGTTGATTTACATCAGCCAATCTTTTAAGCTGAGTAATTCTAGCGTGGTCAGGTGAGTGTTACCCTGAGGAATCATTGGCCAAGAAAGCCTCATCGTACGTTGGAAGAGACACGCATGGGTGCCTTATTTTGAAGATGGTCAGTGCATTTAGATCCAGCGGCGCTAACTCGATAAGCTCAAGCCTCCGCACAGCAACTGCCATCATCTTCTTGGCCCCCATATCGGCGTTCGACCAAGTAGGTTTTACGCCATGTTATTTAGTTCCTTTCCACTCACCCGATCACAGTACCTGGAAGAAGACCCACGTACCAACCGTATTGATGATTCTCTAAAGTTGTTCACCGCCGTCTGCTCGAACAAACTTCTGAAGAACACCCATCTTGTCCTCCTCCTCAACAAGGTAATAATCACTTCATTTGGCGGTTTGATAAGTGCAGGGATTCATCCTTGTGACCATAGACTGATCTGTTGAAGAAAAAGCTGGAGACCGGCAGTCAAGTTCAGAAATAGTACCAGTTCTTTCAGTTGTCTATGATTGGCAGTTGGCTGATGGTTGAAACAGCATTGTCAGCTATGGAAATAGACCCAACCGTTACGAAGACGTATCGGAATACTTCCGAGCCCATTTCATACAGGTACACCGGCGCAAGGACGTCGCAAACCGTCATCTTTATTGTGTACGCTCTCCTTATTGGCTTAAAGCACGTGTAACTAATAGGACATGATCTGTAGCATTTCACCTCCATGCTGGTCGGTTTTTGTTAGGTTTTCGTAAGCCTCCGCGCTAACTTTTAGGCTTCAGGATATTGCAGCCACGCAGAGAATTATTGTCAATGGTCAGTGGCACGTTTTACGTTGCTGTATCTGCAGCTGATGTGATGTCTAGTTGGAGAAGTTATCATTAGGCAACATATCTCGAAAATAGGATTAATGTAATAGCAAGTGTTGCTACACTATATGTCATACTACCTATATCAACAATATGTATCAACTGACAATCGAGAAAACTGCTCAACATTCTTCGAAGCTACTTATCATCGGTGTCAACTCGGAGCAAAGCTTCTGGCTCTTAGTAGCCAACTGATAAAGACGCAAGAGACCTCGTTCCTTCAAACCTGCAAGACCCTCCTGAACTTTCAAGAATTCGGCGTTGGCAGGATGGGCGAATACTCCTATTGCGACCTCCTTCAGGGAGTCGAACGCTCCCGACCGGGTGAGAATGTTATCAATCGCTCTCCAGCCCATCAACTTCTTAGGATCAATGTACACTTCGATAGCGACGTGCTCGAGAATCCCGGGTACTGGGATGCTAGTCAGGACATTCGAGACCCACACAAGGGAAGCGGGGTGCTCGTCCAAAGTCAGTCTCAAGGATCTTAATCGTGCACATCGCTCCAAGGTCATTGGCTGTACTAATATGGTATTGCGTCGTGAGTGACAACGATCCAGCTGACAATAAACTGATCAACTTACGACCTATCCTTCCAGGTTTGAGATGGAATCGTTCAAGTGAGTCCCCAAAAGTGCGGAGGAGCCGATCGACGCAATTGTCGTCCGAATGGGCTAAGCGGAACTCGCGGATGTTTGTCAAGTCCATCATAATTGAGTGCTCATTGGAGAGCCAGCTTCCCAGATCTGGACAATCTACATAATCCAGAGTGAGGAACTCGAGACGTGGCCCCGAGCATCCTGACCGAAGTTCCTGTTCCTGTTCCTTATTGACGGTACCTAACTCCGTCGACCGAAGTGCAAGTCCTCGTAGATTTTGACTATGACGGAAGAGCGACGCAATGGCCTTCCAGCTATCGAAGACCCATGAAGAAAGGCGAACATAGGTTATTGAAGGCTGGCAGACGACTGTTTCTATGGCATGGAGGACACGCGGCGGGAGCGAGTCCCATGACGCGCTGAGATTGGAAGATAGTTCGAAATGGCGAACATGTGTGAACGCTGTCAGAAGAGAAGGAAGAAGCATGTCGTCGGCACCTGCTGTAAGGATCCTGGACTCAGGATTGGGTTCCCCACACTCGAAATGTACTTGGAGCTCGTGGATGTGGGGTATCAGTTCCGTATGTTTATAGAGGAGTCTAAAGAGGCGGCTGAATTTGCGGGATGCGAGGGGGGTATCGAGAAAAGGTAAGGGAACATGAAGGTGTATCTTAGCGAACAAGTGCAAACGACTCGTTGACAGCCAGGCGCGACACACGAGGGCGCAGTTGAGCAGCGAAATGTTATCGTTGTGGAGATGGTCAATGATATTGTCAATCAATTCTTGGGGTAGGGACGGCAAGTCGACCAACATTGTGGTCCAGCTGGATTCGGATAGATCTGTGTTGATACTTTCAGAAGAAGAGGAGGGTACGATGGGGTCATGACATACTTATCGGATAGGAGTAAGCCGTCGACATTCGGATCAAAACCGCGAGTATTCTGAAGTTCGAGATTGCGCTTTGCTCAGTAGCTTGAGCTGTTTGTTGGATGTGGTTCAACTTGAAGAAATATGGCACATTCAACACGTGAACTTGGCGTGGTTCTTATAATTGGCTTTCAAACGCCACACCGATAGCTGCACTGTTGCCGACAAATTTGGGTATGCTAAAACCTGGGCGGTGTATGAGCGGTGTTTTAATGGGGCCACAATGAAAAGCAGGCCTTACGGGGCAACGAATTTGTCTTGAACGCAGAGCTTGAATACCAGTTGGAACGGAAGTTGAGTGGGACTATGATGATCGCGTCCAAGTAGACTGCATTTAAACGATTTTCAGAGTGTCAATGTATGTCGACAAAGCAAAAACTAGGCTAAACACAAGTTGAACTTGTATTTCAATGTGGCTAGGCCATTTGCAAGTTCACGCGTCACGGCTTCAGGCGAATTCCGGGAGCGCGTGGAAAATGGGAGGTCAGGACGAGGTCAAAGCAGATGCTGTTGAACCATGTTGCGTTTTAACAGCATCGGGTGTAACCGGACCGCCTTTGCTGGCTGCCTTTTTTGACGGTGCCGATTTTTTCGCCCTGCCCATTCTTCCAGAATCTGGCTAGCTCTTGAGGCAATGTCCTCGGTATATATCCAAACTGAAAGGAACTAGCCTTTGGATCTCTCTCTATCTTTCTACGCGTACGCGGACAAGATCACGCAAGTATCACGCCGCGTCTTGAAATGCTACTCCTGGCGGTCGAGGTCCAGTGAGGACTGGAACATATGAATATCGTTACGAGCCCGAACCTCTAGAATTGCAAAACTGCCGCTACCTCCATGGTAGTGCCGGTCTAGACATAACTTCGCGCATGGCATGCATTTCATCGTTATCTTTTCCGATGCCACTCAGCAGGTACAAAAATTGATAGCCGCGACGCGCCACACCGCGTCGTCGCTCGGAAAATGCTCACATACATCGATATGAAACGGATGCCCTATGATAAACACATCATCATCATCATCGCAATCGTTGAGCAGGACCTCTGTGCGACGGTCCAAGTCACCTATTTTCACATTAAAGGGGCACTTGCCTCGGACTCATCCTTCAAGCTTTAGGTTTGATACCGGCCACATCGATCTGTACACTCGGTCAATTTTTTATAGGGCTCTTTTTGAGATAACCAAATTTACTCGTGCCTCCGCTCAAGACCCGGAACGAATACTATCCCTTCGAAGGCATGCGCTCTCACCAAGTCACTCTGTCTTGTTTCACGGCATCTACCTAGTCTGGTATACAAAGATTTCGAGAGCAAAATCACTCGCGATGGCGTCGCACTTGTGCAAACAATGTGTCCTTATCGCGGGCGCTCACATGCCTGTACTATTGATTGGCGTTATTTTGGATTAGTCTCTCGTGGATCATCTATCTTGTTCATCTGACTGTGCTTCTGACCGAATGTACATGAGTGTCGTTTGTCTTTACTCGACTGCGGACAACAGTCAGCGCCCATCGTTAAATTTCTCTATATATGTGGGAATAAGTATCGCTCCTAAACGCGAGCCTGACGTCTTGTAGTATAGTCGACAACATCGAACTGTATTGATTTCTTCGGTCGCGGTACACAATATACACTAGGCCTTGGATATTTCCCGAACTCATAGAAAGAAGACTGCCTATATTTCCAATGACTATCATCATCATCAGAGCTTCCCAGCTCCACTAAGTTTCTCCGGTACTTCAATTTAAACATTTATGTCTTCTTGACTCGGGTCTTGCTGTCTTGGTACATCAGAACCCATAAGTGACGACAAGCCGACAGAATAGGCTTAGGATTGACATTGTAAGATGTCCAGGTCCCCGTTTATCGCGCTTGAGGAACTACAGTTCTTTCTGCCGTTTGCTCAATATCTTCTGACATAACATTCACATCCTGCAAGGGTTTAGAATGATGGTTCTCGGGAGCTCTCCAATGACTTCCGGGGAAATCAGTTGTATAGTAAGAGGTCTTTTCCAAACTCAGAAGCTCGGAATAAGGAAGCTTGCTGTCACTCTGGTGGGAACTAGACAGAGGTTTACACGACTGCAGAACCAACCTCCGCTAGGGACTATTACAATTGCATGCGCTTCGTATTACTCAACTGTATATCAAAGAACCATAATATATGTCCAAATGTCAACTAATTTTCCCAAATTCTCAGACTAACGAACGGAGTATCCTCTATATAGACCTTACGAAACAAATACTACTAGGTCTTACGCATGGTGCTTGAGCTTAAACGCTAATAGCTTTTCCAATTCACTGCTTTATTGGATATTTAATTTCAGTTCATATTCTCAGTAGACTGGTTTATCTGCCTGGAGGCGACTTGGATAATTAATTGTAATTCGTGGGTAATTGGAATGCATACAGTCAACACGCGGTCTAGGTTTGACAAGGGAATTACCATGAGAAATAATCCTACGAATATTATATGACGAAACACTGTCACTGCACGTGATAGATACACGTCGCGACGCGGGGTACCGTGAGAATTCCATATGTGACCTATAACGCTTTTCCTTCGTGTTCCTTCCCTTCCTTCATCGCCTACTACTAATGGTCTTATACAGACGCAGCTTCTCTCATATAACTGAACGGCGAAGGCACAATGCACGCACACTATCTCTGCCGCTGTCCAAGAAATCTGTTACTCTCCCTAGTCCTCGACTCCCGACAGAAATTTTGGACGAAATCATTCAGTTTGCTCTTGTATTTGCCTCGAATGACGTGGAATATCCTGGATTCACATTTATCAGATCTTTCACCCTCGCTTCTTCTTGTTTCCGGAAAATAGCCTTTCGTCACTACCTTAGCAGTTTGACTCTCGATACTCTGTCGCAGTTGGATAGCACCTTCAGGCTGCTTCTATCACTGGAGAAAGAGCCCATTGCAGGTGCTTTCTCGTGGATCAGGTACGTGCATTGCCATCTATGGAGACTCCAGTAAGCTAAGATCACACGTAATCTTAACTCTAGGACCGTGCATGCACCTTCAGGAATTCTATCGGCTCAACCATATGCTTCACAACTATGCTTTCTCACCAACATAAACGAACTCTCCATCAACTGTAATCACGAAGGCTTCAGCACCTACCAACAGCGCTTCAAGCTCATCTGCACCAATCTGACATCTTGCTCTCCCGTCATGTCTCTGACTACTCTGACTTTGACCGCTTTACCGCGTATCGAAACCAACCTGCTTCAGCGGATTGCTCAGTCCTTTCCTTCTATTGTCAACCTCTATCTCAGTTGTACCGAAAGACTTAACTTTTCTCACTGCTGGTATTGCTTGGAGGACAGTCTCACGTGTACCATGCATTCACCTGTCCCTGAGCGATTTCTGGAAGTTCAGGATTTAGCAGTAAGCTTTGGAATATATATAGAGGCAAGGCATGTTGACCTTCTCTATTATGTAGACAGCATTCGCCAACGCACTAAAACCCTTGAAAAATCTCACGCATCTACACCTAGGAGTGTTTCTCTCTCACGAAGACCTCGTCTACTCTCACATGCAGCATGCTCCTCGTTATCTCGGACATCCCGAAATTGTCTCTGCTCCTAATGAATGCGATATCTGTGCTGATCACGCGAAAGATGTTCGCATGGACGAGTTGGCAGCCAGTCTAATCATAGCGCAAAAAATCCGAGCCCTTCAGACTATATGCTGGAGTTCGTTCTTTGGATACGGTGATAGTGATTGGGAAACCAATGGCGAGAAGGCCGATGACGATGACAGTGATGGAGGAGGGATCGAAGTCGAGGACACTAATTCAGATATCGTTGGAAGCGATTTCAAGACGAAGGTCTGGATTCTGAGAAAGAATGGCCGGGTGCGAGTGCGACGATTGCCGTGGTGAGAGCTGAACGCTAGCCCCGACCGGTACCTTTACGAACATCCTTTTTTATGCTATGCTGTGTTTGGACGCTGTATGGTTTATTGCTGCTTAATTTTCCTTTGCTTCGACGATAAGTATTATGTACATGTTTGGACTGTTTTGCTACCACAACATAGATTTTTTTCAGGTAGCCAAAGATTGAACATTGTTGAACAAGGACGCTGACGTGACCCGTGTGCTACAGTTTTACTAGGGCGATAAACGAACAATGCCATAAGAGTACTAAAGAAGCAATTATGCAATGCCACCCAATGTTCCAAACATTATGGTGACCCATCATTGCTACCTTGACTGTCTTTATATCAAAGCCAAACTTTGGTTCCTCTCTATAACATTCAACGGACACACCGTCGCCTGAGACCATTCTACTTCTCGTCATCTTTGCTCTTCGCCTATACCTCTACACTGCGCACCAATCCGACATCACGATGGACAGCAAGACCGCCGAATTCGCCAACCTCTTTGCTCTCTTCGAGAACATTGCCACACGTCGGTCTCGCATGACAGAAGACGACGATGAGGACGACAAGCAAATCTTAGCCGACGCCATGCCAAAGGACCTCGAGCCTATCGTGCGGAATCTCGTGTCTCTTGTTGATACCCACCCCCAAGTTCAAGGTCGAAGCCGAAGGAACACCGTGGCTACTGGCTCCGAAGGCAAGTTCCCACTTGGGGCGCGATACCCATTCACCTTCAAGATGATGCTGCACAAGTTGTACGAGTTGGAGGACTGGGGCAAGAAGGTCAAGGATGTTCTGGAGCGGTCGCAGAACGAGTTTAAACCTTTATCGGAGACTCCGGGGAAACCGAAGGAGAAGGAGAGGAAGGTGGCACCAGTGATCGCGTCGCCAGAACCTCGTGTGCGATTCAATAAGGATGCTATTGTAGGTCGGCCTCGTCGGGGGAGCGTTGCGACGACAACGACGACGACAACTACACGCCCAAGAAGTCATACAGTCGGAGCTATCGGAAGGCCGAAAGATCTGGTTACGATGAGAGAGAAGTCGGAGAAGAGCAAGGAGAAGGAAAGGGAGACACCAGACGATGTACGGATCATCAAGAAACGATGTGTTGGTAGGAGGCAGCCGAGCGAGGCGCCTACGGAGGACATTAGTGTCAGAAAAAGACACTGGGTATATGATGCCGCAGTGTCCTCTTTCGAGGTCAACGAGCGCAGGCGCTCCATCGAATCCATCAACCCCGTCCCGGAGGAGAAGCAGGAGAAGCAGGACGCGGGGACACCAAAAACACCCAGCACCAGGAAGCGAGCTGCTTCGATGTATATAGGGGCTGTGGAGGAAGCCTTTGCAGGGAGAAAAAGACGGGCAATGAGCATCACGCACGTCACCAGTCCTAAGGGCATTTTTGACGGAGGAAGGACCGTATCTTTGTTTGCTTGATGAAGGCGTATTGCGCAGTGGTACAATTTTTCTTGGGTCCTTGGCTGTGAGCCCATTGTATATTTTTCTGCAGTGTTTTGATGATTTTCTCACATCGGTTATGTTCTTTTCCTGTCAAGTGGTCTATTAGGGGCTTGCAATTAACACGATACAAATAATATACACACTAGACAATCTTAAGATTCAAGAATGTGTGAAATTATTAATATCGCTGCTCGCAGAACGCCGTGAGTCGGAAATCTGCATGATCTATGTAGGAGCATGATGCGAGCAGTGGGAAGGTTGGCGTCAAAGGATGCGTTTCAGATCGTTGTACCTTTTACAACCAAATTGTTGGATATTTACATCAGAAGAGCAGCTTGCGACTAGCCAAACGGACAAATGCTTTAATCGAGGATCAAAACATAGTGGAGCTCAAGTTTGTTGGCGTATGGCGTATGACGTCGGATATACGGGGCAATGATGGAATGAAGACAGCTAGAATTGCTCGAAGACATGTCGAACAGAATTCGGGACATAATCAGGATGCTTTTGCTTCGAAAGCGCTGCGGTGGTGACGCGACTACGAGCACTATGTACAACGTCAATAGACGACGATTGAGCGGCCGCCGTTTTCAGAGGCCGTTAAACATTCCGTACATAATAGCAGTGTCCGAGGACCGAAGGGGACTAACCCGAAGGAGAGAAAGAGACCACTCCCACGGGCTCGTCCTCGACGGCATTTTTAGGAATTCGAACTATACCACGAGCTCGAATTGGGCGCCAGATGGTCGCACACTGGTTCGTGCGACGCCAGGAGACGCCCAATAAGCAGGAGCGGCATAACGTAACATGATCATCAGTCGCATCACAATCAATGACGGAGTCGCAATCGAAAGGCATTCATTGAAGAGCGCATCTGAGGGTCCAGGTAGGCCTCGTAGAAACCAACGATAAACTCTTCAGCCTTGAAGCCGAAACGATTATATAGCAACTTTCGTAGCGTTAGTATAGGTTGTATGCAAAGCGTGGAAAAGGCGACAAACCAAGGCAGGATTGTTAGCCGAGACGTGTAGCGTAATGTCTTTGTGAGGGTTTAGTTGGATAAGATGATACAGCATCGACCTGGAACAATATGATATATCGCATAAAGGTATTCGAGAAAAGGTACATACGTAGCAATTTGTGCATTGTCCCAACCCGGTTTGACCGCGAGAAAAGTAATATATGTCTCTCGGGGAGAGCTGATGATAGCTATCCCAACAACAAGTCGTTTATACGTTGCGACAACAGTGCATCTTTCGGGCCAGTAGTCGAGGGAATCGCTTACTAGTGCTTCATCAGCTTAGATTCATGAAGATAGGAAAAATGAAAAAAGGACCGTCGATTCCCTCCCAGAAAGCCCGTGCAAGTAGCTCGTGTACTTGATCAAGATGGCAAGCACGGAGAGAGCAATATTCGATTGGAGCGGATGTTTCAATGACATGCGTTTGCTCTGGGCTAGAACAACATCACTTAGTGCGTGTTCGCAAGAAAAAATGGACACCGACTGCGCCAAGCGATAATGTTGCCGAACATCATTCATAAGCGCCATCCACGGCGTTTTTGTCTCCCAGTCCAGAGCCAGCAGTCCGGGTGTTCTAGGCGGCATTGTTCCTTGCAGGCGAGACGCAAACGAGATCTCGTATGCTGTCGTTTGTATATCCTGCAAGGCTTCCAGAATCTTCGGGCTTGGGAAATCTTTCGGTTCTTGTACAGATGGCAGTGTGTCTCCGGTTATGCTTTCAATTAACAGTGGATCGGCAGGGCTGATATTCACTCTGCGCTGCTCCTGTGCCTCGTCCAAGTGAGAAATTCGAGGTTAAATGATGCATGTCAAAGTCATACCCTACCAAGCTTGAGCTTTCGGAGCAAAAAATGCGTAGCATAGGGAACGTCTCTTTGTGAAAATGAGTCCAGGGTGCATGAAGATTCATAACGCGTCAGTGTCTGGAGTTGAACGCCCTAAAAGACAAAAATCAGCGAAGGTTTGAGGGTATCTACGATACGTAATACAAACATAGTCGTCTTTTCCGCCCTCTTTTTCATGTATATTGTTTCTTACTTTAACGTAGGCCGGAACTAAAGGCTCAAAAATATCTTCAAATGCGTGTTCTGAAGAATCACGGGGTGTTTGGTGGAAAAAAGAATCTAAGGGTATATTTGGTTTGTTTGTCGATTCAAGATCCGATTGCTGTCGTCCTCCGTTAAGCTTTCTCCGTTTGGTCATAGTAGAAGTCTGAAAAGCACGGTGACGAATCAAACGGCCACATACACCACATCGGCAAATTTACTCACCCGCTGACGTCGGTTGGTAGGCTTGAATGTTTCGTCTGAGTCGTGGGATTCGTCGGACGGGGACATTTTCAAAGCACCAGGGGTTTCGAAGTGACGGAATTCGAATTCGAGGATGGAAGAGAAGAGAAAGAAATCGGCAATCAAAGCATTGCCGAGACTGAAAGGGCAGGGTCAGGTGATTGTCGCGCCAGACGCGAAGCTTTAATATTGCTATTGACTCAAGATGTCGATCCCGGCTCAGGGTTTTGAATCCAACTCACTTTGCTCAGGGAAGCGGTTGAACCGAGTATTTATTATTATTATTATTATTATTGACTCTGGCTTCATCGATTATCTCCAGACTCCTACCAGTTATAGACACGGTCTCCGGATCTTCAAGTTCCGAACGGTTAGTACTAGTCCATTTGTTACACATTGAGACCGACTCGGAGGTACCTAGCCGCTGCCCGGGCCTTCTTATCAAGCTTTCGCAAAACAGTACCCGCAAGTGAATGACAGTCGCAGCCACATCATTTTTACACGCCACGGGTGTAAGTTATGTTACATGTGCGTCCTGGTTACAGTCCTTACGGACCCAGGATACCCGGAACGACCATAACTGAATGACATTCATCGCAAGAACATCCGGACACTGATAGATGGTTCGCACGTCTCCCGAAGGAGAAATTATGAGCTAGCTTCATGCGTACCTTGACACTGATGGTTGAGTTAATAGAGTTTACAACTGCAAAAGTGGAGCAGTGTCGCCACTGCCATGATTATGTACCTCAGCAGTAAGAGCCAACCCAACGCACTGGGGTTCAACCATCTTAGTAGAGGGTATAGCGATAAATTGGTGATAGCTGCTACCATCACCGATATATATATATATTTCGTCGAGTTCATAGGGTTACAGCACTTGGTACAACATCTAGACAGAAGCAAGAAGACAAAGAATGATAATCACCAAGCACCAAACGACAACTCGATAAAGATTCAAACTATAGAGACAAAATTATTACCACAATACAAACATCGTCTGCAGGCCTCAAGAAGCTCTTCAACCACCCAGCTTTGTGCCATCGGTGGTAGCCAATTTGGCTTGGCCGATCCACCCTGGCGAGAAAGTGGTAGGAAGCTCTTACGTTTGCAGCCGATACAGGACCGAACCATGGGTGTTGCCATAATGAAAGATGTAACAGTGCAGCAATCTGGTGAAGCGAAAGCGAAATATCGTCAGCGCAAAACATTAAAGCATCATCGCAGCAATTTACCCCATAGGTGGCCGTTCGCACAGGTTGGGCGTGTTGTTGTTGTCATGTCGAGTTTTTCACCACAAGCAGGACATGGTTCCGTCATTATGACCTCTCCCTGTAAACGCGCATGGGTGATGATAGGTGGTTGTATAGCACCAATCGCATCCATCAGGTCCCGTGCAGCGCTTTGGTCGGACAGAGGAGAATCAGCCAATGAAGATAGATAGATAACCCTTCGGACGAATGGCATATCATTGGCTAAAAGGATTTTGCGTCATTCCTGCACGACTCCACAACAGTCAACTACCCTGCTCACCAGTCAAAACAGGCACCACGGCGTGAAGGTGTCGAAGCAAACCCCGCATTGTCATGTGTGAGATCATTTTGCAAATTAATTCTGCAACTTTGATACATTCCGCCCTTCCGGAGGGGGTCCCAATACATCTCTGTCAACGATGAGAACGGAGACAGATTGAGAAGACATAGTAAATGAATGGGCTAACCGACAATGCTTCCGTGACGTAGAGGCGCAATCTAAGCGACAACAGTTTATCACACCCATAGAGGCTTCTCGCAAGGCTCTTCCGGAATTTGCCTCTCAATTTCTTACCCAATCCTTCCGACCAAAGAGGAAAGTGGCACTGAGATGGACATGAGACAGGTAGGAACCGCAGGAGTTTGAGGATATCAGCGTGTAGGTCGGGGAGTTCACTTAGCCATAGAAACACAGGTCGAAGGAGATGGGCCGGGGTTACGCCGTGAGCTGGATAGAATTCCAAACGTCACTCAGCGCACGGTATTTTACCGGACAGCGAGCACGCACCGCTTTTGGAACTGGTAAGTATTTCCTTGAGTTCATGGAAAAATGTATCTCCAGTCCTGTTCATGTGACTGGAGAGATGAGCGGCGATTACAACAGCGTCGCGTCGAGCTTCTATCTTCCAACTCAAATCCGCGGGTCGGAAGGACCTAGGATAAAACCAGCAATCAGTAACATGTCGTTAATGATGATGGTATCAGCTTGCGAGATTTACTGTTGAGTCCAAAGCAAGGTCGCGCATCCGTCGAAAGATATCAAGCCACTAGTCAGGTTTACGTCATTATTTGTTACTTCTTCCTGCTCAACCCCTTCGACTGTTCCAATGAATATACGGCGAACAGCTTCCGACAAGCATTGACTGCTGACAGGCGATGGAGACTCGGGAGCCCACTCCGGGTTGACAAAAAACTTGTGTATTACTCGCATCGTTCCATCGAAAAGACTAACCAGGAGAACATCGTTTTGCGGGATGTACACGATGCCCGTGACGGGATGAAGCTCCGAGGAACCAACAGACAAGACATGCGGACATATCATCAGGGTACGCGTGCCCGACCACGAGCACGTTGACAGTTTAGACCATAAGTCAATTGCCCCAGGCCTACATCTGACAAGTATCGTCTAATCGGCCATGAATATCCACGTAAATTCATTCGACGAGAAAATACCGACTCTCCCTTGGGATGTGATCCATTCCAGCGCTGTCGTACCGTCTTGATCCGCCGAGAATATTCCCTGGGCGGCTTCAAAGGCAGTGTCCACGACATATTCGGGCTCAAAGGTCACATAATCATTGGCGGCAGTCTGCGCCATCAAGTGTATTTTGACAAGCCCGACCGAGCCATCAGACGTGCTATACGCGAGTAGGCCGCCGCCTACGAACCGTCAGACCTCTCGGCGTTTATTTATGGCTCAGTCAAAGCACCTACATTGAAAATCACCTTCGTGTACCCACGAGCTAAAGGCGAGGTGAGTCACCCATTTTTTTGACACTCTGATAGTCCTAATGTGATGCAACGATGCGAGTTTTCCATCAATTCTACGAAACGTGTCAAAGAAATAACCCCTCCGGGAATGCATTCTTACCTCAAAAAACACACGGTGCCTGAGCGGGACCCAGCAGCGAGAAGAGAGGCATCTACACAAGGAGCTGGCGTTATGGAAAAATCCGCTTGCCTTGACCAAGTAATGCCTAATACGGGGTGTAATGGGCTTGTCAAAATATTTTCCATTTCTCCGTAAACCTCCTCACTAGTTATTTGTGCCTGGAGAAGCTGAGACAACCCTGTCGCGGATATGCCGTTGGAAGCCAGGTCGACCAGAAAAGGTGTAGCGTCAAAGACCTGAAGTTTGTGTCAAATTCGTCGGAGGACGGTGAAATCTCGCGACACTGGCCTTGATCCATTCTCCTTGGATGGAATTCTTTGATGCTGACCACAAAGACAGATCCATGTTGGAACTAAGTACGGCGGCCACACACCTGCGGATGAGGGTCAACGTAAAATTAAATTGAACCGATCCGGTGGGCATACCCTCCGTCTTCTGTGACATAACTGGGGGAACATGCAACATCCTTGACGTGAGGGTCGAAAGATCCAAGAGAGAGAGCGGCCCATTCTGCATTGAAGTTTCAATTACCATTACATGTCAAATAATATACGCTAATACCTTGGGAGCCGGCGGACCAGTCGCGGAGATCTGTCTTCTGGAGACATATAATCGTCCGGGACCACTGCAAGGTGCCTGCTGTTTCCTTGTCACCTCGAATGTTACAGCTGGGGTAAATACCAGCATGATAGGGAGTCTAAGGGAAAATGGGGATAAATCACGGAGGAACACGAAGATGTATACCAACCAAGATGTGCACAATGGAGTTTGATACGAAAAAGACTTGACCATCGTCAGACCACTGAAGACATGTCGACGATGGCCTTGATCTCACAGCAGGGAGGCGTAGAGACGAGAGGAGCAGTGGGTCAGCCATCCCGCTCGATATGATATCAGATTTACGGAATCAAAACGGAGCCGATCTGTTTTCGTAATTTCCAACGAGTTTCTGAACTCTCGGCTGGGGAAATAGGGAGTGAGTAGTGGTTCATAATGGAATAAGTAATGAAAATACCTTTGTCCCCCTCATGCAGCCACAAAATCCAATTTCTGGCTCGTTTATTAGTACGCAAAGATCGACGAAAATAATTTATGCAGTATTAAAACGGGCTATTTCAGTTCAGACTCCGATGACGGACTTTGTATCTTACAGTCGCCACGACCACCACCTTGAAGGCGAGGGTACCCTCGAATTCTACCGTACGAACGCGTATCACGCGTAGAAAGGCATACGACTCTCTTTTGTCTGATGATTACACGTACCTGAGCACGCGATGACAGTCAGGAATCAATATACCATCTTTTAATGAACCTGAAACTGATTATGATCTACGCGCCAGGACTTGACTTTTTGTTATCTGCACATGACTGAATATGAACTGAGGGTCCTCGATACTATGGAGTCCAAAGAATACATTTCGACGGATCTTCTGGAGCTTGAAAGTCGTGGTACGCTTATCTTTTGCACTCGTAGCATGAAATTATGTGATTAACTTTTGGATGCAGAAGTTGATATTCCGGATCATATGCTCCCTCCAAATCCCGATGAACATGATAGTGAGTGATATCCTCGTTAGGTACTGACTACATTTTTGACCGACATATCCCTAGAACTCCCGTCGCATACCCATCCGTCCTATCCATACGGAAATCCTACTAAATTAAGTCATCCTGCGGCTCAGCAAAGAGTCATACACGATGCTACGGCACGCTCCGTTCTCCTTGGTATGAGCTCCGCTGGTGGTGGACTGGATGCGTTGAAATGGAAAGAGCTGGCGCTGTCTGAATTGTTGCCCGTTGATGCAGCAAAAGAGGAGGCTGAACAAGCTTCGGAAGCTAGGAAAATGGCAAGCGGTGCCTCGGCTAACAATCCGCCACCTCAATATGAACCAACTCCAATGGTAATCGCGGCTGGCCCTCTGGAGGAGGAGGAGGAAGAAGAGGAGGAGGAAGAGGAGGAGGAAGAGGAAGAAGAGGAAGAGGAGGAAGAGGAAGAGGAGGAGGAGGAGGAGGAAAGTGACGAGGACGAAGAATAATCATGCATTGTTTCGCGTGTACATTCAGACATTGTATTGCTCTTGTAATTAGCCTACAGCAGTTATACTTGCTATGAGAGCGTCACCTATGTCCTCTTGCAGGATGTCTTTTACGCCACTCTCCTGTTCCACGACCCATTCATACGCCTTCAATAAAATGATATCAGACAAGGGAACGAATCGTGTCGCCAGCACATGGATGATGTTGGTAACACGCGATATCGCAATTCGTGTAAAGTCATCAATAACCTGGTCCATTTCGAGTCAGGTCAAACTTCGTTTGAGAGAATGAGCTTACATCGTTTTGGTTTGAATACACGGCCTCTGCGTCGAATCCTTCCTCTCCTTCACGATCACTCTGCTTCACATGTTTACTTACCCAGATATATCCATTAAGGCCCAGGATGAGGTCTACGCCGCAAGGCAGCGTGATGAAATGCGATTTCAGCCGACGAACTAAAATTGGAGGCACGACCACAAGCTGTCCATTGCGTAACTGATTCCGGCAAAGGGGTTGTCAACAGCTTTGTTTAAAAAAAAAATCAGAAAAAAAGGATAGTCACCTTGCCATAGCTTAGAGATCTGGTGTGTAGCGACATGGACCCATCACCAAAGAATGCTTGCACTTCTGCTACCAAGAGATCACCTTCCTCAAAGAAAGTGCGCATCTGCAATTCGTCGCTTTCCAGCTTACGCCGCTAAAGACCGAAAGGTGATAGGTTTTCGCCGCTGCCTGGGAGATGGATGATGTACCCACCTGTACGCCTCCGGGCAAGTTCACAGACGATAGCATAAGGACTGCATCCTGTCGGGAATTGGCATCCACCTTCCAGCGTCTAGGTTGCACCTATAGAACATCCCTCCTTACGAACAATGATGAACAGAACAGAGTCAAGACCGACCTCGGTGATTCTCCCCACGACAAGATCACCAACTTGGGCATTGTATCTGTTTCCAAAAAAGTTACCATCAATACTCGTACACTTTTTCTCTCAAGGTAGCTAGTGTCCCAAACCTTGTCTGGACGGCTCGAACCGTGACCAATTTATTGACACGTTCAATAGTGCCTGCGACGGACGCAATGACCTCTTCGTTCTCCACGTATGTCCCATGACCTCTAGCTGTAGACGTTGGACGTCAAAAGTCTTGTACGGGTGGGAATGGATCTCACCGCATGTAGTCTTGTGCAGACGTTAGTGGCTCTCCAGGACATGTCAGCTTTGATCCGCTTGAATCAAAGTCCTCGTCGCCATAGAGATCCATATCCATATCCGTATCATCGGAGCGGCTCTCACCTCCTGCGAAATCAGGTCGCAGGGGAAAGGAACTAAATAAAATCATGTTGTTTTCGAGAGAGAAAAAAAAGGTGCGTGATGGGAGACCGGAGGAAGAACGAATGGCGTGGTGGCAATGGAGATTTGTTACTTTAGCGGGTTGTCTTGACAAATGTTGTAACTGCGCTACGATGGGTACCGTTAAACTTGGGTATTTGGTGCTGAGAAGCAGGAAGCGAAAAAGTCAAAACCACGTGTTGACGGCACATCGGCATTTCCGGCTCGATCCGTGGCAATTGCTGCCTTCCTCTGTCTAGCTCGTTTCTCGCCCTACGTATTCAATTAAACCTCCCTTCTGAAGCTGATGCCACCTGCCATTCTCGACCATAGAAGGAGATCACCGATCACAGACGCGTATGGTAGGCACTCACTCAATAACTATAATTTTCTTTCCCCTTTCCCACTAACAGTTGGTCGCATGGCTCTAGTCGCAAGTTCACGCGTCCTGACAGGTTACGATGTGCATTAGTGTTTCGTCTATTTTCTACTTTATGAAACAGGCGGATAGGTAAACGTGATGCGAAGACAGCGGGAGAGATCGATAACAATAAGTGTGCTGCAGAAAAAGATATGGACAAGAAAGAGAGTATTGGGGGTGATGCCGCGGTATCTACTCGAATAAACCGTGACACTAAATATTCCATCAATACATAGCCTTCCAGCAGATGCAGACGGCACTCACACTTTTTCACTTGTAGGCGAGGAAATATGCCGACAGTGCTGGAAGGTCATTAGAACCTGCATCAGCGTAGCCCTGCCTCCGAGATCCATTGAATTTTAAGACGATGACTGCGCCGCACCATGCCTTGGGAGCAGCACCAGACGTTATATGGTAGATGGCACGATTCACAGGCGATGATTTTTGGAGGGCAGTAGGGGAGTACCAGAGATGCAAAGGGAATCTCAACGGTTCGCCATTTAGACCCTGGGTGAGAACGATGCCTTCTGAGAGGCCATCAGGGAAGTGATTGTGGACCATGGGGACCGGACAGATGCCTTCCGTAGGTTTATGTGACGGCCGGCAAGTCACAGAGATTATTCGCGGACGCTCTTTGGGGGCTGATTAGTCGGGCATCATACACATATTAATAGAAAGCAGGGCTCACCCTCCACCGGGTCAAAAAGAATTGCAGAAACAGTTATATACTGTGGCTCTGCTGGAGGTGGTGTCGCGATCATGTTCAAACTGTAACCACCGGATGCATTCTGTGCTGGCATGCATTCTTTACGATGTCGGGGCCAGTCCTGTGAAGACGCGTAAGGAGAGACGAAGGATGGGTTGAATGGGTGGGCGCACACTATTGAGATGTTCGGGTGTGCAATACCAGGCACTTTGACAACGACTGCACCACATAGAAGTGGGTCGGCAGCATAGGGTGCACGGGTGGTTGATCAGTGGTACAGCGTGCATTGGGAATTATAGGTGAAAAGTTAAGACGGAATACGAAGGGAGAGGACGATGGACGGACAGTTGTAGAGGAGGAGTATTTAAACAATTTCGTCGCGGGTATGTCCGCTTAAAGGGTTTGATAAAAGCCTTGTGACAAGAATTTGAAGAAAAGGCTACAAGGATGTTTTCGGTCACGCCCTTTTGCTGCCAAATCTTGATCAAAGAGGCGATGTTTCCCAAATAAAACTGGTCAGGCACGTCATAATAACGGAGGAAACGCTTACTGCCTGTCCACGATTCAGATCAAAAAATGAACGAACTGCTGCCCTGCATCAGTTTGTAATGGGCCGTAATCTGGATGCAGCCGCCGTGGAGGAATCCCAGCCGACAGCATCCTATCCATCGCTGGTGGGACTGGCTGTTCGAGAGCGGAAACGTGGTGACTGTAATTCGTGCCAAACCGAACATTTTTTTAGACTCTAAGCAAGAATACAAGAAAGAAAAGAGGAACAAGCTTTCAAGCTTTGAGATCGCCGTGGAATTCAAGTAGCTGGAAAGATCACTGCGAACTGGTTCTATCAGACTGAATTTGTCAAGATCTCGGAATCTGTGCTCATTTTGAGCAAGACAGCGTGGTCTAACTGACATAACCAGGACCCCGGAACTGACTGCCGTCCGGTCCCGGAAGAGTCTGCCGAGCTTTGCCGACGGCCCTAGCTTGATGTGACTAAGTGTGACAGCTCACCGCGTCTTTTACACCACCATGTCCGACGATGAAATGAACATTGACGAGGGTATACCCTTTCTATTATATTTTGTATAACAGCTTAACTATTCATTTTACAGTTGCTGCGGGGGGTGCCGTTAGAAGGAGAGGTCGTGGCTTCCAAAACACGGGTGTGTGGTTTGAATACTACCGATTGCATTATTTTACTCATTGTTCGTTTCCCTTTCTATCTTTTCGCTTGCAGGCGGTAATGAGGGCACGGTGACTGCTGAACCCACATATGACCGGGTTGAATCCAAAGATTCCGATACCAGGGCCGCGCGCTGTGAGTCTTCACTTGGATTATATCTTCGAAACGTGTTGATGAATTCCTTCCGTTCTCTCTCCGGACGCAATTATATAGCGGTTGAAGGCTGGATCGTTCTAGTGACAAATGTGCATGAGGAAGCGACTGAAGAGGACGTCACCGACAAGTTTGCAGAATTCGGAGAGATTAAAAACCTACACCTCAACCTAGATAGACGGACGGGGTATGTCAAGGTGAGATATCCGGGTTTGTAGTGGCCTCTTCGTATGGTAATAATAATCGTTTCTGCAGGGATATGCATTGGTGGAATATGAGACGATGGCAGAAGCGCAGGCGGCTATCGATAGTGCATCTGGTACCACACTGCTGGAGCAGACAATACAGTGCGATTTCGCATTCGTTCGACCTCCACCGTCCGGTCCGAAAAAAGGCAGAGGCCCTCGTGGACGCAGTGCAAGTCCAAACAGAAGGCGATGACCACGTGCCTTTGTAGCATTTTTATATTTCCCCGCCTTGTACACCAATACATTACTTGTTGCTGAACTGTTACATATAAGATCGTTTTCTGTTTGTAGCCTATCACTGTCAGCGATGCGACTCGTTGTGTCATTACTATTCGCTCAGCTTGGCGAAGCCGGTACCTGTTTCCCACGGTGCCTCTTCAACAAACCTCACCAGACACAGGCCATCATGGCTGGAACTGTCTCTCCTTCTGCTTCCGATAGCCAGGACGATAAGCGTGGTGCATCGTCCAAGAAAAGAAAAGATGAACCTGAAGAGGAGGGTGAAGGAGAAGAAGAAGACGGAGAAGAGGAAGAATATGAGATTGAAAAAATTGTTCAGGCGAAGCGCGGGGTGTTTCCAGACGTAAGTATCGCGATGAAATGATACATCGAACATCATACTTATCTGAAAATCAAGGGCCGAATGGGTTATTTGGTCAAATGGAGAGGTTATGCCGACGAGCACAACTCGTGGGTTGACGAAACTGATGCCGCGTTCGTGTTCTACCCTTGGCCTCATGCCCTCGTTCCCATTCTTTTTCACATAGAAATGCACAAGACTTAATCGATGCCTTCTGGAAAAGGAACGAGAAAAAGAGCGCGTCTAAGACACCTGGGCGTAAGCCCCGAAAATCAACTGAGGCCCTCGAGGAGGAGAGCGCGGCAAAGAAACGCGGCAGGAAATCTCACTCTGAACGCACCGTGACTGCTGAGGACGACGACGATGTGAGGGTGACGAAAAAGTCGCGCAAATCAGGTGGAGGCAAAAAGCAGTCTCAACTTCCTCCCGATACCCAGGATATCATCATGGAAGAGGGATCGCCCATTGGCGACATGTCCCAGTATGAAACGCTAGACAGCTGGGAGCATCTGGTGGACACGGTCACGACAGTCGAGCAGGATCAGACTGATAAGCTGTTATGGGTGTACTTTTCTTTGTGAGTTTCTTCCTACCTTCTGAAAAGTTACTGTTCATTGATGGTATTGTATAGGCGATCTAGCGGAGAGCGCGTGAGGGCTCGGTCTACAGTTTGCCGAGAAAAATTTCCCCAGAAGGTATGTATTCGCCGTCCTGTTCCGGGGTCTCAATGTAGTTGACACAATCTGTATAGCTCCTAGATTTCTATGAGCAGCATCTCAAGTGGACTGAGGCTGAGGCTGACGCGAACTAGACCAGTAACGTTATATTACATTCTCTTGCCGTCCCCGCCACCCGTCGTTCTTTTTCATCTTGTAATCTCCGATTTTCGCCCGAGCTGCTTTATCTTCTTTTTCTTGTTAGTATGTGTGTATAGTGTCTGCGACCAACATCTTTGTCCATTTTCTCAATGTGAATACAAGGCGGTCGGTGAATATGCAGGTAATTTTGATGGTGGGATGATGATGTTTGTGACCTAGTTGATACCTTTTCCAATGGCGGGGTTGTATAACGCAAGCGCCCCCCGCCACCTCCGTACGAACAGATACGATCTCGCTTCAACAAAGGTCCCCTGCAGGTACCAACATCGGGACTGCATACTGTTGAGCATTAAGGATATAGTATTGGTATTAGTATCAACAACGGGGGTAAAAACGCGCTCTCGATCGCGCTGAGTAGAATCTCGGCGTCAGTGGCGGTTTGGGTTGTCTGAAGAAATGTACGTAAAAATATGTAGCCACGTAACATACCCGCCTATCTCGGGGTAAGGTCCAATAGAGTGGAGGGTGAGCAGGTTGAGGAACAGTGGACTTGGCGAGTTGTCATGATCATTTCTTAGCGGCAAGTTGAAGCTAAACGCCTGCCGTCGCCTGGCTTCTAGTCTTTTCACGGCTTCGACAGAACAGGTTTTCTGGGACTCCCCCGTCCCTCTCAAACCACACACCCACGTCTAATAATTCGTACTAGCTAGAAGGGGCTGTTCTGGATCTTTTTGTTTTTATTTTCCCACTCTGTTTTAAATACATGGCATGCTAGTAGCGGCAGGCTCTCTCTCTCTCTTCTTCACATAGCAATCAGACCGTCGGAGAGAATGACAATGATCCGCTCTCATTTAAAGTCGGAGATTAGGAAACAATTGAATAAAATCTCGCTGGACCTGGACTTCCGGTATATGTAGTGAGCTTCAAAATTGTCATTATCAGAGTTTTGACTTCAGATTGAGGCGTCCCTGTTGAATACATTATAAGAGGGGTGTAAAATTAACGTTGACCATGCCTGACGTTGGAGGACAGCGGGACTGCGAAGGTGTATGCCGTCAATTACAGCTTGAAAGAGCAGACATATGGATTCTTACTATCGTATCAGTTCCTGGGTAGTAAATTTCGAAATTTTGAATGCATAATAGTAACTCAAGGTCGCGCATCTGTGAGAACTTAGACAGAGGTTTGGAAAGAAGTTATTTACGGGCTCTTACTTACCTTCTTGGTCAATTTCATCCAACGTGATGGTAAACGTGTCCCTCCCTTGATAATCAATCCCACCTAACACCAAGCACGCATTGATTTTGACTCGAAAAATTGGAAAAAGGTGGGCACATTTATAAGCGTGGTTCGACCTCTATCAGAGTCATAATTTGTAGCGCAGCTATCGGAGGAGATTAGAACGCCTGCTTCCCCGAACTATTGATTCAAGGTATTACTCGGACCGGTCTTCCTTAGACTATAAGTAAGTTCTCTCGTACTACTAAAACTCAGTTTAACGAGCACTGAGCTATAATTAAATCAGTCTACTATCGTTTTGTGGCAAAAGTGCCGGACCTCTCAGAAGAGAGATTATACGATTGGTATCCAGACCTATTATTACAGTCTGAGTGCCTAGTACGCTGGTCCACATGCATATGCAGGGAGGTTAATCATGGCAGACCACGAAGAACACACGCACGTTGAGTAAGAGTGAGGTGAAGGATAAGGATATCAAAATCATGGCGCTGATTGTACCTCCCAAGGGACCCACACTTTCAAACGGAGACATTTTAGTTCGCCGGGCTAGATAATCCGTATGGTATGAGTTTGAAGAGGGAGGTAGGTGTCTGCACTCCCACTCGCTCTGTCCGACGTGAATGCGAAACCGGCTGAAAGAGGCAATGTACGGAATCCACTTACGCCTGCCTTACTGAAAAATACACCTGACGGCAGGGGATGTGCCGGAAACACGGCAAGAGCCACAGCTCCCCTTCCACTTGCCCCCTACAAGGAAAACGCCGAATATTGCTATTGGTTACGAAGCGGATTCGCGGTAAGGTGACCATAAAGAGTTTAGCGCGTCTCCTCCAAACTCGGTGCTGTGCGTGAAAACTCGGAAATAGACCTTCCTGAGATCGATATGCGTATCCTAAAACACCCCCGATTCAAGCCGTCAGCCATTGCTGTCTAAGGTAGGCAGGTTATATGAATGATTGTTGCTTGTCAAATTCGTAAACGATACCTAGCGAGTCGCAAGAAGTGGGTAGGATGCGGGAAGGATTTAATTAAGTCTCATTTTATCGGAGGGGTGGGCGGTCCAGACTCTTGTCGAGGGCTGTTACAGCCTGTTGCTGTAAATAAATGGATGCCAATCCTCCTCGATGGCGGGACGCCGGAAGTTCCCGCAGGCCCATCCCCATCATTATTCATGGACGATACTGGTAGAGACCGAGCAACCACTTCCTCCCCTCCCCCTGCCACCCTCTACGGAGGCCGGGGTGTTACGTCCTTTTCCCACCGGTTTCAGAGAAAAATCTTTATGTTCGATGGAATCCGAGTTCCGAGTCCACAGTCGTCGGGAGAGGCGGGAGAAGGAGGGTATGGAGATTCAAGGGCACTTGGCTATCGGCACCGAGCCATTCATAGGGGTCTTTCCTTCCCAAAGCCTCACATCGGAGCAAAAAAAGTCACACTCGTAGAGTTTTGTTCCGCTGAGAATAGAAGTACGAGGTACGAAACTCCCCCAAGTTGACATGATCGAGACCTCTCCGTTCGAAATCGAAAGCGCCACCACTCATGGACTCGTGGACTCGTAGACGGAAGGGCACGACTGTACATAAGGATGGGAAAGCGGCCGAAGTGACGCCCGCGTTTAGTTCTTGTGTAACGTTGAATATTCGAGTTTTGATGGCGCCGATCGTAACGGGTAGTGAAGGGGTCGGGTTCAAGTTGAAACAATCGTCGAGCGGCCCCCACCCTCCCCCCACGCATCGGAGCCGTGAGAGAGATTGCAACAAGGAACAGAATTATCACAGCATCTGAAAAAAAACCAAAGCAGTTCCTGGAAACGCTCCGGCCAACCCATTCAGCCCCGCCCGATTTGTGATCCCCGCCCAATCGTGCATGCCCTTGTAAACCAGGAATCTTAAACCTGCCGATCCACATCGCACGTCATATGCATCCAAAAGTTCCTGGAGAACTTCGTCATAGATGTGGGTACATGATCCCCGTTTATCATCCATCATGATTAGTGAGTGGCTTCTTGACTTCCCCTTGCACTTCTTGACAACATAAGATGCCGAACAATGTGTACTCCTGCAAGCAGGATATTTAGGCATCTGCTTCCGGATTTTTCGGACGAAGGGGGAGAGTAGAGAGTTGTTTGATCGTGAACGAGGGCGGTCAACACCGCTTGTATGCATGTTCCTGGAAACACAGCCCAACTCCTTCCTGCCTATTCTGCGGCGGAAGCGGTTCCTGAGACCAATGTTCCGTCCAAGCGCGTCCAGTTTGAGGGATGGGGAAACGAGGAATGGACGCTGGGGATTTTTTGGTTCAGAGGCGGTGGGATTTGTTCGGCCTTGTTCGTTCGTCGTGAAAATTTCCTCAAGTCGATATTGAGTTACAAACATTGTCCTGGTCCAGATAATGAAGAGGTCTAGACATGATTTGAGAGAAGAAGGAATGATCCTGGGTTCGTGGATAATAGATATAGACATCCGATGAACTTCCTCCTCATCACACGTATAGGCACCAAAAAAGTCCCAGCGGGAGATACTTGTCGCTTCTGGCGTACTGGCGCGATCACGGGTTGTGTCTTTGGTGGTCCAGGTAAAGCGAAGAAGAGCGGCCCTCATAAAATCCACGATCCGGGGGGGGAGTAATTGAATGGAGAGAATGTGTACACGTCCACAAGCCACATGCAATCCAGAACTTAACGCGCATGAGGGACACCAAGCTGCGCGCCGAAACTTATCTGATGGAAAGTGATAGTTGTAGGTTGCTGGGAGGTAGAGTGCGGAAGCAACAAAACTTCACAGTGGTGATGGAAGAAGACAAAACATAAAAGGGCCGTTGGTTGGGAGAGGGGTCACGTAAGCGAAAATGAAGGGATTGCTTTGTGTTCATATTCAAGCTGATGGTAGATACGATATTACGACGTAACAGGGGAGGAAGGTTGTGGCTGTTGTAATGCTCAAGGAAATACTTAGGAATGACGACGACCTGATGGAAAAAAGGCGATGGCGACTCGGACTTTGAACTACACCAAGTCTGCGCTGTAGAACCTAATTCCTGAGAAGCCGTATCAACAATGAGCGAGCGGCACGGTTGTATCAAAAACCGCAGAACCCACAGGGTTTTTGACAGAACCTGTTGTGATGGGAAGGCACCGCACGTAACGTAACCGCTAGACATTGAACCTCGTGGAAGAGAACGAAAAATGCATACTATGAAGAACTTTTCGAACTGTAAAGACACCAAGATATTTGAGCGGCCACAGCCAGGACACGCTCCGAAAGATCCGTGATCTAGGTATGTATATGGAGCGGTATATCGACCCTACTCCCATGCCCTCCTACTCAAATATCACTTGACGAGTTTAAAGTTTTGAGTGGTCGGTCCCGATCACGTACGAAACGAACGGGCGATTTCGTCATCGTCAAAGTTCCCACGTGGTCGTAACGTGGCGTATACTTGACCCAAGTCCATGTCACTTGAGTCACCATTCCCCCCCCCCTCTCAAGTACAATATGATTGCCAAATGCCACGCGTATTGCAAAAAATCGGATTCTTTATGATCCTGGAGTCAGGCACGGGGATTTTTATCATCATTTTCTCCGACTGATTTACAAGTGAAAGTAGGATGATTGAAGGGGACTATCCCACAGCCGACAATTATCCTTGCGTGAAGGTCTAGATCATTTAAGTTTTAGGTGTGCATGGGGATATACTTATCAATGAATCTCAATCTTTGCAGGCCTGGGAGGGAATTGGTAACTTCCCCGCCGCCCGCAATACATTGCTAGAATGCCCAGGCTTGTCGGTTGGTTGAAAAATCCCACGACCGGCGTTTTGGCTCGCCAATATGTGGGACAATACCCAGCCATTGAGTTGATAGATATCTCGACTCTCGAGCCTACTGAGTACTCGCTGAGCCCAAGTCTCAGAGTCTCACGGTTTGACGCGGAAAGGGCGCTGTGCAATTCATTTTGCCTTATCCGGCGGCAAACAAGTCTGACTGCATTATGATGTCGGGCTCGGAGAGAATTTTTTTTTTTTTTTTTTTTTCAGGGGGAGATGACCGTCATGGAACTGAAAGGCGCAGTAGAATCTAAACGGAGGCGAGAAATGTATGAGTTTGAGCTCGAGGTAGACCGGACCGGAATTGAATACTCTCAGACTAACCGCTGAATGTGCAAACTCTGAAGGGTCGCAAGGACGTCGAATATCCGTCAGTATCTATATCTGAAGCAAGTGATATTTGGGTAGGCGGCCATTTCGTTGATCCAGCCCAGACGTAAAACTACGAGCTGATTAGCCGCGCACCGTCCCCCGGGCTCATACTATATTTCACATATCAGCCGGTGGGGAGGTATAGTCATTCAAGTAGGTCCATGTCGTGACGATCGAGTTAACGTTACTCCACGGTGCGGCATAAACTCGGAAATTTCTCTAGCTAGTTCAGGCTCCAAGCCCGCCTTGATCTCGCGGTCTCGTGTCAGATAGAGACGACACTGAATCGCATGCTTCTTGACAGATGAACTGTTCTGTACAGGTAACCGGGCCCGCATGCCGCCCCTGGTCGAGACGGGGTCGGGCCGTCCTGGGCCTTGCAGTAGTTAAAATCATCGGGAGCCAGTACGTCCAAGGAAGAAAGGTCCGAGGGGTTTGATAGGTACGTGCGAGCCGTTTCCGTTGAAGATCACCATGACTGCATGCGGTTCTCTTCTACTAGAGTCGCGATCGATATATCACTATTAGTGGTCCCGGGTCCATCCTCATAGTGACAGCTTTGCAGTGTCGAAGGAAGAAGGGGGGGCTTGATAGGTACACGTTGTTACGGTTTCTGTTGAAGATCATCACTGCACGTGGGTTCTCCATTTTCGACTTGACAGCGCGATCGATATTCAGGGTGATGCATCCGAGTATCATCCGCTCGGTCATTGTTTTGTGGTAAGTATCTTGACATACCAGGGAGGATAGGTATGGGTTGCGTGACTTGTGGCAGCCAATGCCTCGCGTTAATCGTTTTTGCGCGTTCGATAGCGATTTTTTCTTCTCTCCTCAACTTGAAGAGTAAGGTGTTCTACGAACAGGGTTGCGACTTGGTGAAGGGTGTCTCAGAGCCCACGTTCGAAGTGTTACGTATATCATTAGATTCGTAACATTCTCTCTCATTACTTGACGTCGCAAGCGAGAAAGTAAGATGAGAGAGACTGGTAAATTTGGATCCGACTTTGACGGGTTGCGCGGACAGGTGAATATCACGTACTTGGGCCGAGACGTGTCCGTTGCAAACATTGTCGCTTGCACGTCTTGTATTACTTGCTTGGCATATACAACATCCTAACCCCCACTGAATATGTGCTAAAATATATATATAGTAGAGTCAGAACGGCTGTTGAGGGGAGTTTACGCAGATCAATATCAAACCGGATAGATTTGTGGGTGAAAAGACAGGGTGTGGTAACAAAAAAAAAAAGGGATAATTCATTATCAAGAGAAGTATTTAGAACAAATATGCTTTCTGGGAGATTCTCCATGGTGCACAAAGCGAAGTAACAAGCCATAGAAAAATTGCGCGGCGACCGGTCCGAAGTAATACACGTGATATTCACCTGACTCTTTCACAGCCACCCGCGAAATTCGGACCCAAATTTACCAGTCACTTTCTTGCTTGCAACGACTAGAGTGGTTAGACAGACGGTCACCAGTCTAGTATATCACACAACCACTTGTATTTGATCCTTGTCCCGATACCGGCGGCTAACTATGCCCGTGCTCGAGCTCTCCAATATCTTCTTCTCCTTTCCTGAATGTGAACTGCTACTACTCTACCGTATAAATAAGGAGTTCCTTTCCACTGTAGGTATTGTGACCCACTCCCTGAGTACTAGCAGCTTGGGGGTGCGAGACGACCTCACCTCCGTTCCGAACGCTAGTTTCAACCCGATACGCCAAGAATCAATCATTTTTCTAAAACATACATTCAAGTGAGAATTACGTTTCCGAACCGAACCCAGTCCAAAGAGAGTGTAGTCAGTTACAGTTTCCAGTGTAGTGCATGGAGACTTGGAGCTTAGAATTAGGAGCGAGGCTAGTTCAAAGGGTCCAATCCTTTGAAACACCCTATTAGCGCGGGCGAAAAAGGCTAAAAACAACCAGCCCACTCGCCGTGGGGACGATTGGTTCCGATGACGTGCAAGTCTGTCAAGAAAATCAAAGTCTGTTTCACCTATTCACTTCGGCGCGAACAGGCAAAGGCATAGAGACCAGGGCAGTTACAGTCCTGGAGTATAGCTCAGGAATACCTCTGCGTTTCGAGTAAAAACAACCGTAAAAACAACCGGTACAATGATACACCAAGAATCAACCATTCTTTTCAAAACATACATTCAAACCAGAATTATGAAGCGAACCGAGTCCAAAGAGAGGGTAGTCAATACAAAAAGCGTTCCAGTTCCAGTTCCATTAGCGTTCCAGTGCAGTGCAATAAGACCAAAAAGCAACAATCCAAGCCAGAGCTAGTTCAAAAAGAGTCCGATCCAAATCTTTGAAGAAAGCCTCTATTAGAGAGACCAAAAAAAAAAACAGTCCACTCACCAACAAGAGTTCCAGTAGAGCCAATTCCGTAGCATGCAAATGTCCGAGTACCTGTCAACAAAACCTAGTCTCTCTTACTTACTCACTTCTGCACGAACAACCAACATCAGCACCACACAGTCCGCCAAAGGGAACTTACCAACAACAACTCGTCCTCCTCGTCCACCCCGTCCTCCTCACCCTCCACACACGGATGCCTATACATCTTCATCTGCCCATCCCTCACCCTCGCTCGGCGTACGCTCGGACGCGGGAACGGCAATTCGTCCTCTGGAGTACTGAAAATCAACGCCTCGAGCTAAGAAAGGCAGTAAGAGACACAAAAACCATGCGAACAAGAGCGCAGCACCTCGTCCTCTGAATACTCATCGTCTCCGTCCCCATCCAGCGCGCTCACTCTCCCAGGCTTCCTTCCAACAGGTGGGGGAGCACGATTATTGAGGATACTCCCACTCCGAATCTTCCCCCCGCTAACAACAGGCGAAGGGGGAGCCAAGATACTCCCGCTCCTGGCTCTCTTCGTGACTGTCCCGCTCCTCGTTCGCTGAGTGACTGTCCCGCTCCGCGTCCTCCCAACAGTCACTTCATTCGTTGTGCCTTGGCTTTGGAGGACAGTCCCGCTCCTCGTCCTCCTAGTCGCAGTCTTGATCGGCAAGACGGGCGCTAGGGACGAAGCCGAAGCCGAAGAATCAAGCGAGCGCGTGCGTAAAGGCTCCGGCCTGACTTCTACAACAACAAGAGTAAGCCCTCCAAAAAGATTTCAGAGCTGCATATATGCGTTACCACAATTCAAAATCAAGCTATCCAAAGACAACTGCTCTGCTAGGTCAGGATCAGCCATCTCCACATCTCCTCCCCTCGTGGGCGGCGAAATCAACGAGTCACTGATCCACCCAGTCTCTTCTTCTTCGTCAGGCGTCGTATAACCTGCAGACATTTGGCGCTTCCTCTGCAAGGACCTCTTCAGGAGCTTGAACGGACTCGTAATAACCCCCTCCTCATCCGTGTCTGTCTCTGTATCACTCATTGGGTTATCCCGCTTGGACAACAACAGCGGGTCGATCGACCCTTGACCGTTCCTGACGAACCGGAAGGGAGTCGACACGAACTGAACGTCTGCGAACATCCCAGGAGCCCCATCGTAGAACGATAACTGTGACGGAGGCCGGTTGAAGTCCACCTCGGGGGAAGCGATGCTGAATTGGACGTCTCCGACTATGCCTGCATGATGCTTGATATCGGGATCGAGGAACGAGAAGTTTGTACGGGGAGGTGTGGGCGCAGAGGGACGGCGCCGCCTCTCTGACTGAAGCTGGACCGACTGGGGAGAAGTCGTCGTTGAGTGAGATTGTTGTGGGATAGATATATTCGGGGGGAACTTGTCCGACAAGGTGCGTTTGGGGAAACGACTCGGAGCATATAAATCTGGTACAAAGACAGGAAATGGACTCTCCAATACGCCCTTGGACTTGGACTTGGAGCGCGACCTCGATTTAGAATTAGCCTTACCCCCCACCCTATTCTCCTTCAAGTTCCTCGAGCTCGTCCTCCGAACCGACGGTACAGGCACAGGCGAGAACCTGCCCGTGTCCCCAGGTCTAGGGACACTCGAAGGGAGCTTGTACGCCAAGCTATCGCTGGACGGATTCGGGAATGGTGTCAAGGTTTCATATAGGGGTCGGGATTTTTTGGTGGTGGGTGCGGGACCGGCGGGGTTGGAGCCTGCGCGTTTGAGGTTGTGCATGGTTAGGCCAGGTTGGGGATAGAGGAAGAGGTGGTGGTGGTGTGAAGACAAGGAGGGATGTCGTGACGTCATGCAGTCTTGCTTACCGGTATTGAAGATGCTAATTTTTAGTATAGACTTGGGCGTCTGTCGTTAAATTTACACCACTGATGGAGTCGTGACCTCAGCGCTCCGGCTCACAGTACCAGGCGGGTTTGATTGCCCAGTAAGCAAATGTTCATCGTGTGGATAGGTATATGATTGGAATGATATCAAGAGTTGGAGGAGAATAGGAATATGTAAATCCTGAGTGCATTATAGAGGAAAGATGATAGCCGAAATCAAATAAAAGTCATGTTTTCTGTCGATTAACTGATGCTGCCATAGTTTAAATGGGATATGCTTACACCAAGAATGCTGTTCAACCTCCCACGTTACCGTCGCAAGTCGTTCTCGTCAACCTCGATGCAAGAAGTAAAGAAGCAAAAGCACTTTGAAGGAAGGCGACGGAGAATTGTTGTTCCATATCAAAGTTGAGTCGGAGAAATGGTGGGTAAATGCAGCGCAAAGTGTTGGTGCTAGTATTAGTACCGGCACAAGGTCTCAATAGAATGCTAGTTTGATCAGAAATTTTTGAAAAGCAGATGCTGGGTAATCGCCAAGAAATGCCTACGTGTCTAGTACGTGGACTAGATTTTCTCCGAGAACCGGTCCGACGTACCGTCGTCAAATACTACACGTCATACGCCTTTTGACTTTTTTAACATTAACGTTCACTGTCTGAAATTAGCGCGGACCCACCCAGGATGGTGGTGAACAAGAAATCGCAAATAGGACCTGCGATGGCGTCGCGTACGAGCTCGTCACAGCCTATTCTGCGTAAAAAGGTGTCTGTGTCTCCACTTGCCACGCCTCCTACGCCTACGCCTCCCACTCCTCCTCTTCTTGAACCCAACTCTAAATCTTTGTCGAAAAAATCTAAATCGAAAAAGCAGTCAGTGAAGGCGGTGAAAAAGTCGGGTTCATGGTTCTCTGACCGGGTGCTCCTCCTCTTCCTCGGGTTGTTTGTGGTATATGCGCTGCGGGTGTGCCCTACTGATTATGGGTTACACGACCCGGTGTGTTGGGGCTTGGCAAAGTACAGGGCGGGAGTAGTAGATGCATATATGGTGCCACCTGTTAGGCGGGTTCTGGGGCATCCGAGTGTGAGGCCTGTGGTGAGGATGCTGGAGCCGGCTGTGGAGAAAGGCGTGAAGGTGTTGAGGCCGGTTGCGAGGAGGGCAGCGCGGGGTATGGAAGAGGCGGGTGCATTTGTGGAGCCGCGGTACAGAGCGTACGTGAAGCCGTACGTGGATCCGATAAGCAAGTATGCGTCATCAATGTCGGCGTACACGGCCAGAGTTACGCCGTACATTCGTAAACTATACACTACAATCTCGCCGTACGTGCAAAAGGGTTATCAGCTTGGCCGGCCCCGAGTTGTTGTGGCGTATAGGGTCTGTGCGCAAAAGTTGGGAGAGTTGAGGAGGAAGTTTGTGGATCCACATGTCGGTGTGCTTTGGATCAAGGTCGTCGAGCTCAGTCGAGGGGAGATGTCTGTCCCGCCATCGACATCGACAGAACCAGCTTCAATCACTGAACAGTCGCACTCAGATCCAGCAACTGAACAAATCTCGTCTGCAGAGTCAACCAAGGATTCAGCATCGACGACGACACTCGTGCCAACATCAACCGCAGAGCTGACCAAAGAAGACCCAGTATCGACGACAACAGAAGAATATGACGAATTTCTAGCTGACCTCGGAATCGACTTTGACGTCGCCTCCGAATCAGTTTCTACCACCGCCACTTCTACTTCCTTCATACCCCCAACAGAATCCACCCGCGACGCAGCTGCCATCGCCTCTAAACGTGCTAATATAACAGCCCGCCATGCCGCCTGGGCATCCCAGCTCGACGCCCTCGCTGCCGCCCGCGCCGCCACAGTACGCGCCAACCTCTCGCGTATCCGTAGTCGCGCAGCTGCAGTCCTCTTCGGTCAGGCTATCGAAGAACAGGAAACAGATCTCGTCGGCGGCGTCCATGTCAGCAAGCTCCTCGACGGCTTCGTCGACGAAGCAGAGAAACTCGTAGGCGGACTCGAGGGGTGGTGGAAGAAGGAGCCCAAGGACGAGGATAGGCGGGAGAGGGGAGAAAAAGTTATTTTGAGAGTAGAGGAGAAGCTCGAGACTCTTGTTCGCGAGATGGGCGAGAGAGTCGAAAAGTGGGCGACACGCGTGAGGGAGGACGAGGTCAGAGAGTGCGTCGTTGCTAGTCGTGAGGTCAAGACCCTCGCAGAAAAGGCGCAGGGCGACTTGGGTTTGGATTATGCCTGGTTGGAGGACGTCACCTATGAGGATTGGCAGCGCTATCACGACTTGATGAGGGGTGCGTCTCTTTTTCTTTTCTTTTCTTTTCTTCTCTTCTAACCAAATCACAGTCTACACCGAATTTGATACCCAGATCCGTCAGTTGCAGAATAACACCCACGTCAAGCCTCTGGGCGACACCGTCCTCATCGCTCTCGAGGCCAAGCAGCATGATATGCAGGATGCTATTACTGGTTTCGTGTCCCGTATTGCGAGGATCCGTGAGGATATGGATAACCGCATGAAGCCCAATCTCGATTCGCTGTTGATGGGCAAGTCGAAGGAGCAAGTCGAGCAGGCGTTCGAGCAGGCAGAGCCCAAGTCTTCGAAGAGAAGCGTCGGCGGTGAGAAGCATGGTATGCCTGTAGCCCCCCAGGTCCCCAAGGTGAAAGAAGACGTCAAGATCCTGCCTGTTGGTGAGATGACAGAGGAGGAGGTTAGGCGCGATCCAGGAGAGTTGTAGTTTTTTTTTTATTTACTTATTGGGTTTATATGCATCACTCGTTTCATAGTCCATATTATATTGTAGTACTAGTGGTCTCCCGGCTTGCTTCTTTAGTTACACTTAAAATAAAATGTCACTTTGCTCTCGGCCCGGCTTGCCAGTGTACTTGCTCTGCGCAAGATCAGTGGGGTATGACTGCACCCTCGGTGTCCATCCCTTTCACCCAGCCTGCGACGTTCGTTCAGCGCCCGTTTATCCCGGCTACCTCCATGGGTCCAAGTCTTCCGTCATCTTACTCTACCGTCGTGCTTCTCCGCCCTAGGAACGGCCATCGCTTGCGGTCCCTTCGCATCGACTCGTACGAAATCCCATTGTGGATCCTTGAGCCCATCAAATTTCCAGACGATTATGATTTGCGAGTAGCACCGATCAAAATGAGCGACAAGGGGAAACGCAATCGGCTCCGCAGAACTATTTTTTTTGGCGGACCCTCATTCTCCGCACGATCTCCTTTCCATTGCCGTTGAACCAGATTCTTTGGTTATTAATTTTTTTGCCCCTTCCTGTGAAAGCGAGGACATTTAACTGTGAATGGTACCATTCTTGGAGTTCTTACATGCACGGATCTGGGGATAAGAATGTTCGTCGCTTGTGGGATGTCTTCTTTTCCCCCCAACGTTAATAGGGAGAATAACGAGGAGGGTTTTATGTTCGGACAGGTGATTTCTGAGTGTGTCTTTCTCTCAGATTTGCGAGTAGCTGATCTACCATCAATCAAAGGCGGCGGTACGGGGAAACAATCGGCCCCGCAGAACATTTTTTGGCGGACCCTCATCAACATTGCCCGCACGATCGACCGTCTTGTGAGAGCAAGGACATTTGGCCGTGATCCTCGGAGTGACATGCGCCAGTCTGAGAATGAGAATATCGGTCGTTTGGGGGATGTCTTCTTTTCCCCTAACGTCTATAACGCACGTTGCGGTACAAGGAGGGTTTTATGCTCCGTTTTTTTTTCCGGACAGGTGAGGTGAGGTGAGGTGAGGGATATTAATCATTGAGAGGGCAGGGTTTTTTCTTCTTCTTGGTGCATGGCTTGCTATCTCCCTCCGGGTTGCGAGCCCCGGAATCCTAACTCCGCACCCTACGAAGGAAATGAAAAACTTGGCTTGAAAACCCCATTGTACGCGGCTTGCAATTTGACTGCATATGTTCCTAAGATTCGATTCCCGTTTACGTTCCTTGGGTCGGTGATTCTTGGCCTTGGGAAGGAAATGGAATCAGAGTCGTTTGTTTCCGGAATGGTTCGTTCAACTCTTAGATTGGAGATGGCCTAGAGGTGAATTTTTTCTCCCTTGTACCATGAGAGGCAGATGATGTGCGCTCTCTGAAATTCTCATAATATCCCTTCACATGATCAATGATCTCCGCACCCCCCGGGTTTACCAATTGAAAAAAAAAAAAGAACCGTAGGACTACGTAGGTGTAATGCACTTTTTTTGTTTTGATTTGTAGCTGCGCTTCGCTTCGCTTCTGGACCTAGGGGAAGTTGGAGGGAGCTGAAGACTTGCCCGTTTCCTGGTGCGGTATCGCTTAGGCAGGACACGCTTCTTGCAAGGATCCTCCAATGGCACCTGACAGGTTTTGAAATCCAGCAAGCACGTATGTCATTCTGCAGTCATGAGGCTTTGTGCCACCTCTGGACTTGAGGGACTTGTCGGCTCGCGGGAGATGCTTTTGCACTGTTAATACATTCAAGGTTCGCGGCTCTTGATTCATTTCCAACTTGCATCAATTGCCATTCGGCTGTCCACGATCATCATTGTACCCGCTTCTTCCCGTCTCCCAGCAGAGTCAGGGGGAGAATGATTTTCTGTCCTTTTGTCCCGTTTCCTCGACCGGTGTGAATGTGCAATGTATTGGTTTCGATGAACGACACCTTCCTTATCTATTTGGCTACGGAGTAACGACACCCCTTCGCATCTCCTACTCACGCTGTCGTATTGTTCCAAACGCGCATAAGACTGAACTATCGAGGCCCCCCCCCCTTGCCGCGAACCTTCAATTTACTATTCCGTTGCCCTGTCAGTGGCGGTAACATTTATACTTCCTCCGAGTCCAGCTACCCCGTCTTCAGGTACAGCGCGCACCTAAGAAGACTGACTTGGAATAACGACTTTGCACGTCGAATCGCCGCCACTCTTCAATTGCCTGGGCCTCTGTACTTTCCTTTACCTGCGCATGACATGGCTCTACCTGAAGGAACTATTGATGATCTTCGTGCCTGACAGGGAAGACAGATTTGCTCCAGGGACAAATCACAGTTACAGTCTATCGGCCCCCCTCACCCGTCAAGATTTCATTGTTCTCTCACCGTTGTGAGGGGGTGGGTCTTGGAGCACCCTACCCAGTACCTGACAGCACGGTACCGACTTGTACGGGTAAGCATGATGGGTGGTGGGTGGCGAGTGGTGCCCGAGGTGCGCCTTTATTAAATGATTAATATGATTTGACAGGACTGGCACGCACATTTTATGAAATAAGATAACAAACCACGAAGGAACCCCCAAACGCGTGTGCGGTACCGGATTTTCACTTTGACGATCGATTGGTCAGGGCCACTGGCAGTTCGTGATCGAATTTGGGTTTGAACGTTAATTTGTACTTGACTTTTAGGTGTAAGGGCTCTGTTTTTTCCGTTAGAGCGTCCGGGTGTGGCGAGTAATTTGTAGCGGCGGTGGCGGGTCTTCGTCCATTTTTTGTTGCTAGGGAGTTCTGGTTATGCACCGGCATTGGCTGTGCTTCGCATGTGCTATCAATATCGCAGCACATGAAATACAGATGTGTACTCAATCTCTTTGAAATAAGTACGCGAATGCACCTCGAGGTTCAATCAGAAACTTGGACGTATTCTGTTATTGTGACATCCGCGTCCTTTTCTTACCTTGACGTGATGGGAAGATATACTTGGAGAGAAACTCATTTCGAGGGCGGATATCAAAACGTGGGGGGACTGCTTCGAAGCCGAAGGTGGCGGTGGTGGTGGTGGTGAGAGCGGCAATTGGAAGGGATATGCTGAGAATCCAGGTAGGCGGGTACAATGGGCAGACAGTCCAACACAGACGTACGACCCCAAACCAAAATGTTTCTTTCTCATTAGGAGAATACAAGGCTTCTTCCTTGCATTAAAATTCTTGTGGAATTTTGGGAGAACGGGGATCAAACTGTATGGTAATAGATGACCGGCATTGGGATAAAAAAAGCAGGATTTGGGTCGGGCTGAGGGAGTCTTGCTTCGGGGCTCATTCAATCATATAAGGCGGTGAAACCTTATTTACTGGTCGGCCTCGTCGGAACTCCCGGCCGACCCTACGTGATGAACTATTGTAAATACGTGAACTCTGACAATGGGTTCAACCGTTATTTTTACCTCGGGAAGGGTGTTCCTGGGGTCCCGCCGAAGGTCCGGTGAAGGTCCTGCCTTTCCATTGGTCGTGACGTGACTACCTTTCCGGATGACTTCCCGCGCGTCTCGGGGAGCAAGGCGCTCTATGATACGGGGGTTGGCAATGGCGATACGGAAGATAAGATGATCGTACTGGCTGATGAAAATTTGCTTCCGCTCGCTGAATCTGGTCCCGTTCAATGGTGAACCGACCTAAAATTAAAGGGCGTCGTTTCCTGGACGACCTCCCGTCATTGGGATGAACCGTTGGAGCGCCCTGCATTATAGGTATGAACTTCGATGCGCGATCAGTTGACCCTGTCGCTTCCCTTCGATGAGAAAGAAAGAAGGGCTGGCGGTGGATCGTAATCAATGCGATCCGAGAGGGAACTTTGGTCCATGATTCAGATGGGCAAAGCTCCTTTGAGGACCGACTCGACTCTGATGATGATCCAGGGCGAGTTGGAGACGGGACCCAGAAACCTGTTAAGGTAGCGGCTTGCACATCTTTTTTTGAGAAATAAATGTAGCTGTTTGCAAATTTGGAGCGAAAGAGTCAGAATGGGATGGAGCTGACTTCTCCGCCGTGCATACTAGAAGAGCAGAATCGTGATGGAATGATGGAACGTCTCCGGAATGGCATATGAGACCGTTGAGGGTGCAAGAGCATAGAGATTAGGCAGTGGCATTGGCACCGGTGCCCTCAAAGGTTTGGGAGTCAAACAGACGATGTCATTGTACTGTGCATCCTATCGGAACCATTTTGCCGCAACATGATGTGGTCACCAAGTCGAGCCTCGTAATATCGAGATTTGTGTAAAAAGGTCCGGTTGATGTAAGACTGTTTTCTCAACGGTGAAAACGAATGGAGAATAATCAATTGCGTCTGTCCTGGATATCATGCGACCTCAGGTAAGTTGACGTTTAAGGAGCGACTTACCCAGTCAACGTTCCGTGATAGTTGGATTATATGAACGGTAGGTACTTGGACGACCGAAGGGAATTGAAATGCGTCAGTGGCGCATTCTTCTGCTTCATACAAAGACACAGTCAAGTTCACCGGGACCGGCATTCGAGTAAAATATTGGCATTTTTGAATTTCGTTCTATCAAACCTTCTATCTGCTTATTTCCCAAGACGACCTTCTCTGGATGGACGCCCCAGGTTCAGGATCACAGAGGGGCCAGGTAATTATCGCATATGCCACAGGCGTTAAGCATGAGTTTCTTCGACTAGTCGTTACCACGCTGCGGTATCTATCTCGTTGTGATATGAATCGGCGTGTCCAACGGCGGAGGAGAGGCCTTAGACCGTAGCATCTTGACTGCATGACTACAATCAGCATCTCAACATATCAGCACTAGTACGAAGAAAGGCAATGATGATAGAAAGCTGTGTCAGATGGTGGGAATACCACGAAGGTCTCGCTTTGGTGGTTATTTACGAACGCGAGGCCCCGGGGGCCGAAGCTACCTCCCAGCAAGTGGGTCAATTCGGAATATACTTGCGTTACCAATGTTATTGATCGGACAATAGGTTCTTTACGTGGCGGTGCGTGCAGAAGGCTACTATGGCCGATTGTGGGTGCATAGTAGTTCTCGATGGTCCTCGCCAAGAGTTTCGACCGGCCTTCTGCAAAATCCGGTTATTTAATTGAATCAACTTCTAGATGTGGGCTCATTCCGACTGAGTGTGGCCGACGAAACTATATCTTAGTGGATCGCTAAGTTTCCAAATCGCTGGGTTTGTACTTGTAGGATGTTATCTTTTGTATGATTACTCGGAATCAGTCTATCATTTCTCATTAACGGGGACACAGTGAAGAAGTACAGCACTCACTTGGATCCAAATACTTGGAAAGTACGAGACAGCGAAGACGAACTTGAAGACGGATATGCAAATCATGGTAAAGCAGACGGTGAAAGGTATAGATTACAACAGATCCTCGATACAAAAAGTATCAGTAGTTAAGAGGGGTAGTAAATTGGAAACGCAGTAGGATTCCATGATGAATAACATAGACAGGTTTTAACAAAGAACAACATAACAGAAAGGTTTAAGGATCACAAGTGTGTTACCGCCTTGGAATCCAACGGCATCCCTTAAAGATTTGCGATGAGCCGACCTCGACCAAAGATGTAACACTCAACGAACCTGATGCATCAATTCCATTCTGAGCGAGAATACGGTTGTGGCGAATCAGCCGAGCCTGGTCAAAGCTAGGAGTTTTCATATAAGCCTCTCTTCAATGGCAATGGCGTCGAACTGATTGACGCACTTGACACGCTCTCTCCGCATAATTTCCATGACTTCTTGCGTACCCTGCTCGTCGAGACCTGTTCTTGAATCACCGTTTCGCAAATTCGCCTCAATGTCGAAGTCAGAGGAGCTAAGGCCGGCATGTGCCTGTTCGGTAAAGGTCGAAAGAGGAGTGTAGTGTCTCAGTTTGGGAAAGAAAGCCTTCACTCGCTCAGGAATGTGGGGCGCTAGAGAAACGCGATATCGAAAGGTCACTATAAAAGAATGGAATTAGTCTCCGCAGTCCATTGAAACATATATGAACCCACGCAAAGCCACAAGGGCGAAGAAGGCCAACACAGATAGCATGAAAAACATGGTTGGTAAAGATAAAAGTTAGATATCCAAGCCTACGTCGGAAGAGGCGACCAAGGCAGTCGTCGGTGGTGGGCGCAACAATAACAGACAGATGTCGCCGTTCGGCGACAATGCACTCATCAGGCACGTGATACTGTCACGTCACCAAAAGCAGCCTCACTCTCATAAAGTGTATCTTCTGTATCTCTTCTTGTTTTTCTGCTTCACAAACTATACTTCACTCGAAAAGTATAATTATATTTATTATGGGGTTGCAATCTACCTTATTCGACGAGCTACAGGTGCTTTATCACTACTTTCATTCTGGATCTTGATTTTATGTTGGACCTATAGAGCGAATTTTGTCCTCCATTGGATACATCACTTTTGGCAGCGTTACTAGCCGACATAGAACGCGAAAAAAATGGTAGCTTTGTTAAGCCGTCATCGACAGCCATTGCCGGCCTTCGAGTCTCACTGACTGAGCTTGCTGCTGAAGCCGAGACCTCTCAACTTTCCGAGCAATATGCAAACCTCAACTTGGGATCAGGTTATTCTGATGACACAAACAGTACACCCAGCGCATATGTGGGAGAAACTGCGACATCGAGCACTTCTGGTTCAGTATCGTCGCAGTCTTCATTTAGCTCCCCCTTAGGTTTTCTGCAAGCCGCTCTCCCGCACATCAAGTATGACTACTTAAGCAGAGCACTGTCTGATGCTCAACCTGGTGATGGAGAGATGGACATGTGGGATATTGTGGCCAGAATTCTGTCCGAAGAGCAGATACGGGAGATGGAAGAGCGGGGTCTTGACGGATTGGAGGATGCAGACGACATGGAGAAGGAGTCATCGTGGACTGCGGTTTGCTCAAAGAAGAAAGTTGTTCATCCCGGAGATTACAAGGCTACTGGGAAGAAGAAAAAGAGGAGCAAGCCGACTGCCCTTACAGATATTCGCCAGCAGCATCGATACGCACCCGTTCGATCAAATAGTCTTGACTCTCCCCGTGGCGGACCGGTACCAATACCAGACAGGTGGACCCAGCTATCATCTCTATCGACTCATGTGTCGACGTTTCTACCACCTCACGAACCTTCCTTCTTCCTCCCCTATTTCCATTCCCCGAGCTACTCTTCCCCGTATGCAGCACTCTGTTCTGCTCTTTCCACAATCAACAAGTCACACCAACCCGATATTGATGATCATATACCCGTTCTTGATACCCTACTTGACCTGTTGCTCGCAATGTACGAGCATCTAAGTTCGGAAGAGCAGTCCCGACTCAGATTGGATGCCGAACTTTGTGTCAATGCCACACAAGGAAGAGGCGATGACGCTCTTGAACTTGTCAAACTTCTCCGGGAGCTCGACACTGATGCCTCTTCCGGATATCTGGAGATGGGCGTGTATCACGCTCCTCAGTCGACAACTTCGCATCATAATATATCGACCCCTCTGAAACCACTAGAACCTCCACCCTCGCTGTCACCTCTGAAAAGACGACCTGCATCTGTGCCCCCGGCAGCAGTTCATAAACCGAGTCCGTATCAATGGCAATCTGTCAAGCGGCAGAAGAGGCTAGAACGTACTCCACCGTCACTACCTATTCACATCCCAGCTTACACGAGGGATGTCAATGGGATGAAAGTCAAGGGAAGTGGCAATGGAATCGGCAAAGGTGATAAAGATGACGTGGGGGAAATCGACCAGTATAGAAAGCGGATAAGCGAAAATATGCGGAAGAGGGATGAGATGCTCAAGGAAGCAGCATTAATGTGGCAGCGCGGAAATAGCAAAAGTAGAGGCGGAGAGGTGGCCATGTATTATGCTGAAAGGGTACGTCGATCCATTACCTCTGTGATCTGGTGTGAACACCCTTTTAGGCGCGCGAACTTCAGGAAATGGCCAAGAAAGACGCTTGGCATGTTGCCTACATGATGGTGGACGCTAGGAGGTAGAGTTATCACCTTTTGAGCGGAATCTTCACTAACTCACTATCCGTGCAGAGTTGCATCAAATGAACCTAATACTGTGGATCTGCACGGAACAACTGCCGCCGAAGCTATCTATGTTGTGAAAGAGACTTTGGAGACGATAGATATTTCTAGTATGTTGCACATCGTTCCCCGCAGGTCATAGTTTGATATTGCTCCGTGACAGCCAAGCCTTTGAAAGTTATCACGGGACGTGGTAGTCACTCTGTCAATCAAGTCAGTGTGCTAAAGCCCGCTATTCGAATGGCCCTTATAGAAAATGGATGGTCCGTCAGTTCCTGGGATGCCGGACTAATCATTCGGGGAAGATGTACTGGAACATCATAACAAACAATGGCTCTATTCCGTTCCCCCATGTTGCCGTTCAACAGCATTATATTGGTTCTCTTCGTCGCCGATATTGATAGCTAGCAATAGTAATGTTTCATGGCCACTCCTGCCCTTTCCCGATTTACGGTTTGTTTTTAGGCTTGAAATCTTGCTAGGTCCTATATTGTCGGATCCTCGCGTTTGTATCTACCATCTGTATCGTTTTTTATGTCTGTAGCTATCCCGTTGTCTTATCGTGCTATCATTTAGGTTAGATACGCTCCGTATAATTTCACAACCATTTTCAGCGATCCCCGAAGACAGCATTGAAAGCCTTCCATATGCTATCTTCTATGTCTATTGACCTCGGGTGTTGCTTTCGAGCCTCCACACGGTGTCCGCAACCCGTGATAACGAGCTAAATTCTTTGTACGAATTCTCTTGGTCCCAAGTTCCTAATGCAATGGTCTGTCATTACAGTTCGTTCCCCATGCGGATTTACCAATAATTGAAGCATGGACCGGCGGACTGTAAGGCTGGGTATCTATTCAAGACACTAGGTCGAATCTGTCAATGATTCAAATCTTCAAGACTCAGGCGATATAGCACTCCTCTCCATCCCAAAAGGCGATATGTTGATCCCCTAATGCAGAGTTGAGTCGAGTTCAAGTCCTAGAAGCTCGGATCCTTGAGCAAGCCACTGTGACTTGATACGGGGTAACGCTGCACATATTTGTACAGTATCCACATCCATCTCAGAGCTCATATGACGCGCCTTGAGCCCGTTACCTTGGCGCCCCTTCGCTTCGAGACCGCCAGGATTATCAAGGAGACGACCAGCCAGTTCGTTGAGACTCATCACAAGAGAGGAAAGTAAGGAACCATAGCAAAGCTACACACGGGATGGCAAGTGGCATATTCTTTCCGCGCCATACATTTGCGGTATGGCAGCAATTCTCACATCGGCGGCGGAGCGACTTGCAATTGGCTAGATTATTACTAAGTAGTAACGGTACACACGCACGCCACTGTTCGAGCAAATCAACGGTTTGCATGCTTGACCTCTCGATGTTACTTGTAATGCGGTGAAGACTTCCTTCGGGTGAAGTTTCTTAATGAAACCGTATGCTCGCTTGATGGTGGCAGGGATTTTACAACCGTAATAACCAGACATGGTATCGCGAGATCTGTTATCTCGATTCCATCATGAAAAGGTGGGACTGCTGCTTGAAAACGAGTGGACTGTGCCTCGGTAGTCACCTCACTAACAGCGCCTAAGGCATAGGCCTGAGCGCTGGCGCTGGCTCATTTTAGCCCGAACTTAATAAACCAGTGTCACCCCGGTATCACTTGTTGAGTTGGACTTACATGTCCCGGCTGCTGTGATCTGTAGTAGGAGCATGAGTATTGTACATGTAAGATGTGGGAGGCAATCGGATAATGCCCGCTTGAAAAGTCAATATGCATCATCGAAGATGACGAAAAATGAGATGGGATCACGACCTCGTGGTGTATTTGTCAGAGCGAACCAGAGTAGCCAAAGGTAACAGTCAAATTCAACTGGTCCCGGTATCAATGTGCATAAAAAGTACAGAATAGTTTACAGCACGTGTACAACGATATCTTTATTCTAAGCCTCAAAAGTCCGAGTCTAGACGATTATCATGCCAATACTCCGAATCTGTCGTATCATCACCTGACATGGCTTGCATATCATCTTCCCTCACCAGCTTCTTGATTTCCAACGAGCCACCTAGGCGATGTGTGGAGAATCTCTGTGGATGTTCGCGGTAGTCGATTAGAACCTGGTGCATAAAACCATGTCCGCGATCACGGGGCTCGAGTATAACGTTCCACCCCAAGAAAAGGCGAATCATGTTCTGTCTATCGGCTGTCCGGTACGGTATGATATCGGCGTCGGGATCCAGTGTATAGATGTGGGCAACAAGGCCGTCTTCGTGGGTGTAGGTCATCCCATAGGTGTGAATCATCTCGCGTGTACATCCTCGACGCATCATCTGAGTGAACTGCGAACTGTGGCGTGACCGCGCGCGATAATAGACTGTGGGTGGCTCCCAGATAGGGCGGACATACAGAGTGGTATCGGCATCGTCTTCTAATTCGCCCATCGACTCGTCTTCGTCGCTACCATAACTTTCGTATCCATCAGAATCATCATATGGGGCTGTGAACCACCGAACCACATCATCATCATAGTCATACTCCTCCTGCTCCTCCTCTTCGCAGGCATCATCTGGAAAAAGACCCTTCCAGACGTCATCCGAAATCGCTGAGGATGAGCCGTCTGTGCGCGAAAGGGGACTTGCCGCATTATGTCCAGGTCCTTTAGCCTTTATTAACGTAGATGTAACTGACTTGACGAGGAACACAGGAACCGGTCGGTCATATATCACAGCACGACAACAAGGGCATGATTTCTGACGATGCATGATATATTCCGGATCATCGATGTCCTCATCGATGTCCATATTGTCAGTCGAAGCTGGAGCTTTGCGAAACCACTCTTGTAGACATGTGAGGCAAAGGACATGACCACAAGGCGATAGACTGCAAGAATGTTAGAACAAAAATGTATAGACACGGATGACACGCACGCATAAGGTTTGAGGAGTAGTTCCATACATATCTGGCACTGAAGGCTAGTCTCAATGACATCGAGAACCTAGAGAGCAGGGGGGTTAGATCACAACGAGATATCGTAGGTAGTTACTTTACTTCTGCTTTTTGCCGCGACTTTGTCTTCAGTGTATCCAATTGCGCTTCTTGGTTCTTTATAGCCTACTAAAAGTTAAAATGGAAGTTCAGAATATTGACCACGGATGGACGCACGAGTTTCCCGGAATCCAATTCAGTCTTGAGATCCTGTATAGTCTAGAAACATGTTAGTTGAAGGCGTCACAGGTGTCGAGACAGTGAAGACTCGCCTGTTTCTGTTTCTTAATGGTCTTGTTGTTGTCATGAACAGTCTTCTTCAAATGATCAATTTCTCTCTTCATTCGCTCAAATTCAGCCATCGCCAGCGGTCCTGAATACATGACGACCTTCTTGTCACCATCCTTCTCGGAAGGAGAGTGGCGGGAACGGTCTCCGTCACATTCTCCCTCCTTCTCTTTCCTACTTCGGTAACTCGTCGAGGTCGTCGCAACACTAGAAGAGCGCGAATGTACGCCAGAAGCCTTTGGATTGCCGGTTTTCATTCGATGACCATGGTCAGGTGGGTCCTCTGCCACGACAGCGGTTTCGTTAGAAGCAGCAGGGTTCAGAGATTTTTTCTTTTTGACAGCTCCTGAAGACGACAGCACGAAAGGATCTGCTCTCGTCCTACTCCTCGAAGGTGAACGAGATTTCTTGCGACGGACGGTTGTAGTAGGGATTGATGACTCGGTGTCAGATGCTTTGCGCCGCGTAACGTCAGCTCTAAAGCGTTTGACACGCCCCGAGACATCCCGACCCAAACGATTCATTATCTTCTGCCTTGCTTCTGCCAGTCCCAAGACTAAATTTGTCACGGAAGATGTTTGTGAAAGCACAGGTACGTACTGTGTTGGAGAATACTATAGTGAGAAGAGCGTGTCTAAGGTGCTAGTGCTTTGATGTGGCGAGTTTAACGTTGCAAGCAAAGGACAGGAAACAAGGCATCAGGCTCATTGTCTTCATTCCGAGGAATTTGCCAAGCAATCGCAAGCAGCGGGTCGGCAACCGCGTGGATTAGTGTTGCCGCAACCGGCGACTCGGCACAAACTAAGTTGACGGTCCATTCTTGCCAAATTCTTGCATCTAGGCGCTCTTAAAAGGTCCGTTTCGTGGAAGCGACTGAGCATAAATTCGTCGAACGTATCTGTACTCGAAAAAGTACCAAGTATCTCAAGCTACCACAACTCCACGAAGCTTCACAAAGTCTGGAGTTCCCAAGCCAGTAACCTGATGAAGACGACAATAAGTATGATGACAAGAGGTAAGGGAAAACAATTACAGGATCCCAACCAGTAACTGCTGTAAATCCTGACGAAGTCACAGTTTGTTGAGCATATAATAGATGATCACCGCGAATGACAAAAGCCCACCATTAGTACCACAACCAGGATTAGAACCGGACGTGATATCGTTGAAACCGCCGGAGTTGGCGTATATAAGGGGGTTGATGAATCCGAGAGAAGGCTGGCCTTTGGAAAGACGATAGTCATTCAGGAGGGCAAAGATACCAGCCACCGTCTAATAATGATAGTCAATGCACTGCACAGGACGAAAGACGAGGTTTGAACACGCATACAGGAGAACTAGCGCTAGTCCCCCCGACAGAAAGTGTAGAGCCGCCGACAATGACTGCGAACCTGGTTCCTTGTGCAGCCAAATCGGGGTATGCACGTCCAGAGGTACTAGGAGGCAACGATCAACGCTACAAGCAAGACGATGCAAGCGAGGACAACGCGTACTTGTACAGTCCACTATATTTGTTCCCAAGGTCTGACACATATTCGGTGATAACATCAGCTTGATAAGATGGAATGCCAAAGTAGCGGGAGAAGCCTCCGCCAGAAAAGGATACTCCAACTTCCGGTGAGACGCCAGTGGTGCCGCCTACAGCAGTTACGCTAAAATCACCTGCTCAAAAGTGAACACTTGAGAAGGAAAAAGAGGAACAGACTAGGGGCAGCTGCATCATACAAACATTAGTGCTCAAAAAGATTGCAGAAAGACATCAAACTTACCTAGCTGGAAATGCGGGTTGAAACAGAACTTTTTTGGTTCCATCGTTGGTAAGACAATCGCCACCGCCGACACTACCTGGTTTTGAGTCACCGGTGACACTCAGTAACTGGTACAACGTACCCGAAGTCGCCGCTAGAAAAGAAGACCGTACTTCCACGGGCGCCGAGTTCAGCGAAAAGATTGCAGACACTGACAGCGTAGTCGTAAGGCACCTGTTATGGTAACAATGAGCACTGGACAAAGAATTATCTCTTAGGAAGACGGACAGTCTGTTCATCATCACCGTACGATGTGGTGAAAGTCTGTGGTACTGTGTCTTCGGCAAGGATGTAGTTGAGCCAATCCAGATAGGGCTCGTTAGTGTCGGTGGGAGTTTGGGTATCAGGATTGAAAGGAGGGGAACCGCCCGTGCTTCGGAAGGGGTGAGAAATACGAAGAACCGAATAGAAGAGAACAAACCTGTAGTAGATGTTAGGCGTAGGATATGACAGTCCTACTGTATATTGAATGTCCAAGTTGGCCTAACATGCCAAAGTGAGCGAAAGACAGTTCCTTATACAAGGTGTTACTACTCGCCTCGATACCGGGGTTACTTTGGTCATCTCCACCGTTTTTGACGGTGACCGTCTTGAACGTAGTCCCTGCTGCGTCGGTTCGGTATCTGTTAAGGAATGTCTGGGGAAAATCAGTCGGGCAATGAGATGATAAAACGGTGCAACAAACCTGGAGATCGTTCCGATTCGCATATTCGTCAAGGTATCCAGCCACACCGAGAGTGTTGCTACCGGTGGCAGAAGGGACATAATCGGAGGCTGGTTCATGACGAAGGCGGATCAATCAATCGTACCCATATAACGAAGCATATTAACGTACTGTTATACAACGCCTGTAGACATGCAATAGTGATCCTAGAGGCACAGCTACTAGGCAGAGTCGCGGAAATGTCAGCTACTTCGTCGCTGATATCGGCTTCTACGAAACTAGTAGCCCTCATGCTACGGAGCGTGCCGAAATAGGTCGTTGGAGACACGACGCCAATCGCCTGATGGAGTTCTCGAGGGAGGGAGTAGCTCAAAGTTCGCACAACATACGATGACGATTGAAGATGGTGGTAAAGACCGTACTCTGTTCCGAGCATTTGCTCAGCTTTGGAAACGGAAACCGGGATGGTGATCCATGAACCGCTGCTGGAACGGAAAGTCGCATCGGTGGGGTCGACGCCATGGTGAAGGAGCCAGGACTCAACGGCTTCAACCGAATCAGGATGAGGAGCAACAAGGGCATCAACTTCCCCTTTGGACAGATGCTTGCCATAACTGTTAGTTCGCGAATCAATCGTGAATATGAATATGACATCAAAGTTCTAAGAAAAGATGCTTACCGATTGTGATTCGGTGTGCTAACTTCGTACAAGGACGAAATCAACTCATCCACCCTATCTTGCTTGAGACCAATGCGCAGTTCAATGATACTGTCTGGGTCAGGTTTGCTGACCCACTCCCAGCCTCGAGGAACTTCAGCCCAAGAGTGCTTCTCTAGCAGGTCGTCAGTATCCCAACGCTTCGAAGCCAGTGGTGTCGAAAGACAGAGCTGAGTAAGGCCCAAAACAACGGCGGAAGACCAGAACATGGTTAAAAGCTACCCAAAGTCCAGCGGCTTCATTCATCTTCATTGTCCAGCCATTTAAAGCGTTCCCGACAGTCGCAGCATGGAATCTGTGCGGTATTATCAAGCCGTAATCAGTGAGGAACGCATGGGCTTCAGAGAAGAATAGAAGCGATTGAACCCATGACTTCGTCCGAGCACGCTGTAACAACCATCATCCACTCATCCTCCACATCAAAAGATTTCAGATTCTGACGAGACAGTCGGAGAAAGCACACTGTTGTCGTCGATAAGATTGTTCCTTTGACGCTCAACGGCCTGCTCTATGATAGGTACCATTTTGGAGCCTGTGCTCATGGTCTTTGATGAAGTCACTCCTATTCGGTTCACAATAAAAGCTTCTTCTGCTAACAAAAGAATTTGAAAACTTATAACGCTATCAGCCACTATGGGTGGTTGGCATGTGCAAATGGATTACGATGTGCAAATATCGACACAGCATGACTTTCTCTGAACCCACAAATAAAATTATTGTGCACTATTAGTTATACAATTTCACTGATTCATCAGAAAAAAACCGAAGCCAACAAGTAGCCAGATATAAACCAAAATTTGCACATCGCGATCCATGTGCACATGCCGACCACCCACAGGAGTTTCAGCTGTGTTCCATCCGATCTTAATGACTCTTGACTTCTAGCGCACTCTATGTAGCACACGAGTACTACACTGACACATGATTGCGATTACGCCTTATGGTCTTGACGCCGCCCTGTATGCAAGTTTTTAATTGATGAGAAAATGGCTGGTGCTGTCGTAGCTTCTTGTCTGATAAGGATCGGCTTGCTAGCGCAACGGGTACCGCCCGTAAGTAAAAAGATAATGCTCCCTGTCAATGTGTTGGATCTTGCCATGCTGTAGGGCTCATGGTGAAAGAGAGAAAGGGTGTATGATGCCGGTGCGTGAGAATCTAAGAGTGTTGAGGATCTGGCTTGTCCCGATAGAATCTTCTGTAGAACGGAGAAAAATGAGTGGGTTCGGATGAGCATAAGTATTTTTTTTCAGTTGCAATGTACTCACTAAATTGGCGGTGCTACTCCAGATGAGAATCATCGACGGGATTTACTGGCCGTAATAACTATCTTCGTAAGCATAGCCGCACTTTCAAGAGCTGTTTCCTAATACTTATGCTGTTCAGCTGGACACAGAATTCTCTGATAGTGGGCCGAAGGAATTCTATCGGTAAATCCATTTGCACCACTTCTGTGCGGCTTACCGAAACTGTGGGACATCCGAGTCAGTGACCAACCGAGAAAATTGCACAATTGGTCCCAGGTAGAGGAAATATTAACTGGGGCCGTGCCAGCGGAATTCAAGACGAGAAACCATACTTTCAACTACGATAGAGCTATCAGGCATCAAAATACGAGTCCGCTTAAGCTGCAGATATGCTTTTTCAGTTCAGTTGGAAGTTTGAGAAGATGTACTATTAGAAGGCAGCGTGACCGACAGTCATTGTCACATGTACCATCACACGTTGTCACACAACAACTTGCACCTCACACCGCGTTCATCCAATTTTCGCTTTTACTCCTCAGTACCACTTTACCAATCTGCATTCTCAACGCACTGATAGTTCTTAATTGAACTTATCTTTTCTCAATGCAGGAGGCGGAAGAGCAAGGTACGATGTCTTTATTCAAATGCAAGTGCCAAGTAATAATTCCTTGACTGAATGAAGATACTTGCCGTATATGCAGCGCTCCCGCTGAACCTGATCAACCACTCTTCCATCCATGCAAATGCTCAGGAACTATCCGGTATATTCACCAGGACTGGTCCGTGTTCTGGGAACAATTCAGAAGGATTAGTGCTGACTAGAAGCATAGCCTCACAACATGGCTGTCTCATAGCAAGAAAAAGACTTGCGATGTCTGCAAGCATCCCTACTCTTTCACGAAAGGTGACTTTCTCATTCCACGGGCTTCTTGTCCATCTGACTTTTCGTGCAGTGTATGCAGCGGACATGCCATCAAGATTACCGCCAGCCCTTCTTCTACGACGATTGACTCAGCAAGCCCTATTCGCATTATTATTCGCGGTGAGGGCGGTCATAGTTGCCTTGGTATGGCTCGCTGTACTCCCATGGGCGACCGTCTGGACTTGGAGGATCTGTTTCACTATCGGAGAGCTTACGTACGTATTTTATGCCTCCGGCGCAGACGTTAACTCATATTCTTGCAGTGCTTGGTATATCAGTGATAGGGAACCCCCGCCTGAGAGCGGTGCTACCATTAATCCCTTCTACTACAATATTCAACCTGATGCAAACAGATCGCCATCCCAGACCCTGCTTGGAGAAATATCAACTCATCCAGTCTGGTTGGCTCTATCTGCAGACATATTTACTGGCCAGATAATTGCTTCGATGATCGTTGTGACATTCGTGGCTATATTCCTGTTACGGGAGTGGATATCCCAAAATGCAAGACCCGGTGTGTTCGACGAGGAGGAGCTACCTGTGCCAGAGGAAAGACCACCAGGGGTGGAACTACCAGCTAATCTGCCACAGCCACTTCAGCCACCTATCGTTCCTGTGATAGAACAGCAGCGTAATAGACTGGCTCTCGCACAGCGGCAGGCCGATGCGGTAAGGGCTTATGAAGCGATGCGAGCTATGCAAGGGACGAATGGTCACGTCGTAGGAGAGGGAAGAAATCACGGGAGAACGCCTTTGGAACTTTCTCCACGTCGGGAGAGGCCACAGGATGATGACGGTGCCGAATCTTCTCGTGAAACGAGGAGGCAACGGGGCATGGAAGATGAAGAGAAAAACCGCGAACGTGAACATGCAAAGCGACGAAAGCAGCATCGCGCTTTCTCTCGACGGCTACAAACTGCTCGTTTGTCTCGAAGGGAGGCGGAGCAAAATGGCGAAGACGATGCTCTCGCGTATTCCCCAGAACCTACAAATGACCCGCTGTGGCTGCCAGAGTTCTTCACCGCTTCCCCTGGTTCTAGTCAGCGAGCAGGTCCTTCGCAGTCGGGTCCTTCATCTTCGTCTTCGTCATCATCCTCTCCTTTCCCTCCAGTTGCCCTGCAGCCTCCGGCGGAGCCCATACCGTTCTCACTCAATTTACCTTCCACGCCTGGAACTTCAGACGCACCATCGACTTCATTCCGGCGACCGCCTCTGCCTAACACGATTCTGCCGAGCTCTGGTCCATCTTCTCCGCTACATTCGACACCTCTTGCGTCACCGGGCCTGGCCACTTATCGGGCTCCCGAAGATTTTAGTGTCGACGAAGACCCACCTCCAGGATACTTTGATGGTTCGGAGCAGGATCGTGCTTTTCAAGCTGAGCAAAGAGCTGAGATGGCAAGGTACTTCTCGAGTGAAGAGGGCGCACCACAACAGGTTGAAGAGTTCGAGGAAGAGGAGGAAGAGGAGGAAGAAGTCGAAGGGGATGAATACGGTGTCGAGGATGAAGATCAAGATGTTCCTGGTGATGGCCAAGTGCTCGAGGTTGCTGCTCCTGCTGCGCCGGTTCTTGATGTCGCTAACCAACCACCGGATGCCGCAATGGCAGCTGGACTGGGTGACGACTTAGAAGGAAACGCCGATGATGACATGGAAGGCGCTCTGGAAGGTGGGTGGTTTTTTAGCTGCAATAACATCTTTCTCTCATATGCACCACCATTTCAGCCATTGGCATGAGAGGTCCTTTTCATACGGTCCTCCAAAATGTGCGTCTTTTTGAGTTATTCGGTGTGAACGTCATTCAACAACCCTCAGGCCACTCTTATGATGTTTGTTCTCGACGCCGCAATTGTTGTGGGCGTCTTGGCCCCCTTTACAGTCGGGAAGTCTACTTTGTTGCTATCGGTATGCTGGTATTTAAAGATGTTGATCCTTATAGACTGAATTTTCCCAAACACAGCTGGATCCCCGCCGTTTCCTTCAAATACTTCACCTTCCTATCCGTGCTATTCGACTGTTGACTGACCCTATTGTCGACACAGTTGCTTATATCATCAGCGAAATTATCTTCCCGCAGTACTTGATCGTGGGACGCGGACTGTTTGATTTGATCTTGCTCGGCATTCTGCTCTTTGTCACGACAATTTTCGGTCGCGACAGAGTCGACCAGACGAGTAGGGCTGCTGTGGCATTTGTAAGCCGCATTGCAAAGCACCATTGATTTCTTATACTGATGCTAGTTTTCAGTATCACCGAGCTGTCAATGCTTCTGACATGTTTCTTCCGTGGATATCCATGTCGTCTAACGCTACCTCTTTGGAGCCAACGTCCACAATTTCCATTCTCGACCAATTGAAGGCTGACACAATAGAACAGTTTGAGCCTTCTTTTGCTGCCTTCGGTAAAGAAGTTAGACTTTCGGCTGAACAATTCTGTGATTGGTGGACAGATATCGCTCTGGGTCACGGTTCAACTGAAAGAGCCTCCGCTATCATCTTGGGATATGCAATGGTTGCTCTGATTGTTGCTGTCTACGTCCATCTACTTGCCATGGGAAACAGAGAGGCGGGTCGGTCCGTGAAAAGTGCTTTCAGACAGCATCTCCTTGTCGTCAAGGTCGGTAGTGTTGTGTACGTCTATAAGTTTTGTCTTATTTCATCTCTAGGTTGCGGCCTTCATTTTCATTGAATTGGCGCTTTTCCCGCTCGGGTGTGGTGCCGTTCTTGACCTCTGTGCTATTTGGTTCTTTTCTGGTTCCAATCTCGCCAGTCGTACTCTGTTCCTCTATCAAGCTCCGATGACTGCCATGTTCTATCACTGGGTTGCCGGGACGATGTTCATGTAAGCGTGTTTATACTTTACTTTAGTCTTTGCATTCAAGATCTGATGTTCTCTAGGTATTCCTTTGCCGTTTTACTGTCGGGATGTAGAAGTGTTATGCGATCCGGTGCGATGTGGTTCGTTAAAGATCCCCAAGACCAAAACTCGCACCCGATACGGGATATTCTTGACCGATCAACAATCACACAGCTGCGGAAGATTTTCGTCAGCGCAATCATGTATTCCGTTGTGGTTCTTTGTACCGTGGCCAGTGCTTCTGCGCTATTTGACATTGGTAGTAAAACCATTTTACCTTTCCGATGGAAGAATAGGTTCGTCTGCGTGCAGTTATCTGATTTTCCTGGCCTGACTGTTCCGTTTAGACAACCGCTATCCAAGGTACCCATCGACCTACTGTTCCTTCACTTGGTCTTGCCATATACTATGCACTATTTCCGGCCCCGGAAAGGTGTCAAGAAGCTGGTGACTGTAGTTTGGCAATTCCTGGCGCGTCAACTCCGTTTGACTTCTTACTTTTTTGGTGGTCGATATCCGCTCGAAGAGGTGTCACCTACCAAATGGTCGTTGAAATCATTATTCTTCTCGAAATCGTTGTTCGTGGACCCCACGGCCAAGGCTGATGGCTCGTTTCGGCGAGTACCGGCCACTGATAGCATCGCGCTTCCAAAAGATGTCGGTGCTACTGCTGCTGTCGATGAACGTGGCAATCCTATCGATGAACGAGCGGAGAGGTTGATCACGATACAGAACTTGGAAGCTTTGAAGGCCAAGCACCAGATCAGAGATGATTATATGGTGGTATATCTTCCCCCAAATTTCCGTAGGCGAATCTTTATATTTGTTGCCGTGCTATGGGTCATTAGTGCCTTGTCACTTGGAGTCCTGGTTGCCCTTCCAATAGCGCTTGGGCGGCGCTTCTTTGGGCTTTTTGTTGCGGAGGATGTTCACGATGGCTATTCTCTTATCATTGGGTTCTATTTGCTCTGGGGCTGCTACCTTGTTGGAAAGGCGATTGACCGTCTGGATAAACGTCGCCAGCGAAGAGGCGTTGATGGCCCTCGTGCCGATTTGTGGATGTTGGTTGTTAAGCGTGGATTGCTATGGTCTGCGAAGATATCTTACATGACGTTGTTCCTGGGCATAGTGATTCCTACCCTCGTTGCGCTCGCCGTTGACCTATACGTGATTCTACCTATTCGCTTGGGTCTTGATCCTACTCTTTCGCCAACAATTCGAATTGTGGATGAATGGGCGCTTGGGTTGCTTTATGTTAAAATTGGGCTGTATGTGCATAGGATGCAACCCCGAGGCCGCATAGCCAGGGGAATTGATCTTGTATGTGATGCCGACGTCCTTTGGACTCCATTACTGATCTATGTCTTTCGTAGATTTCACATAACGGTTGGACTCATCCAGATCCTGTCAGTGCGACAAAGGAAGTCATCGCCCCCGTCACTGCGGGTCTTCTTGGCATGATTGTCTTGCCTGGACTGTTGTTTACGATACTGCGCCACTTCCTGCCTTTCCTCCCGGTGAACGACAAATTCATCTGTTAGGTTCATTTCACTGCTTTTAGGACCTGTCGTTGATATTCTGTTTTAGTCATCCACGTCTATCCCGCGATCTTTATTGTCGCGGCCTCTTCTAGGTCAGCGTTGCTCTCTATGGATTTGCTATCGTCTTGGTCCCAAAGTATACGAGATAAGGAGTTTTTGGTAGAGATGCGTTTGCGGAACCATGATCAAGATGCGGTGGAGGAGGAACCAATAAACATTAATCATTCCACAGAGTCGGAATAAGTAGTAGTAACCTTTCACCTTTTGATCTACAGTAGCATTGTATACAAAGCCCATCACCCTACTTTTGATGTACTTATTGCATAGAACAGCATGATAATTCTTCTCGACTTTAGTGACATTCCTTTGATGCGATAGACGCGTGATGTCATGTCCCCCTCTTCACGTGGCGGTATTTTCGGCCGACGTTTGGATCTTGAATCTTGATTGCAATTTTCATTCGTGACTTGACTCGAACCCTCATCACCTTTCTATCTGAATCTTCACAATGTCTGCAAAGTCTGGACGAGTCTTGCTTGCGTACTCTGGAGGCCTTGGTATGTAGCGATGGTTGCCATCCTCCTTTCTGGTGATTGTAATGATGCTCACGAACAGATACTTCATGCATCCTTGCTTGGTTGATTGAGCAGGGATATGAAGTCTACGCTTTTATGGCTGATGTTGGTCAAGAAGAGGCACGTCTTATTTTTTGTTCATTGCCGATGCTGATCCTGCAATATTTGAAACAGGATTTCGCCGCGGCAGAGAAAAAGGCCCTCAAAGTCGGGGCGAAAAAGTTCTTTCTGGAGGTATGAGCCATCGGGAATATCTGATGATTTTGTTGATTCAATTCCGTGCAGGATATGAAACGTGAATTCGTTACTGAACTGATTTATCCTGCAGTCCAAGCCAATTGTATTTACGAGGTAAGCACTGGTTCTATGATATCATCGAAGATGTTAGACAGACGGGATGTAGAATGTATACCTCCTCGGTACCTCACTCGCTCGTCCTGTCATTGCTCGTGGGATGATTGCCGTCGCTGAGCGAGAAGGTTGCGAGTGAGTAGGAACTCAAGTTGCGCATTCCTATCTTGTCTCATCGTATGATCTCTTCAGTTTTGTTTCTCATGGATGCACCGGAAAAGGAAACGACCAAGTTCGTTTCGAGCTGGCATTCTATGGCCTCAAACCTGACATCAAGGTCATCGCACCTTGGCGAATTCCTGGTGCGATCTCCTGAACTAAGCAATTGTTACGAGACTAACATGCCTTCCCTTTTTGACAGAATTCTACAACCGATTCGCGGGTCGCCAAGCCCTGCTAGCGTATGCTGCTGAGATGTCCATCCCCGTCACCCAAACGACCGCCAAACCATGGTCGACGGATGAGAACCTGTTCCACATTTCCTACGAGGCCGGTATCCTTGAGGACCCCAATACGACACCCCCCGCCGACATGTGGAAGCTCACCACGGCCCCCGAAAGTGCACCAGAGAACCCTGAGCGCCTAACCATCGAGTTCAAGGCTGGTCTCCCAGTAAAAGTCAATGTCGCCGACGGCAAGACATACACAGACCCCGTGGAGATTTTCCTCGCCCTCAACGCACTCGGAAGGAAGCACGGCGTGGGAAGGATCGATATTGTCGAGAACAGATTCATTGGTGTCAAATCTCGTGGATGTTACGAATCTCCCGGGGCTACCATCCTTCGAGCAGCTCACGTCGACCTTGAGGGTCTTACCCTTGACAGGAATGTCCGTGCCTTGAGGGACCAATTTGTGACGGTTGAGTTCAGTCGCATCTTGTACAACGGTCATTTCTTCACCCCAGAGAGGGAGTTCATCACCAGTACTATTCCTGCGAGTCAGAGGACCGTCAACGGCCTCGTTAGGCTCAAGTTGTATAAGGGTGGCGTTGTCATTGAAGGCCGAGAGAGCCCGGAGGTAAGACATCTAAACAGCAACAGAACTTCCGATCTGACAAGCATTCAGGGTCTTTACGATGAACAGCAGTCGTCTATGGATGAGATGGGTGGCTTCGAGCCAACGGACACTACTGGTTTCATTCAGATCGAGTCGATCCGAATCAAAAAGTACGTCTTATCTATACACTCTAATCATTAAATGCTAATCCGTCTATTAGATGGGCTCAAGCCAACTTGAGGAAAGGACAAGCCGGTGTCACGCCCGAAGATGTGTACGGTAGTCGTGTGTAGATTAATGTACTGCAGAACCCTCTCGAAATCCTACAGTTCTCTACTTTTGGTTGTTTTGCTGCGTCAGAATTCTACGTCGAATACAATAGAATTATTCCAGGTGACGAGTCTGATGTCTATAACAATAAAACAGGTCAGAGGCGTTCAAGGAGTGTGACGCGAAGGGCCGTGGCCTCTGGAAGGTGCGGAGCCGTATGCTGGCCATCCTATTGACAGGACATAGCGAATGACGGCGGCCTTCAGTAGAGCGACGAGCTCGAGGTGAAGCGGAATGAGGCAGCACTACCAACGAGGATTAGCCCTTCATGGTAATGGCAGAACCTTGCATGTGAGGTGGAGCGGCCCGCGATCTGTGAATATCTATCTGATACTGGGGCTGCAACATGACATTGGCGGAAGGAGTTGGGGGTAATTCGGCAGGATCTTTGCCCTTGCTGCTGGGGAGTACGACATCGACTTTAGTGCGCGTCGGCACCTGAATCGGGGGGTAATGAAGAGTTGGACGTTTTCTAAAGCGTTGCTTGTTTTTGTCTGGAATCAGATGTCGTGATTCTTTTCGCTTTCGAGGATCACGGGGGCGCAGCCAAGGCTCATGGTGGCCAACAAGAGTTTCGTGCTCCCATTGAATGGCAAAAGCAGCGCGAAATGTTTGTGGATCAATGTAGCCACTTGAGTCACCGGTGGTTAAGATCTCGCCAGTAGGATGGGCGTAGAACGACACGCCGAATCTTGTGGCCACAGACGCGTTGATGACGACCACAACTGGCGAGGAAGAGTCTGTGAAAAGTGTCAGATTGCTGAAGACGCGTAGGTGGTGTAACACATACGTCCTGAACGTAGTCCGTAGTGGTCGGGAATGTCTTGCTTGAGATGAATGAACGAATGCCCCGCCTTGATGCCTTCCGTGCCTGTGGACACAGAGAATAGACTCATGAGCACGAGTAATGAAGATATCAGGCTTACGGATGGTCCGCCAATCCTCTCTAGTAGTGAGATAAAAGAGCTGGGAAAACGGCAACGCCATTGAGTCCCACGCAGTCTTCGCAGAAGAAGCAAACTTTTTGGCACCGGGATGCACCCACTGGAAACCTTGAACAATAGCAGCAGACGTAGATACATTTTTGCTCACCGGAATGGAATGATGCCCGCTAACCCTGACCCAAACCTTTGTTCTGTGGGTATTATATTCCTCCTTAATTTGAATGCGCTCTCTAGTATCCATCTCTGCCAGTTCTCGAATGCTCTCCAATGTAAATCCGTCATATCTTGGATTGGACAACTAGTAAAGCATTGTTCAGCAACAGCAAGCCAACCTTATAGGAAATGTAACCTACAATATCTGAAACCGCCACATAACCATCCGGCTCAATGAGCACTTCGTGGTGTCTAGCGCCGTGTCGCAAAAGCCACGTAAGATCCTTGAATGCGAATGCCTTTCCTTCCTCCACGACGGGATCCGGGTGCCAAACGTTCTTCCTGATGGCTGCAACAAAACGCCCATCTCAGTTCGCTCCACGAGTGACAAGACAACAAAAGGGCCGCACCGAAAGGGAAGCGAGGCCGTGATAATTTTGAAAGAAGAAGCGAAGTCGAGCTGAAGTGTCGTCTTTGGAATGATGGTTGCAGGGAAAAAAGACGTCCCAGAAAGCGCATGAGAAATCAGCACAGCGTCGAAGAAATTTTTGCAGAGGCCCGGCGTCATGAACAGGGCATGGTGAGGACAGGTCGCGGACGGTCGTTGGTAGTAGTACTCGGGAAAAGTACTAGCGGGACATGATGGCCCGCGACCAAGTGACGTTTTTGGTTGAAAAATTCGGGAGGTCACGGTGACGCGCTGGCACGCGTCCCATGTACCTTATTCCCACCTCGCCTTGATAATTTGCTATATACTTCTAAAGATACTCTGTATTATACTCCACAACCGACCTTTATTTTTACGACTTTCGTCAGTCCAAAAATCTGCGTGAATAATCTTAGCTCTCACATTGGCTGTCGGCAATAACATCCGCACCCTGTGCCTCGTGGTACGGATAAAACATAAAAAAGACAACATCCTATACACCATACAGCGCACTACACCAATGAATAACTAAATATCGTCCGAGATCGTCTATCCCTATATGAATACATATCATATCTTCATCTTCTTTGCATTTCTTGCCTCCAGCGCGCCTCGTCCCTCCGCGTGATCTATCTCTAGCTCAAGATCACGGAGCCACTTCCCTCCCTCAGCTCCTTCAAATAACCACACATGGCTATGGCCACATATCATCAGCTATCGAAACGATGTAACATGGGAAAGAGCCAAAAATACCTGTCACCGACCCTCTCAGGCTCTTCTATATCTGGCGGCCCCATCGACGGTCGCTTCTTCATGTTTCGCGACGTCAATGTTCGAGGAGTCGGCAGCAACGGAGGAAGCTCCCAATCTAGCTCAGAACAAAGGTGATTGATGATCGTATCGGCGTTACCCAAAAGCACAATCTATATGCAGCACTCATTGTAAGCTCGCCGGTGCAACAGAAGGCAACGCTTACGTCTGGATTTATATGTTTGATAGGAGTCTTGTTGATAAGGATCTGTTCGTTTCATTCGTCATCTCCCGCTTCAAACCTTTTCAGCATCACGTACTTGTGGAACAGAATGGGGAATGTGTGCTATGAAAAAGGTTAGTATCAATTACCGAGATGTATGGAAGAGGGTACACACATAATAAATCGGCAACTGGTGACACCTTCAAAGAGGTTCCAATGACGAGCAATAAATCCAGCTGTGTCCGATCAGCTTCAACTGCATGGTCAAACTGGTCAGACAGTTTCTCCCCAAAGAATGTGATGTCAGGCTAATATGCGGATTCAATATACGGGACCAAAGAAGACACAAAGTTGTGCACCTTCATGATGCCCGGGGGATATTCTGGACCATCACTCTCATCCGAAACATCGCTATCCCACTGCCCCTTGGCCTTCTTCTTACTAGTCTTCCTCTTCTTCTTCTTCTTGGGGGACAATATTGAGGGGTTGCACACCGGGCACAGAGGAACTTTTTTCTTCATGATCTCGGCCTCAATTGCTGTTCCGGGTACCTTCCTTCGGCATTCAAGGCAGCTAGCCGTGGCAAAAGAGCCATGACATTGCAGAACGTTTTGCACGCCTGCTTTTGTTTCTAGGGTGTCAATGTTTTGGGTATAGTTCTGAAGAGAAATTAGCCAGATATGCATAAAATGTAAAGCCGGTTTTACACGAAGGAGCTATTGCGATAAATTTAAGAGCCGAGACGAACACTCAACTGCAGGAAACTACTCACTTTGCCTTTGTCTTCTATGAGCTTGATGAAGCGATGACATGGCGAGGGGACGAAATTGGCTGGGTATATCTGACTATGAAACGTACGTGTTAAGAGGTTTTCATAAACGAGAACGATGGATGAACCTAGCAAAAGAACTATACACTGTGGTTCAGGACCTTGGGGTGACAAAGAAAACATAGAAAACGACACACTAAAAAACTTGAAAACGTTTAGTACAACTTGCGTGCGAAGGAACAAGACACGAATGTCCACACCATTCGGAAACTCTCGAAAGTATTTGACATCGAACCTAAGACGACATGAGACAGTGCTCGTTCGGATGCACCATTTACGTACATCTGTTGCGGATCGTCCAGCTTGTATTCTCCAAGCGATGCGTACAACCCGTTTCTCGATCGGAAATCTGGGATGCCACACGAAACACCTGTGTAACCGAGATGAACGTCATGGACCAGAGTTGAGCAAAGGTTGAATTACTTACTTATTCCTGCTCCGGTCAAGATGAGTATTCTCTTGCTGTTGCGTATAAGATTAACAGCATCTTTGATGGTGTTGTACTCCGGCAGCTTATCCCGATTACGGAGCCTGTACGTGAATGAGATGACGTTCATCACTTTTCGGGTCAAAGTAGACCAAGACCTACTCTCGTGACATTGCCACACGGAGGAAGTACAGGAGTGCTCTCTGACTGACATTCTTTAATTCCGGGACCTACAAGCGACATGAGATGGGTGTAGTCATTCATTCAAAACAAACCGTACGAGATCAATTCCAAAAGCAAGTAGAAGCTGTGGAATAGGTATGCGCTGCGTATTGACAAGCCTGTCAATGAAAACAGCCATTCCTATACAATGAGTTTAGACTTGTACAAATTCCCAAGGTTGATAGAAGACTGTCGTTCGGACACATGTCCGCCACGCCAAGTTCAGCGGGATGGTCCGGGACAACGCTAATTAAAATGGCACCAAAGTAAAACTACTCACCGCGTTCCTTCAAAAGAACGAGGAATTCTCGTCTCTCTTTTTGACTCCAAATCTGACGACCTGGCCACAAATGGTCAAGTCAAAGTGCGCCACACACCAAAACACAGTGTATGGAGGTGTAATTACCTTCATCCATAGAATAGAGAGCGGAAATATCGAGTTCATAGAGGGCATCGATATCTATCGTTGACAGGTCATTCCCATCGTGTATGTCACGATGGGCTCCGGCACTAGACTCGTCTTGTCCTTCGAGACGCTCTTGTAGAAGCTGGAGTAACTCCACCAAGGTTTCGGGGTTAATATCGATGTCTTCAGCAGCATCTAGGAAAGCCTTGAGCTGGAGAACACACAGATCCACCGGGGACGCGTCAGGCGTCGTCGAAGAAGCAATCCCTGATACTAGCAAGGGTCGGTCTGGGTGATAATCTAATCTGGGAACTACTGATGAGGTAGCATGGTTAGCGGCGGTCTCGAAGGAATAATTCATGTGCAGGAATATGTTCCAGGGTCTTCGGAGGAGATGGTGGAAGGAGGATAAGGTACGTTTGCTGCATTTGTTTGGCAAGCGATCAGCTTGCAAATAAGTTTTCAATTGCCAGTAACCAAATCAATTGAATGCTTTGCCTGGGGCCGGCGTCGAACATGGCAGGCTGGGCGTGCTCTGGATGGCTTAGCTTGCTATAAGAGACCAATACTGCGACTCTGCGTTCGCTACTAAAGGTTTCTTCCCACACATCTTGCTTGATCTTCGCCGGCCTCTTACAGTTTCGTACAACTGTTCGTATCAACTCATTCTAGAAAAGAGGTCCCCGCATCTGTTGCAGCGTCTATCTCAGCTTTCTCTCGTTTATAATATTCCCTGTTCGTCCAGGTGGCGGCGTACCTACAAGAAGACGTATACTTGGCAATCTAATGGCGACCTCATTCTATACATTCAACTCTTCTGGAACTAGTATCAACGTAGGCCACGTCATTATCCGATTTAGAGCATTTTATTCATTGTGGACGATGTAGTACCCATGGCCTGAAGGTCTCACAGGAATTGAGCGGATTGTTCTAGCTTCCCAAGGCGACCTTCAACGCGTACTCAGGTGAGCTCTCTTCCGGCATTTCCCGCTTCCTCCATAATGATTGGAGATTTTCCTTTCCCACGTTGTACGTTTTCGCTAACACATGTCCCTAGTGCCTTCTTCGCGCGCTCCATTCAAATCGTCCCTGTATATTCCTATACCCAATTCACCTTAGATCCCGACCTTCCAAAGGTCATGCTCGAGCTTCCAAGCTCCAAAGTCATAGACTCCGCTTCCCCTGAATCTCCAATAACCCAAATGCGGAAGGTCTTTCTACGATGCTCTGGAAAGACCGTATGTACCGCAACCTCCACTATTCGCATGGCATCCCCGCATGCTGCCAATCTCATTCTTGTAGATAAATACCCGATTGGACAGACGTTCCGCATGTTGGGGCAACAACCCGCTTTTGAACTCTTGTCTGTGGAATTTGGTAGAGCACCGAAATTCACGGATAAAGAGAGGTATGCTGATGTCGAAGGAGAGCAGCTATGGAGAAAATATCGCCTGTCCGTGGAAGGCTTCGAGGCGGATATTTTGGAGGTGTTTCCCTCCCGTGACATGTTTCGTCGCGGGACAGACTGGTTATTTGATTCACCAGAATCTGTTCCCAGGTCCGCATTTTGCGCCCTTTCGCAGATGTAGTTAATTTCATTCTTTTCATAGCACTTTTCATGGTGCTTGTTGCCATTAGCTCTGTATTTACTAGCATATCAGTGGACTTCGTCTAATTAGTATGGTATAGATTAGATCAATAGCATTGTAAATACTAGTGGCTTGTTTCATTAGCTCACTACTCCGTACGCACATCTCACCTTCCCAAATGAATAAACAAAATAAATGTGTATCAGGCCTGTCGCCTCGGAAAATGTAGATGGCCAATCCCATTCCGGGGTAAATGTTTCAATATACTTCCCACCATTCCCTCCATCTTCGCACCATTCTCAATCGTGACCAACAGTCCGTGCAATAGAGTTCTTCCCGTCTTCTCCCGTCCATCTCCCTTCGTTTCTTCATACGGCCCCTCTCCACCCTCGGGATATACCCAGAACATAACCCCCGACTGCAATCTCTGCGTATCAGGATTTATCATCCCGTGGCGTAGAACATATTGTGCAATTGCCCTTCCTTCGTCCGCAGTAGACACCTCGTCCAACTCGAAAGTCGTTAGCATGGCGGAAATGAGGTTCAATGCCGGCGGACTGGACGAAATGTCGGATGGACTGGTAGATGTGGCGGTAGCGTTTGGCCATCCAGCGGGTAATTGAGAGCTGATGTTATGCACCATATTACTGCCAGTAAAGAATAAGCTTCTGAAATACAGCTCGATAGTGATGCAATGCTTACTTTTAGTTATTTTGATAGAGGACTTCAAATTGTAACAGGCTTGTGGGGCATACAAGTTCAGGCAATATTGGAGCGCAGGAGTGTTGTGTCTTATAAATGAATTATGGAAGCGTCGGGAACGCCACGGTCATTATGTGATGGGTGAGATACTCATTCCAGTGTTGGCGCTGGTGTCACTCCAGGCCTTTCGGGTATCTCGAAATCGCAACGAATTAATCTCAATCGAGACCGATATCAAAATATAAACGACATCAATGCGTCATCTCCTCACTCGAGATCAAAAATGAGATATCAAAATCTCGGCGATAAGCCATCAAATCACGTACTGTACTTGATAGTTTTCAGTATTCACTGCCTCGTCTGCCTTACGCAGACGACGATCGTCTTTAGTAAGATTCAGCGATATGTCTGATTAATCAAATGTGACATTCAACAGTAGTGATACAGGTTTGGGGGTGCCCTAATAGTCATCAAAGCAATGTGCTGACATGTTACACAACGAAGGCCTATAAAACAGTGAGATAGAGGAGAAGCGACGCGAAACAGATACATACCCCGTTGACACGAATGTTTTGTCCATTTACCCATTGTGCCGCTGGGCTCGCGAGGAACGAAACCACAGGAGCAATCTCCTCAGGCTGACCGAGCTTGTTGTTAGGGTTTTGGGAGGCGATCATGTCGATCACCTTTTGGGGCTTGCCAGCACGGAACAGGTCGGTGTCGACGGGTCCTGGTGAGATAGTGTTGACGGTCATGCCCCGAGCACCGAGATCCTTGGCGAGGACACGCGATGCTTGCTCGATGGCACCCTTTGACATAACGTAGCATAGGGCGTTGGGGAGAACAGCTGTAAGGGTCGGTTAGCTGTAGCATATTGTGCGAGATGACAAGGCTTACCGGAGGCAGCAGTCAAGGAGGAAGAAAAGAAGACAATGCGTCCACCGGCTGTGAAATCAATCAGAAATTGATGATTGGGAATGACATCAAGAGAACGTACGAGAAGAGAGGACTTGGGAGGCTGCCTTTGCCAAAAACAAAGGCCCTTTCACATTGGCATCGATATGATTATCAAAGAACTTCTCGTCGACGTCAGCGAGAGGCTTGCTGCCCATGATTCCGGCATTGAGGACGAGGATATCAAGCTTTCCGAATGCCTTGACGGTCTCGTCCAACAGATGCTTTCCACCGGCAATGGATGATACATCGGCCTGAATTGCAACGGCGTCACCTTTACCCCTTGACTTGATTTCAGATACGAGCTCTTGAGCAGGCTTTGCGCCGTTGACATCTAGGTAGATGGTGAGATACAGTGCTTGCGATGCATGGCTGATAAGACTCACAGTTAATGACAACGCTGGCACCGTCATCTGAAAGACGCTTGGCGATGGCAGCACCGATACCGCGAGACGATCCCGTCACGAGCGCGACTTTGCCTGCACGATGTCAAGGTCAGAGTATTGCATGCACACATCGTCGTGAAAGCCTACCAGAGAGCGAGGTTGTGAAGGTAGAGGAAGATGCCATTGTATTGAGTGCTGATCTAGCGATAAGGGATGTTGACTTGGTGGTGGGAGGATGAGATGTCCGGAATAGGCGATGAAGAAGGCGTTTTGAATGAGCCAGTTTAAATTTGTTGGGTGTTGTTGTCTGATTGTATGGCCTTTATAGCATTCAAAATTCCCATTGACCGCGTCATTTCGATTCATTAGTCAGGCATCCACAAATATACTCGGTGGATGCCTCTCCAGGCGGCAAATAGTGGAGGGGACAGTGAGGTGACCCACTCATTACCCGATGTCATGGTGGTGGCAGTGAGAGGGGGGACTTTCGCCGGGCCGGGGGGATTTCGGGGGGTGGGAGAAAGCTATACTCAACCTGAAGCTATGGTATCTCAAAAGCTGATTTAATAATATTGATACTCTACTGAAGGTAAGCCTTATTTTATATCACAAAGTCCGACAGAAATGCTTGTTTTGATTTCAGTACCGCTACATATGCTTGAAGCAAAGAATGCTATTACCCCTCGTGGATGTCCACCAGGATCCCGCAGAAAACCTCTTCGGTTTCTAAATTTAATGACCGGCACGGAAGTACTTGCATCTGCGCAAGAGATATTCCTTCGGCCACGGTAATATTATTATCTCCGCCCAAAGCGGAATTGCGAAGAAATGCTGCCCGGTCAAGTCGTGCCAGGGGGAAAGGTTCCTCAATCTGTACACCCCAGGTCTCTCCTCCACCCTTGCCTTCAAGTATATTTCTTCCCCCGGCGCTATCGTCTTGATGTCCTGCGGCCGTTAGACCATAGGCAACGGACTTATCAACAGCGACTTTCCACGCATCCAGTAATCCCAGCTCATCGATCAAATTCTGATCTGCCGGTGTGATGGCATTGAAGTCGCCCATAATGATACCCGAGCCTGCTGCGCGAAGGTAGTCGCCAGAAATGATGAGTTGGGTGGGTCGGAAAGGGGGATTGATGACTAACGAATCAAGATGGACATTGATAACACGAAAAAGTTTTGATGGGTGTGATGGTGAATGCAGGTGGATGTCGGCATCACGATTCATGTGCGAGCGGTACGGGATACGATAGACAGTAATAGGTGTGAAGGATACGTGTCCTTTATGCAACAAGGTGATGCTTTCAAATGAGTGGCTGTTACTGCCATGCGTCCTTCAGCAACTGGTATCGATGTCAGTCAAATAGTAATTCAATCGCAGACAAGGCATGACGGGATACTTCTTGGAGGGGAAGAATTTCGGGTTCCGTACCAGATTCTGTGAGGGAAACGAGAAGTGCTATAAGTCGCTGAGATGGACGGGGGGAATTAGAATCCACGTTCCACGACACGATGCGCAAAGACGGTGGATATTGCACCGAGGATTTGCCTTCGTTTGTGCTACAAGGGCGCCATTCGCTATTTGTATACTCATAGAGACTCTGAAATACTGGATCCTCAGTCCCTGAAGGAAAGGGTGTTTCGTACTGATATAAAATCCATTTAGCTTTGAGAGCTCGAAACATGACGGTAAGAAGTAGAAATAAGAGGACAGGGGCCCATGTTAACGCGCATAAATTTCGGCATTCTCCGAGTCCCCCTTCCCCAAACATAGCTCATGCCTGCTCATGCATTGGACTACGACTACATCATATAAAGCTACAGGTAGCTCAGGAACCATTGGGCAGTAGCCTTAAAAGCTCCCTCCTTACCCGCCTTGACCTTAGGATCGCTTAAATCGCCACGAATTGCAAATCCGTGTGTACAGCCCTCCCAATATTCATGCTTGTACCCCGGGGAGAACTTGACGAATAACTCATCGGTTTTCTCGTGAATCTCCTTTGGGAACGCTTGATCGAACGTGCAGCTATTAATGAGAAGGGGCGCTTTGACAGCAGTGGCATATTTCTGTCAACGAATTTAGGTAAGTAATGAACTGACACGATCGTGCACTCACCTCAAAATCATCGGGGAACTTGAGAAGGGACGGGTGGGATACGACGGCTACTTTAAGAACATCTTCGAAGGCTAAATCGAAGACGTAGCGACCTTGCTACTACTCAGTATCTGGAGAAAGCAACCGTCTGTTCGCGTATCTCCGAAGCAGTACCCAGTAGCGCCGAATTCCGTTACTCCAGACTCTTTCAACGCCGCGATGACCCTGTCCAACGCGGGGCGAGTATGGGTGGACGAATGGTTAGTTAACCATTTCGCGAGGTCGAATATACTCTGAATGCTGGCGTTAGATATGAATTTATATGGAGAACCCGTGGCTCATACACCAGGCTCCAAAGCGTCAGTAGGTATGGCATCGCCGTTAAAATAGTCGGGCACGACAGTCTTGGAATGACGGTGAGTTACTTGCCACGTCTACTTTTACGTTTGGAATCACCCTAAATCCATTCTTAGCGAAATCATCCGCAAGGAGCTGGTTTTCCACTATTAGTTTGACATATACAACGAATGATATGCCAAATTTGAACGCACCTGGGCATTCGGAAGAACTATCCCGAAAGCATCTGGCAAGAACAGAACAACTTTGTCATTGGGGTACTCCCCAGTGGGAGTAGCGACGTAGCATTCTACTCCGCCAATCTGCTCGATTTTGCCTATAGGAAACTCATTCGTAACTATCCTCCATGTTTGGGATACAGATTATAATATTACCTGTCGGAGTACCCTCGTGGGTGACACCTGTACGTCAATAATCAGCACGTACCGGATACATAATTAATCAAGGCAGTACCAACCTGAGATACAGTCCTTGCAGAGACTCATGGATGGAAGCTAAGACGAGGGAAAGCCGAATGAATAAGGCTCGCTTTATAAGTCCGCTTTGTAATTCTGCTTCCCTCACAATGATTGTCAGCTAATCTTACTAATGGTAGTGCCGAACAACCCTCTGTTACTCACGCCTGTATCCCCGAGAAAACTTGATGACTAGCTCATCAGTCTTCTCATGAATTTCAAAACGTTCTGAGAAGGTCTGCTTTTACAGTGGATGTGTATTTCTGCGAATGAATTCAGTCCGAGTTGAAAATGTAGGTCGATGATGACCGGTCACCTCAGAATCGCTAGGAAATTCAAGTAGAGATGAGCGAGGTACAATATTGGCGTCACGGGCAAGGTCGAGAATCCAGGCGAAATATAAGGAACGTGCGTCGCTTTGCATAGGACTGATCCCTTGCACCTAGCAAGTTACACAAGTACAGAACAGTGTTGTCACTGAGGTAGTTCATAGTTGCAGTAGCAGCATAGCATTCCGTCCTTAATGTACTCGAGTTTTCATCTGAGAAAGTCGCCTTCTTATCTTCAGGCCAAAAGCCATCCTTATTGCCTGTCGGAGTTTCGTCGTGGGTGGCGCCTGTCAGCCCGAAGGTCAAAAATCAGCAACACGCGACGCTTCATAAGGGGCACACACCTGAGATACAGGCGTTAAAAGATATTCTTAGACCACACAGCCAGCTATACATGTACAGATACATACTCATAATCCGGCCACTTCATCTTTGTAGCTTACATATAGCATAAATTCATAGATTGTCAAGGAGCCACTGAGCTGCAGCCTTAAAGGCTCCCTCTTTCCCCGCCTTGACCTTAGGATCGCTTAAATCGCCACGAACAGCAAATCCATGCGTACAGCCCTCCCAGTACTCGCGCTTATAGCCCGGGGAGAACTTCGCAAATAACTCATCGGTTTTCTCGTGAATTTCCTGCGGGAACATCTGATCGAATGTGCAGCTGTTGATGAGCAGGGGTGTCTTAGTAGTCGCAGCATATTTCTGTGTAAACGAATCGATTCAATGTCCAAGCGAAACTGATAGCCATGCACGAACCTCGAAATCATCAGGGAACTTAAGTAGAGATGGATGAGATATGACGGCAGCCTTGAGAACGCCGTCGAAGGCAAGGTCAAATAGATAACGAGCTGTGCCGGGAGTTCGGAATAGGAAGAAGGCGACCATAATTATTATTCACGTACCTCCAAAGCAGTATCCAGTAGCACCAAAGTCGGTTACTCCAGACTCCTTCAACGCAGCGACAACTTTGTCCAAAGGAGGGCGAGTATGTGCGGGAGTATGGTTAACAAACCAACTAGGAAGATCGAATGATTTCTGTCTCCAGGCGTAAGACAAAGGGGTCACAATAAATGAGAGCTAATGAAACCTACGCCAGGTCCCATAGCATCAACAGCGACAGGATCCCCGTTTAGGTAGTCGGGAATGACGGTCTGAACAATAGTGAGCCGCACGACGCGTCTGTTGATTTGAAAATCACCTTGAGACCGTTTCTAGCGAAATCGTCAGCAAGGAGCTTATTACACCGCGTGAGCCTGTGAACATAAGATGGAAAACACGAAAAATGCACCTGCGCATTTGGAAGAATAATTCCGAAGATATCCGGCAAGAAGAGAACGACCTTGTCCTTGGGATACTCCACAGTGGGTGTTGCGACGTAGCATTCCACGCCCCCGATTTGTTCAATTTTGCCTGTGGGAATGACGCTCGTAATTACGACCTTATCTCAAGACAAAATATGGTACTACCTACCTGTAGGAATACCCTCGTGGGTGACGCCTAAAAGCCTGCAAATTAGTTTCGCCGGACACGTAGCAGCGACAACGGCGCAGACCTGAGATACAATCCTTGCAGAAACTCATGGTTGGGAGTGGTGATGAGGAAGATAAGATGGATGCCACAAGTGCTTTATAAGATACTCGATCATCGCACTCATGGCCGACTAAATATACTATGAGTGCCCGGCCGAAAACGTCACTCGATGTCAGACGGAACCTCCGAAAGACGGGTGGCTACGCGTTTTGGCTGTATGTAACCACGATGAGTGAGAAAGACCTGTCCGAATCGGCGAGCAATGGGGATATGCGTCTGTACATCATTATTGCGTGCTGCAATATCTCCTTATACATGCATTGGAGTATCCCCGGTTCCAAAGTTACCGGCGGTACGCTCCTCCATAATTTATTTGTCAGGAAGTAAAATGGGCTGCATAGTAAAAGCACTCAAGTCTAAATGAAGCAATAAATCATATGAATCTAACACAGCTTTAGCTTGATCTTACAAATGGTTGGCTGAATTTAGCAAAGATCTGATAGAGGCCTTGAAGTTGATGCGCCAGACTTTCCTTGGAAGCATGACAGTGGAATCCCCTAACAAGCGATGGGCTGATGAAGCAGATAAGAATGGCTGCAGATTGAAGATTGAGCTTGACGCTTCAATATTAATGACAATAACGCGTCGTCTAGGTTCGGCTGTGAACAGAGATCCGGTACACCGAACAAGGTTCTCCCATGCAACTACCTTGGAAATGGCTGAGGAAAACGACACAGTAGGAGCTACCTCATATCCAATTCCTGTTTACAAATACTCCAAAAACCATTTGGCAGCCGCCCTGAATGATCCTTCTTTCCCAGCCTTAACTTTCGGGTCACTCAAATCACCTCTAACTGCAAATCCGTGCCTGCACCCCTCGAAGTACTCTCGCTTGTATCCTGGTTCGAACTTGTAGAAGATTTGGTCCACTTTATCGTGGATTTACAATGGTAATCCTTGATCAATCTCACAGCTGTTGATGAGAAGCGGCGCCTTGACATCGTTGGCATATTTCTACGAGTTGAAGATGTTAGACCATGCGATAGATGTTATCGGCTGGATGACAAACCTCGAAATCTTCGGGGAATGTAAGCCGGGATGGATGAGATATCACGGAAACGGAGATGATGCCATCGAAAGCAAGATCGAAAACATAGCGCGCTGTGGTCACAAATGTCAACGAAAGGGAAGACGCCAGCAGAAAAACTGTACCCCCGAAACAGTATCCACTTGCACCGAACTTAGTAACACCAGATTCTTTCAAGGCAGCAACGACCTGGTCTAGAGGGGGACGAGTTTGGGCGGGACCATGCGCAGCGAACCACCTATCCCTGTCGAACAAGTGCTATAGACATGACTGAGTTATCTTAGGAACCAAGGGAGGGATGATCTACGCACGCGTACTACAGGATCCATGGCGCCCTCTGGTATGGCATCACCAAGGAAGAGGTCGGGTACGATCGTCTGAAGCAATGGAATCAGCACGCTCCGCAGACATTATACCTCATATCACTTGCCTTCAGTCCGGTCCGTGCGAAATCATCAGCCAAAAGCTAGAATCTTGTTAGAATAGTGGCGTGAATCAGGGCCCTTGCTCGAAATCAAATACCTTGTTGTTAATGAGCGGGATACCAAATACGTCCGTCAAGAGGAGGATGACTTTGTTTTTCGGATAATCTCCTGCAGGAGTAGCAACATAGCATTCGACTCCTCCGATCAGTTCCAACGTGCCCAGGAAGTATGGTTGTCAACCGGCCCTCGGATCCAAAGGTTTACCGTGTACCTGTTGGAGTTCCATCGTGAGTGACGCCTGAGTAACGTGCATCAGTCCTGTTTTTAAGAACTGTAGAGCAGACTGTACCGGCAAAGCAATCGTCGCAATGTCGCATAACTGAGAATGATGGAGTAGAAGACTGTGCTTGGGACACCCCGCCTTTATATCATCCACGGTGCTAAATTTGGCGCAAACAAGCCAAACAACCCCTTCGTCTGTCCTTCAAGGACAGCGTATTTATCGTCATCAGGCACTTTTTGGTCGGGTAGAATGATGAATTTGATAGCTAGAAAGAAAGTGTGCCGGTCGGCCAAACGTTATACCAGCAGTTATCATGTTGTAAAAATCATATAAAGGACCGATGGGCATCGCACACATTGGTTTGAGTGTTTCTGATGGTCGGAAGTACGGTTGGTAGACGCGAATGCGATCGGCGTCGTTTGATCGGAGAGATCGTGTGACATGTAAGTCAACGAAGCAAAATGCCGGCTCTTCGGGAAAAAAAAGTGAAATCCAAGTGATGACACTGTAATGACCCAATAACAAGGTTATATACATATAACATCTATCTCGACAAATCAGCGGCGCAACAGAATACCGGAAAGGAACGCACGCACCTAACCAACATAATTACTACTACAACTACAGATGCATACTGTTATAGGGTGGTCTTTCCCAGCCCTGTACCAATGGTTACGCGCCGCCGCTTGTTTCCTCTCCGGATTTCGCCCAAATCACTTTCGATTTCCTGTTCCTTACACCCAGAGAGCATGGCCAGGCTCTTGCCTAGCCCCCCAATGGCTTGGCTCTGATGCGTTCCGCAACCTTTGGGCCTGCGTCGTCCTCCTCCGCCTGCACCAGTGCCTGTTGCGGTATTGGCTCCGTTGGGCCCAGTAGGTATGGTGGTAGAGGTCAATGGCAGAGGGAAGGGGGACGGTAGCTCATCGACATTGAGCGAGTGCGGGTTGAGTAATGGACCGGTTGTAATGGGCAATCCACTGATAGTACCGACACCGTTGGGCGTGGAAGCAGGAGCTCCCAGAGGAGTAGGTGGCGGAGACGTGCCCATTTTATTCCGCAATTTCCGAGTTATATGGGGACGGGACTGAGAGTCAAGGGTGCCATCTGGAAGGCGTCAGCACTCTAAGAAACGCGTTTCTTGGCCGTCTTACCTGCAACAGCTCCTTCTCCTTCCTTGTCTTCTCGAGCCCGGCGTCTTCGCTCTTCTATGCTCTCCATTAGCCTCTCTCTGACTCTATCATGTCCTTTCTTCCATTCAATCTCGACTTTTTCACGCTCTTCGTCATATGCGGTCTGTGCACACTCCAAGGCATATCGTTCTTCGTACTCAAGTTGAACCAGCTTAGCTGAGCGTTCGAATGTGAATGGCAGGAGCTTCAGATTGTACAGAGGCAAAGTGTCTGGCCTAGTGGAAAGTGTCACGGACGTCTGGTGCAGTACGGATATTGTTTCACTGTAGTGTCTCCCACTAAGATAATGAGCAGTGTGAACGGAGGGTGACCGAAAGACTTACTCGTCTCTTCTGTCGTTCATCTCTCTGTTAAGCTTCCCAGAAATTTCCTTCCTCTTCTTTTCCCGCTTGACTTCATCCATGGTCGTTCCTATAATGCCACGCCTTGATGAACATTTGTTAGGCTTGGTCCAGTGGTCTAATGGCTCACCATGGCTCCTGGACGGCCCCGCAATGGCGTTGTGTGGATGATGTTGGTAGGCCAGGCTCATTTTCGTGATACTGAGGGGCAGGGTCAACGGATCTCAGACTTGCTGTGCGTAGTACACGGGGGAACAGAAGGAGGGGGGGAAATTGGAACCTCGACTGCCGTGACGTGACACCAGCGTGACCGGATGTGAGGTCCGATATAGTCCCTGAAGATCGGGCCGACTTTTTGCATCCCACAATTCATCATCCCGGCAATCCAATCATTTTGGGATATGTGGGTCTCAATTGAAGGCACTGCTGGCTTATTACATGATACATCATCATCTCCCGTAGAAGTGCCGCAGGGCTATCCGAGCTCATATCAGGTGAAGGCGACGGTAGTAAGTGAATGCTTCTTCCCTTGATCGTTATCACCGACACACAACTCACGGAGCGCTTCTTGCATAAGCTAACCACTTCCACGAAGTAGAATGGATATAGCGCAAGGGAATAACATTGTCCTTTTTTCGGATCCTTCCTCAATAGTTCCGAGCGAAGAGGAAGTACCATCGTCCTTATACCATTTGGCGTACCACCAGCGTATGTAGCTGAACAGAATCTCTTCCGCCTTATATAAAACAGACCACAGGTATAACACAGTCAGATTGCCCGCTATACCAGTCACCTACTCATTTTCAAAATTGTCTTCCAACTCTTTAATCCTCATTCCTCCGCCAGAATCTCCCGACTCGCGTCCGCTGTATCACATCTCCGTAAACAACCCCGTGTCGCACACAACCATCATCCATCGCGGTCCAACTGAGGATGGGCCGTATGTAAGCGAGTTTGAGTCAGTCGTATTCTCCCGAATGTAAAGCAAGCTCTTGCCTGACATGTGTACTAGAACAGGGATCTCTTATAACAATGCGACGGTTTACATGGGGGGTGTTGAAACTCTCCGTTCAACGAGATTGTCCAAACGAGGCAGCGCCCAAGTGAGTTCCTTATCGAAAATTCTTTTGACATGGACTTAGTCTTTGCATCAGGGCAGGTGGAATTGGACCGGTCCAAAGCATAAGCTCGCATGGAATTGTGAAGTCACGCCCCGCATTGTGAGCCGTTCGCTACATACCTATAAGATTCTATGTGCTGAAAAAATACAGTCATACTGTGAATAATTACAACGCCGTGTACGCTAGATTCAATCCAAGCAACAAGCTCCGCAAGGCCAACACGCCTCCCGAACTCTACACGCTGGAAATTATGCCTGCGGGGCAAGCGTTCTTCGACGACATTCTTATGTCGGTTCTCCTCATTGAACAGCAGAGGCTATGTCCACGTGTTGATACAAATATGAAGAACCTATTCAACTTCAAGTTGTATCAGAGGTTCAAAAGCGATATCCATTTTTCCGATACCTCTTGGATCTAGAACTTTTGCTATACTTCTGTCAATCATAGTTTTTCTTCTCTGAGCAACACGTCACTAGACTGGCTGAGTCTGGATCTACCGCAAGCATCCTTATCGTGAATCTAATCCGATATGAGTTTAGGAAAGCTCATCTCAGGCCGTTCCATCGTTGAAAGAAACGGGAGGGCAATGATCGCTGTAACTTCCGACCTACGTTCGTGGTCCACGAATCCATTTGATACACGCACATCATTGTTAACTTAATCGCAATGTATCGCCCATAACCTTTTGCTCCTCCTGAAGTAGAGCAACTGCAGATGCTGTGTTACCATGGTACCAAGGCGGCTTATATTCAATTCGCTCACTGTTCACGCAACTATTTCCCAAGCTGCCTGCTCATCATCACACGCACACTTCCCTCCAGGTGCTGGTCACTACTGGGGTTGAAATGGACAAGCATCTTTGACAAGCCGTGACGACACCATAAACCGTGAATTGTATGTATGGTCTCTGGCGTAGCTACCGCTTTCACACTAGCTATATTCTCCCAGTCTCTCTCCGCTTCGGCAGTTCCAGTGCAGTCAGAGTGAGTGTGGTTTTACGGTAGGAGTGGAAGACTGATTGACGCCTGCAAAGATCCGTCCATCCTCGGGATGAAGGCAATGCCACTGATATCCTTCACACTTGGACTCCATCTGTTGGTGTTACACTGCTGAATCAAGTCTCGTATTCGAATTCAACTAGGAAAGCGGGGCAACTAACCTAAAAACTCGGAAACAAGCTCTTGCCATTAATGAATAAAGAACATTGGAAACACCCTAGCATTGGAAAAGGGCTAAAGGAGATCATCAACACACTACCACTGATCGGAGAGACAACAATCAAGATCGCCATGGTGTAGAAGACAATGTATTCGAACTAGTATCGGAACACACATCATGACGGTCCTGAGTTTACCGCGGAAGGATACCAAACAGAAAATGAGAACGCTGACCTGATACGAATGAATAAAACATCAGAAGACGATGGTTTTATTATAAACGACGTAAGCGCAAGGATGATAGGGAGTAAAGTGAAAGGCTACAAGTACAAATACAGTGATAATGAACAAAACGAGAAAGAAAACGTTGACTTTCGACTTCTATGAACGTTCTCCCCTCAACCTACGAGCCAAAGCCAAATCTTTAGGTTGAATAGTAACACGCTTCGCATGAATCGCAGCAAGGTTAGTGTCCTCAAATAGAGACACAAGATATGCCTCAGCAGCTTCTTGAAGTGCCATAACAGCAGAAGATTGGAATCGAAGATCAGTCTAGCCAACATCACGTCAACAAACAAGAATCTACACCTCACAGAAATCTAATACACACCTTGAAATCTTGAGCAATTTCACGAACCAATCGTTGGAAAGGAAGCTTGCGAATAAGCAGTTCCGTCGACTTTTGATACCTCCGGATCTCACGAAGAGCAACAGTTCCAGGACGGAATCGATGAGGCTTCTTCACACCACCAGCAGCAGCCTAAAAATACAACCAACGTTACACCCAGACATAACACAACCACCAAGGACATCCAAAAACTCACAGCAGTCTTCCGCGCCGATGACTTGGCAGCTAATTGTTTACGAGGTGCCTTTCCTGATCAAAAATGAGTACATTCAAAGACTAACCTTCGACAACAAGCACCAACCTCCAGTTGACTTGCGAGCGGTTTGCTTGGTACGGGCCATCACGAATAGTAAAAGGCGAGTCGAAAAGGTAATGGCGATGAGGGATGATAAGTAATGCTACTGGTAGCGGATTCAAGTTAAGGTTGTTCCTCGTTTGGACCCAGCATTATATACAAACACGACGCGTCTATCCACGTGATGGGCCGCGATATCCTAAATCAACAAAACAAGGAATAAGCACAGCCACCTGTCGGACCTACATAAGGACTGTCGCCTTTTGAGAGGCAACTCATTCAGTTACTCTCACCTTTACCACCAACACCACCTCCCATCAATTAACGAAGCCTCTCCAAGTGGCTACCTTTACTTTGTTAACTTTATCCACTACACAACTTTATCGAAATGTCTGGACGTGGCAAAGGCGGAAAGGTTAGCTTTAGGTTTTTATTGAGATCCTTTGCATTCATTTGCTGATGGTGATATACTAGGGACTTGGAAAGGGTGGAGCTAAGCGTCATCGGAAGATTCTTCGTGATAACATTCAGGGTGGGTATTTATATGGTCGTCTGTTGTCGGTTGCTGAATGAAATGCCACTTGCACCTAGGTATTACAAAGCCCGCTATTCGTCGTCTTGCTCGTCGTGGGGGTGTGAAGCGTATTTCTGGTCTTATCTATGAAGAGACCCGTGGTGTTTTGAAAATCTTCCTTGAGAATGTGAGTTTGAGATGTATGCTTTGGTGCTTTTCTTCCCTGACTCTGTTTGATGCAGGTCATTCGGGATTCGGTTACGTATACTGAGCATGCCAAGCGGAAGACGGTGACTGCGCTTGATGTTGTCTATGCTCTCAAGCGCTCAGGTCGTACCCTCTACGGTTTCGGTGCATAATTCTTTCCCAGCAATGTTGTATTCCTTCTCGCTATCGTATTTGTATATTAAATATATTTGTCTCTTGTGTCCACTCGCTTGTCTGCTTTTGCTGCGTCTTAGCAATATTAATTGCTAGCTTGAATGTTTCTTTTTCTTGCGCTTATGCCTTGGGCAGATCAGTAACATGTCCACGGTGCTGAGAACGCAGTATTCCTCATTGTAAACCAGTATGCCTCCCAAGCCTTGAGCCCTATTTGGCCAATATATTCTTAGGCAGGTCAGACTGTGGCAATACTAACTCGTATCAATCTTCTCACTACATGGAGAGAACATTCAAGTCCAGCGGCAGTTAGCCTCTGCGTGCTTGTCACGTGGCGTGGCGTTGGTCTTCCCGCCCCGGCAATGCTACACTTAGCTAGGTATACCGATCAGTGAAGATTTACTAAAATGTTATGTATATTGGCCGTAACTAGCGGGACTTATTTCTGCTTCCATATCCTCGTTATTCCATGTGTGCGCACTGCGCTCCGGATCTAAATCAATACGGTCATAAATGACAATAAATATTGGCAGCCTGATGTTCGCACCGTGATATAATATGAGGAAGAGCGGAGATCCTTGGTTAGCAGCTGATATATACACCTGTCCCGCCGTGAGTGTGTTGGCGCCTCGAGCATCGGTGTCTACAATCTGTCTGCGAATGCATGTTACCGGACCGTTGTGATGTGCTTGCTGGTTAATGCCTAGGGTCCCCGAAGGGCAAGTATCCCTAGACTCGTTTCTCAGTCGACTCACATGGAAGTCATCTATACTTTTTGTGCTTTTTACTCACGCCGAAATGCGGTGACAAGGAGTCCCCCGCAGTTCGCCAATCCGGAGTCCCAGACGCCCATGCGTGGCGTTAGACGGGGGTTGTCGGAGGATGGGGTTCTACAGTGCCACCAACTATCAAACCTTTTCCAGAGGCCATGTAAGATATCGCGCGTCAAAGCCGTTGTAGACGATTCGACTTGGGCCATGAATATATAGCAGCCTATCAGTCCTTTGGGGCATTGGGGTAGGGAAGCCCTGGCAGAAATATTAGATCGTGTAACGTGTTGGTCCACTGACATCAACTCGGACCATCTGCCAATTGGAGTTCGCTTGTTCCTCTCTCTTCCAAACTTTAAATCAAAAACGTTGTTAACGAATTATTGGCCAACTAGACATCGAGGTTGCAAGGCAATGTTAACACTGTAATTAATACTGGTTGCACGAGGACTGGGTCTAGTATTATATTGCTGCTTTCATCTAATTTCCGTCAACAGGCGCGGAAGTAATTGCGATACTTTGCCGCATTGGACCGCATTGGACCGTACGCCACGTATGTTCTCTAACAGGGCTGATGTGAACGAAGGAAGGAGAGAAGGGGTGTAGAGTCACGCAAAGAAGTCTACTTCGTCTTGACTCTTGCTCTCTCGCGTCGAGGTCATCCCGGCGGAATACGCCTTGATTATAATACATAGCGTGTTGTCCAGCACGAGCTGTCCGGAAACCATTCAGTTGCAATGGCCTCATGGAGACTGAGCACTGAGGGATTAATCAGTATACGCGTGGACATCAGAAAAGAGAATTCACGAAGGGAGAAAACAAGGATCGACTTTATCCAAAATCCCCTTGAATGGATGACACAGACAATATTTTCCTGGACCCCATGCTTAGGCTCTGACTGTGGTCATTTCATGTAACGCATGAGACACGGATGTCAATGGCGCCCCATTCCAGACCTACGACACGAGTTGGGTCCTGTTGGATCCCGTTACAGGGACATTGAAGGTGAGGCAGAGAGCACATGTACCGAGTTCATCAAGTCAAGTGTTCCATTGCCGGTAATAATATTGATGGTCACTCGTCCAAGCACTCATCGAAGGGAATACCGATTGACCCATCCCGAAAGTGTTGGTGAGAAACGGGGTAAAAACAAAGTCATGTTGAGCCAATCGTCTCCCGAAAGCCTGAGGCTGTATCGGGCCAGTGGCCAACCACAATTTCATGGAGCCGCTGGCCGATCAAAAACTGCCGGGACCCCTGCCAGTGGTGGCGAGTAAGACGTGGAAACATTATGGATTTATCAAATAGGGAACGAGAAGCTGGAACACCGAGGAAGCACCAATGTCAATGACTATGGAACCGGCGGCCACTCACGAGTGAGTCCCACAGAACGGCAATGTGACGAGGCCAGTTATTTCAACGATGAGGACTGATTGCCCTCGAAAAAGCCGCAACGGACGGTGTTTTTAATGTAACGTACCCCAGATTAGTCTGGAGTGACAATGTAGGTACTGCAAGACTTCTCCGAAGGAAGGATCGTTGGAGAGCTCGATGAAGACTTCACGTTGTTTCCCGCAGATCATATGCATGTCTTTCTTCTAACGGCCATTGATACCCATTCAAAGACATGTCGCCCCACGCCTTGAACTTTGAGCCCCGGCATGAGCCGCGGTCAGAGCCACAAAACATCGTATTCTTGCACGACCATAAAAGCTAGCCGGTGGAAGCTTTAGGCCTTCAAGAGAGAAGGCTTCAGAGCCTACCGAGTGCTTCCTATCACACTATCCGCATGAATGGACTGGGTAGGTATAATCGAGGTGAAATCGGGGAACGTTGTGAGATGTATCGGAGCTAAAGAGATGATGTTTCATTCTGAGGCACCGAATAGCCTTTCAACATTTCAACTTCAACAAGCCAATAGAGGAGGGTCCAGAAAGGAGGTCTGAGCAATGCGTGGATCCCAGCTCTCATCGTCATTGGTATTTGTACTAGAAGCACTCTTCGTCACATCTCCTGATGTTGGTTCGCAGTGTACACCAATATGTAGAGTTTTGATTTGTCGTAGTCTTTCTTTCACGTGGAAGGCGCATCTGTAGTGTTGAAGCAGGAATGAAGATAGGGCTGTTATCACCGGCAGAAGGATTTATTATTGGCTGGGTGAAGCGTCGCGGGAGATGCAGCCTCAGAATGACATGAGCCTGAGACGTGCCCACGGAAGGTCTTCCTTATATCGTGGGAGTGTCAGTACATTAGATCAAAAAATGAATGTCGTGGTTTTGCCAAGGTCATCATCGATAACACTCACAAAGGCTGGAAGCGACGTATCGGTCTTTGGATCAGTTTGGAGAAAAATATATGCCGGGTCTATAGTGCCTCATGAGACCCGAGGCAATGAATTCATCTCGGATATAGTATCTGACTAGATTTCAAAGTGTTAATATACTCATAGATCAAATAGTTCCGACTGTCGCGTCTGAATCCTCACGCCGGGAGGGAGTGTACCGGTGGTATACCTCCGTACATGCCCGATGGATGGTGTTAGGATGGTCTAAATTCGTGAACGTCCGTATGGTGAAAAGCAGGATGCCCTCAGCGATCTATTACACGGAAAGCAGCGAGAGAACCCACTAGATCTGGTCGTACGAGGAAATGGGTTTCTTAGGCAAGGTGACTCGCCAGGAGTCATCAGTCTGATCCCAGCCAACGTGGGGTACATTTGACAAACCCCATTGATACGAGGACTTACGGTCGGATATTAAGCATTACTCCTCCGAAAGATTGAGTAAAGTGCTAAAATGCTAGCAAGAATGAAATCCAGCCCGATCTGGTTGTGGCTCGATGGCCCAAGCAGAACGCCGAGATTACGTAATCTCACTTCTTTTCCTCCCAACCACAGCGCCACCGAAGTAGGCGCGACGCTTCCCTGCGTGAAGGTCAAACATTGACAAGGTGGTCATCTGGCGCGATACTGTTGCATGAGCACACCCTCCACTTCTACATTCAGTGCCTTCTATGCATCTTAATCTCGTGCCCCCGGTGGTGGAGGCAGGTCATGTTGAGGACTTAGTGAAGGCAGGAGAAACCATTTCGGTGTCATACTCACCAGTGGGTAATTCGTTGGCCGTATTTTTAACTACATCGGTGAGCACTATGGCTTTGCATTTATCTTGTTTATAATGCATTTCTTGGTAACAGACAGATGCCCAAGGGCCCAGGAAAGAGAGCACTGATGAAGAAATTCCACTTTACTTCGCCAGCACAGATGCGGCTCCAACGTCTGAGAGGCGTTTGGTGCGTGCCTAATTTGTTGTTATCATCCGTTTATATTCAAGCCGCGTGTAGTTCATTACCGACACAATCGTAATTTTTTCGACCTTCCAGTCCTTGTATCAAGATCGAATTGCTGATAACTCTCAATGGTGCCCCATAGCATGTCCGTGGTTTTCCATGTAAGGCTTATTATTTCCGTTAGGTTGCAAGACACTGAGACACTCTCGGTCGTTCGTAAACTTTCAATCGATTATGTTAATTTCATTCGAGAGTACTGGACACGCTTATCCGTAAATCTCAGTGATAATATTCTTTGCGCCAGTCCTCATATTTTTCTCAGGATCGCACAGCAGTTGCATCACCCTTGCAGTTCACCATTGATCATTATAGATCCTTGTTCTCGTGCTTTTCATTGTTTGTCATCCTCTTCCTTCCTGAGCCCGATTATGAAGATGCCCCAGTGGGAGAAGAGCTCATGGAGTGGTTGAACATCCATTTCATTGAACCATCGACGGAGGAAGGGGACCACCTGAGCAGTCTCGATAGTCCTTGGGAGGATGAAAATTTCTGGTCATATCTAACAAGGTAGGCTCCCTGGTATTAAAACACTCTTTACTCGCTGAGACTGGCATAGAGCTACCATCCGTGGCCTTACAAAGGCTTCCGTGTTTTTCTTGAAATCACTTTCCGATCATCCCTCCGAATATCTGCATGATCTAACTCAAGTACTCATCCCCTTAATCGATGGACAACCCCGGCTACAAAATTTCAGCGCTGAGCGGGATTTCGCCTTTGCATCGCGACGATGGAGAGAGAAAGTTCACTCTCTGAGGGTCGAAATGGACCATGTTCCTGAAGAGGACCGCGAGGATGACTTCGATAACTGGTGGGATCGCCTCAGTGATATCGTAGGCATTCTCGAGGGTCGCGTCGACGTTCTCAAACGAGTGTGTGAAGAACTAGGTAGCGATTGGAAGGAAGTGTGCGCTGCTTGGGGCGTTTTTGTTGATACCCGTTTACGAAGGCAAGATCTCCCGTAGGTCTACGCCACAAGTTCATCATGGGTATCTTCTCACTTAGTTACAGTGATATTGTTGCGGAAGTTCTCGAGTCAATGCCTCCTGACCCTACCGTTTTGGAAGACATGGTTCATTCAGCCCTATTTTCAGCGCAGTTTGATCAGGCCCTGTCGTATGCCTCGCAGCTTGACCGGTGGCTAGCAGCACACTTAGCGGATCTAATGGCCTCACTTTCACTTATCGAAACTGATGTAGACGAAGAGTGAGTCCATCCTTATCACCGGCGTTAACTCGGAGCATAGACTGAGCAACTCACAAAGAGCTGAGTTGTCCAAGCGTGACCAACATGTCTTGGCTTACGCCGAATACCTCCTTTCCGACCCCACTTTATGGCGAATCACACTTGCCTATATGTATTCCTGCGGAAACGTAGGAAAGGAGCGCGGAGATGAGGTTTTGATGAGAGTTCCATTACGCTTACAAGAGCAGAAGGCCGCCGGGAATCAAGGGGAAATGGAGGGTATTGTGGGCACATTGCGAGACTTAAATCAAGTCTGTTTGGAGTTTCAGAGGGAGGCGGCCCGGAGGGCCATTTGCCGGGTAAGCACCAACATATCACACTTCGAAAGATGGTTTTGAGCGATGTTAGATCGCTGCTCAAAGCTTCACTGGCGAAAAGGATTACGCCCTCGCGATCTCCTACTCGATATCTGCAGAAGATTGGTTCGGTCTAGGACGTATCATTGACCGTCTGCTCGAAGAATATATTCTCGGTGGTATCATGGTTCCCCCTCCCGAACTGTAGATAAGCTAACCAAGCTATGTAAGGTCCGACGGTTTTTGCTCGATTTGCTTCGGAAATCGCCCCTTCCCTGCATGAGATTGGAGCACGTACTGGATTGCAAGGCGTGTTCATACATCAGCTCATGTTCGTCGTGAGATATTCTCAATTTCATCGGTTACGCCTACAGCATGAATTTCGAGATGCCGCCTCAGATCTTGTCGTCCTTCTTCGTGATGACGTTGCACCGAAATTATGGTGGGCGATATTACTCTGCGATTCGGTGGAATTACTACAACATGGTACCCCGAAATCTTTCTGCTTCATCTGCTCAACTAATACAATGAAAATTTCATCCAGGCCCTGCCCTGCTATTTTCTCCTTCAAGTGCAACTGAGTTATTGAAAAAGTTGGAAGAAATTTCCATTCGAACGAGTCAAGGTTCCGGTCAGGACTATCTAGGTGTCTTGCTGAGACGAATGAAGGGAGCAGGCGAAAAAGAAGCTCTAGAGCATATGAAGACAGTGCGGCTGGCCCTGGCCAAGTATCTCGCCCGGTGTGCCATAGCTGGATTCGAAGGGGATGGGGTACCAACTTTGTGAATGCATCTCGGTGTAGTCATCAGTCGATTCGCTAGCTATAATAATGCTCATTGGCTATAGTTTGGTGATGACACTCGATTTGTTGTATGTGGATGTGTCTTTAGTGTCAGTTATCGGCCCTATTACGCAGATATGTATGTATTTTCTCCGCCTCCTCGGGCATGAGTCAACGTGGGGATTTATTTTATTCGCACCAATCTTTGACCACTCATTGCCTATGTAGGTCACTTTCTCCGGCATGCGCCTGAATTACTGATGACAACAGTTTCAAACAGAACACGATCACATGAAGGTAATCGCCCAATGCGTACACCTCTTGATGCGAAGACAGGCCTCCCGCGAAGCCCTTTTCATCAGCTTCCGGAAACTCTCAAATGCCGTTCCTGCGATCCATTTCTTCTCATTTCTTTTTCATGGACCATTTCCAGAAGCCCTTAATGAAAATAGATGTGAACAACAAAATGGCGACGCTAGGAACGGTCTGATATTTCTGTTGGCCATGAGGACGGGGACTTGCCCAGTACGCTCTATAAATGCTGTTCAGCTCAGGCCATGAACAATCATTTCCGTCCTTGCAATATCAGCCCTTCCGAGCACCCAAGCCTAAAGCCAAATGTGCTTCACCCTCCATGTGGCAGATGTTTACGCCTGCATGCACCAAGTCGTCACCAAACGTCAAAGAGTACGTTTCCATGCCTTCCCCGTAGAGCAACTTCGTCTGATATTACATGCACTTACAGGTGGATTGCAATAACCGCTTCTGTCGGTACAGCAGTATGCACCTATGGGACCAGCACAATTGTATCGCCACATGCGCCCAAACGTATGATCCTGTACCAGGATTCGATGCACAATGCTAACTTCAAAGCTCGTACGTAGCTTGAACGCCGAACAGACCGTGGTTATGAATTCAGTCTCCCGACCCTGCGATAATTGTCGATATCCTCCGGCATGATGATGGGAGGATCGGGACGATGTCAGGGAAAAACTGCACGCGCTGTGCTCGGACATACATTTACTTATTAAGGGAAACTTCGAATGACCAGTTTTATCTTTGATCCTGCCAATCTTCTCACTCCACTTAAGTCACCGGTGTACCCCTTCTTACCAGCCAGGCCACAGCCCCAACGGAAGCGCACTCTGGCGTACTGCGCGAAAGATGTGCGGCTTTAATGTGTGGCCAAAAGTATTAGGCTACCCTCAAATATAGAATGCTACGATGGCTGCGTACACAGTTGCAGTGAAACACATGTTTTCACTGAGAGGACGAAGCCCAATTCATAAGGATAACGCGACCTAACTGCGTTTCAATTCAAACGTTAACATTTTAACGTTCATATTCAATCTATGCAATCGTGATCTTGTATTTTACCTTCACCTACTCTATAAACAGGTTTATTATCGGAGAGGCGACGGATTGGAGGTAGATAGAGCGTTGTTTCAGAGGCGGTAAGTAACCGCATGAGGTACTATGCATACTACATAGTACTGTCTGTAAAATATTTCCATGCCTATTCACAGTATCAGAGCTCCTTTCTCTAGAGCTAGTGTAGGCGGTATTTACAGGCCTCCGGCCAGAGGCGACGTATAGTAAGTATGCCACATGGTGGTCTGGCAGAAGGCAGGATGCTTATATAATATGGTCTGAGCCACGTGGTTCTGAATCCGCTGCCGACGCAAGGCTCTTCGCTTAGCTCAAGTTTGGATAGTAATTGCAGGTGTCGGTGTGGCAAATCGTGTTCGAGGACGAGTGCCAACGCAAACATAACGGCCACCACCACGACAACATGCCTGAAGACGGCTATTCCTCTACCTGGGACAGTGCCGACCAATCTGATTTCCAATCCACTGCCGCCATTTCCTATACTCGGCCTCCAATGCGTTTACTCGATGTTCAGGATTCAGCGTCTTCTTCACATCAGCTTTCTATATCACCACAGTCTCGGCCAAGCTCAGATTCTCTTGGTCCGTCATCGACATCGAAATGGCGGGACACGCCGACAGCCATTAGCGAGTCTCATGAGACCATGCCAGGAGACACGGCAAGTCTGGTGGAACATGGTTTTGACGAGAACGTGTTGAGGGCACTGTGCGATATGGATGTACGTTGTCCTTTATTCATCTTGTTCTCACATACCGACAGAACCTCAATGCGTTCAGTGTGGGGTTCCGTTACTGCTTGATCGTATAAAGCAAAGCATGGTGTCGTGCAGGGCGAGTTGCTTGTGCCTTCGTGTTGTCCCTATCCTCATGTTTTATAGGAGGCTGCAGTGTTTCTGAAGAAGCGAGCTGCAATTGAGGAAGAATACGGGAAAGGCATGCAGAAGTTGTCGCGGTCAACCGCCGAAATGTATTCTCTGAACGACGGGAAGGCTGGGTATGGATCAGCCGGAATTTTTACTGTTCACATTCTGACTATAACATAGGACATTCGTAACAGCTTGGCAATCTTCGATGCGTATCCATGAACAAATGTCCGAAAATAGGCTACGATTTGCACAGCGGCTCAACGAGATGAGTGAAGAACTGGTAACGTTGTCAAAAGAGGTGGACAAAAACCGAAAACAAGTGAGTGTTCACGGGATCTAAGACGCCAAGAGACCATTCCCATGCTTCTGTAGACCAAAGATCTTGCCAGCCGTTACGAGCGAGCATTGATTGAGTCCCAAGGAATAACAGAGAAAAGCAAGAATCGACTTGACATAACCTCTGAAGAGCTGGAACGCGTACTCTTGCAGAAGGAAGGGGAATCCTTCAAGGATAACTCCGTTCAAGCGAGACCTGGTGGTGCGGGAGGGAAACGGGTAATTGGCAAGGCCGTAGCAAAAGGAGGTCTACTATTAAAGGGAAAGAATCCAGGAAATGTACATCAACCTCATTTCTCCTGAAGTCTCCCCTCATCTCTTGTAGATCCAAAGACAAGAAGACGATATCAGAGCTCGAATGTCAACAGCATCTGATGCATTCCGCAAAGCCGTTACTGATACGCAGGCAATGAGGCAAGAGTACTACAACTTTCAGCTACCACGGATCCTCAGGGTACGTAAATGGTATGGTTTGTGGTCAATCGCTTACTTTTTGTTAGGCCTTAAAGGAATGTGCTGATGAAATCGACCTTGGGACACAATACCATCTCACAAGATATGCCTTCCTCTTTGAAAGCATTGTTCTCAGTGACGGATCGACGTTGGTACCTCCCAAGGAAGAGGGTTAGTTGATCTTCTGTCAGCTGGATCTGATCACTCAAGATTATTGTCAGGCAACACGCTGTCAAAAGGGTTGAAAGCCTCCATTGAAGCCATTGATAATAGAGGGGACTTCAAAACATTCATGCAGAACTATGCTTACGCACGAGGAACCTCTACCTCTAGAGGACCGCGACGTGACGGACCGTCTGACGAGGGATTCTTACCGCCTATCCCTGCTTATAACAGAGACCGGCACACGCCTGACACGTCTTCGAACGGACATCATACATCAGACAAAGGCCGACCAACCTTTGGTGTTGACCTTGCAGAACAGATGACGAGGGATGATGCTGAGGTTCCACCTATCATGCGGAAGTGCTGTGAAGCGATTGAGAAGTACGGCATGGATATAACAGGGATATACCGTCTGAGCGGAACAACAAGTAAAGTGCAAAATCTCAAGCACCAGCTGGATAAAGGTACGTGGGTCTGCTATTAAACGACGGCGTCTGACTGGAACCTTGTGAAGACCTCGATTCTGTGGATCTCGACGCGCCGGAATGGTCTGCGGACATTAACAACGTAACAGGCGTGCTGAAAATGTGGTTGCGCGAACTTCCGGATCCACTTATGACGGTTAGTTTGCAACATGGTTTCATCGAAGCTGCCAGTTAGTCCAAGTCCAATTCATTGCCATCCTTTCAGTACGGATTACTGATTATCGCCGTATCTTTCGACAGAGATCGATAATGACCGACTAAGACATATTCGATTGCACGAGAGAGTGAATGATCTTCCTGATGCGAACTACGCAACACTGAAGTATTTCCTTGGTCACCTGCATCGGTACGTATCATTGTCGGATAGTCCACGTCTAAAAGCTCAGACCACGGGACAGGATAATTCATGAGCCAGCGAATATGATGACTGCCCAGAACATGTCAATTATCTTCGGACCAACTCTGTTTGGACAAATTCTTCCTGGCGTGAGTGTGAATGGTGGGATGAACGATGCGGGAGCGTCCATAATAGACCTCTCTAACTTAGTAAGGATACACTCCTGCACTCAATTTGTGGTTGTTCTGACGTTCAATTAGGCCATCGAAACGATACTCAAACATTACAATGACATATTTGTAGACGATTCGGAATAAAAGGTGTATACCCACGCAGGACGTTGTTACCGTTACTATCTTGCCATCGTTCGTGTTTTCTCTAATTTACATCGCACTTGTATTTGTCATATCATGTATCGTCTCTATCATCGCTGATGAATTATTGGAAGTTTATTTATGGCCCATTGGGACAATTCCAACTTATCATGTTGTGGGCTGTAATACAAGCTACCCTGGCACGCAAGAGTCATATTGACTATTATACAAAAAAAATACATACAAGTACACGTCGATGATGAAAACTCCCCGAAATTTTGAAGCGACAGGACAGTGAAAGAGTGCCGCAAGCGCAATCAACGAAGCCCTGTCCCCTGTCAATGACAACAGCATACTCTTTTGAGTCTAGTTGGGTCTCCAGACGCCATCATGCCCGATAGCCCATTCCGTCTGGGAAGGAAAAACGATATGCCGTAAGGTAGGGCGTGCACGGCTCCATTCTCTGCATAACGCTGATTCTTCGTCGCTGTTGGATTGAGGTAATCCGGCCACCACAGTGGGCGACAGGTCTAGCGAAGTCAAATGACTAAACGCATGTAAGACGGGTGATAATCCGGTCAAGAGTCTCTATCGCTTCCGGGAGAAGGCATCAGGGAAAGGACACGAACAAGCAGACTTGTGTGTACTCACGATACCGGAAAGCGCATAGTGGAGTGTATGACGCAGCGTGAGTCTTATCCGTATAACCTCTACCGTGGGGAGGTAGGTAGCTATGTTGCGGAGAAGAATGGGTCTCACGGACATGGCCGATAAATCGAGGAATCGCAATGGTGTGGTTGTGTCCGCGAATCGCGGGAGATTGTCCCGGGTGACATCAGAATCCTGACCTATGAGTGAAAGACTCTGAACAGGCCTCCCCGGCAGGATGTAAGCAGCAGTGTCGGTGGAACCGCGGAAAGATGATAAATTGGGAAGAGCGTCAGACCGTAAATTTAAGGCCCCGTGGTGATCTGAGAGTTTTAGATGCCTTAGTAAGGGTACAGACGATAGAAATGAGTCTAAGATTGTGGAATATGATTGGACGCCTTTGGCCCAATCTGCACCGAAGGAACAGCTCCTGAGGTGTGGGAAGTAGCATCCGCAGATTATCCGCTCAATTGGGTGATGATAAGCGCAGTCTGCTGCGGCCATGTTGGCAGGACCAAGGGATAATTCGAGAGAATCGAGAAAATGGAGAGTGCGAAGAGTGACTGACAATTTGATCGAAGCTGTTTCGAGGTCCAGGGTAGATAACGATGTTCTTTCTGTGGTATGCCAACGGATATGAAATATCCGTATCGATTCGAACAGATGAGGACGCTGAAGTAGAGAATCACAACATCTCGTTGTACGCCAGGGGCGGGAATCCGTGGCGGAGACAATGTCTCGAACGTGAATGGTGGAGTATAAGACGCGTTCGGCCACTGCTTTAAAACGACGAGAAACGCGCGCAACGTCAGCAAGGAGGGGAAGGGGGAGAATCTCGAAAACAGCGGAAAGAATTTCGTTGGGAAGGACATGTTCGATGTTCGGTACAACATCCAACATCGAATCCCTAGACAAGTATGGGGAACCTGAACCGTGGGGCAAGAAGGACTGAGATAATAAAGGCAGTAAAGATTAATGACTCTGGGCTGAAACAACCTTTTAATGTCACCCGGAGAAACATCGGAAAATCTATCGAAACATAATTTGCCGGGAGGTGAAAGAGTAAGACTTACGTCGGGCAAGATGAGTAATTCACACACCATGCTTGAATGAGTCTCCAACGCTTGGTACCCATCACGACAAGAGTAAATTACAAAGGAACAGTCATAGATAATTCATATCCTCAAGGCAACAAACCACTAATGCAATAAGAAAATTTGATAATAAATAATAGCGGTACATGTAGAAATACAGGGATGAATAGGACTGAAGAGCAGCTATGCGCCGAAACCGTAGAGGGTACGACCTGAGCGCTTGAGAGCATAGACAACATCAAGCGCAGTCACCGTCTTCCGCTTGGCATGCTCAGTATACGTAACCGAATCCCGAATGACCTGCATCAAACAGAGTCAGGGAAGAAAAGCACCAAAGCATACATCTCAAACTCACATTCTCAAGGAAGATTTTCAAAACACCACGGGTCTCTTCATAGATAAGACCAGAAATACGCTTCACACCCCCACGACGAGCAAGACGACGAATAGCGGGCTTTGTAATACCTAGGTGCAAGTGGCATTTCATTCAGCAACCGACAACAGACGACCATATAAATACCCACCCTGAATGTTATCACGAAGAATCTTCCGATGACGCTTAGCTCCACCCTTTCCAAGTCCCTAGTATATCACCATCAGCAAATGAATGCAAAGGATCTCAATAAAAACCTAAAGCTAACCTTTCCGCCTTTGCCACGTCCAGACATTTCGATAAAGTTGTGTAGTGGATAAAGTTAACAAAGTAAAGGTAGCCACTTGGAGAGGCTTCGTTAATTGATGGGAGGTGGTGTTGGTGGTAAAGGTGAGAGTAACTGAATGAGTTGCCTCTCAAAAGGCGACAGTCCTTATGTAGGTCCGACAGGTGGCTGTGCTTATTCCTTGTTTTGTTGATTTAGGATATCGCGGCCCATCACGTGGATAGACGCGTCGTGTTTGTATATAATGCTGGGTCCAAACGAGGAACAACCTTAACTTGAATCCGCTACCAGTAGCATTACTTATCATCCCTCATCGCCATTACCTTTTCGACTCGCCTTTTACTATTCGTGATGGCCCGTACCAAGCAAACCGCTCGCAAGTCAACTGGAGGTTGGTGCTTGTTGTCGAAGGTTAGTCTTTGAATGTACTCATTTTTGATCAGGAAAGGCACCTCGTAAACAATTAGCTGCCAAGTCATCGGCGCGGAAGACTGCTGTGAGTTTTTGGATGTCCTTGGTGGTTGTGTTATGTCTGGGTGTAACGTTGGTTGTATTTTTAGGCTGCTGCTGGTGGTGTGAAGAAGCCTCATCGATTCCGTCCTGGAACTGTTGCTCTTCGTGAGATCCGGAGGTATCAAAAGTCGACGGAACTGCTTATTCGCAAGCTTCCTTTCCAACGATTGGTTCGTGAAATTGCTCAAGATTTCAAGGTGTGTATTAGATTTCTGTGAGGTGTAGATTCTTGTTTGTTGACGTGATGTTGGCTAGACTGATCTTCGATTCCAATCTTCTGCTGTTATGGCACTTCAAGAAGCTGCTGAGGCATATCTTGTGTCTCTATTTGAGGACACTAACCTTGCTGCGATTCATGCGAAGCGTGTTACTATTCAACCTAAAGATTTGGCTTTGGCTCGTAGGTTGAGGGGAGAACGTTCATAGACTTATGTTTTGTCCACGTATTTTTATTGTACGCTTAGTGTATCATCCTATATTTATGTTTTTTTGTTTTGTCTTTTGGGATTTTCCTTTTTGCTTCTGTGATTCAAATGTAAGTCACTCTTCGTATGGTCGAGCGAAGCTGTTCCCTTCTAACTGGTGCCCAGGGGTTAGGTAGCCAAGTTCCCATTTTTGCTTATTGCTATTGTTAATAGGGGCTGGGACTAACATTTTGCGAGTGTAACGGACTATTTACGTAGTATGGCGTTCGACATTTTGGATGTATGTTGTAGAAATTTTACCTACTGAGACTCGGAATGTATTCGAGCAAAATCGACTAAAAGTTCTTACAAGGATAACCCGCCTAGATTCCGTACCCTTGTGAAGTCCAGCAACTCTACCACCGGTGTGCAGCGGTAAAACCCGAAGGGCACTGGGCGTACTGGAATACGAAGGCTTGCTAGCAAGGAAAGAAAAAGGCGATGACATGCTCATTTACATCCGTCGAAAAACGACACAAACATTCTTTATCATTGCGTAAAAACAACATTTTTGAATCCCAGAGCGATACGAATATTACACCACACAAGACCGGGATCTCATATGTTAGCCGATTCTATTCATTGCGCTCGCAATCATGGAATCTGTCTCCATGTTGTGTGTTCACCCATCCCTCTCAGGATCACTGGCCGACCTCCGTATCATCCAAAGCCAGCAGTGTTATATTTGTAGTCCACAACTAATTTTAATAGAAAAGGTAACATGTGTTAACATCGATACAGTATACATAAATTGGCTGGGGATAGGAGGAGGTGGTGTGGGTTGTCTTACGTCCAACAGTAAACATATAAATAAGTGCTATCTAGTATGCTGTCATGATAGACAAACCGCTGTGACCATGACTAATGCTGCTAGCCATGTTTCGGCACCCAGCGACGTCCGGAATGCATAATTGCTATGTCTTCCCGCGGAACTGCCCGTCGCTGATACAGCCGCTGCAATAGAGCCGATGGTCGCGGTTGGCACTCCAGCACTGGTGTCGCCATTCATAGATAAGGCGTATTCGCTCAGCGCAGCAAACCCTACTGCTGCGGGATTGTATCGGAATACCGAATAGACATTTTTCTATTAGGACATTTCCAGGTCAACGCTGCAGCAGTAAACTTATAACTATTAACCATACCAAGAAAGTATCGCCAACGATCCACGTGGGTGCACTACTTCCTGTAGTCAACTCAAAGAAGGCGCCTACACACTCAGATTGTGATATTTGGGCAAGCTGGAAATCGTCGTTGCTGATGGACCAGCTTTTTCCGCCAAAAGACATCGTCACGTTGACAACCGTATTGCAAGCTAAAGAATTGCTTAAGAACGCTGATAGTAGCATATATAAACTACTCACGGTATATATAGTATCCATCGTAGTCACCTGTACCCAGTGTTGCACCAGGTATTTTCGAATAGAGATTAGCAATATACGCGGAAGGACCCCCAACTAAGGTGGTACCAGTGTCAATCGCAGCATATGCATTTGAGCCGGAGCCTATGGTCACAGAAGTTCCCTGAGCGGTCAGAGCTGCGGACATTAGTCGTTAAGCTACATTGGAATGGGTAAGAACCTTACAGCTCAGGGACAATAACCAGTAACTTCCGGAGTCGACCAGATCCATGTACTCGATTTGCCCAGTATACAGCGAAGAGTTGACGAAGCCTAATAGCAAAGCGACGATTAGTGTCCAGCAATGCATGCGGTCCTACGTGAACACACCCATAGTGAAGGTTCCTCCAGGTTCGAGGCTACTAGCACGGTTGACTCCAAGAAAGCTACGGCTTTCATCAGACAACGAAATCATCGAAATGGAAGAAGTACGTACCGTGTCAGCTGGAATGACATCAAAGGCTGATCCCAAGCACCCCCCGAGGCCAACGCTTGCCAGAAGGGAGTGGTCTGCGCCGTTGATATTGACTCCCAAGCCAGGCCCAAAAGTCCAGAAACAGGGTCTGATAGCAGTCCTGATGTTATTGTGTCGCACACCGCGAAGACCTGATCTGATACGGAAAAACCAGCCATTTGGACAGTATCAGAGCCTAAGATGCCAGCAGCACCACCGCTACCATACGATATAGAGAAATCGGTACTCTTATTGACGAAGGTGCTCGAGTGGGCAGTGTTGAATGTGGGTATGCTACTGCATCCTGTGACGCACTCGCTGTCGGCGACCCACAGGTCACTATCGCCGAAGTTAGAGCAAACTGTAAGTCTAAGGCCAAAGGGCAGACGCACGCGGAACCTGTGTCCAATATCACATTGTAAGAAACAGCGGGAGTGCCGATGGCCAACGTTCCATAGAAACTGACAATACATGGTATCAGAGATTATCGGCACTCGTCGTCAAGCTAAGCATACCTCGAGTCAGTATTTTGGTTGACCAACCTACATGCAGTCTGGGATGAAAAAATCGACCCATCGACAACAGCCAACGACTCACAAATTGGTACCCGAACTGCGCTTTTGGGGTATTGAAGCACCATACTTCGTCATCAACATCTCTCTGCTGTTCCTAGCCCACAGGCCCCATTCATCCCTCGACTTGTACGCGGGACGTCGTCTATGTAGATTCATCGAAAGCCCGTTACCGGCAGGCTTTGGTTGCGGAGCAGCGAAAACATCTGACGAGGTGCATAGCAGAAGGGCAAAACAAAGAGGTAACGACGACAGCATTGGAGAGAGAGAAAAGGATAGGAAGAGATGTGTGAAGGAACGTGGCAGTAGAGGTATAAATCGGATAGAAGATTGCTGTGCTCGCCCAGCGAGAAGGGGAACTAGGCAAAACGGATGGGGGCCAAAGGTAGCTGCGGTCCTTATTATGTCGTATCAAGGTAAAACTGCGCCACGTGATCGCATGATATTGTTACTTCCGGTGATCGGACATCACACATGCGACCTCCGAGTCTTTGCTGGTGAGGAATGGAAATGTTGAGGTTTGTAGACAAGGATTCCGGGTCCCTTGGAATAACGTGAATATGTTGGTTTTTCTTGACCACGAAACGCATATGGTGCCTTAATTGATCTCTACCCTGTGCTGTGTGTCTGCGTGGGGGTCCCGGGGCTGGTCCGCAGTAGCCGAAGGTCCAAGCCAATGAGCGTAATTAAACGTACGACTGCGCTCGTAGTACCATCATCCACATGTGGGGCTAGTAGTCATAAGGTGATCACCGTGCCATATTTTTTACCCTCGATTAGATAATGTTGTATCACGTTGAGGCATTCACTGAAATTTAAGAAAAATCGCAGTTGAACTTATCATTACCCAAATAGAACATTTATACGTTCGTAGCTTCTATCCCCTCTTAGCTTGATTTTAGATTCAATATGCTTCACGACCTTCTCTGATCTTTCGAACTAAGGCAACATCCCGAGCCATCAGAATAACCCTTTCCGTATGGAGGCACGCGGAAAGATGGAAACCAAAAACTCTTCTGCAGCCTCTTGTAGAGCGAGGACAGAAGTCGTCTGGAAGCAAAGGAGAGGGAAAAGCTGTCAAGCCTGTAAGCATCACAACAATTTAAGGACATAAAGACGATTTGCCTGAATGTCTTGCGCGATTTTACGGACAAGACGTTGGAATGGCAGCTTTCGGATAAGCAAGTTCGTCGAATTTTGGTACCTCCTGATATCACGAAGGGCCACAGTTCCAGGACGGAAGCGATGACGTGTCAGCCTTTTGTGAGCAAGCATTTGAGAGGTCTTGACGGCAAGCTGCTTGAGAGGAAGAGCGTTGTTGCTAGTTAAGACCGGTTTTTTAGTGGCTATGAAGGCTGGTTAGAAAGGAATAGGTCGATAGCAGGCTTGACGCACTCTTTCCTTCTGTACTCTTGATTGCACAATTCTTATTGCGTGCCATCGGCGTGGACTGAGGCTCTGGTATGAAGATGAAATATGTCTAAAATGTGGGGTGTATTTATAGTAATCGTTTTAATGCTGAACCAAGTCTGTGGAAGAATGTTCACAGAAGCCTATGAAGTCCGCTCGTTACGACGGAAGTACAAAGGCGGCATATAAAAGGTAAGTGAAGCGGTATCATGGCTGGATCTGCACGAATTTCTTACAGATGCATGGATGGAATACTCTCAATCCTGGAAGGAGAATTCGCGGAAGTCAAACCCGTTTTGGCTTCTTCACGACACTGTATATCTTGTGTTCTATAGCATCTACAGAGTGTGAACGAGTGAGAATACAGAAATTGTCTTGAGTAGGTTTATACGGGTTGAGAGCCGAGAGTGTTAGGAAACCGACGCTTCCTTTACTCTTCTTCCGGATCGGACTTTTTGCCGCCACCAGCTCCCCTCATGTAGGTCCAAAACGTCGGGCCAAAGGTGTAGTATGCGACGCCGAAAGTGGCACCTCCGAGGTGAGCAAAATGGTCGAAGAACCGCCATCCCCGAATTACACCCAGAACATCTAGTGCAAGCAAGGCGCCAACGCCTAATTGTATATCGATGGGATATGAAGGAGGAATGGTTAGAGCAATCTGCCCGTTCGGAAATGCCAAAGCTGTCATCGTTACGCAGGCATATATGGCACCAGAGGCGCCTAACGAAGGCACTATCGACGAAGCTGCAGCTTTTGTGGTTGCACTAGCCGCTGTGGTGGGTGCTGCAGAGACTGCTGCCTGCCATGTGTCGATGGCTTTGGGTGCATTGGCAGGAGAAGATAAGCGGGATATGAGACGGGGGTACTTGAATTTAGCGGTCACGGTATGCGAAACGAGGGAAGCAAACACGCCAGCTAGATCAAATTAGGAAAGGATCAGAACTATTTAACCAACGTTGACTTGAAATAACGCACCTGAGAGGTAGAAAGCAAGGAAATGGTATGCCGATGTTGATTCAAGTTGATCCGGGGATGTAGAGGACTGCGACTGGGAGAGATACACCGACGCGGATGATCCTGCGAACAAAGGATGAGTCTGGAACCAAAATATAACTTTGACAATGGCTACCAAAGCTTTCCAACGCTAGACAATTGGCCAAGAGGTGGATGATTGACCTATGACTGTATCCACAGGTCAGTAAATAATCTGCGAAACGAATCCCTTGAAGATATGCACCTGAAGGTGCTTGAAAGCATAGTGTACGACAAGCCGGAAAGCGGGTGATGCATGAAACTACGAATCATCACAGGTTGCAAACGTGATACATTCCAAGCTACCCATACACCAGCATTGAGCAGACAGAGTTTCCAGCAGAGCCGTCGCCCATCTGAGGCATCTGCATAAGGTTGTGCAAAGGCAAGGTATAATCCGCTGATCCATGGTCGGAGCAGCTGAGGGATCTGCGAGGCTTGGTCTTGGATGAGAGCATAGACTCCCCGAAGATTCTGTCATGTATCGGTTCGGGCTAAAGACGATTACTCACAGAACACAGAAAACACACCTTGACTAACTCGATTTGTTGGAGTCTACGCAGGTCTGCGCTGGTGATGTCGGTCCATTTTGTGGTTGCAGCCAGCCTGTTCGCCCACACCTCTGTCTCAAAATTGGTTCTCCATGTGGCATAGGAGAACGCAAGCGACGACCCAAATACGAAAAACTTTCCTCCGGTCAGCTATTTAGCATCCAAAAACCCAATATGTGGCTTACCAGGACTTGATTCCTTATTTGAGGTCGGCCTAGCCTTTCCGCAAATTTAGGCCGTTCAAAAGCTGGCTCGTGAATCTTCTGAGTAGCTTCAGTATATCTCAGGCATCTTCCAGAGGTGAATAATCGATGAGCGGAGTGCAAAGGCGTTAACGACCGTGCTAAATGACGATGGACCGACGAAGAGAGCATCGACAGGCCATTGACAACAACCGACAACAAAGTTTGGGCCTAGCGCCGACCATTACGACGCCGGACGGCTTACGTTTACGAGGGCTTACTACTTCAATGAATGACGATCGTACTTGGGGTGTTGTTCGGTTACCAGAAGATTCACAGGAGGTCGTTGATGCAGACGAAGAGGTGCTATCCTGCTACTGAATCTCTTTCATGCCGTATTAATTTTTTGGCTCTTTGTTACAGGTGTTTTTGATATATTCAGATCTCCAGGGCGGTATTTCTCCATACTCGAAAGAATTTCGTGGACTTGGACAGCAAGATTCGCATCATGATGTCCTTATAGTTCAACTGGACCTCTGCCCACCGATGGGCGCTCCTCCAGTATCTCTACCTCGAACAAAGTCTTCAAGGCACCCTTTGAAACGTGCAACCAAGGCATCGAGGCCTGTCGGGAGAACAATTGAAATCAGCGTCGCCCAAGACGTTACCGCCTTGCGAAGTCGAAATGGGGACACAGGAAGCGTGGTATGGAAAGCTAGGTTGCCACTCTTGAGGCTTATTCCGCAGTATAGTAAGACTGATCCTTTTGTGCAGCATTGATTTTGCGCGTCTTGTCCTTGAACAGCTTCACTTTGCTGCACCGACAGATTCTTTGTTTGACAAGAACACGTTGGGGGACATGTCGATACTGGAGCTCGGGTTAGTCTTTCTTAAAACTTCGTTTCCCGTTCTTTCGTTGAACTGCAGTAACAGGGCGGGCACCGGCCTGCTGAGCATAGCACTGAGTTCCTGGGTTCAAAATTATACCGTCACTGATGCCAGTGAAATCTTGCCACTACTCGAAAAGAACATCTTACTTAACTGCACTGGCTCTCATCGTACGACTAATATATCAATCGCTGAACTTGACTGGCTTTCACTGCATGCAACTCCATCGAAACAGCGATCGCGAATATTTCAGTCTCCAGCTGTGGATCTTGTTTTCGTAGTGGATTGCATATATCACCCTTCTCTAATGCCTGCTCTGGTGGACACCATTGATTACGTATCGACGCCTGGACGGACGACCGTGATGGTAGTTGTTGAGCTGCGAGACGAAGATGCAGTACGCCTGTTCCTGAAACTTTGGATTGGAACACCTGGCTGGGAAGTATGGAGGATAGGACGAAGCAATGGCCTTCCACGGCCATACGTGATTTGGGTTGGATGCAAGGTTGACGATCACAACTCTCAAGGATAGGACTACAAGAGCAGGGCATAGTACACGACGTGAAGTGTCACGGGCCAAACGCACTGTAGCGATGCAGAGGGGTCCACTCGAGCTCGGTGGCGGGATCGTAGGCACCGGGAAATTGAACACGAATGTTATCCGAATTCGGCAATCTCGCCAGAAGAACTATCGATGCGCGTCATCGTCGCGCAAATGACGTTGACTGTGGCTGGGATCTGCGCTAACTAGGGTGGGCCCTCAGGGTATAAAAAGGTGTGACAATTCGACAGCTCGTAATCTCCCAACTCTGCCCCCTACTGCCATCATCTCTACCGCTTTCCAGCAACACCACGCTCCCTACCGGCCAACTCCATACCATCACTATGCTCTTCAACGTTGTCAACGCTGCTGTCGTCGCTGCCCTCGTCCTCACGATATCCGCACACGCGGCGCCATCATCTCTCGTGAACAGAGATGCCATCGTACGTGTCTTTGTTCTGGGCTGTTCCACTCTGATATCCAGTATTTAGGTCACCGACAAAAACGCCAACGCCTTTGGCTCTTTAAATGTCGGTGGTGACGGCACTGGCCTCAACCGCCGCGTCGACCCCGGCATCATTACCGACGGCACTTGCGCCAACGATCTCAACAATGCCAACCTCCTCGAGCAACTCAACAACATCTTCATCAACTTTAACGACGGCACCCCCACCAAACTTGGCATCAACACCGTCCTCCACGCTGCCAGCACTGCTCTCAAGGACATCATTACCGGCGCTCGCGCCAACGACGGCACTCTCCTCAACTCTGACACTTTCCGCAACCTTCTCGATCGCCTCGGTACCATTAATAATGACGGCACTTTCGCCAAGCTTGACACCAGAACCATCGTGGACGCTCTCTTCACTTTTATCAAGCTCATCGTTGACAATGGCACTTCCGCCAACGATGGCACTAACACTGGCTCTGCCAGCTCTACCAACAATGGTACTCCCGCCAACGACAACACTAACACCAACTCTGCCAGCTCCGCCGACAACGGTACTCCCGCCAACGACAACACTAGCACCGACTCTACCAGGACCGACGGGACGGGATCTCCTGTTGGTTTCAGTGGTATGTCTACATCTGCACAGTAAAGCATTGGTCTGATTAATATGTCTCTCATAGATACTCTCGATATTGTGAGTTGCAAACCTTCGGCCGTCTAATGCCTTTCTAACTCACCCTATTTTTACAGTCTGAAGCATTTAATGAGAACTAGGACGTGGCAGATAGTCAGTCCTCGGGGTATTCGTTCGGGTTCTAACGCGAGTTCCTTGATTTATATCAAGGATGTTAGTTCGTCATAATGGTTACGATACAATCGAAGATGTGCATTATTTGTGTTGATCATCGTGATATCCTTTTCAGTTTTCAAATTCCTATCCTGCCGAACTGTTTGAATATCCTCGATAAACAGGTTCATATCTGAGTATCACCGTCCAGCCTACTTGCTCTTGCTCATTCAGTCGCAGTCTATCAGCTCTCTGGTCCAATCCAGGCCGGCAGCCACTTCAAAGCGCTGTAGTCGGTATCGTCGTTCTGATGCGTACCTATCATTGTCGCCCAGGATTCATGGTGGATCATCCGAAGCTATCGCATTTAACAACCGATTTTCCACTCAAGTCGACTTCCAGCTTTAACAATCAGAGAACAGCTCACTTCGAGTCGGTCACCGTCAAAGAATGCGACTTTTAATTTGATTATGTTCAAGAGAAAGTGCCTTCGATGGTATTTTGAGATACAATTTGGACTCGTACTGGTTTGGAACTGGATATCGTTTGTCCTCATTGAAGAGCTTCTCCCGCTGTGCATTCCACTTCACCAATCCAAACTTCTATCGGATTACCACCTGATCCTGCGATCTCGTCAACCTTTCTGAAGTGAATGCCAATCTCCTTGGCCATCACCCAAATGGTGCGTTCTTTTCGTTTACACCCTACTCCCTCAGTATCGATCCAAACCGGCAAGAGGATTCATGGTTCCCACTACTGACTCATTTCATCTCCTCTCATCATTACAAGGCACGATATCTTCGGGATGTCAGTTACAGAGGCAGGGAGTCCTGTTGACTGTTTTCCTTTTAAGGACCGTTTGCCAGTGCGACGCCTACAACTACTACCATTCCCCATTAAATACAAGACATATTTGCATGGTAGTGCCCGGCTACTATTTCCCTGCAAGTCCGGTGCCATTTCAAGCTCAATGTCTTTGAATTTAAAGATTCTCGTCCTAACCACATTGATATGACTCATACACAAAGTTTACATCCACCAGTAGAAAATATTTCTTCAAAATGCTCACCAGTAAGGATATATCATATTTTATCGATGCCGTGCCATCCCGCACGTTTTCGTTCAACTTGACGGACAATGTAGAGTCTAGACAACGAAACAACAGGAATACATTTCGCAGCCAGAAAATCCGGCACGATAATGGTAAGTAGTTGGGAAGTAAATTGGATCCATATTCTTTCTGAGAGAAGGGGGAAACGACAGAGGGCTTAAGTACTAGGGGAGATAACGATTGGATAACGACGATCGGTATGCCAAATCATTAACATTTGTATGTATTTAGGTCTTGAAGAGGAAAGTTCGGGATCCTTTGTATTGATCGCTTTTCTGCATAATGAAACATTGATAAGATGAACAACTCTTTCAGCACAGGAAAGTTTTTCTTTCCAAGAGTATTTCACTCGTCTATCATGACCCTAAATCCTCTCAAGCACCTATCATTGGAATGAACGCAGGCGCGATAGGATATATCAAACAAGTGTCGCCGTGCCGGTGCCCAGGACCTTTCTGGCTTTACCAGGACTGGCAAGCCAAGAATACCGACAGGACCAGCGATGCTCCTTACCTAGGGGTTTTGAGAGGACTCAACAACTTACAAGAGCATCCGGCAGTGCATGTAACAATGGAAATTGGACAGCTTGTTACTAACCAGTAATAGACAAAGTCTGGGAAAAAGCTCGCTCGGCGGCTTCGCACTTTGCACGAATGTAGAAGAATTTTTTTTTTCGTGCTGTAATTGACCAGTTATCAAGTCTTATTTTAGAGTTTTCTGCCGAGAGTCCGGTCTCGCCTCCCGTTATTGACACCCATTAGGTAATTCTTACAGACCTTTTCCTCGATCTAGGCAATCAAAGTTTCTATCATGCTACAAACCCCTTCGATTTTGTCGCGATGGTTTTGCCTGAGGGGCAAACGGACTTTTTCGAAAAACATGTATCAGTACACCAAGGCTTTCACTCTAGGTTCTGATGAAAATGAAAACGTCTTGTTATGTCCCTTTCTTATGTTTAGAATCAAGGATTTTGTCTAATTATCGTATACAACAGATGCCGAGTTTTAAAAAAAATGATGTCTGGAGTACCTACCTATCTTTATGTACATCTGTAGATTTTTGCGAATGAGCTGTGCCAAGTACTTTCAAAAGCGAGAAAAAGAATATGGAAAGGATCGGGGACCCGGCGCTATGATAAACTAAATCAACAACCCAATTAGGAAGCAATACCCTGAGGGCCGAGGCATGAATGCCTGACGTCCATCATGCATCAGGACCGGTGTTTAACGGACCGAAGGCTTGACCCAGATTTATTTAGTCGGCATGTTCTACTACATCTCATTCCTACGACCTCCTCCATCTAATGCGAGCTTGTCCAGCAAGCTTCGTATCACACCACAGATCACCAATGACCTTCGTACCGAATTTTATCACAGCGCACAAGATATCTTCTACGTCTGGTCGTCGTCACTAGGAACCCAGACCAGACCAAATAAATTGACCACCTGGAGACAAGAAAATGCATACAAGGAGATTGTTGTTCCCTTGCCACCTTTAGCTCGAGATGGTCAGGAGTGGACGCTCATCCTGACAGCCTCCTCCAAGGCTTCAGATACCATTGTGAACCTTCAAGACAGCGACGCCCTGGGAAGACTACCCTTTGGGGTCTTATCTATGCCAGTACAATTTGGACGGTCCACAACAACAGAGAAGAAACAGGCAAGCATTGAAAGAATCTATGCTTTACATCGTGGCACCATGAAGATAACAGAACAGACCTCATTCGACTTGGATAAGGTGTTTCGAAATATTTCTCATTGAAAATTCGTCTTATCTCGGTCAGATATAGAAAATATGGGACAGTGGTATCGGTCTTAGTTCTTGGCTGGTCACTAAATCAAGATTGGCACAACTGCCTGAAACGCTGCAGACCGCATTATTCTCCAAAGAGAATAGAACTATCATTGAACTGGGTAGGTAGGTATGTCCACGATCTTTGTCTGCGTTTCATGTTCTTTCAGGTGCAGGAACAGGCGTTTTATCCTTGACTCTTGCAGCCTTGCGCGATGAACGGGATGACAGCAAGTCTCGTATCATGACTACCGATCTAGGTTCGTACACATCTAGACCTATGATGTTTCGAATGATTAAGCCATCAGGATACCAGAGTCTGCGATCCCTCTTTTGGAGCACAATATCGCATCGAACGGGCACTTGCTCCCCGACGGCTCGGCCTGTCCGAAAGCCAGTGTGTTGGACTGGGATGAAGACCTGCCGGATTATATTCAATCGTTACCTGACGGTTTTGACGCTATAGTGTACGTATACCTCAGCCTGTGTGACCATCGTGTGCCGGCTCTTACACCGATCCAGCATGGCCGACGTCACATATAATACATCTTCCTTTCCGGGGCTCCTTCGTACACTCGCAAGTCTTACGACGATGAGCGCAAAGCGTCCCCTGGTCCTCTTGGGATACAAAGAGCGCGACGAAGCAGAACGCACCATTTGGGTGATGGCCAAGGAGATTGGCATTCACTTCAGAAAGGTTGACGAGATCGCAGGATCAGGTGGTAATCCGATAGAAGTTTGGATTGGTGAAGTGGAATGCACAGCGGGAGAAGCTCTTCAATGAGGACAAACGATATCCAGTTCCAAACCAGTACGAGTCCAAATTGTATCTCAAAATACCATCGAAGGCACTTTCTCTTGAACATAATCAAATTAAAAGTCGCATTCTTTGACGGTGACCGACTCGAAGTGAGCTGTTCTCTGATTGTTAAAGCTGGAAGTCGACTTGAGTGGAAAATCGGTTGTTAAATGCGATAGCTTCGGATGATCCACCATGAATCCTGGGCGACAATGATAGGTACGCATCAGAACGACGATACCGACTACAGCGCTTTGAAGTGGCTGCCGGCCTGGATTGGACCAGAGAGCTGATAGACTGCGACTGAATGAGCAAGAGCAAGTAGGCTGGACGGTGATACTCAGATATGAACCTGTTTATCGAGGATATTCAAACAGTTCGGCAGGATAGGAATTTGAAAACTGAAAAGGATATCACGATGATCAACACAAATAATGCACATCTTCGATTGTATCGTAACCATTATGACGAACTAACATCCTTGATATAAATCAAGGAACTCGCGTTAGAACCCGAACGAATACCCCGAGGACTGACTATCTGCCACGTCCTAGTTCTCATTAAATGCTTCAGACTGTAAAAATAGGGTGAGTTAGAAAGGCATTAGACGGCCGAAGGTTTGCAACTCACAATATCGAGAGTATCTATGAGAGACATATTAATCAGACCAATGCTTTACTGTGCAGATGTAGACATACCACTGAAACCAACAGGAGATCCCGTCCCGTCGGTCCTGGTAGAGTCGGTGCTAGTGTTGTCGTTGGCGGGAGTACCGTTGTCGGCGGAGCTGGCAGAGTTGGTGTTAGTGTTGTCGTTGGCGGGAGTACCATTGTTGGTAGAGCTGGCAGAGCCAGTGTTAGTGCCATCGTTGGCGGAAGTGCCATTGTCAACGATGAGCTTGATAAAAGTGAAGAGAGCGTCCACGATGGTTCTGGTGTCAAGCTTGGCGAAAGTGCCGTCATTATTAATGGTACCGAGGCGATCGAGAAGGTTGCGGAAAGTGTCAGAGTTGAGGAGAGTGCCGTCGTTGGCGCGAGCGCCGGTAATGATGTCCTTGAGAGCAGTGCTGGCAGCGTGGAGGACGGTGTTGATGCCAAGTTTGGTGGGGGTGCCGTCGTTAAAGTTGATGAAGATGTTGTTGAGTTGCTCGAGGAGGTTGGCATTGTTGAGATCGTTGGCGCAAGTGCCGTCGGTAATGATGCCGGGGTCGACGCGGCGGTTGAGGCCAGTGCCGTCACCACCGACATTTAAAGAGCCAAAGGCGTTGGCGTTTTTGTCGGTGACCTAAATACTGGATATCAGAGTGGAACAGCCCAGAACAAAGACACGTACGATGGCATCTCTGTTCACGAGAGATGATGGCGCCGCGTGTGCGGATATCGTGAGGACGAGGGCAGCGACGACAGCAGCGTTGACAACGTTGAAGAGCATAGTGATGGTATGGAGTTGGCCGGTAGGGAGCGTGGTGTTGCTGGAAAGCGGTAGAGATGATGGCAGTAGGGGGCAGAGTTGGGAGATTACGAGCTGTCGAATTGTCACACCTTTTTATACCCTGAGGGCCCACCCTAGTTAGCGCAGATCCCAGCCACAGTCAACGTCATTTGCGCGACGATGACGCGCATCGATAGTTCTTCTGGCGAGATTGCCGAATTCGGATAACATTCGTGTTCAATTTCCCGGTGCCTACGATCCCGCCACCGAGCTCGAGTGGACCCCTCTGCATCGCTACAGTGCGTTTGGCCCGTGACACTTCACGTCGTGTACTATGCCCTGCTCTTGTAGTCCTATCCTTGAGAGTTGTGATCGTCAACCTTGCATCCAACCCAAATCACGTATGGCCGTGGAAGGCCATTGCTTCGTCCTATCCTCCATACTTCCCAGCCAGGTGTTCCAATCCAAAGTTTCAGGAACAGGCGTTGAGAGGGAGAATAGTGGTGGAAGTCGAACAGTTCTACCCATAGGTCATCGTCGGTGAGAAGCTATCCTTACATACACTCCGTACTCGGAAAATTGGTTTGACAGTATCGATTCCCTGCGTCCTCCGTACAAAGCCCAAAGGTTAGAAGCCATTGAAGGACGATTCAGTTTAAAGAACCATTCCATGATAGGGCACCACTGCGATTCGAGGCAGCATATAGTAACCTAGGTTCATCCGTTCGACAAGCCAAAGTAAATGAAGCGTAGAATACAAAAAAAAACAAAGAAATTCGTTATTCATTGACCGCATCCACATCAGAATCATCGGAATCGTCCAAAGGTATGAACCGCCGACCTTCTCGCTACAACGGCATGATGGTTAGGCACAAATATTATTCAAGGCTTGAAGGGTACTCACGAAAGGAGATCTCCTCTGTCGTAAAGTAGGTGGGGGCGCAGGGAAAATACTAGTATGTGCAGTCGTCCGAACAACCTGCTGTAGTGATGTTGTCGGCCGACGATTCAGGTTTATACTTGCAGGTAAACAAAGAGTGCTGTTTTGCACCGTAGGTTGTGCACTGGGAAGGATCGGCGGTTCTGAGAGATGATGAGAAGGTTGGAGAACGGTGCTTGAAGCCATAGCAGTGTCAGGTACGCTGGATTTCGATACTGGAGTTAGCGCAGAAACAGGAATCTGAGGCCGACGAGAAGGACGGGATGTAGGAGCAAATACAGAAGGACGCCGTCCTCGGAGGGGGGACATACGATCGTGAGTATCCGCAGAAGAAGCCTGGTTTTTGAGAGATGGCCTGAAAGCCCTTTGATCGGTGTACTGCGCGATCTCAGCCAGGGGACGACGAGGCGTCTTTGGATCCAAAGTCGCATTCACATAGGGAGTCCGCATACTCATTCCTATCAGCGAAGACAAAGCGGTCGACGAAGAGCCCATAGCTGAAGAAGATTGTTGTTGTGCAGGTACTAGTAATGTCGACCTCCGTTTTGAGAGGGAAGACCTGTGCGTCGTCAAGGACCTACGTGTTGCAGCTACGAGGGTATGGTGCTGTCGATCCTCGGGAATGCAGGATGTGTTCTCGTCCACACGACGTCGCTTCCTTCCGGAAAGTGGTGATCGTTGTTCGCAAGGGACCAGCCTGACGGGTGAACTAGAGCGGGTTACTGAGGTCTTCTCTGACGGCAGTTCTGACCGTCGGGACTGTACTATCGTTTCCTTGATAGAGTTGCGGGCCGTCTCGATATGCAGGGGAACCGCCTGGAGAAGGGGAAGAAGAGGCATAAGCGCCGAGAGAATAGTGCCTTGTTGGTCCTGAATCGTCTGGAGGGCCTGAGATTGGCTCTGTAACGTCTGTGAGTTGTTTTGATAGAGCTTTGCTAGCTATTTAGAACAAATGAACGAAGGCAAGGGTTCATCGACTTACCAGCTGCATAGCATCTACGCGCTTATCCAAACCATCCAGCCTCAGCTGCATACCCTTAAAGAACTCCTCCATCCTTTCAGCCTGTGCAGGACCCCCAGCCGTTTTCTGAATCTCGGTCTGGCATCGGTTGACTGGCGAAAAATGTAGGGAAAAAGCAAATATATGCTGGTGTAAAGACACCCACCCAAGTTATACATCTCATTCGTCAGCTCTTCGTGCTCTCGTTCGAAGAGCGTCTTCGTGAGCCCCAATTCCTGCTTTGCCTCATCCACACCCTTCGTAAGTTTCTCTACTCGTTCGGAAAACTTTTCGAGATGCGCTTGAGTATCATGAAGGAGAATCCGTAGTGATGTGCCTGTTCTATCGGTTGGCGCAATGGGTGGGAGAGGGATGTCTGAACTTGGCGGTGCGGCCAACGTGTCTTTTCTCAGCAGGTGAGCCCACAAGACGGATGATGCTGGCGTGCGGCATAAAAGTCCATGGGTTTTTGTGGAATCGGAGGCAACGCGCGAGCTAGATGAAGAGTCCATATCGACGCTGTGTAGGTCGTAGTTAAGAAGCCGATCTCGTTTGCTAACTACAGCTTTCAAGTGGCAACGAAAAAGGGTACCTCTCCACGATCCCTATCCTCTAAGGTTAGGAATAATTTGAGATACACATTAGTTACATGCGATAGATATACAGTGCGTTAGTTCCTGTTCCAACATTACATAAAGATATCCACGATCCACTATAGAGGTGGGAGAGGTCGACGACATTGCGGACAGATGTTCTACGCCAGCATATATGTCAATGATACTGAAAGCCTGTTAACAACACCGACCTTGATAGCAAGCCACTAAGGGGCGGAAAGTCAGTGTCCGCTAGAAAGAAATAGAGATAGACGACTGACCTTCTCAAGACATTCAGTATGCTGTGCGATTTGACAATGATCAGTATCCTGCAACCGAAAAGAACTAAGCCTCACGAAAAGATGATGGCATGGTGCAAGACTGTAATTCTTCCTCGCAACAGCGTTTCCAACGCCAGCTTGGACGGCGTTTAGAATCCCGCTTGCATCAATGCCTTTCGCTATTTTCCGTTTGCTCGCCGTGCTCCGGGTATCCCAGTCATCATGCTTCTCGTCTGTCGACCTTCTCTTCCGTAATAAAGGCGACTCTATTATGATAGCATCCAGACAGATTACACAATCTCCGAGCGACTGTTCCGGCGCCTCAGGATCAGGAAACGGCAATGCTGGGTGATAATCGTAGGTCTTCACAACGGCATACTATAACATACTAATGAATACACCTTGGCCCCTTCGTTCATCCAAGATAGTGACATACCTTTGCGGGAAGGAAGAAAGCTGGCCCGAGTTCGTCTTGAAGAACGACTATGAAGGCCTGGAGGCATACAAAAGCAGCGAGGTAGTATGACCAGGCTACTGGCTGTCAGACCGACCATTGAAGGGAGAATGTGCCGGGAGACTCACAGCGAGGATCGATGTCCAGAACATTCTTTGGACAAGCAAGGAAATCTGGCGGGCAATGAGTTGAGGTCGCATATGCCCAGACATTACTCACACATTGCAAGGTAAAGCCTGCAAACTGTCGTAGTTATTACATATTCTTTCGAAAACCCACTTGAGCGACCCCGGCGGATGGAGCGAATAATCTGAGGTAACCAGATAGACGAGTATGTGAGAGCAACAAACATAAGGGATAGCGTGGGCGATAGGATAACTCGAACGATGAACGTTAAAAAAATGAACATTGTGATCCCTGCGAAAACCCCTTCAATATACGCTACCAGGAGATGATAAAGAAAGAAACTTACAAAGTCTGGCACCTGGGTCGGATCTTAGATGCTGGATAGCAAATGCCCAAAAGGACAGATTAGGGGCTGTCGCCAGGTTCGCAGGAGTCACTGTGGGTGGTGGGACATTATTAGTACGCTCTGGCATGGTAGTGGTAGTTGGGGCAGGAGCAGAATCAACGATGTCTTCGGGCATCTGAATCTGGTGTATGAGAACAGAAAATTGCTAGAAGAAACTATTATAAGTGAAGAATAAGTTTGACAGTTTGACTCACCGCCTCGTAAACAAACATGGTACAGGCCAAAAAAGCTGGTGCGGTAAGAGAGAGAGACGGCCGACCTTCTGCTATAATAGCGAAAGTGATATGACCAGCGAAAGAAACTGAATCGATGGTGGACTGTGTGAAAAACGTCCACCGGGACACTCGCGATATCCCGGAGGGGGTACGACTCCGTTCCATTTGCCGCGCTAGGACAAAAAGAAGTATGAAATAAATCACTGTTGCGCTTCCTGCATCTACATGAAGAGATGAGAAAAACAAATGAAAGTGATGGGGGCACATACACGTCGTAACTTTGCGGAAGAACGTGCGAGACCTGAAAAGACATCATTACTATATCGTCTGATAGGCATGCTGAGATACACAAACCTCAGCCCCTCGGTTTCTCGGATTTCAAACATGAGACCGCATTCCTTGCTGATAAAAACGCCTGAGACAGAAAGCTTTGGGGGAGAAACGGTGGGAAGACCCTTCGGGTGCTGCATTTCTTCCTCCAGTTGTTGCATTTCACGCTCCGAGACACTGACTGGATCTATCTGCGCATATAGAGCGAATGGGCACGTCGTGGTTTCATCTGTTCGCGCATTTCAGACATACGACGAGGAAATGAGGTATCACAACTACCTTGAGGCGTCGGTTCATGCTCGATGACGCCTGCGTCAATCAAGTTCTTAAGTTTTTTCAGTTTTGATGCAAGCTCGGGTTCCACGAAGTGTGCCGTCTGGTTTTTCCGATCTTCTGGCACAAGGGAAGGTAAAAGCCTGATGTCTATGTTTCTCCTAGACGAGCAATGGTCAAATTGGATTGAAAGAAAATCTACCGGTATACGCACCCCGATGGCTCCGCAAACCCGTATATTGAGCCATTGGGCATGAAATGCACTCCTTCGAAATCAAACTTCAAGTCCTCCTTCGTATTTTCGTCCGTAAGTTCTATCCGGCCCTGTGCGGGTGTCAGTGAAATGCTCTAGTCACTGACGGAAAAAGGCATACATTGATCAAAACGAGGTCCTCATATATTGCCGATGCTTGTGGATGCTTCTTCTCCGAAACGCTGAGGGCAATTCTCCTAGAAGCGGTCCAGTTCCATGTTCCAGCCCTTTCAACAACCTCTGTTTCGTTTACCTCGGCCATGAAAGACTCTACGGCTTCCTTCCAAGGGTATGAAGCTGTGGACAAGAAAGAGGGTGTGATGTTGAAAAACGCAGAGCTTCCCCGAATGAATCCAGTGACATTGGAGTAGTACGAGGAGTACAGAGGGTCCAAAGGCAGATGCACCGGGATGAATTCATGCAGCAGAGAAGTGAGAGACGGCTCTCGATCTGGCTACCGATGGAGATGAGAAAATCATACAGCATGGACAGACACAGTGCGCACCACTGTGAAATTGGTTTCTGTCCCGTTCATCCAGGCGGTAAAGTTGGAGAGCTGATGTGTCAGTGACTGCAGCGCATTCTGGTACTGGTGTCTTGCGAGAAATTCATCGCTGTTGTGGCTGGTGAGCAAGAAGAGCATTATCATGAGAACAATGGCGGATGAGAACGAACGCCGTCGCGGTTGTTGCGGAGGGACGCCGGCCTCCTCATCGCGAAGCGGGTCCGAGTCCATTGACGTTGGCTACAGACAAAGCTTAAAGTGCTTAGTCATCATGACTCCCGCCATCTAACTGGCACACGCTCAAGGAAAACCTTTTTACCGCAGAAATATTTTATTATTACTATATCCACAATTCAACGTTCTTCGCGCCCAATTGCCAGGTTAGATGGATGCTTTAGTTTCGGCCGAGTCAGCCGACTGTCGTCGTCAATGTTACACTCTGTCACAAAAGTGACACCACGCGACGTGTCTTCATCTTCAACTCTAACAATGAACTCACAGGGTGGTAGCATACGCTGGTCTTATTTCCACTCTGCCCTTCAACTTGCTGTTCGGCGCTCAGCAAGAAAGTGGACGTGCGTCTCTCACATCTGGTTGATACTGTCACTCTCACCGACGGATTAGATACGAGGATTTTGCAGAATGTTTCCCGACATATACCAAGGAAGATAAGGATGGCTCTATCGCCATTTTTAATCAAATATCAGACTACATCGAGTCTCAGTCCTTCGTACGTAGTGCAACGATTCCGTGATATGCCCTGACAACATGAGTAGCGAGATCTAGATAGACTATTTCGAAGTTTCAACGTCCAGGAGAATATCGACATTTTGCATCGCATCATCAACGAAGCTAAAGAGCGAAAGGATGCCGGAATAAAGCGCAACGATGAATGGAGAGAAGACCTTGAACCTCGAGCAGCTATCGCTGCCAGAACCATTCCTAAATTGGAGGCAGAAAACGCTCGACTGCGAGAAATTCTCTCTCAAGTAAGCTTATCCACCGTCTTTTCACAACACTATTCCTTCTGATGCCTGTGGAACCAGGTTGGACAAGAGAATAGTGCATTGAGCGCTCAGTTACAGGACAAAGCAAAACGAACCGACGAAAATGATGAGCAAACGCTTAGGCTGCTTAAGAAACTGGATGAGGTGTGTCAGTACGACTTCGAAACAGTCATAATCTCACGGCCTTCCAAAGGTTTTGGAAGAATGGAAGGCATTGCCATCAGAGGAACTAGAAACGTGGACGAGACAAACTATGGAGTCCACCAAGCCTGTTATGCGCTCATAGCCTTCTTGTCTGACGTGAATATGCACTGCAGGGGATTCTATCCCTTACCTGTCTGTATCATGTACTCACTGATCCTCAATGACGCTCTGACTCAATCCGTTTTCTCAGCTATCATGATAATCAGGACGACCGAACCTCCACTTTCACTTCCCTCTCCTCGGAGAAGTCTTCATACGCAATGTTTGAGCATAGATAAATTCGAGAACGTGCCCCTCGGTACTTCTCTTTCCGCACACTTGGCCATTTAGAGGAGGAAGAAAAACTTGCGTTCTTGCGTCGGCCCTTCCTCAAGCAACATGCCGGGCGACGAGTTTGCTTCCTGTATTGCACCCTCTATCTGCCACTCCCCTTTTCTGACACTGGATTGAGGACGATATGCTTTAATATTTATTGAATTGGACGACCTACCATCATTGCTGTGGCTTTGTCTGGGATACACATTTTCACCCTGCAGCTTCTTTTGGTTTATTTCGTTCTACAAAGCGGTGTTTCGTGTATATTGCCAGCTGTTGAAATCTACACTGTTTAAGCTTGGGCTGTGTACAGATGTCAGACATGGATTCCGTGGAAAACTGGCGTCTGGCAATGAGTATAGCCTGGTGCATACGCCAGACACGATGAGCACTTGAACAGTTAGATGCTCCAGAGGCTTCATTCCCTCGCTGTTGCGACAGGGAAGCCTAGGAACATGACGATAGATAAAAGTAGCATCAGCAGGATAAGTGCTCGTAACGATGGCGTCTTCAAGGGCGGAGGTGACCTTTATCTTGTAAAAGGTAGGAAACATGCCGTAGAGCGTAATCACTGGGATTAAGTTTTGGAAGATGCGGCCGGCTGGAAGATGCAGCCCCTCTCACGAATAACGTTGTTATGCTGTTCGGGATCACTGCAACCCTATCTCCCTGCACTAACAGGAGGATTTTGTCTTCGTCAATTGCAAGGATGCAGACATCAGCATGAGCCTCTGCATCTGGCATCGCGAACAATGAAGGGCAGCGCGTGCCCGACCAGGACAATTCAATGTCCTGCATTGTATGAAATGACCGACAACAGCCGAGTCTTGGCCAGTCTTGGGGTTAGAGCCAGACTGAGGTAATAGAACAGCTTGTATGCCCCGCCGTCTGGGGCTTCACCGGGTGATCCTCGATTTCACTGAAGGCGCTCATGTTGTCAGAGAGTGGTGGCAGCTCATATGCATCAGCACCAAAGAAGCCGACAAAACCCTTCTCCACCACGCGGAAGAGATTGTTCAGACTCCAGTCGTTTCCTGATTTGCCATTCTGAATGAAAATTTCCATAAAGAGGACGTGTGGGACTCATTAGGTGGCCATGACACCAAACATTCTCTCAGAAGTTCTGACCCAGGACTCAATCAAGGGAGGGAACACTAAGCAACATCATAGTTCGTCTGGACTGGAAGTGGGGCCGAGACTACGATCACTGATAATTCTAAGTGCCAGATGCTAGATCAGCGCTCAAGCTTCCGTCTCAGATGCGTCCAATTCTTGCTTCTAGTTTGTTGCACAATGCATCTATGGGGCCAAACAGTATGCTTCGTGCAGCCTTGAAAACATTTGACCATATACTCATCGACGCGTTGCTGGAGGTTTCGCTCTAACATCATCCGACTTTGCCGATCATCTGTATCAAAACCTATAACAAGTTACAAGGGACCCCCTGGTTCAGCGCCAAAATCAACCTTTGATGGTCGAAGGCTTGCCGAATCCTTCATTTAATAGGACCTTAATGAGTCGACTCTCTTCCTAGTACCAATGCCTCTCTTCAATCTCTTCAAAGGAAAACCGGCTGTCGAGAAGACCACGGCATCGTTCCTCCAAGAACAGGACCATGCCGGTCTACTAGTCACCGCTGAACTAGAAAGGGCACTTGCTGATTGCAAGGCAAAGGTTGAACGTATTGCAAAGGAATGCAAGGCGAAGAATCGGAAGTTCAGGTTTGTTATCGATTATTCCTCACAGCCTGGTTCAGCTCTAAATTTCACAGAGATCATGAATTTGATCTACAGAATGACAGATTTCGCTGCCTTCATGGACTTGCAAGCGAGGAAACATACAACCCCTCTGATGTACTCCGTGTAACGCAGATCTTCGACAATCCTCAGTTTTTCATCGACGGCGCATCTTCAAATGATATATTTCAGGGTGCTATTGGTGATTGCTGGTTTGTTTCCGCATTGGCAACGGTGTGCACGCCCCCAGGATTAGTGGAAAGATTCTGCGTTGCAGTATGTATACTTCTTGACAGAGTTGATACGCATCTCATTTGGGTATTAAGAGAGACGAAAAGGTTGGAGTATACGGATTCATCTTTTTCCGCGACAATAAATGGGTCGATGTGGTCATCGACGAGTAAGCTGCTCCCTATTCATCTTGCAGTGATCTCAACCTGTGTAGTCTTCTCTATACGTCCATCCCAAAATTCGAAGAACTGGGTGGCCCAGAAAAGCAACTATATCACAACGACAAGGCGCTCTACAACAGATCCTCACGCAAGGGGAGCGCTACCCTTTACTTTGCCAGGTCCGGTACCGATGGAGAGACGTGGGTGCCGTTGATCGAAAAGGCGTACGCGAAACTCCATGGGAGTTATGGTGCCTTGAGCGGTGGCTGGGCCTGCGAGGCCGTTGAAGACCTCACGGGGTACGTTCCATGACTCATTTATTTTAATCAGCATGAGCTGATTAGGCACAGTGGTGTAACATGTTTCATTCCCGCAAATGTGCAGCTGATGCTTTTCTTCCGCATGACGGTAGCTGATGCTATCTCCAGGACATCCTTGATCCAGATCTGTTTTGGACAGAAGAGTTACTCAAGGCCAATCATGATCGTCTCTTTGGAGTCACATTCAATGTCCTTGATTCTAGTCGTAACGGGGAGGATTCCATCAAAGTCAGCGGTTTGATGGGCGGACATGTCTACTCTGTTCTCAGAGCAATTGAATGCAAAGGCAAACGTTTCGTTGTTGTGAGAAACCCGTGGGGCAACTCTGAATGGACTGGCCCGTGGTCAGACGGCTCGAAACAGTGGATACCGGAATGGCTTGAGATACTTCCCCAACTTGGACATTCCTTTGGAGACGATGGTCAATTTGTCATGGAGTGTGCGTTATTTTTTCGTTTTACTTCCTCAGGTTTCACTCATCTTTGAGACCTTGATGCAGACACGGACTTCTTGGAATGCTGGGAGCAGATTGACAAAACCATTCTGTTTGATGCACACTGGGTCATGTCCTCTCAGTGGCTTCATGTAACAGCACGCCCGCTTCCGTCAGCCTGGACGTACGGGGATGTATCATGTACGTTCTATTTGCTGCTTTGTTATAACGTGCTACGCTGAGTCGCTGCTATAATAGTTACTATCACATTGCCTGCTGCCACCAAAGCGATGATTGTCCTGTCCCAGTTAGACAACCGTTACTTCAAGCCTATATCAGGGCGCTCGCACTGGACCTTTGATTTCGTGGTGTTTAAAAAAGGAGATAAGGATCATGTTGCGCAATCTTCGGCATCTAGGCTCCTTGCGCGGAGCGTAGACGTTGAACTGGATTTAGAGGCGGGCTCGTACGTTGTACATGTACGTATCGGTTGCCTTAGGCGGGATATCATTCTGATTTGGACTCAGGTTCGTCTGGACCGCTTCGTATATCGCCCATCGGTGAGAAAAACCTATCTTTCTGCGATGCATGCTTATAGAAGAATGACTGCTAGACATACCTTCAAGAAGGCGTCGAGATTTGGGATTCCCGCTTTCTTTCGAGGGTACTTACCGAGCGCGCCAAGAGTCAATCCATTGCTACGAGTGAGTTACTAAAACGGCACCTGTTTCATGTATCTGACTGATCATTCTCTTCCTGTAGACTTCAATGCAAGGTATTCTTATCATCTTCTACGTTGTTCGATGGCTCATGAACGTTGATAATAGCTCGCAGGCTCGGAATCTGCCCATTCCTTTGGATATTCTGGCTGGGAAGGACTTGGCAGAATTAGAGCAGAAAGCATTAGCGATCAAGAAAGCGGAGGAAGAGAAAGCTGCTGCCAAAAAGAATGTCGCCAAAGAGAAGAAGACAGTCGAGGAAGAGGCCGAAAAGAAGACTGAAAACTCACCGAAGGAAAGCACTGACAAGGAAGACACAAAGGATAGTGCTGACCTCGAAAAGGAAAAGACGGCCGAGCAAATACGTGAAGACAAAGAAGATGGGAAAGGAGACGAGAGAGCAGACGAGGACGGTCATATGGAAGCTATCTTCACAGATAACAACAAAAAGGTCGACATTGACAAGACTGATGTTGTCTCCCAATACTCCGACGACGATAGCGATGATGACAAGGCAGAGATTGCTAGGGACGTCAAACATATGTCTGAAGATGACTCGATTTTCCTCGGTCTTCGGGTCTACACGTCCAAGGACGCCCCTGCCGAAATTTGCGGCCAGCTAAGACGTGGGATGGAGTTGTCTGCGGCTCTAGCTTTATAAATTTGTTCAAAATACTGACTTCATGTACTAGACTACCATATCAATACCAGAATGTGTTACTACTCTTCATCATCAGTCTCGAGGTCCTCCAAAAGCATCAACGAGTTTACCAAGGATGGGAAGCCCGAGAGTAATCTCGATTCCCTCCGCACACGTTGAGGTTTTCGAGGCGGCACTGAAAAACTGTCGTCTACATGCAATATCATGTCCTGAGGGGTTGTCAGCCGGAATTAAGGCAGCAGACGGAAAATGCAGCGACTTACAAAGGGCTCAAAATGCGTTGCAGCCAGCGATGGTCGAATTTTTCGTTGAGTATCGGGTGCAGTTGCTGATCGCGGGGGTACGAGAAGAAACTTGCGTCTGATGCGATTTATGCGCTCTTCCAGGGATTCAAGCTCATCGGGTGTAGACAGTGAGAACAAAGATAGATCGGTCGGTCTCTGGATTTTTGGATTCATGAATTTGATAATTCTGAAGCAGGGAAAAGGATACGCGCTTCAAATTCCACATATAGTCTCCAATCGAGGGGCGGCCTCAAATTGAGGGAGGGGGCTTCATGGTTTCTTGGTTTCTTTATTCGAGAGCTACAACGACCATGACCACGTTTGATGGTTGTCAATGCACTTTGCAAGTTCTGGTGCATTCGCACCTCAACGTCATGGTGATCTGACAAAGTTGCGCTGACATGAGGTCTTAGTATTCTTGCCTTGACAATAGTGGTAGACTCTGGTGTTTCGGTTCCTAGTATGGGCCTCTTCAATTTTCGCAGATTGGATAAATGATGAGCCGCGACTACAGGCAGGACCTGTGGGGGACTATTCGATGTTCGTGGACGAAGAGTGGTGGTACTGGTAATGGTATCCAAAGAAGATAACGATAAGGTGGAAGACATCTTCAGCCCTGATAACTCAAGGAAGAACTCCAGTGCTCGATTTGTCCAACTATGCTTGAGATCTCGTCCCTTAGATTCGAGGAGGGCGAGGAGTCTCGATGTGGAAAGGGAACCGTATTTTGACGGAGCGATCGGCTGCTTCACTAGATTAGCCTTGTGTGTATGGTCAGCAACTTGGAGAAACGAGGGTGTGGAGAGTCTACCCGTAATGTGCTAAGATCTCGACTACGCTGTAGGATGAGCGTCGCAGTGCGAACCCAGCCGTTCTTGGCATGTTTCATAGATTCAAGTCTAGAAGCGTAGTTTATAGATAGTTGGGATATATTGTTCTAAACGAATGTGTGAAAAATTTAACGAGCCCAGTTCAAGCAAGAGCGTACCAATGTGGGATTAGTAGCCGATACCGCAGTGAACAATGCATGAGTTGAAAGGCAGACAACCATCCGTATAAACCTAATGAGATTTCATTTCATTCGGAACGAAAGACACGTAATAATGCGTTGAATACCGACTTTTCGCCCTCGCACTGTTCCAATAGTGACTTCCTAACAACGACGTCTCTCCACCACCACGCCACATTCACGGTTGGAGTTTCCGCATCTGTAGACGAGATCATAGTTTGGTGTCTCAAGTTCTCCAGATACTTGGCTAGTGAGTTGCGAAACATTGTGGTATCTGCTGGCTTGAGACAAGGATACGAAGGCAAGATCTACCAAAGTACAGTCAGACATTAACGTAATGCCATATAATTATCAGATACCTTCTGGACGCGTGCTTTCGTTCTTTCAATCTTTCCGACCAAAAAATAGAAGATATCCTGCGTGGATCTTGTACGATCTCGCAGACCGCGCGTTCGGGAATTGAAGACATTGATATCGTACTCTGGATCATTGACGTGCGGATACTCGAGAATATGGAGATGAATTAACAGCACCAGTGGAAGAGGGAGCTGAAAAACAGAGCTGTCCATTGCCCGGTCGCGGCAAGCGTGATCGCAGTAAGCGAACAAGAGGTGATGGCTAAATTGGGAACAAAAACGACTACCATTCTAGGGCTGATGCTCTCAGGCACTTTGACCTAATACAATCCCAATCTGAATCTCCACTTGCCTTTTCTTTGAACTGACTCGAGTTATTCTGAAAGCTTAGAGTCAAATGACTCGGATCATTCTTCGTAAGCCTCGTCACTTAGTCAGTCAACTGACAGTTGGATGTTATTTCTTCTAAAATGAGTCGGGGGAGTGGCTATCCTTGATAACCGAATTTCAGGGCAACTGAGTGGACGCGTAACCCGTTGGCCGATATCCCTATCTTACAAACAGGGGTCTTTTAAATCCGATTGCTGACAGAGATGACCCACTCATACCCACACGCTATTTTTGAGTCCGGTATAAAAATATGGCCAAGTCAAGTTTTTGAGTCCATCTTCCCATTAAATGAAGGTACTCGTCCTAGGGTAAGTCCCTCCTCATTGCTATATTTTCCTGCCTGATGGAGAGTCCAGCGCCTCTGGATTTATCGGTCTCCCTGCCGCCCAAGCACTTGCACGCGCGGGCCACATCGTCTACGGTCAAACCCGCTCTGCCCAAAAAGCCAAGCAACTCGCTGCCGAAGAGATCATACCCATCATCGCTGAGCCAGTCTCACCCAAATGGCTCAACCTCGTCCCCACGCTCGACGTGGTCATTGACGCTATCGGCGGGAGCGCTGATATTTCCTCCCTTTCGAAAGAGCTTCTGCAGGCCGTCGTAGACGTCGTCAAGTCCTCACGCGATCCCAGCGCGCCAAAGCTCACGTACGTGTATACGTCCGGGACTTGGGTTCACGGAGACAACCGCACCGATATTGTCACCGACACTAGCCCACTGGCCAATCCTGTGGAGATAGTCAAATGGCGTCCGGCCCAAGAACAGCGGGTCATTACAGAATCAACCCTGAATGGCATCGTTATCCGCCCCTCGATGCTCTACGGGCGCTCCGGGTCGATTCTAGCACATTTGTTTGGAGAAGCAGAGAAGGCAAAGAAGGAGGGAAGGAAGTTGACCTTCGCGGGCAAACCTGGAGGGAGGCTCGCGCTGGTTCACGCAGACGATCTGGCAGATTTGTACGTGAGGGTAGCGGAGAAAGCCGCGATTTGCGGAGGAAAGGCATTTGATGCTGCAAACAATTTCACTGAATCGGTAGATGAAATTTTGGCAGCCGTTGCGAAGGTTGCAGGGGTGAATGAGGGTTTCGCATACAGGGAACCAGCTAACCGTAAGTGATATTACTCTACTTTCGTACACATTCGACTGAAACTTTCCTTTAGCTTTCGAGAGTGCTGTAGCAACGACGACTCTGTTGAAGCCTTACCTTGCTCGAGCACTTCTTGGGTGGCAACCACAAAAAATGGGACTCGTCGAGGGCATTGCTATATATTATGCTGCTTACTTAGCCTCCCTATAAGGTTTCGATGTTAGTTAATTACATGCATTGAATAACACCGAATGGTCTACCTCCCGCAAAGGTGACTCGAATTCTCCATCTTTATCTTGGCGACCAATCTGGATAGATATATCTACCGACAGGAGCAAATGGAATGTGACGGGAAAATGGCCACATAACCAGAACGCAGACTCCTTCCCCGCGAATGGGAACGAAGGACACCTAGAGGGTCTTTGAAAAGAAAAACTGACTAGCACTGACTAGAAAGTCTGAGCGGAAGGGCATGGGAAGCGGGATGACAATGCGTAGGATGATGGCGGCAAGAAGATAGTGTAGCAGCTCAGTATGTTCATTCTAACCTTTATGTTACGTGGACGGCCCCTTACCTGTATAATTCATAGCTTATCGCTTACGGCCTCGTATCGGATGCGGCTGCTGTCAAAAACTCTAGATATTGTGAGTGAAAGTTTCTGAAGTTGTTTACCTACTCGCCTGTTCTGACTGTAGACGTGTGTGAATAGGTCCTCGTAGTGAAATAAATCGTATTTTACTCGCGAGTATGAAACTGAACGGCTTCCGGTAGGGAACGTCATGTGTGGAGACTCCCGTTCCGTTGTTGGTTAAAAGATGACAAAGATGGCGATGCCATCGGTGTATATTGCTTCGGATCCTGCAGGGTGGGATCGTGCATTCATGCTCAATCATAGCAATCGCCTGGCCTGTCTAGTACTATCTGGAGACATTAAGCAGGACTCAAGTGAGTGGATGCTATCGAAGTCTCCCTCAGCTCCTCCATCATGCTATCGTAGATTCTCGGTAACTCTCGTGACAATCAGTAACTCTATCAGTGTCTTATAACCATTTCAGCGCGCCTTAGGAATCTGGTAGCATCGTCGTCACGGATCATCCAAAATGTACGGCTCCAATTCAATGTGCACGTTTTGCGGTTGGAGCCGATGTCTAGAAGAGATTGGCTTCCCCTAGGCCGTTCACTCTCATCTAGGTTTCGCGATGACAGGACCTTCCATTCCCGCGTTTCTATGTTCCCCACGATATCTTTTCCTCCTCCCTGCTCTCTGTACTGCCATGTTCGTCATTGTGTGGGATCTTCATCGCCAGGTGTTGCTGTGGCTTGTGGAACTTTATCAAAGAAGCGGGAGTTCATCATTGCAACCAGTCCTTTGAGCCTCAGCCTTCGGTTATTTCTTCGACAGCTGTACGAATATCCTTACTCACGCTCAAATGGCGCCGGCTCTAGCTATATATAAGTCGCTCCTCGTCTTCCTTTCTCTTCATCATGACGACAAAAGCTGCTGTTACACAGTACGTCACTGACCTCGGATCTCTCCTATCGGATTGACATTGGCGCAGTTTCCTTCAGTTTCGGATCCAGTACTCCAGCATCGGTACGATGGTTCTCATCCTTTTCTTGCCTTAAATTGATCGGCGTTGCAGCCCTCCTCTACTATGACTACGCTTTGACCTTCCCAACGGAGGTCAAGTACGTGTGGGGCTCAAAGCTCAGGTTGTCGACTGTTCTATATGTCTGTTGTCGTTACGCTCTCGTTGCGAACGTCCTCTATCTCCTGGCTATAGCCAAGAAATTAGGTGCTAGGGTATTGTCTTGTTTTTTTGCCATCTATTTGCTCTTCTTACTTTCGAAATTTCAGCAAGTTCTACTTTGGGAGAGGAAACAACAGCTTATCTGATTCATGGCAACATTTTAGTTGTGACACTTGGTACAAAATCATCGGGGTGCTTAGCGTCTTTGGGCGAGCTGCCGTGATTGGTATGTGATGCAAGTCTTGCGACTGAGCTTGTTTAGTTTAAGTATGTTGCAGTGACTTTCACTGGGCGCACATATGCTATATTTGCTAGGAGCAAAATTATTCTGATTTACCTCGTTGCCATTGGCCTGGCATGTGTTATACTCGACATTGTCAGTCGGATTTACTATCAGCACCATATATATGTTGAGACCGGAAGCGATAGATGCATGTTCCAGGACTCAGATGTGTTGGTTCTTCGAGTAATCCTCTGTACGTTCCCTGATCGCGCCTTCTCAATTTCCGTTCACTGACGGGGGTGTTTATCTTTAGTGGTACTGACAGTCCTTTGTCCCAGTGGATACCACTAACATTTTCGCCGCAGCGAATTTACTCCTCTCGATACTGATGGTCGTGTTTGAGTATTCATCTGCGATACTGATGATGATCCGAAGCATTCAAGCGTTCAAAGTTGGTGGGCCCTGGAAGACACAGCGGCGGGGCCTCATCTATCTGATTTTCGAGCAAGGTCGTTTCTATCGTTACTCCGCACCTATCAATGCAATTCTTACGTGCAGCTTGTTGCAGGCATCTTCTATTTCAGGTGAACATCTAATTATTAGTTATGAACTAGGGCTAGGACTTATATGACAAAACACGTCGACAGTGTCGTTTCGTTGTTCACAACTGCAGCTGTCATTCTGAACTCGGTGAGTTTGCCGTTATGCGGCGCCTTGACTGCCACGCTCACGAAATATATAGGTCGCGCCGGTAAGCCCGATGCAGTGCTCTCCCCATGGCAACGTTAATCGATCCATGGCTTTCCAGGCTGGATTTTTTCAGCGCCTACTCAACGCATTGACACTTCCGTACGTTCCTCTGTAATTCTCTCAGCCATCTAACCTCACAGAATTCACCTAGACTTTCGGGTCTACTAACCGCTCGATTCCTACTCCACCTCCGCGTTTGGGAACATCAGCACTCTGCCGCAGTGATCAGCGAAAATCGTGGGATCGCCTCGCAGCAGGCACGGACTATGGAATTCCGTGCATTGTCAGTGGTTGATGAGTTTGGTGAGGATCCGGTATCGACAGTGGGACGTCGAGACGAGTATGCGTTGGAGGAGAGACCAGGGAATACATTCCAGGAGAATACGCCGTCCACGTCGAGTACGGCTCCCGGGGGTCAGATGTCGCCGAGTACTGCCTATACCGAGAGCAGCAGATAGTTCGCAGCTAGTAAGCAAATGGCTATGCTAAAATCTTCTAGTTAATTCCTTGTGTTGTAATTGTACTTATCTTTTCAAAGTACAGACCCTGTTTCGTTCTTAGGATCGTCATAATTCCACCACATTGGCAACACGCTGACAGATGACAACGTTCGGGCCCTTCTTTTCGTTTCGGAATATCCCCCTTCTAGATAACTCACCCTTTCCTTCCAGCAAATGTGAAGATTGCTCCGACCTTGTACTAGTAGAGAGTGGCGGATCACTGAGCCAACCGCCGATAAGACCAAGAACTGAGCTCCGAACGGATTCTGCGCATCCCGTAAAGAACTAGAGTCCACTAGCCCTAAGAACCTTCAATATATCCTGGCAGGATAGATCCTGTTGGTGTCTAAATCGTGGCTATCGGTGATACTACATCCAAACATTTCTATATACGCGCGCGTTTTGCGATCAGACGACATTGGACCGTAACGCACATGGTCTGTACACGACGGAATACCAAAGTATCGATATATATATAACTTTCTCATCATTCTCCATCCAGAACTGAAAAGGGAAAGAAAAGCGGTGTTCATAGTTCATCGAGGGCTAAGAACTTCTCGAATGGTTCCGTGCCTGGCTAGGCCTTGACGCAAGCCAAGGTGACAAGCCCTTCAGGTTACGCTGCGATTTGACCGACATGAGAGCGAATACACTCCCAAAGGTCACAGCCGGGATTAGTCCCGGCTATGTATCATGCTTTCTCCTCGAGAGGGTCTTAAAACGGGGCATATTTTCATTCTATTTGGACCTTTATCTTCAAACTGTTTACATACAACTTACAAGCACATGCGTGGATACATGAAATATATGCCACGATTGATTGCGAATGCCTGACACCCTATAATACCCCGCCAAAATTTCCCATGGTCTGGTTCCGGGCGCACAAATTTGGTACAAGCCGGCACTACTAAGACCATCGTGCGTCGGGTATCCTGGCACGTACGCGTCTCTCTGTTTTCGGCTTCTCAGGGACAGCGATCAGAATAAAAACTCCGTCCTTCCCGGTACTGCTACATTAATTGACCCTGTCCTGGGCTTCGTCGCTACAAGGGCTTTAGTTTTTGCACATTGTTATGTACTTTGATTCCACGCTCGCGACTCCGTACTCTGTTGCCTGGACCGGCTCCACTTCGGTAAAGAAAATGGCATAAAAGGTGTCATTTTCTACACTCTTTCTCGCGTCTTTATCTCCTCTTCATGGCTTCTACGTATGTGGAATCTGTCAGTACTCAGTACGTCACTTCGGATTTTCTTTTTTTCCCAGATCTGACATTCACCAAGTTTTCTTCAGTTCCGCATTCAATACTCCAGCATCGGTATGTTTTGTCCTCCTACTGTAGCTCTTTGACGTTGATTATTATTATTATTAGCTCTACTCTACTATGACTATATCCTGACTTTCCCGATGGAAGTCAAGTACATATGGGGCTCGAAGTTCAGATTGTCGACTATCCTGTATATTTGTTGCCGTTACGCTCTAGTGGCGAACGTTCTCTATCTTCTCGCTATTTCCGGACACCTAGGTGCTAGGGTAACATTCCCGGCTGTCTTCGTGCTGACTTCTTATAAAACCCTCTTTTCAGCACGCTCTTTTCATTTGAAAGCCATCTAGCACAAATACCGCTAATTCACGAGCTTTTCCAGTTGCGATACATGGTACAAAATCATCGCGGCACTGAGCATTATTGGGCGTGCTGCTGTTATTGGTACGTGCTACGAATCTGCGTCCTCGATGTTGATGGACTCTCCAAGCTGATTCAGTGACTTTCATTGCGCGAACATACGCCATCTTCGCTAGGAGCAAACTTATCCTGATTTACCTCACTGCCATCGGATTGGCATGCATTATACTCGACATTGTTTGACTTTCAATAACGTCGCATCAATGTACATGCTAACACAGAAACGACAGATGCAAGTTCCAGACCTCAGATGTATTGGATCAACAAACGATCCTATGTGCGTCCTCCGTGTATTTCATTTTTGTTGGCGCTCATGTGTATATCACAGTGGTATTAATTCTCACCAGCGGAGAGCATGACTAAACGACTAAACGCTTTACTATAGAGAGTCTACTTCTCTCGATATTGCTGGTCGTATTTGAGTACTCATCTGCAATACTGATGACAATCCGAAGTATCCAAGCATTCAAGATTGGTGGACCTTGGATCGTACAACGCCAGAGGCTTATATACGTGATATTCGAGCAAGGTCATTCTCTACACTCTAAATGGTGATTGGTGATTGGGTCCTTTCTTATGCACAGCTTTTTGCAGGTATATTTTACTTTAGGTGAGCTCTGATTAGCCATCCCATGCATCCAAGACTCAGGTGGAGGGAGACAGTGTTGTCACATTGATCACAACGGCTGCTGTTGTGCTGAACTCCGTGAGTTTGTGTTGCACAGTGCTTTACCTTTACTTACATTTACAGACTGCTCCGGTAGACCATGTTCCATATTATTGAGGTGTAAATGCCGTTTATTCATCTGTTATCTTCCAGGCGGGTTTTTTTCGGCGACTACTCAACGCATTATTGCTCCCGTGAGTTCTTTTACCCAATAAGATACATCATCTCATGTGTATGAGTCATGTAGACTTTCGGGCCTGCTTACTGCCCGGTTCTTGCTACGACTCCGCGCTTGGTCGTACAGACAGTCTGCACTGGTGACCGGTAGCGATCGACAGACAGCCCCAAATGTGATCCCACCCATAGAATTCCCCGTTTTGTCCGTGATAGACGAGTTTGGTGAAGATCCAGTGTCAGTGGCAGAGCGTCGTCAGCCTGAGGGTGGATATGTGTTAGAGGAAGTACGGCGGGGCACGACTACTGGTTACACTGAAAGCAGTGAATAGATAGAGCTATTGGTATACACTGTCCTAGATCTTGTAATGGTTATCACTTTAGATGTCGAGCATATGAAACAGCCAAATGACCACATCTAGGTGACCCTAACAAAATAGCAATCCAGAGCGACACCGAGATTACTAGGATCCTTGATGATATGATCTCTCACTACCACTAGTCCGCATTCTTTGTGTCTCTCATCATACCCGTACAACGCAATCCTTCGATTGGGCATCTGTCTCGCTGTAAATCCATATGAAGACCCCATCTCGTTCTTGGTATCGGTGTAATTCCACCACGTAAGCACACCAGTCGACGACAGCGACATCGTCATGCTCGCACCCTTCCCATCCAACCCGGAATACGTCCCTTTTAGATATCCCACGCTTCCTAGTTTCCATGTACCCCCGAGAGAGAAGATGGCCCCACTGTTGCTCTTACGGGGAGTGGCGAGCGGGACGTGGCCAATGACGCTACCTAACCCGAGGTGACCAAAACCCAGCTCGGTCCCGTCAGCGAAACGGATTTTGTACAAGCATCCGGTGGAGAGTTTGACGCCGAGAGAGTCGATGAGGTCCTGAGGAACGTCAGTATACACTCGGCGATGAAGAAAAACGGCGTACTCCGCTTGTATCTGTCGCCGTTTCCGAGGCGTTTTTACTCCCTCCAACAGTAGTCCCAATGCCGACACCGACAGCCACAGTCGTTCCGCTGGTCTTCGTATCGGGAGCAGGAGTACCAACAGAACCAGAGGTTGGTTTTGTTGTTGGCATTCCATCTGTGGGCTTGGTATCTGTTCCAGGAGGAGAGGTAGAGGAGGGCAGACAAGGAGGGGGGCATTCTCGAGGCGAACCCGGTGGAGTTGGATAGGGTTTGTCAGGAACTGGACATGCAGGTGACGGCGGACACTCTTTGCTGGGGTGAGGTTTATCTGGAGGCGGACACTCTAGAGGAGAAGGATTAGTCGGAGGTGGGCATGCCGGTGGCGGTTTAGGACACTCGGGAGGAGGTTTTTCCGGCGGACACTTGGGTTTTTCTGGTAGAGGGCATTCTGGTGGAGGTTTAGTCGGCGGCGGGCACTCGGAGGGAGGTTTGATCGGTGGAGGACACTCTGGAGGTGGTTTGGTTGGTGGAGGACAGGTGGGTGGCGGTTTAGTAGGAGGCGGGTATTTCGGAGGCGGTTTTTCCGGCGGAGGACAACTAGGAGGCGGCTGCTTTGGGGGCGGACACTTTGGAGGTGGTTTGGTTGGTGGAGGACAAGTGGGTGGCGGTTTAGTAGGAGGCGGGCACTTGGGAGGTGGCTGCTTCGGCGGAGGTATGGTCGGCGGCGGCTTTGGTGGCGGGGGTACAACTGGTGGTGGCGGCGGATGAACGGGTGGTTTAGGAGGAGGAATAACTGGCGGTACCGGTGGCGGCTTTGGCGGTATCACCACTGGTGGAGGTGGCAGTTTGGGCGGCGGGGGTACAACGACTAGCGGCGGCGGATGCACCGGAGGCGGGCAAATAGGCGGCTGGGGTGGACACACTGGAGGAGGCGGGCAAACAGGCGGGCGTATAGGCGGTGGAGGGCATATAGTCGGGGGCGGACACATCGGTGGTGGCGCGTAACCCGGTGGTCCAAATCGCGGAGGTCCAAACATCGCGAGAAATGACAATGATTTTGATTCCTGAGTCGTCGTATATAAAGTCAACTCTCTCTAGTTGTGTTGTATTTTTCATGATTAGTAGCTCAGGCGAATACATTCCATCTGTCCAACGCTGTTAGAATGTACCCGATATAATCATATGCGCTCACCCTTTACTTGGTCACAAATTCTACCTATGCAAGATATTAATTCAGTCAAGACAAGGAGATAACGAGCGAAAATATACCATGTCAAAGGAAGTGATTGAACCCATTCTAGAGCCCGTTTGGGCGCTTGTTCACTCAGACTGAACCCTTCAATCACTGGGTTTGGAAATCACCCACTCAAGGTTCGCGCAAAGCTAGTCACGGGAACCTTGATGAAAACTGACAGCTGGAAGGGGAGATCACAGCCTCGTGCATGTAAACGAGGACGATTAAAATAGCATGCACTCAGATTTGTGCCCTAGATAAGGCTTCGTGTGCGCCAGAGCATCATTTTTGTCAGACGTAGATTTCGCAGTCTGAAATTGCCAATGTGGAGCCTTAGACACGGTCAAATTGGCTGACCGTGTTAATTCAAGAGCCGCTGGGATGATGCCAAAGTAAATCAATAAATGATAAATGTTCGCGGATCCTAATCTTGGAACAGGATTTGACACGAAAGCGCTGGATGGTCCGGGCCAACAGCTGCACAATGTCGACATATTTAGTTGACGCACCTTTTCCTATTGCATATGCACTGATGTTTCCAAGCATTACAAGTAAAGGTTCTATACCTAGTGGGAATTCAGAGGAGCCGGAATCGATAAGGCAGGAATGCCAACTCTTTACGTATTTTCGTTTCAAAATTGAGAAAATGGTAATGCAACTGAAAAAACTGCCAAGACATGAGAATGAGTAACATGGCAGAAATAGTCTAGGCACCGTACCTAGCAAATCCAGCGCTTGTTCATTTTTGAGCTAACCCAAAGTCAATCCGAAGTAGTCATTGACACCGTTGCTTGATATTAACCGAAATACTTCAGGGACCGTCTGGCGCCCAATGAAACGATTCTTCTCCCGAGCTATGAACTCAGCAATAGGTTGAAATACTTGATGGTCTTGGGATGGAATCCAATAGCGTTCACCATTTATGGTTTAGCAAGGCCGCTGAAGCGTCATACGCGTCCAATGCTGCTTCAGACCTGCGAAGCGAAACGAAATTTAAATAGATGATGCTTTGGCGCCCGTCAGAATTGTTGTGAAGAACCGAATTCGATGAGAAATGGTCAGCAAGATCTTTATGCTCCAGCATTTCAATACTAAAGCCGGATTCGCACGATTCGGGGTGTAACAAGATTCGGAAGGACTATAGTAGTATCCTTGTCATCAATACAGCGTCATGATAAATTAGCTGTCATGAGAGTAAGTAAGAACACGCGTAAATACATGGAGAAACGCACCTCAGTCATCTCTTTCAGCCGACGTTTGAGTTTTCTCTAAAACGGTTGCTCGAAATTGTTTTCTCCCACGACAGTACGGTCGGATAGTAGCACATGGAAGAGCCATTGTTTGTCGCAGGGACAAGTCATTGCTGACTAAGCCCTTAAGCGCTTTGTTCACTCTGATGATGATTTTCGAACGCGAAATGGTCATTTCAAACTGTTCCGGTGGATAATCAAGGGTAGAGTATACGATATTTTAGAGTTGAAATCTGGTGGTGGTGGCGGTAAAGGTGGAATACTGGGCAAGGTGTCCGACCCAAAATGGGTGTGCGGCCAGTCGCTTTTCACTGCGACTTCGACAGGCATTCTTCTCTGCCGACCAACGTATCGCCAAAATTGAACCTCACGAAAACTCAGTGGTTCTATCCCAAGGATGAGGATCATATCGATGAAGACGATGTGCGACTTCGCCGCTGAAATTAAAGCTAAAGCCGAGGCTCCAAATAGGATTCATGCATTCGTAGTCCATTCTCTGCAAATGACAAGGCGTATACGTCTTTTAGTGGCAAAATCGCGATACCGAGAGGTAGCATATCGCAAGTCTACCTCCCAATATTTCTACTTACACATTGATATATGCATCAGAACTTGGCAGTAATCGGTGCCATCCTCACGAACTGGCAGTCCAACGGAATATGATCCCCAGAACGATCCTCCACAAGTGCCGACTCGTTCCTCCCGAGATCGACAACCACCAGCCCAACGTCCTTTGCGTCTTTGTTTCGCGCATATAGCGCTACTCTATTCCCAGGGAGTTGCTTCCCTGTGAATCCCCACGAAGCCGAGTCGTACCATCCCAAAGCTGCAGTACCACCCGTCGGGGGAGACGACAAGCTCAAGCCCAACTTGAGCACCGCACCGTCCTCCCTACTCTGCAGCCCTTTCAGGCTTCCAACATCCCCAATGGTCCATGGCACGCCATTTTTGCTATCATCCTTTGGTACGAACCGGAAGAGGGCTCCTGCATTGGAGGGCATGGGTGCGCAGATGGCTTTGGCGCTGGTGATGGACATTCCGCTTGGTGCGTATCCGAGTTCACTACCGTCGGCGAGACGGATTTTATAGTAGTGCTGGTTCTCGATGTTCTTGCCATCGGAATCGAGAAGGTGCTATTATCTGGGTTCAGAAATTTCAACGAGGATTCGAATGATGAGGAGACCCACAGCTTTCTGAGACATGTTTAATTGGGTGAGAAGATACGTTCAGGCTTGTATCACTAGTGGAAAAGCGTGCTATCTTCCGATGACATCTTCTCTGTTTTTCTATTCCTTGCGGAGGGTAGGTTTCCTAAATAATTTTTGATTGTCACGCATCCGAATCTTTCATATTTTCAGATGTCCTACGTACATGAGGCTTTTGATCTTGCATTCTCGCTGTCAGATCCTAGCGCGTTCAGTCAGGTCCAGCCTCAAGGCGAGTACAGTTTCACTTCCACCGATGTACCGGTGCCTGTTATTGATAAATATTGAATAATAATTCGCATCGGCTGCGTCGCAGGACCGAACAATAGGCATCTCTTGACAAAATGACGCAAGTGGCAGAATAAGCGCTCTAATGATTCATACGCTGCGCGCTACTTTCCGTGATGAGAATGCAGCCTAAGGTTCGCGATTGATGAGCCACAGACAAATTATGGTTCTTGGAAACTAACCGACGGGTAGAATGAACGCCTCTCTTCTCATTCGAATTGTATAACTGCGTATCGCAGTTTCACATTTTCTCTGAACGTGTCTTTTAAACGCGTACTTCTCATTGCTCTCTTCGCATTACAATGGCTGCTCCTCCCATACCCCCACCCCCCAAGAACAAGTCTGGGAGACTATCGGACGGAACATATGTTATCGTCAGTGTCGAGCACAAGACAGTTATTGATCAAGAACTAGGAGACCTGAAGTATGTCTCAGGTAAGCGTATCCTATATGCTACCAAATCTATCGTCTGAATATCAATTTGGTGACAGGTTATCCTGCGATTAATAACCAGAAGAATCAGCAGGTATGCGCTCCAACCTTTCATGCAATATATGCAGTAGTACTGACTCGCCAATGAAGTGGGAAGTCACGGCGTTTGGAGCGGGATACGTGATTCGAAGTAAATTCGATGGCGCTTACCTTACCGTCGACTCAGCCATCGCTGACAATGTCGCTATCGTGACGAGTCCTTTCCCTGTCGCATGGGACCTACAAGCTCAAGACGAGGAAAATCTCATCTTCCAGTATGCTGACTTGTTCTCATCCCCATAAACGCGTTTTTCTTCAACAAGCTGCACAGAATACGATGGCCCAACTCTAAGTTTGGTTACAATCTCGATAAGAATGCACCTGGTACTAGGGTACGTTGTGTTTGTTTTGTCGTCAATCCTACAACAAGTTGACTTATGATTCTTTCAGATCCGTTTGAAAACCCATAGTGGGCATGCTCAGCTGTGGCAATTCAAGAACACGGCTACGAAGGGAGATCAAGGGACTGGTACAGGAACGGGAACTGGCACGGGCACGGGAACTGGTACAACGGTGCCACCAAAGAAACCGGATTGCCCACCAGGGACGAAAGAACCTACTGGCACGGGCACGGGCACACCAAAGCCTCCTGTCGTCCCGCATCCCGACAAGAAACCAGACCCCGAATGCCCTCCAGGAACGAAAGGGCCCACGGGTACTGGAACTGGAACTGGCACTGGAACTGGCACTGGTACACCAAAGCCTCCTGTCATCCATCCTCCCGACAAGAAGCCAGATCCTGAATGCCTGCCAGGAACGAAAGAACCTCTCAAACCGACTGACCCGCCGAAGAAACCTGATGGAACAAAGGAGCCTCCCAAACCCTCTGGTACTTGCGATCCACCACCAAGGAAACCAGATGAGGGAACGACGAAACCATCTGGACCGCCGAAGAAGCCAGACGAGTGTCCACCCCGAACAAACCAGAGGAACCTCATGGTACGGGTACGGGCATGGCAAAACCATCTGACTCGCCGAAGAAAACAGGTTGTGAACCTCCGAAGAAGCCAGATGACTGCAGTCCCCCGCCAAAGAAAACAGAGGAACCCCATGGGACTGGGACTGGGACTGGGACTGGAACTGGCACAGGTACTACAAAACCATCTGATCCACCGAAGAAGCCAGATGACTGCAACCCCCCACCGAAGAAATCCGAGAAATCCCACGGGATGGGAACGGGTACTGGTACCACGACAAAGCCCTCCGACCCGCCGAAGAAGCCTGACGAGCCTGACAAGCCTATCTGCGATCCCCCACCGAAGAAAACAGAGGGTTGTGATCCTCCAGCCCCCACCAAGGTTCCTGATCCGACGACAAAACCTCCTATTTGCCCACCTGAAACCAAACCAAATGGTGTACCAAATGGCACGCCGACTGGGACGGGTACTGGGACGGGTACTGGTACTGGCACAGGAGATAAGGGCACGGGCACTGGTACCGGTACAGGCACGGGTAGCGGTACTGGAGATAAGGGTACTGGCACTGGCAAGGGTACAGGCACCGGTACTGGTATTGGGGATAAGGGTACGGGGACTGGTACTGGTACGGGGACTGGCACTGGAGACAAAGGGACGGGGACGGGAACGGGAACTGGTACCGGCACTGGCACAGGAGACAAGGGAGGTACGGGGACTGGCAAGGGAACTGGAACTGGAACTGGAACTGGAACTGGGACGGGGGATAAGGGAACTGGGATAGGGACAGGCACCGGGACGGGCATTGGAACTGGTGATAAAGGAATCGGAACGGGAACGGGAACGGGCACTGGTACGGGAATGACCCTACCCCATGGCACCGATAAGTCGTCAACTGGAACCGGCAAGCCACCATCTGGCACAGATAAACCAACGACTGGCACCGGTAAACCGCCGACAGGCCCGACTACTGGCACCGGAACGGGTACACAACCGCATACTGATACCAGCGGCGTATGTGTCTTCACATCCTTCTCGAACCTGCATAGACACTCACATTTATTTTACTTTTAGGATCTTGTCGACTCGCAAGGCGCCAAGCTCTCTGTAGGCTCCAAATACAAGATCCGTTTCGCTGACGGTACCGAGCTCGGACCTGGCCACCTAGGCTTAGGATTCCCCATGGGCGGCGTCACGCTTGTCAGTCCACGCAAGAGCAATTCCGGTGCAGTGTTCCACTTCGTGCTCGAGACGGGTGTTACAGACAAGACATGGAAGTCCGGAAAGGTGGGCTATATAGGAGGGAAGTATTCGGAGCTCGATGGTAAGAGCGTGAACAAGTACATCTCGCTGTCGGCTCCTGCGGATAAAGAAGTGCTCGCGTTCTGGACATATGAGGATTCTCAAAAAGAGAGAGGCCAATCATACGGGTTCATCGCGAAGCAGATGTCAAACCATAGAATTGCGCTGTACGCCCGTGATCAGAAGAAGAGTGAGTGTGGGTTGGTAGTTGTTGGGGACAAAATTATCAAGGATCGCAGCAACCTGGGCGTCGCATTGGATTGTACTTTTGTTAAAATAGCGTAACGCGTTTTGTATTCTTGTCCGATTTATGATGGTGCATCGACGGTTTCCGGGTGCGGTTTTTCTGGTCCTGTTGTGTGGTACATGGTACATGCAGTTATCGTGAGTAGGCGATCGTGTAAGGTGCCTGCACAAGCGTATACCCGATCCACTTTTCGTCGTGAAAGACGTCGCCTCACTTCATGGTCACCTCCGAAGCACCAGTCCATTGGAATTTGAATCACAATGTCCAGGAGCCGCCAGGTCGTCTGCCGGGAAGGTTCAGGGAATGCACGAGTAAGTAAAGAAATAGCGATGAAAGGGTACGCATTGAAATTTTAGTCGCAAGGTAAAGATCATCAATCTTGTATTTTCCCAGAATAAGTTGAAAGAATACTATAAAAGGCGTGACCTCGGTGCCTGAAGCTTGAGGTTGAGGCCTGAAGTCAAGAAGCAAAATCACAATGGTGAATATTCTCACGTCCGGTAAGCCGCGAAAAGGGACGCCTATGATATGCTAACATGTGGAAATGGCTGGAGGATGCATGTTCAGATGGAACATGGCACAGTTGATGTGAAAATGAAGGGGAGAAACAAGTGAGAAAGTGCTGGCAGGCTTGAAATTACGGAGGCCGGACCGGTGACTCGATGAGGTTTGTTCAACGTGTATAGTGTTAAAAGTACAGTCTTCGTTGTCCATTCTGAAGACACCTTTCCTAGTACCAAAACAATAGAAAGCATAATCATCCCACTCCTACTTCTTATAATTCAGTATATCAAACAAGCCCGAGACCATGTTATTCACGGGCCTCGCTGGGAGTGGTGGTGGAGGGGCGGTATATATCCCAGGATTATTCAATTGTGAGGGCGATGGCGATGGCTGATAGGGGTGCATCTGGTATGAATGGACATGGGGTGGCGACTTGGAGCCGGATCGAGACCGTCGAGCTATCTTCTTCGCTTCATTGCACCTGTAAGACCAGAAATGCGCGGATAACAGATCAAGAGAACATACGTTTCTTCTCCTTCTCATGGTGGGTGCTTAAGGATATTGACGGTGATGTGCTTGTAGGTGTCGGTGTCGGTGTCACTGAGGGTTGCAGCTCTGGCATGGGTATTTTGCTCAAGTGGACAACGAGGCTGTTGGGAGGTACGTATTTATTGTCGGGTGTGTCGTTGAGGTTTATTCTCCGGGGTCGCTGGGAGAGGGTGTCGTAGAGGACATATTGGAAGATTTCGTCGTCCAGGCCAGCTTTATGCCGTATACGCTTTGTCTCTTCCACTACTTGAAGCACCTTTGGAACTTGCATCGCGGAAGATGATCGTACAGTAACGAATAGCATTGCTTCGTCCTGGAAGAATGTTACAGTAAAATCCAGTTGCCAAGATGACAACGCACCTGGAGCAAGTTTGAGCAATATTGGGCGTAATGCGTGATATCCCCCTCTTCCTCCACAGTCAGCTCGTTGATTTCTCCGCGTATGGCCTGAATTTCTGCTATTCTGTCCACGCCGGTCTTTGCTGGCGGTTTTGGTGGTGGCGGAGGAGGAGGAGGAGTCGAGATCGGCTTGGTCTTGACTATTCCCTCAGAGTCCCTAGGCAAGCCATGATGGCTCTCATTTGCGTCCTGGAACGTTAGAAGTGCCGTCAATATAACGATTTCCAGGCCCTTCCTATCGTCGATGTCGAATCTGATAAACATCAACCCATGCTAGTGATGATGAGCAACAGTACTGATGCTCTTTACCGATTCAAGTTGTAGTCCAAAATCTGGATCGAATTTGTTTTGAGCCGCCCAGCGGGTTCCTTGGTAATAGCAACGAGAACTGGCGGATCGGGTTTCCGGAGCATGAAGCATTCTTCGCGTTTCCATTCGAATTCGAAGCTAAGGGTGCTCTCAGTATCCAGCCTGGTCTCAAGGTACTTACACTCAGACTTACTTCTCCCACTTGAAATTCCATCGAAAGGTTAGTGTGCCGGTGTACTTGAGCTCGACCGTCGTGGTTGGATTGTATAGCTCGAGGATCTTGGTCTTGCTGGAGGCAGATGGGGCCGTCGCTGTTACAAGCAGCGACTCGGACATGAAATCTACCCATTCATGAGCACGAAAATGGTAGAAAGATGCGGGAAACGCACCGTACACCTCAGCCATGTATACAGCACTAGCGACCCGTTGTTTCCTGTAATAGGTCACCCCCGAAGGGTCGACGAGGTCGATAACATTAGGATCCTCTTTGTTGGGGGTGACGAGGAGTGTGAATAAATTCTGGTCGAGACTCATGAAGAGAGCACGACGACAAAGAAGATGATATAAAAGCCCAGAGATGACATGTAACAAGCTGCATCGCTTTCCGCTACTAACTGTTCCAACTTGGTTTTCTCACATTCTATCACCCTTGCATTCCGCAGTATCATGAGTCGAAACTACGATTTGGAATCCGGTGCAGTAGCATTCGATATGTATCAAAGGGTGAAACAAATTAGCTTATCCAAATCTCCGAATTTACATGGTAATAATGTACTGTAGCGTAATGTGGGAGTAAAATATCATAAATATCTCATCCTCAGGCATCGACAGGCCACGACCGCACGCCCCATCCCAGAACGTCAAACATGACAGGTAAGACCTGGCTGGCCAAAAGAGCGATACCTGCGTACACCGTAACCTTCGTAAGCACTAGCAAAAACGTCAATGCAGTATCAATAACAATGCGAGAAAAAATGATTTACCATCAGCATCGTAATGCTTAACCTCGTCTTCCTTCTCTTGTTCCCTTTCAACGACGCCCTTGCCATTCGCAAACCTCGCCTTCTCGTTCCCATTCCTCATCTTGACTGCCCTCGTTCGAGGTGCGGGGTAAGAGAACGCGCTTCCTTCGCCCACCTCCATCTCCACGCTTCCTGGCAGATCGATGACACTAGGAATCGGCCTCAAACCGCCTTCGTGAGCAAATTCGCTGGGGACATTTTTATAATCTGTCGCAGGGGTGTAGAACCTTCGATTTGGCAGCCGGAAGCTCTTGGAAAGTAACCGGTAAAGCGGTGGTAGGGTGATGTGCAATGCTGACTTGGCAAGGATACGCCACGCAAAGATAGCAAGGATACCTACCACCATCTTCAAAGTTGCCACGCCCCACCACAAGCACACGTCCTGCCATTCACGCTCCACAGCTATCCATGTTGCCAGTGTTTGATCGAACACCCATCCACTTCCAGGCATAACCACCGCACGACGTTCAGAGAGATTAGTAAAAGAAACGCCCCAAGACCCAACTAAAAGTCCAAGCACGACACTCCCGAACGCGATGGCATCCTCGAAACACGGACAATCATCTACTGGCTGTGGGTGCTGATTTACTGCAAGGAGACAAACGGATATAAGTATCAGGGGAACTTCCCAACCTCCGCTCTGCACCCAGTCATCCATCCATTTGCCCGCGCCCAGTCCGCGCGCAAAGTAGACCGTTGTAGACGTGGACGGAATTTTGACGGGGATACCGGGAAAACTGGTGTGCGCCCACCAAAGACCGGCACCTAGGATGACGCCTACAACACAGTCAGTGAAGGAGTGCATCGCTGTGTATAGTCGGCCAAAGACGATGGAAAAGGTGTAGAATATGAGTAGAACGACGAGGACGTTGTAGGTGAAAGAGGATATCACGGGTGACATCTCAGAGTTGGGTGTACCGGACGCGAGGAGATAAACATGTCCGAAAAGGAACAGCGCGATAGAGACGCTATTTGTAGAGTGCGTTGAAGGGAAGCCGTATTCTAGGTGGTGTGTCCCGATGGCTGAGACAGCAAATCAGAATATTCGTGACTTCCTGGTATATCACTCACTAAGACGCGTTACGGGAGGCGAAAAGGGCCGGGGAGAGCAGATAAGGTCTTTTACAAAGGAGGAAAAGTATACGCCCAGAGCCAAAACAATAACAAGCCTAATAGTTAGATGAATAATTGGTGTCAAATTGGGAAAGAAGTAGCAAATACATACCCACGTCCCATGTCTTCGTACCCGAAGAAATACAGTACCGGGAGCACAGTCATGAAGAAGGTATGCGTTCCTACACCAGCAATGGGTCAGACAATGTCTGACTCATGATCGGTCGGATACCAACCTAAAGACGAAGTGTACACAAAATATGCATCTAGCCAGGGCGTGCGTATGTATTCCTAGAAAACCTTAACAATATTAAGCAAGCAAGAGGTCCTCGATAACGCACCTGCATGCACGCTATCAACTTGGACTCGAGGTGCACGGTCTGAATGAGCTTTCTCCGGATAGCTGCACGCCACGGGGGCAGGAGAATATCATATGCGTCCGAAAGCTGCCTTCCCTGGCTGAGGCCGAGATAAAAGTTACGGTGGGAAGGCTTGTCGTCGCGGCATGGAGACGACTCTCGAGAAGAGCCGTAGTCCGACATAGTGGGGTCACTGGGGGGGAAGAAAAATGAGATGTAATGGCCCGTCCGCCTTGGGGGAAGAGGACGGTAATGTGTCTCGTCGTGGAGGGAAGAAGGGAACTCGAACGACGGGTAAAATTCTCCTGGACAGGCTTACGTGATGGAGATGTCCGAGAGCACCTTTGATCATCATCATCATCATTACATCATCTTTATCTTCAATATATTCGCGTGGCCACGTGACTGGTCCGAATTTGTTTCTGTCTTTCAATGGGTGGCGCGTCTCGTGCTTCGACCACCCTTTGTTCGACCGACTCGACATCAAAAAGCAAGTCAATACCTTTCTAGGAGTGGCGCAATACTTGTGGAAGACGGACCGGTACAGACAAAGGCAATCCGCCAAGTAGTCGCAGAAGGTGGCATTTCGACCTACAACAATGGACCATAGGACGCGGGAACCGGCGCGTGCAACACGAGAAAAGCCTATATAAATGCCACCTTTTACTGTAACTTCACCATTATTCGACTCTATCCCATGTTTTCCAAACTATTCAACGTCGTCAAATGCCTTTTTCAACCAGCTTGCGGGCGGGAAGGAGAGGCGCAGTTCGGAAAGGCAGCTCGCGCTGACCAAGATGCGCGTATTGCAAAACACCGTCGCGTAGTTTCGGCTCATGGCAGCAGTACTTATGTTGGCACCCTGCTTAGTAGTGTGGACTCTACCGTGGACTCGGCGCGCTCTGACTCTGTCTCAGTCCACTCCCGCACAAACCCTCAGAACGGTCACCCCCTTCCAAGCTCACTACAAATCGGCCCCATCACCTATGTCTTCATCGAAACTGTCGGAGACGGTGCTACTGCTCAGGTTATCCTAGCACGTGAATCGGCCCCCATGCATAGTCGCGCCCGCGTCCTCGTCATCAAAGCCCTCGACAAGTCCAACTATATCCTTGATGACATTCCTCTCATCGAGGCTGGCAGGTCGGTAAGAACCATCGACAAGCATTCAGCCATCAGAGAAGAAATCGCCATTCTCAGAGAAATACGCCGAATCCAATGTCCGTTCTATGCAGAAATACTGGATTATCGCCAGGATATGCACTGGTGTTATATCTTCATGGTGAGAACATCGTTTAATCGAATTTAGCTTGCAGTCTATAGTTCTCGTAGGAACATTATCCCCAGTCACTCGTGTCCCGTCTTCGTGATCTTTCCGAAGCCAACCAGTCCATCGATCCCGACCTTGTCAAGCTCTACTGTGCACAACTCGTACGTCCAAACTTAAGACTCCACATTTCCTCTTGTCGAATTGTTCTCAGATAACTGCTGTCAGCATGCTCCACGACAGTATGATCTTCCATCGTGATATCAAGCCGGAGAACATCATGATCGATGCGCGCGGTCACCTCAAACTCATCGACTTTGGTTTGGCCTCTCGCGGCCACTGCATCATCGACTCTGACGGTCGCGGTTCTGTCGGCTACATGGCTCCAGAAGTCGTCCCAAAGTATAAGGGCGCGTCCTACCAAGCAGATCTAGCAGATGTGTATAGTTTAGGTGTCGTCTTTGCCGAACTGTTTACTTGTCCAAACGTGGGTGTCGAATAGTAAGAGGAGCGTCTCCAAGCTAACCTAGACGTCACATCTAGCACAAAGATATCTTCACTCGCGATTTCGGGAGCTTCCGTATTCCTCCCTGTCTCTGGGAGCGGTTCGATGCTCATGCAGCAAACATGGTGCATTCGGCAAGTCTTATTACTGTTACTTTTCTGTGTTATATTCATATCCTGACAGATGATCAAAAATGTCGCTAGCGAACGAAGCACGACCCGTGCAATTCTCAATCATGTGTACTTTGAGGGTATGGATCACTCTGACGTCCTGAACCTGCGTCTCGAACGTACGTTTTTGTTTGTCTTCGTCTGCGGCGGACTAACACGACATATTCAGCATCCTACAAACCAGCATTTCGTCAGTATACGGAGTCCATTCCATTATAGAATGGTCAAGGATGTCGACATGCTCAATTTTGTTTTATTTCTGTATCGATATAAGGATGGGATAAGTTATGCGTCAATGGCAAGGCCCCGGAGGCCACAGGGACGTTTGTAGATGTGTCGGCGGGCCCATTTGTATTTTTTGATTTCTGGTATACGGTTTTTGGATCGTCGATAATGGTGCAGCATCTGCTGCATCGAATAAAAAGATATCTCCCATGGAGTGTTTAACCTTTCAAGTCGAAGGATAAAGGGTATTGGTCCTTAGCATCTCAATGAGCGAACTTGCAAAAAGCGCTCGATCATATAAAGCTCAAGTGTTTCATTTTTCAACATTCCTTGGATACATACGCGAATACGAAGTATGTCTGATTGCCAGGAATCATCAGTGAGGACACCTCAAGTCAACCTATATTTGTTTGTCTCGCACGATCATGGTAAGTTCGAAAGTAAACGCGAAGTGCGATGAGTTGTTTAATGCCATTAAGTATATCCTACAATGTTACACCAATTACAGATCTAAAGGGAACAGCATAGATAAAAACAGTAATAATGTTGTTGAATGCATGTATAAACGGTGAGATGCGACGAGAATAATGAAAAATACACAACGATGAGATGGGTGGAAGTGGGAATCTAAAAGTCCTCATCGAGAGCACTAACCACCAAAAATCAGCACCAGGCATAGCATGAATATCGATAAACTTACAATGTCTTCGATGAGTCAACTGTACTGCCAGTGGCGGAGTGGTTGATATTGGCTTTTGAGTAGTCTGACACACGCTTCTCAAAGAAGTTGGTCTTTCCCTGCAGCGAAATCATGTCCATAAAGTCGAAGGGATTCGTTGAGTTGTACACCTTGTCATTGCCAAGGGCGACGAGCAGACGGTCGGCCACGAACTCGATGTATTGGCACATGAGCTTGGAGTTCATGCCAATGAGGGAGACGGGGAGAGCATCTGCGAGAATCGTAAGGCATTGAAGTAACAAAGTAAAGCAACGACATACCAGTAAGGAACTCTTGCTCAATTGAAACAGCATCAGTGATGATGTGCTTGACAACTTCGGGATGAGGACGACGCTTCAAGTGACTGAAGAGAAGACATCCGAAGTCGGTATGCATGCCCTCATCACGACTGATGAGCTCATTTGAGAACGTCAAGCCGGGCATCAAACCACGCTTCTTTAACCAAAAGATGGAAGCGAACGAGCCGGAGAAGAATATACCCTCGACGGCGGCAAAAGCAACGAGACGCTCGGCGAAGGTTGAACGCTCGTCGGAAATCCATCGGAGAGCCCAATCAGCTTTGCGCTTGATGCAGGGAATGGTCTCTATAGCGTCGAAGAGGTATTCCCGCTGGGCAGGATCTTTAATGTACGTGTCAATAAGCAGGGAATAGGTCTCGGAATGGATATTCTCCATCATGATCTGGAAGCCATAGAAGCAACGAGCTTCAGCGACCTGAACTTCTTTGGAGAAACGTTCGACAAGGTTCTCATTAACGATGCCATCCGAAGCAGCAAAGAAGGCGAGAACGTGGGAGATGAAGTGACGCTCATTATCGTTCATTCGGTTGTTCCAGTCGTGGAGATCCTTGGACAAGTCCATCTCTTCGGCGGTCCAGAAGGATGCTTCATGCTTCTTGTACATTTGCCAGATCTAAGCAACGGTCAGTACTATCGCATGGATGATGAATGCGTCGCCCACCTCATGATACTGGATAGGGAACAACACGAAGCGACTCTTGGTCTCCTTCAACAGAGGCTCCTCGCCTGGAGTTAAGTTAGTCATCAGGACGATACAAGTAAGTAGGTCAACGTACTCTCAGGCAGGTCAACTTCACCAACATACTGGTTCCTGAAGGCCTCGACCTCTTCTTCGGCATCACCCACAGTCTCAGGCGAGGTTGAGCGGCGCTCGTCGTCGACAATTCTCTTAGTAGGAGACTCTAGTGAAAACTTGGCGTTAAAGTCCACAGTCATCTAGGCGAGGTGAGTTAAAAGGGCATATAAAACGCGCCGCGAAAACAACTATACCTTTTTGCTGGGCGTAGCTGGAGGCGCAGTGGGGACAGTGATAGCAGACATGGTAGCAGAGAAGAGGGCGAGGGTAGCTCGTGGGTAAGGAAGAAAACAACGGAAGAGGTGGTACTGAAGATAGAAGGGTTAGGCAGAAGGCGTGGTTTATATATCCAAAGTTCGTTGAACAGATACAAACAACGCCAATAAAAAAATCGCGCACGTGATCGCAGAAACGCGTCTGTCACGTCTCGTCTTTTATTGTCAACGCGAGGTGTCGTTCCTTATTATCTTCTTTTGGCTAGACTGTGTGGTCCAAGAAGTGGCATCATTATCAGATAATGCCATTTGGCTCTATCTGAGTCACTTCACGGCCCAGAATACTCCGACATTTCGTATTCCTGCCCACCTTCGACTCCGCCCTTGTACGGTGATTCGTAAGTCTCTGAATAAGCCTGTCATTATTAACTTTACATAGAACCTGCATGCCGAAACTCCGACGTGTATTGAGGGAAGACGCGCCTAGTACCTTCCTCGACGCGTCTCTCATTGAGTCACTTTCCCCTAGGTGGCCCATCAACCCTCGAGGCCCCCGTCTAGGGCTCTTCTATGACAAGCTAGAATAACGCGAGGCTGCACGCGTAATTATTCCAGAACGCGCTCCAAATCGCGTTGATATTCAATAAACGCGTATGTATTGGCAATCGTCACATACCATTGCTCATTCGTTGTTTGATACCACCATTACACGTCGGAAAACCAAGCCGCGTTCCGCTTATCCAATTATTTGGATAACACCATTGATACGGGCGGCAAGACATTTGCCTCGCGTCGCGGCGTTCCTTAGATAATACCCACAGGGAAATCATGCATTCTGAGGCATAAGAATGGTGATACTCCCCCCTGCTGTCCATTGATCACAAGCAGGAAGAGAAGCTCTTTGCTTTCACGCTTAAAATAGTTATGACGGCTGACACTGTTGATTCGCTGAGTGCCGGTAGCCTGGCTTTAAAATATTGTTTGGATGCAAAATATCGTGAACTTTGGACTGGACAGACATCCATGTCCACCAATGTACAATTGCATATCATGGGATGGGAAATATCCACAAACCCTTGTAAAATGAGGCTGTAACTTTAGCTTTGTGTCCAAAGATACTTCGATTTCTTTCTCAACCAAGATCTCAACATTCAACCGTTACGACTCCTCATCAAGATAAGACCTCGGGCCGTGAGTTCAGTTCCGACTGAGTTTAAAATATTGACGGCAGGTGCCGACGGTTGCTCTCATTTATTCTTTGTTTCTCACCGAGACGCCCAAATATTTTATCCAGCTGTTCCTTTCCTCACATCATGAATGTGACGCATCTTACCTCCGACGATCTAATAATAATCCTCTGATCCTCTAGGAGTGTTCAATATCGTGTCTTGGAGAAACATCGATTCTGCAGACTCGTAGATACCGAGAGGTGCCACGGAAGTACGTTGCTTTCTAATGCTGGTTGTCTTCAGACTTGACACTGTTGTACTGAAGAGTATTCGCTCGATATGTCCTGTTCTATCTTGCCTTCTTCCGACTAGCCTGCCTAGCTTCGGGGCCTGTCTATATTAGAGAGCGTATCGTGTGCAATATGGTGCAAGTACTAGTGCAGTGGTTTTGTTGGCGCAACAAGGCCCCATTCAAGCCTTGTCCTACGCGTTGAACGCGTGAGCAAGGCCAGCAGATAGACTACATACAACCGCACTGAGAACAGATTTCTTTCTCAGATCGTCCTTCAATCAGTATCACTTGATTGTCATTCACTGCAAGCCCGCAGCCTTCGGTCCTGGCCGACGCCCTCACAAGGGCCGTGAGGAACTGTGTGAAAGATGGCCTCAATACCAAGATATTTTTACTTGGGCACTAATCCCTCTCGAACGCATATGGTATAATCCTGTTTCTTAAGTAAGTGATGTGCTACCTCGCCGTTCGTTTACTCATGGATGCAGCAGCTGATCTTACCCATACGGGCCGTGTTATTGCCGTTGAGACGTCGCTAGCGGTTCACGGTTTGAGGAAATCTCGGTTGAAATTGAAATAATATCGTTCATATGTCTCTGGAGTTATGTTGAAGTATACCTTCCAACCTTCGAATACGCCCTCTGCGCGTCAAGCTCCTGAAATTTTCGAACGTTTGCTCTTTCGTAATTGTTGATCGACATTATGATGTGCCCCTGAATGCCTCAGAATTCGAGCAAAATCACGCTAGCGTCTTTTTATCTGCAACGCTTTCCATTCATTCCCTAACCTCCCCCCTCCACCATGGTTTCCTGTGCAGTCCCGACGCCTACAATCCCTAAATTTCTCAAATATAAACTCTACAAATACATCCCGCATGGCCTTCCAGCCTCTCCCGTCATCGTTGTCCATGAATTATCTATAGCAGACATAGCCGACAAGCCAGTAGAGACGGATATCCAGCCCGAAAGCTTTCTCTCAACTACAGAGGACAACTTGGCATTAACGCTTGAAGCGCTCGTCGATAGCTCAGCAACGAATGCGAACGATGTCACACAGGGGGTGGATATGTATACGGTGCATATGTTCAGGATCCCCTGGATACACAAACTCATACCCGAACTGGAGAGACTTGCAGCTGAGTATCACATTGGAAACTACGTGATGATTAGAGCGACTGGGGAGAGGGTTTTTGAAAGTATGCCGATTTATGCCAGGTGTGTATGCAATCCTACTACGAATGATGCGCTGATGGCTCGGATAGAATTGGCATGCATCTTTTGTTCCACGGTAAAGGGCAGATTCTCCTCTTGGGAACCGAGACCGTTGCAAACTTTTTGAAACGACTATCGATCAAAGTAAAGCTTTCATTTCCGTGTCTTTCACAGCCACTGAGCCGTCTACCAGCAAGGCAAGATCTACGACAGTCCCCAGTCCGTGGCTTCCATTCCTTCCTTTGTCAAAACATATTCGCTTTCGCTAAAAGAGCTGTTGGAGCCCGACATCAAGAAATACGGCTGTTTCAATGATTTCTTCTCTAGGAAACTGAAGCCAGACGCTCGGCCAGTGCAAAACGCTCAAGATCCCCTTGGGATATGCAGCGCAGCAGATTGCCGGCTTGTCGTGTATCAGACCTTCGATGTAGCCCGGGAGTTTTGGGTGAAAGGGCGCAACTTTACTGTTCCCGAGTTGTTGGACGTTCCCCCCACCTCCGACACGGCTATCACTTTTGATGGTTCGAGTATCGCGGTATTCCGATTGGCGCCTCAGGATTACCATCGCTTCCACTGCCCAATTGACGGCATGATCGATGGAGAGCCCGTCAATATTCCAGGACAATATTACACGGGTATGATTTGTCACGACTTATTCATGCTTGTCTGATGCTGTTCTAGTCAACCCGCAAGCAGTAAACCAGCCTTCGTTTGACGTATTCACAGCTAACGTCCGGTCGATAATATACATGACACATGAGCCGACTGGAAAGAAAGTGGCTTTCATTGCTGTTGGTGCGCTACTTGTGGGCAGTGTCATTTGGACGTACGGAGGAGATGTGGGTGATAAGAAGACTGTTGCGGTGAAGAGGGGGGAGGAATTGGGATGCTTCAAGTATGGCGGCAGCACCATTGTGGCGTTGTTTGAGAGGGGTTTGTTGGAGTATGTGATTTTATTTACTGATTGGGTTTGCCAAGACTGATTCCTTCCCAGGTTTGACGCCGATCTTATAAAGAATTCTGAAGAAGCACTTGAGACGCTAGTGAAGGTAAAGTGCTTTCATTTTCATTTGCCCTGTGATTCTGCTAAACTGATTCAGGTTGGGGATTCTGTTGGGACTTCGGTGAAAGAGTCGTGTGCTCGTTAATTATTATCCTATCATTAACATTTATACTCGTCTTGCTTCTGGATACCATTCTATCCGCTAGGATATACACGCTGCTCACCAATTTTTTATATGTTTCATGTCTGCGCAATGTCTTTACCACTCTGTTCCTTGCTCTATAACCGGGTATTAATATTTCCTAAATTCCTGTAAATGACTGTGTTCCCAGTGCATCGTGATTAGATGCTGGTATCCGCACAGTGCGGTCGTGCATTTTGAGATGCCAGATGACTCATAGATTATCAATGTGATTCAAACTCTTTCAGTTGCTTATCCTGCTGTCGGCCCCGACAGTGACAGTACCTGAAAATCGCGACAGCTCAGTTACTCGCCTTCAAGCTTTGGGGTATTAGTGTAAAAATTAACCCCGACTTGTCGTTCATCTCACTGGTAAGAGGGATTTTCTTGAGATCCACGGTTCTGTGTAGCTAGAGCCTAGAAGACTCGGCCTTCTTTAATTATGGTTGAACTACCCTCATATTCTGCTGCATTTCTCCTTTTTATCACTCATCGTCGTATCCATTTGATTCCGGGGTCATAAAGTGCTCTCGCCTCCAATTCATGAATGGAAGTGCAGATCTCATCGAACCTGTGGTGGGGTTTCTTTCCTCTGCAGCTCTGCCAGTGTAATGTCGATGAAAGCATCATTAAGTCCAGATCCTAGACACAGGTTTGTCACCTAACTGACGTAGTACAGAGTAACTTACAGGATATAAGTAGTGGAGGTGTACCGGTACTGCTACGATAGAACTAGTCATTGAAGTCCATTACAACTTCCTGCGTGTATAAAACTTGCCCGAAAGGAGGGAAATACATCCTCAGAAGTCAGTACTTCAATACTGAATGTTTGAACTCGTACATAATTTTCTTGATTTTCATGAGCTCGGAGCAGCGAGTGACCGCGTTAGTCATCTGACAATTTCCGATGATGCGATGAATTAGCAATCCAGCCTCCTTCCTTTTACTGATATTTATATATCCGCGGCCTGTAGGATGACACATTCACCGTAGTTCTCTACTCTCTCACTTACTATGGCGCCAGTTGCAACTCACAGCACCCAGACGATGGCCGCCATCCCCATGAATCCCAAGACCCAACCGTGGCGTCCGACGCTGGTTCAGAGCCCTCCTGTAAGATCCGAGTTCGCCTTTGATTCGATAGACGATGCGCTGGCAGCATTCAAGGCGGGAGAGTTCCTGGTCGTCATGGACGATGAGAGCAGGGAGAACGAGGGAGACCTGATCATCGCTGGCAGTGCGGTCACGACGGAAAAGATGGCCTGGATGATCAAGCATACAAGGTACGCATTTCCAGTCGGGATAAATGTGTTTGTTCCTCACTATTCACCTAAACAGCGGCTATATCTGTGTTGCACTCACTCGGGAACGAGTAGCACAGCTAGAATTTCCTATGATGGTCTCTGACAATAATCAGGATCGCCATCGGACAGCCTATACCATTACGGCCGACTACAGGCATGGTATGTACGGAATTCTGTCCGTGATATTCTTTCGGTTCATCCGGATATATAGGGACTACCACCGGGATATCTGCCCATGACAGAGCGCTGACATCTCGAGCGCTTGCTTCACCCACTGTCACGTCCGCAGACTTCCTGCTCCCAGGGCACATCGTTCCGCTGCGCGCGCGCGAGGGCGGTGTCCTTACCCGTAGAGGACACACGGAATCGGGTGTAGACCTCTGTTTCCTCACGGGACTGCCCCAAGCCGGGGTGCTGTGCGAGCTGGTAAATGATAACCCGGAGGGAAGTATGATGCGCCGGGATGATTGTCGTGCTTTCGCAGACAAGTGGGGGTTAAAGATGATCAGTGTGGAGATGCTCGCAGAGGCAAGGAAGAAGGCAGAAGGTCTGTGAGCAGTGAATGAAGAACGTTTTAAAAATGAAATGTTGACTCCCAACTCGCTCTTTGGTATCAAAGTATCTTATCCATCGATCCATAATGCTTTTATAGATGTTTTATAACGTCCCTTGAAATGTATCGATAGTTCTGCTGCAACCGCCTTCAAGGCGTGGGAATCTACCGTCGGTACCTGGTTTTAATTGTTATTCTTCCTATAATTCTTGTAGGTCCGATCTTGTTCACCGCCTACTGACGCGCTTATTATTTCTTTCAGGATGTCATTGTTGCCTAAGGCCATAAGTTTTAGACGATGACCAGCGCTTCCTTTGTCCGCGGTATCTTGACAGCCACGTTTTCCTCCATTCGACCAGGCACTTGCTATTACCTTTGTTTCCTTTGTTTGGAACATTGTGACCGGTAACGCCCTATAAATGTTGTTAACCACCTATCGTTATGACTCTTCCACTACGACCACATCGACTCGGTTCTCACTGTAATCTTCGCAAATTCCACTTCATCCAAGAAACAAAATGTCCGGTGAACACTACCGTCAATCATCTCGAGCACCTGCGCGCACCTACACCCCGCCACTCATTGCCACCGAGCGAGACTTCCACCAAAAGCTCATCGACGAAGTACGGGAGACACGTCGTTTTGTTGACAACGCACTCGATCGCTTGTCATACTTGGAGCGGCTAGTAAAAAACTATGTCGCTCCCGCATCTGCCTACGCCCTGCCACTGTAAGTCCATCATTTCCCAAAGGTTTCCTACAGTTTTTTGATCTCATCCGTGTTGCAGAGAAAGAAGATTGTCGTATGAGTACGTTTAGATGCTGACTGGTTGATTTGAACCCGGCTTGACTTCTGCCTAGCCAAAGGGACGATGTGGCCACGGGCTATGTTCCTCCTACCTATGCGCCACACTCCCCGAGTTTGTAAATTTCTTCCTTTGTCTGGTCCAATCCTAATCGTGCCACCTACCAGAACGTCGCGATCCGTTGCCCGGGCGTTCCAGATACTTCACCGACGTGTTACCTGAAAATAGAACAGGTTACTCCGTGCATGCTCATCGCCGTGAACCAATGGGGCCGGAAGATTATAGGCAGTCGTGGCATCACCTGCCACACATGGAGAGTCATCATCACACACGGTCTCCTCCTGCAGATCCACCGAGACGGACGTCTGGTGCAGTCTACGAAAATTCCCCCCAACTATGGGAGGGAGCGTGGAAACCCGAACGTTCTCCCTACGAAGAACGCACTCATCGTCGAAACAGAGATGGCGGCGAAGGTCCTGTTGACCCACTTGACGTTACATGGACACCCTCCCGGGAACAAGAACACCTCCATTCCCGCAACGACCCTCGTCCTGGAGAAGGTTCTTGGATTCCTCGAAATGGTCCGACGTTCGTTCCAGCGTTAATGCCAGCGCCAAGAAAGCGACGAAGGTCAATTAACGAAGAAGACAGGGATCCTGGAAATGTGGGGTCGTGGAAGAGACCGAGGGGCGAGCCGAGACATGCAGATGTTCATGATTGGCTTCGAGTGGTGGATGCCAATACACTGTCTCCAACGTACAGGCCCGACTCGCCACCGCCGCCCCCACCAGCTTCGCCACCGAGAATGGGTGAAGCCCGCATAGAAGAAGCACCTGAATGGACGCGTACTAATGAGGACGGGCCTTCGGCTTTACCGCCTTCCCGTCAGACATCTCCCGTCCACGACACGATCTTATACACACCTGTTTCGAAGAGCGTGGTACTTCCACCTTCATTGGCGTATAAGGAGGAGCTACGTCGTTCCAGGTCTTTCCCAGATGAAAGACCTTCAAGTTCGGGTCGTACAGTGAGGGATTCTCCTGGTGATTTGCAATGGGTGGGTTCAGAGGAACAATGACACACATCAACGCGCATTCATGAGACTGCCTCTTTCGCGCTGGCCTGCCCGACGTCACTTGAGGGAACTTAAAGGACAGTCTTTATATTAATCCTACTTAATAATATGTATTCCACTCTCCCTCGGACAATATTCCAGAGTTCCATAGTATAAGCTAGTTGTATCATTTACTTACATGAACGTTCAATGTATCCAAATATTTGAATACATTTTGGTCGACACACGTTTGAACTTTGAGAGGCTTTCTGCAGCCCGAGGCGTCCTCGATCGGACAATCTGGAAAATTGGATGTTACCGCGGAACATTCTTATAAGGCTACCCTGGCATATATCCAGTTGGAATGAATGATGGTACTTCGTGTTCACCGGCCTGTACATGTAATGTCCTCGGGCCCTCGGACTAGTCAGCGTGCATCCAGCTTCGGAAATCTTTATTTATAAAAGAGTATATGGAATCTTTTTTAAAAACCAGAAGCTCACTATGCACCACACAAGATAAGCTCCAATTTTATACACTTGCCCACTGCGATAGAAATCAGGGCCCGACTTGTTACTCCGTTTCAACACAAGTCCTTGGCGACAAAATAGAGGCACCAAGGCTCGGAGGTAGGAATTCATCTCTAGTTTATAGACAAACAGAAGGTCATGTATATGTATTAACACAAGAGGAATGGCCTTTATCCGTTAGTAAAAAACCTTTAGACGAGTGCGATTCGGCACGGAGGATGCCATATCTGTTTGTTATCAGCGGCAAGGAGCAATTGGCTCGGCAAATCACGGAGTAATACGGGACATTTTTCAGTCCCGCTTGCCAACTCACCGGCTCCTCTCCAACCCTCACGAGCATTCTCCAGCTCCGACGCTATCTCGCACTTGGGACAGGCAATCCTAAGACTGCTATAGACTTAGATTTACTTTCTTAACGACCTTCTAATTCTCCACAATGTCTGCAAAATGGGACGCTAGGTATGTTATGCATCCTCAGATTCTAGGCGTGGCTCACCCGGTCTGGTTTTTCCCTTCCTCCCACAATTGTTTCCCACAGATATCTTGGACCCGTCCCTCACGACGCTGCCTACTACTCAAAATGTATGCTCGGCGGTATCCTCGCTTGCGGTATCACGCACGCCGGTATCACTCCTTTGGATGTGACCAAATGTAACATGCAGGTGTGTACTTGCACTTTTATAAGCTTGATGGTGTTTCATCCTCATGAAATACAAGGTCAATCCAGCGAAATTCACCGGTCTTGGTTCAGGCCTCAAACTCCTCCTGAAGGAGGAGGGTGCCAACGGTATATGGAAAGGCTTTGGACCCACGTTTGTCGGCTACTCACTCCAGGGCATGTTCAAGTACGGTTTGTATGAAGTCTTCAAGGACTTCTACATGAATTTGGCCGGCGAGGAGATTTCCGAGAAATACAAGGGTGCTATCTGGCTTGCCGGTTCTGCTTCCGCTGAGGCCTTCGCCGATATCGCCCTATGCCCCCTCGAGATGACCAAAGTTAAGATTCAGACCAGTCCTGCCGGTACTTTTCCTACCGCTTTCGGCGCTGCCTTGAAGGAAATGAGCAAGCAGAAGGTTGAAACCCGTTACCCCTTCGGTTCCCTTGTCCCTCTCTGGTCGCGTCAGGTCCGTGTCAGGATTAGGCATTTCATTACTTCCCCCTTACCTTTATCTCTATCTAGATCCCCTACACCATGGCAAAGTTTTACTTCTTCGAGAAGACCGTCCAATTGTTCTACACCCACGTCTTCCCTCAGCCTAAGGAAACCTACAGCAAGACCACCCAGCTTGGTGTTACTTTCGCTTCTGGTTACATCGCTGGTGTTGTTTGCGCCGTTGTCTCACACCCAGCCGATTCCCTCGTCTCGCAACTCGGAAAGACTGCTAACAAGGGCAAGTCGATCGGTGCCATCGCCAGCGAGGTCGGATTTGGAACTTTGGCCACTAAAGGTCTCGGAACTCGTGTCCTTATGATTGGTTCGTATCTTTTACACGTTGAAATGACACCTGTGTCCTCACCTCGGCATCATTCTAGGTACATTGACTGGTAAGTAATGCGCTGATCTCGATCGCACACATCCTTACGCATTTCTTCCAGGCTTCCAATGGTGGATCTATGACACCTTTAAGGCAACCATGGGAATGGGTACGACCGGTGGCAAGTAAACTCGAAATACGCGTCGATAGTGCGTTTCCTAACCTTTTCCGTATCCTGATCATTCATAATCTCTCACTTTCAGGATGTCTGTAATGAGTGTGAAATGGTTCTTTATTGTTATCGATCTCGATAGGGAAATCCCCCCATTGTCTCTTTAAGCCCTCTTATTATAACCGTGTCCACGAGCGCTCCTCATGTTTATTCTCCGTAGCTCCATCCCCTACTTCCCACTATCAGAATAACAGCTCATTTGGAAAGGATACCACTTCATAAAACTGGAATGAAATGACTGACTAAATGAAATGACATGGAAACGTTCTTATCGGCTTTTCAATTGCCTTTCCGTCGGCACTGACGGTACGGAGAAATGATTGACCCTGGCGTTTAGATCACACCGTGTCGATATCGTGGGTTTGTACAAACCCTCCACACAGCGAACCTTCTGAGCTGATGAATCATCCCGCGGAGGCTTTTTTCATACAAATACTTCGTAATGGGGAAATCCTTTTTCTCCGTCCTGCAATCCACTGTATATAAAACTCTTCAGAAGGGATTCCGTTCTTCACTACACTCTAATGGCAGAGCTGCACTTACACCCCATGCCGTCGCGCCCAATAGGACAGCACCTACAGCATACTGACTCGCTTATTTCTTCCGAAACTCACGTCTGGCAGCCGACTGACTCAGCACTGGAAGACGCACACAGAAAACCTGTGTTCCCTCTTGACACGAAGGAGCAAGCTACCGATATCCTCGAAGACGATTGGGAACATGATCCTATGAATGCCAGAAACTGGCCCAGCTTGAAGAAATGGACCATGGTGTGCATCGTAGGTTATTATTATCTTTCTGATGTATGCGATCTGGAATATACATCCTAGGTCTCCTTCTACACCTTGATACCCCCACTAGCCTCAAGTATGATGGCACCCGGTCTCCCAGAGAGTGTGTTTGTTTACGAACTGTTGAAATACACCTGACGCTTGTTTATGTACTAGTCGCGGCAAAATATGGGGTCACGGACACGGTTACGACAGCCTTGATACTCAGCGTGTTTTTGGTATCGTTCGCTATTGGAGTACGTCAATCGTTTGTTTCGTTTTCTTGAGCTAATGGCTGATGTATCCCAGCCTCTGTTCTTGGCCCCGATGTCTGAGATGTACGGTCGGACATGGGTCTGTTCTATCAGCTATCTCCACGGCAGTCTGGTGATTGATGACCCTTTTCGACATACTTCAGGTTCTACACATAGGGAACATTTTCTCCCTGATATTCAACCTAGGCTGTGCCTTCTCGCCCAATGCAGGGGCACTGATAGCGTTTCGATTGCTTAGTTTGTGCCTCCGTCTCTACATTTTAAATCATTGTACTGATGGGCGGCGATCTGTGCAGGCGGATTTGCTGGAAGCGCGCCGATAGCGTGTGGTGGTGGGTCTGTGGGTGACCTGTTCTCGGAAAAGGACCGAGCTTCCGCTATGTCGTTATACACCTTGGGCCCGCTGATGGGACCGGCAGTCGGACCTATCGCGGGTGGTTTCATTGCTCAAACCGTCGGTGTTAAGTATGTGTTCATAACTATCGCCGGTGAGTCATCAGCTTCAAGGAAAGAAGGACGAAAACATTGAAGGCGGTAAAACGTATAGGCGCATCCGGTCTTGCCAGTCTCGTGGGTCTCCCTTTCCTCCGGGAAACGTACGCACCTGTTATCCGCTTACGGCGCGCCAAAATGTCCCCCGACTCAGAGCGTATGTCTCAATTCCAGGCGCCAGTAGTGCAAATATCGAAATGGCGATATCTGTGGCTGAACTTGAGTAGGCCGATCATTTTACTTACACGGAGCTTCATTTGTTTTATATTGAGTCTCTACATGGCGTTGTGAGTACTCCCTCCCTCATCTCTCTGTGGACTTGAGTTTCTGACATCACGATGAAGTATGTATGGTCAGTCTATGTAAGCCGGCTTTACAGAGAGTTTTACTCATCGGAGATTCAGGGATCTACTACTTGATGTTCGCGACCTTTGCAAGTGAGTGCTCCATCATTACAGGGTCTTTCTGTCCCTGATCTCTATTTCCTTTCTGGCAAGGCTTCTTCAAGGAGGCATACGGATTCGGTCCCGGCATCGGAGGTCTTGTCTATCTCGGGCTTGGTGGAGGATTTATCTTAGCGACTCTTTTTGGTGCCCGCTTTGCTGATCAAATATATCACTACGTGCGTCGTCTCAAATGCATGCATGCAATTAATTTCCCTAATGTCGTGTATTCAGCTCGCGGAGAAAAATAATGGACAGGGAACGCCTGAAATGCGCATACCTGCACTTTTCTTTGGGTCGTTATTCGTCCCGATCGGACTATTGTATTAAAGGGTTTCTATCAGTATTGTATGGGGCTCACGTCAGCTTTTTTTTAGGTGGTACGGATGGTCTGCCCAAGAGCATACGCATTGGATAATGCCCATTATTGGTTCAGCAATATATGGATTTGGTAAATATTATCCTTCTACCCGTCTCTCTCTGCTGATACTTACCTTCATTTCGGTAGGGATGATGACGACATAGTAGGTAGTTCCTTCCGGACCCTAAAATCGCTCTGACCAGAAAGAACAGTCTCCCGATTCAACTATATCTTGTGGACTCATTTTCCTATGCCGCTAGTACTCTGGCCGCGGCTGCAGTGAGTGTCAAAACTTTGGGGCGTTTGCTGAAACTTATCGTCACGTCAAAAAGGTGTTTCGATCATTATTTGGATTTGCTTTTCCTCTCTTTGCCGACCAGATGTTTGGTGCATTGGGCCTTGGAGGGGGGAACTCATTGCTCGCTGGTATGTGGAATTCTCTGTTTGGAATACAGGCTAATCTGTCATGTAGGACTGGCAATTGTTTTAGGGATACCGTTTCCGATATGGATATACTATCGTGGGGAACAAATCAGAATTCGTAGCTCCTTCAGCAAGTGGTAGAGTTGAAAATCATGTACTATAGACTAGGTAGCTTTTGTTGTATTTTCAACCCAGGGGACAATAGAAATCAATTTCACGGCGGAGACTCATTGTTGCCTGGAGCCCTTGTTTTCAAACAACGCGCTTAAAGGGGCTTGACTCCGTCTCGGCCCGGGTCACCAAACTTCGACTCGCACTTGACCCTCGCGGACTTTCTCAGATGCCAATGGGCACTGATATTGTCATGCTCTCCCTGCCGCATCCATCGCAACGACAATTCTCCTCCAATACACAAGGATATCTACCAGATTTGCCACCTGAGCTGCTCCATATCATTTTCTGGTATGCCACTCGGATACCGAAGGTGCTCGAGAGAGCGCGTCGGGAAGTCTCTTACATCCCATTCCAAGATTCCCGATGGAAAGACACCTTAATTACACAAATAAGAGCTAGAAAGGAGGTTTGGGAGGTGAGTAGCATTGACCCCCAGCTATCGACGTCGCCTCAACCATGCCCTCACAGGTTAAGACAGCCATATCTTTAGTCTGCAAATTATGGAATATTATCGTTACGGAGTTTTTATTCGAGGAGATCACAATTGGACCTTATGCACCTTCCCTGGAAATGTTGGATATATTCGGCCGTTGGGTGCGCCGTCTCGAGTTACAGCCAGTCGAGACGGAGCACTGTTCTATTAGGCTCGTTGACATACTCAGCCGATGTCCACGTCTTGAAATATTGGCAAAGCTATCCTCGGCAGACCTTGATTCTCCGAAATTTTGGAGCGGATTCGACGACTACAAAACTCCGCTGCTCCATTGCCTCAGACGCGTTGATTGGACTTCGAGCCACCCCGATTGTGGCCTTGAAGTCTGCCACGCTTCAGAATCAGCCTTCATGTCCATCGCTGCCCGAGCTCCAAATTTGAACCATCTTTCTTCGTCGTCTACTCTACTGCTTGGTAAACTCTTTGACAAAAACCACGAAATACCACTGTCGTCATTAAATGTCATCCGTTTTCCCGTGGCATGTGTAGACCATCTACGGCTCAATCCAAGCTCAAAGCCTCAGTGTCCCATGCCTCGACCTTTCCGTGTCCCATGTTTGACACACGTCATTATTGACAATGCAATCATCCATAGCCTTTGCCATCTTCCGCAACTTCCACGGTTTCCTCAAGTTACAGTGTTGGAACTACAAGACGGAGTTTTCTTGGAGGCAACGCGCTTGTCCATCCTGTTCCATGTGTTCCCAAAGTGCGAGGAACTTGCTGTTCCGGCTGGCCATGCCCATGTTGCTAAGCACGAATCCTCAAGGCATACTGCAAAGAAGTATTACACTTCAATGAAGCGTATTCGTTTGTTTGCGAGTCCATTTGGTCCTCTCCGAAGCCTTAATGCTTGGATGAAGGTTCACGCCCATGTTTTATTCACGGAGTGCTTTCCGGCGGTGGATACTGTGTTTCTTCATGGAGACTGGAGGTTTACTGTCACCGCACAGCTACTACAAGATCTCAAGTCAATGCTTCAAGAGCGTAGTTGCTGGCTGGTATACGAAAACGGATCGCCTGTCGCGTGCTAATTATTTGTTAGCGGAGTAGAGGAAATCATACATGTCTCGTGTATCGCTAAGTGGCGCTAACCTCGACTGTGTATCGTTACTCACATATATTGTCCATTCACATGCGTAATACATCATTTCTATCCGCACCATGTGATCCCTCCAGTTCCTCGATCTGTGTCATGACGAGTACGTCCGGCATTACTGTACCTACTGATGAATCCACCCACAGTTATGTATCCTCGGCACCGCTGCAGAAACGTTTATATTGATAGCCCAACTATGAGAATTCGACTTTCTAAGACCCATCATGGCTACTAAAAAAAAATCAATCCTCGCAGTTCTCCGAGATCAAAGAAAGGCGATGCCTCCGGTCGTCGAAGTCAATCTCTCTGGAAAGACCGTTATCGTAGTTGACGCCAACACTGGTCTAGGATTTCAATCCACCAAACACTTTGCTACAATGAATCCAGAGAGAATTATCTTGGCATGCCGGAGCGAGGAACGAGGACAGACTGCTTTGGAGAGTATGTTGTTTTGACCTGGCAAAATATGCATAGCTGAATTTCTCGCTATCAGGACTGAAGAATGAAACAGGTTACCAGAAGGATGAGCTCTGGCTGGTCGACCTCAGTCGCTTCTCGTCTGTCACCGCCTTTGCGAACAAGTCCGAAGCTGACGGCGGTCGCCTGGATATCCTCATTCTCAATGCCGGCGTCATTCCGAATAAAGAATATCATACTACTGTTGATAGATGGGAATCCTCGTAATGTCTGCTCGCGCGACCCCATTACCACTTTCCTCACGTTTCAAATAGGCTGCGAATCAACGACATCGCATCTTCTTTACTTGCACTACGTCTACTTCCTCGCATGTTACACACGGCTAAAGAATACAATACTACGCCGCGTATCTGCGTCGTAGCTAGCGATGTTCATTATTTCGCGAATCTTCCAAAAAATGTTACGGACGGCGATATTTTGGGCACACTCTCGAGCAAGGAGTATTGTACACCAAGGTATCTTCCACTTATTCTCACGACTTACATTATGTTCATTTGCATGATTAGCAACATGCAGAGTCAACGTTACAATGTGACAAAACGTAGTATCAGAATGAATTTCCCGTGTATCAGAAAACTAATCATTCCGTATAGTCCTCAATGTATTTTTTTCTCGGTCTCTTCAGAGCCGTCTACCAAAGTCAATCATCGTCAATGCCATCAATCCTGGGTTCTGTGAATCAGAGTTGCGCCGAAGCATTACAGTCACATGGTATATAGCCCTTGCTAAATGGGCCATGGTCAAGTTGATTGTTTACTCGGCGGAAGAGGGTAGCCGCCAGCTAGTTTGGGCTGCCGTTGGAGGGGGAGAAGATGAGAAGCGTTTACGCGGTGGTTATGTATCTTTTTCAAACATAGAAGAGGTTAATGATTATGCGATAAGCGAAACGAGCCTGAAAGCGCAGGAGAAAATATGAGTGAGCAGTGCCTTCGGTTCTTCCGCTATATCCTTGCTGACAGACTCATAACCCAGGCTGAGTTGGTTGATATCTTGTCCAAAGTCGATGAGAGGACTCCGAACGTCATCGAATCATGCTTGAGCTGTGACTAGATAATATTACGCACACAACTACTGCTAACATCACTATATTCATAGGAACCAATGTGGGATATGTTTGTTATCAAACTTCGGATTTGCAGGTAAAGACCGCCGCGCCCATCTGTATTCCAAGCAGTTGAAGAGAGTAGTAAGGCATTCCAACCCTAAGTGCACGGATGTTAGACCAAGCAGACGGAAGAGGCTTCACCCACGTACTACGAAGCCCTTTAAAAGCTATCCACAAGTGCCGATTGACTTCCCCTATATCCCCTCATTTCCGATATACTTTCTCGATTAGACGGAAAAGTCGGACGCCATCAAGTGTTATCCAATGAGTATCGGCTATTGGAGTTGAGAACGACAACAACAATCTCCCAGGGACATCGAATCGGGGTCTCGCAATCTCTCCATTGCAGGTAATAAGAAGGGTTATAGGCGCTGCGAAGGGTCAGAGTCAATCATGGAAATATATGCGTCCAGCCGTGTCTTCCTATCGTCGCGTCGTGCTTCTTCTGCGACCATACATGTAGACAGGTACCAGTGGTAGTAGACACAAATGGGAATTTTATAGAGTTGTGGATTTCGCCCAACGCCGATCCATGTAAGCACAAATGAAATACACGGGACTTGAGGAAACAGTGTTTTGAAGCCAATGTCATTGGGTAGGTAGAGGAGATAGCGATAGACTCGCTTCACCGTTGTTTCCATCGCTTCTTCACGGAGATCGATGAAGCAGGTGATGGTGCGGATGAGCTGGGGGATGAAGCCGTGGTAGATGTTGGATCTTTGGGGTCGGGCTATGTTGCATAGGTAGTATATGTATGCGAGGTCGGTGATGTATATATCTTGAGAAGCGATAAGGGCATAGACAGCTTTCCTTCTGTTAATCAGGGGTGGTCATGAAATATTCTCGAATGTAGGATGGCATTTCAGAGCACTAGATTTCATGTACGATTGTTTCTACAAGCCCTGGAGTAAGTGTAGTCACGGTGAAAGAACAAGAGGAAAGTAGGGGGGTAGACCTTGAGACACTGCTGTATGAAAAAGGCGATCTCTTATTCAGCGGAGATGTGACTATCGGATGAAATTCGCGAGTCTGTATTGACACGGAGAGCTGTATGGAGGATGCAGCATCCTTGTCACCAACTGAAATTTACAGCGCACGGTAGAGTACCAGATCCATACCGTCGCATCTGCACCGAAGAAAAGAAAGACCACAGAGGATAAACGTTCTTGCTGCTAAATGTCGGCAGTTCGGCATTTGTTCAGACGGGGTCCCAGCCAGCGGGGGATTGGATTGGTACCTTCTGCACGAACATGAAGTATTCCGGCTCTACAGAATCGGAAATTATTAATACATCCATTGATAGAATCGTGTATCTGTCAGTCATGGTTTCTCAGCGTGGAGATCTGGTCACTTATGCAGAAATGCTCACAATATTACGCCACAAGGAAATGTGAATACGTGTATAATCCGATAGTCTGTTGTAAAAGCAGTAGCTCTGTGGGAATTGAAGGAGGGTACAGCGGACATAGAGCTTAGAACTTACCAGCTACATCATTTCCTCTTCGTCGTAGGCATTGTCGGCCTGTTTCTTCTTTCCTTTTCCCTTTCTGTCGCCCTTCCTCATCGGCTCCGGTGCACTTTCCCCTTCCGCGCCTTCCTCTGCCTTTTTCCTGGTCCGCTTCTTTCGCGGAGGTGGTGCCTGCTTCCCGGTCGTTCGATCCAACGCGTGCCTCCCGTTATCTTCATCGGCCTGCGGCTCTTTATCCTTTTCCTTCCCTTCGCCTTTAGGCTGCAACCTGACTTCCTTGAAGCAGACGCGTTGTTTGGTGCTCGCAAGATATGCTACAGTCCGTTTACTCCTGTCGGCAGATGCATCTATCTAGGTGAGAGAAACGAAGAGCATTGAAATTATAAGGACTGTTACCTTTACCATCAGCAAACAATAGTTCGGTTCCAAGTAAATATTCGTGTCGTCCCTTCAGCACCGTGCCAGAAAGCTGCAAAAACGGAGTGGATGTATCGAGACCAATGAGGCGGTAGCTTGCTGAGCTGGGAAGTAGAGACGGCTCGACACTTCCAAGATCAAGGGTGACATATGACACCTCTTCTTCGTCTTCATAGTCATCGTCTGGTCCGAACGCGTTGACCTGCTTGTAGCCTAGGCAGAGCGACATGCTGGTACAATTTCATCAGTGCTGAGTCCCAGTTTAGAAATCACTTCCCAATGTTCTTCGGAAGCTCGGACCGGAAGTATCCCCTTCCTGTTTTAAGTTGCATCCTGTCGTCTTTCCTGCGGCAGTCTTTCCGGTTTCCCAGTATATCATGTTAAACAAAAGATTTTTGAACCGCCTCGGTTCCCAAAATGCGTTGTCGTGATGGCACCCATGCACTGGCGTGCAGTGCCAACTTAGCTATAAAAAAGGGCCGACCATGGAAAGACAGGTAACAGAGCTGGTTCTCTTCATTTGTTATCACGTCTAGCACGCCGATGAAGTTAGTCGATCTCAGGCACTTGTTTATTTGTGTGACATTCACTATATCAACATCTGCAATGTGAGTAAATTTTCACAGCTTACTATGTGCATCTTTGACATGTTCGTACATCTAGCCCTATTTTTGATTCTGCATTGCATTTCCGGTCAGATGTGAGCAGCATCGAGACAACAATGACAGTACAACTGGACGATGGACCCAAAAATGAAGACATAAAGCAAATGAACTCGGATACGACAGGCAGTCGGTGGTATTACCTTGCAGAAAACTGGAAAATGAAGAACAGCGACGACAACCAGACGACCCGTGCAATTCTCATCACCAACACCAACGGTCGTCCTCTACAGCAGAGCGAAATAGATTTCTTCAAGGAGGTGTGTGTTACCATGCTTGAGCTATGGAAAGTTTCCATCAGTAACAGTCGTCAGATCAAGCAAAGCGCCCTTGAAATGGATCACGAGAATGGAGGGGACCGCTGGTGGACTGTTCTCTCCGACGTCTCTAAGAATCCCGAGAAACCCCCCATATCCAAGATAATCTCAGACTCGAAAGATCAGGACAAATGCAAGAATGCCGTCAAGCAGTGTCTTCTGCTCGCTGGTAATGCTCTTACCAAAGGGTCCTGGTTGTACGGATGTGTCTATTCACCGATGGTTCCGCCTCACTTATAGTGATTTTCGAATAGAGAAGCCAATTATCTCCCTGGTGGTGCATTTTTTACACCAGAACTGACTGACGTGGTGCTTACCCCGTGGAGTGCGGAGAAACAACACGAGGCTCGTAGCGTTTCTGCCATTGTGACATATACCATCTGACATGGCAACAGAACGACTTTCTGATACAGTATCTGCGGGTTGTGATGATGCAATATGGAACCCAGTCCTCAAGACGAGCGTCGGACGACGACGATAGCGGAACATCGACCTCGTCGGGGTCACCAGACTCAACGTCTGGAGAGAAGATGACCTTCAATGAAGACAGTCTGGGCGAAATCTGCAAGAAGTAGTCTCTTCGAGCCCTGATGGTTCTTTAGAGATCCTTTTGAATCTGACCAATCTACTCGTTGCTGATTTTAAGTCCGCAATAAATCCTCAAGATTGTCTGTCAATGTCATGAAGTACTGTTAGGTCATTCTTATGTGAACGTTTGTGATTATAGTACAATAATAATAAACATGGCTTATTCTGAGGAAATAGTAATACAATTGTGTTGTCGAACCCTACGTTTCGTCATCCGAGAAGTCCAGTTCGCCTTGTCCGACCTCAATGGGCCTGACCACATCCTCATCGCTCAGAACCTCGGTCAGAAGATCATCTTTCTCTCCCTTCGATCCCTCTAAATAGTCCAAACACCCCCATTGACAGCCTCTCCATCTCATCGGAACCTTAGCTCTCTCTCCCAAGTCAAACCCCGCGACGATACTCTCCCAGGTAAACCTCTCCTCTGCATGCTGTACAAAGACACCGCCGCATCTGCAGACACCCGTCCCCGTCGCTTGTGGAAGGTCTGGATCGATGTACACTGACCCCGGTACACATGCATTCAGTACGCTCTTTAGGTGTGGGCCTATAGAGGGCCACTGCTTCCGGCCAGGGGTATAGTACTTGTCCTCAGCGAGAGGGAGATCGTAGTATTTCTCCAAAACAGTTTGGGGAGAGGGAGGTGAGGGAGGCGAGAACAGAATGCGGAGGCACAGTTCCGCAAGGGGAATAACGTGCGGGAGAATATGTTGCGTCTCTGAGATGGGCCGCGGGGATTGATCTGGAGCCTGTCTCCATGGATTGCCTATGAGCGTCAGTTTTTTGAACTTCATGCGCAGCATCTCGGACGGGAGGTATTCAAGTTTATTCATCGAAAGATTGAGCTCGCGGAGGTTCTCCAGCTGAGCGATTTCGGGAGGGATGTATGTCAGGCAATTTTGTTCTACACGCTTTAATTAGTGACCAGAGCAACAACGTGAAAGATGTATAAACGTACGGAGTCCAAGAAGTGTTAATTTCTGCAGGTCGAAGAGATCTATAGGCAGCACAGAAATCACGTTGTTCCGCAACTGCAAATGGATCTCTTCCCGAGGTACACCCAACGACAAAACACTACACGTCGATAGACGCATCTCGAAACGTGATTTCGAGGCGTCTGTAGTCGCAGGAGCTGTGAAGTTTCGTTTGAACACTTTCTGCTGCAACATTGGACTAGTTGAAACATATTCGCGCTCCTGTTTATCCGACGGAACAAAGAATTTGGACAATCCATCGATAGCAGTGTCTGGGATTAGTTGAAGATCCCTCCCCCTATCAGATAATAAGTAAAGAATGCCACATAGAAAGGCATATGCTGCTTACACCAAGTCAACTTGGCCGCATCCCGACCTGTAGATTTCCTCGACAGCATCCTCCCATATCTTCTCATTCTGCGCGAGAAGAGCCGACGAATTCAGCTCAAAGGATGCATCAGCGTCAAGGCTGGTATCAGCAACAACATTCAATTCGACCGTGTCGATCAGCACGTCGTCAAAGTCCAACTCCTTCAAGTCCATCTGTGATGTCTGCCTCCTTCTTTTGGCGACCTGGCCATTAGGCGACTGGGGCAATAGTCTCTTGTTCGCGTATTTTCCCCTCTCGGCGTCGTATTCCGGGGGTCTTTTCGTTGCTTTTATGCTTGCAGCATAAGGATGGGGCGACGGATGGATCGACTCAGGCTCGCTGTCAACGGCAAAGATACTGGGCGAGGATGGAGGCGACGAGTCTATGCATGGGCCGGGTGATGATGGCGGCGACGACGAGAGAGGGGAGATAGATCTTGTGCGTGGATAGTACATGGAAGCAGAAAGAAGTAAGCGAAAGCAAGCATAAGACCATAAATACTAGTCATCATGTGATCACGTCGCGTACTTCAACGCGTATCGAAAGCCGCTTCGTTCGGAGTCTGATCTCGTAATTCGTTCGATTCCACGGAGAATACAGTGACATGATACAGACTCTATTCTAACGAGATATAACGTTTCTCTTTATGTTTTCTTTCTCCTTCTTGGGTTGCAAGGTCCTTCTCTGAGAAGACAATCGAGGCATCCTCAAAGTCTGGCCAGCAGAAACAGATCTCATTGCAGAGGACACAGTAGGCTTGTATAGCGATCGTTGGGCTGGTATAGCTGGGGGTTTCGGTCGACGTAAAGGTATCGAGGTCTTAGCACGTGGAGTCAACTGGACTGGACTGCCCGAGTTGGATGAAAAATGGCCGGGGCTAGTATGTCGCTTCGCTGGAATTTTGCGCCCGATTCGCTGAATGGGCGTCGTTTGGATGGATGATTGTCCTAGCACGGTTCTATGCGTGGGCGTTGTTCGTGATGGAGGTGTCACTCGGGTAGTTAGAGCCGTTATCGTCTTCACAGGTGTCAGGGAAAAATCCGGGTCCAGCCTGAATTTCGTCAGATTGCGTTTCGCTGTAGGCGGTCCAAGGGTAAAAGTAACTGGTGCTTTGATTTTCTTGGGAGTTCGGTCCTCCTGCTCGACCATAGTCTTATCCGCATCAACTTCGTACGTCTGTCCAAAGTCAGCTAAAACTAGCGCGGAGTTCGAAAAGGCATACCCCAGCTGATTCAACACTCGTATTGCCTCCCTCCAACGATCCCAAATCTGTCCCGCTAAATTGGCCACAGAGTCTTTCAATCGATTCAACGACGCGAAGTTGTTCCGGCGTAATGTGATCGCGATTCAAAATATGATCCGGAGCCTGCTCCTTCTCCTTGACTCTGTATCCGTGGCGGTCAACTGCCAACTCGCACGAAGAGCTCGCCTGTGGACCCAAACTGGGAGTCGAGATAGCCCACATGGCTTGCTCGGCCCTCTCCATGATCTCTGGATCCGTACCAAATGCCGCTAGAAACCGTACAAAGCGTTCCAGTAGATCGAGCTTTGTCTGAGTCGACTTGAGGAGAGCATTGAGTCGCGCGTTTTCCTTGGCGAGACGAACTACTGTCTTGGAATTGCTACTTGAAGACACGCTGAAGGGCTGCGAGATATTCATGGGAAGAGAGACGGAAGAGTTGACTTTTAGCGTAGCAGGAGGCATGGCTACATGAGGGAAGGAACTTGCTATGACCGAAGCGGAACGAGCGTCAGCCGCTTTTGTCGTTCTATTTGTCTCTCTCCCTAGAAAATAATAGGGACCGCCAAACGCCCACAGCGGCGATTCTTCGGCTTCCCGTTACTCCTCCACCGGCCTTCTCAACGATATTTACACTGACAAAAATCTATCACCATCATCATCGCCGGTATAGGTTTTCCGTGGAGACCTATATCTCCATCTTCACGAATGATGCTGCTGTTCCATGTCTCTATGGCACTACGACGTCTGCACGGGTAGTAACGCCCGCCTTGAGTGTAAATATATGCAGGCCTTGCAGCACGATAACAAAGGACATGTCCTACCACAATAATTTACCTTTCTCTAGGCCCGCTTTGGTTTTCCGGTTATGCCAACGAACCCGGCCTGCTATTTCCCTCTATTTCCCCTCGAGGGCTGCTCGATCACTTAGACTGACAACCCTTGGTGGCGTAGCTAGTCAAAGTCGAGACTTAATTTTTAGGACTAGTTTTAACGGAGCCGGTGGTCCGTCCGCTCTAATTCTACAGACCATCGCCCAAGCGAGCCTAGGGCTAATTGATGCATCTAAAACTATGTACTTGACAACGCAACGATTATAACGTTTCCTCAGGGCTCGAACTTGAATATTTGAATACTCAGAGTACGTCTTCTCCCTCATTCTGATCACGTTTCTGACCATCGTACCATCTGCATTTTCAGTTGCTTTGCACCCGATGTGATAACGGAAGATGAAATCATGAGGGTCTTGCAAAACATACCTGGTAACGTTAGTTCCGGCTCAGGAGGAATACCGGCGTTCCTATATGCCAACTAAGAACTCAGGACTCCTCACTTTTCAAGATCAGAATCTACTCTGGCCTGCCTCGTGGATGTATGAACGTTGGCCTCTGCAAGCATCGTTCTACTTACCGTCATCCCATTCGATATCCGGTAACACATGCTATCCTCGTTTCTTCGCCGCCAATCCAGGTACGACCCTGACTCGATACCAGTTGACGACAAAACCCACCTTGCGTCCAATAGGAACGAACAGTTCTCTCTGCCTCGTGTCCGCGACGCCTGACGACTGCGCCACCCATTTTCTCCCGGACTTGTCGTATCGTACGATTTGAGACGCCGTCAATGCCCGCCTCAAATACCATTCATGGTCGCAGCGCCACCTTTGTCAGGGTACATGCATACAGTACAAAATGTGATAATGCATACGATAGGGTGACTCCCGAGCTCGTTCGCGGGGATTTATGCACAAAATGTAATAGATCATGCATACTGTTGCCGAAGGGTTTTGGCAGGGATATGCATTATCACATTCGGAAAAATCTCGGATGCGGAGCATATGTATACGCGCACTTGCCAAAATACCGTATACATTGGCTCAAAACTCACTGAAGCTCGTGCACAAATCCGTAGGAAATGGGGTAGAGGACACCAGAAAATACCCCAGTTAGGTCAGCACATCACACTGTCACGGAGATATCACGTCTGATGACAATGTGCCCATGCATGACTGGCTAATAAATGCTGCGCCGTCAACCGCCCGTCGTTTGACGGCGTTTACTCGCGAGTGAAGAACAGATTAAGCTATTCGAACTGTTCGGGGGCTGGAACCAAAGAGTCCTTCCGTGGTCATCTGGGGAAGTGTGGAATTGACGATCGCCGTGGTCCGCACCTCGACATAACAACGAGGTTGATAAGCGAGGACAGTTTATGTTTTTTCGGCCGACGTTTCGCTGGGCTTCGATGAGAATTTAGCACATCTATCTGACATAATCACCGATGGTAGAGGCGCTTGGCTAATCGCGCCTCCAAGACTATGTAAGTATGTATGGCGACGGGGATTATTACTTATTTGCCTTTGAGACCCTTACTACAATGAACTAGTAGATCCCGTACTTCAAGGAAAGAATTGACATAGATACGCATTACGTCTAATTATACGTACTTGTATATAGTCACGGGTAGACATTACTTACAATAAGCATTGAACAATGACAGTGCGACTCCAATGAGTAGAAGATGGCATAGCAACTCCCTAGGGCTGATTAAGATACCTCCCCGGCGTGTAACCCAGTCAATAGGCTTACACGCAAGGCCCCGAATTCCCTACAAATTCGAGTCATGGAGTGTTCCGAATGAGACAACCGCCTATCCACCTGTAATACAAATCGTGAACCCACACTCCCGACAATGAATAATTTACCGACCCTGCAATTAACCGCTCCAATGACCTTTGGTGCCTCGGAAAATGACGCCTCAGGCTCTTGTCCTGTTCCAATGTTTCGCCGGTGCACCTGCCCTTAGTCATCGGTATTGACCTTACCAGTGCTCCCCGACCTTACCATACATACACCGTCAGGCACTCGTACCAGTCCGACTGCACGGAAATTCTTTCAGTTCTTTTCTGAGGATCGCTAAAGGAATTATGATGACGTCGGACAATAGGAGGTGGACGTCGGTCAAAGTGACGGATGGAGTTGGACGGCCAAGTGACATTTTCCTTCTTCTCTACGACGTGAATTATTCAACTGTTAACACAGAGGGGGGACTTGATAAGACTTGATCCGCAGATTGAGGACAATGGGGACCCACTTGATCTCAGGACGACCCCTTCCATTGTTCGTTGAATGAATCATGCGCCCAGAAAATAGATACAGAAGGGCACTAGAATGTGATGCAGGCTACTGTGAGAACTCCGAGAACGAAGGAGTCATTCTCGTCTCGCGAAGTACGTCGCCAGAGTTGACGTTCATTATGGGAATCAGTATTCTAGACTGTAGAAGGGGGGGCAAATCATCAATAGACAAAGGCTCAGAAGGGCAGGAACATGTGGATGGTGAAGGGTATCTATAGACAGCGATGTGATTGAGTATGTAAAAGGGAACGAGAGGCGACGAGTGGATAAAGGCCATTTGGATCATCATCACCGCAGCCTGAAAATCACCATGTGCTTGCGAATCCGTGTGATTACAGACACCTCAGCGTTAGTAACAGCAGGCAGAAAAAAGTTTGAAAGCTGAAACAGACCGAGGAGGTGTATTTGACTGGACCCACATATCGGAGACTCGGATCGGTGGACATGGTGCCACGTTCCATATACAGCTGTAGTCGTTGCCATGGAAGCCGAGTACGGTCTTGATGACAAACGAATTAGAAGGCGGGAACAGTGCTCGCAGCGATTGACTCGGGTATCGAGGATGTCTTCGACAGACACTGATGTTAATATATCGAAGCTAATGCTGGAAGGATGAATACAGTCTCAAAAAAGGATGTTGATATACCAAGATGGAATAGATGATATGATAATTGATTGTTATGTATTTTTGTACGGATGGAGGAATAGATATCGGCACGATAGGCGCTGGAAGATGAGTGGAGATTGCGGTGCCTGTGGCGCACCCGAAGACGCTTTCAGTAAAGTTGAGCGAATACTCGCTTAGCAATACAACTGAGGTGAGTACCGGGCAGAACTGATCTTCGTCATGGAGCAGCGAAGTCGACGATGTGTGAATTCGAGGCTATGTTTCCTACTTGTCGATGTCAACAACGAACAGGATCCGCGAAGCCACAGCGTGACCGTGACCGTGACAATAAGGCAACGCAGATGGGATCTTGCCACGTCCGATCTTGGTTGCCTACCTTGGAATTCGAAATTCTCAGATTCTGAAAAAAACGGTTACTGTATCGGCCCTGCCCATGAGGCAGGCTATATAACTCGTCCTCTTAGCGTAGTGGCACCTTTCATTCGTCGTCGACGATGTTCCGCACAGGCTCGCCGTACTCGCCCTTCTTCACTTCCGGCCTGTTGTCCTCGCCAACCTCACCAGCATTACCTGCCGACATTAATGAGCTCGGGCCCCGCAGAGGCAGCCTTCCAATGGCGTCGTCCGACCAATCCTCAGCCTATCATTTTACTCCGCAGTCGAGACGCGACGTCAATGAGTTTCGGTCATTTCTATCTCTCGACCTAGCAGAGACACGCTCGCAGCGTTCAAAACGCAGGTCAAACAATCACTGGTCAGAGGTGGTGGCGCAGCACCCGTATGTTCTTTGTTGTTTTTCTTTATTGTTCGTCAGCTAACTAGTCTCTGTTCGCAGTCCTCTTCCAGACTCCCCAACGTTTAACTCCCGTTCGGCATCTCCGCGGCTGCGCGCCATGCCGTCCCCCAAGCCTGCGCCGTCCATTACACTCCCTGACCTGCCGGTAGTGCCGACTCCTTCCCCAGTCGCTTCTTCCTCTCGTAGTCTCCCAGACTTCCTAACCAAGCCTCTCCGAATAACCAAGCCAAAAATGTCGTCGCCTACTCTGTCCCGCCCCCTAAATCCCCCTGTGGTCAAGACGCCACTGCTCTCTCGTCGCGCTGCTCGCAGTATCTCCACTTCTACCGTTTCTACCCGCTACCGCACCCTCCGCCGTAGCTCTGCATTAGCAGCTCTTGAGGGCCACCGAAAACGCGCGCAGTCGCTCTCCACGTCTCAAAACTTTATCAGTCTCTCTGACGATGAAGGCGATGATGAGCTCTCCGACGACGATGACGAGTCTTCGGATTCTGATGAGAGCTTCATTGATGTATTTCCTCCCGTCCCAGAGCATTTGCAAGGCTCGCGGGGGAGTAGATCTGACTGGCTACATCTCAAGAGCTTCATTGATCTTCGGAACGAGCGGGAGGATAGTACCCGTGAGAAGGATGGAGCATCTTTGACTAGGAGCAGCAGCTGGCGCTGGCGGAGCTACATTGAGATCGCCATGGCATGAGCCATTCCCTCCATATCATTCTTCCTTTTGGCGCCTTTCGTGCTTCGTATTTACGGACTACGTTTTCGCTTTCGTATTCGCTTTCATCGCCGTCGTTCACCTTCACACTCGTACTCTATTATAACGAACATTGTCCTTTTATTTTATGCATAATAGCTTCCTAGCGACTTACGCTTTCTTCTCTTCGCTTCATTGCCACCCGCTCTTCGTCCTTGCAATGTATTTTTACCAGTCATCATTCCCATCTCTTCTTTGTAACAACATGCACATGCTTCTCGCCTCTTACGCTTATTCCATTAACGAGGCTGTTGATCATCCATTCGCACATTCATACACAGACAATGTACTAGTCCGTATACGATATTGTACACTGACATGCTCATTCTTTTACCGGTCCGTTAGACGTAAGCCATGTTTATTGAATGACGCCTCGCGTACCTTGGTGCAGAACCTCCATTTCGGATATCTGTTCCGGTCCTCGTAGGCCACGATCCTTATCACATCAAGCCACCGAACTCCGTTTTGGATCCAGTGTTCGCACCCAACATCAAAACAAGTGAGGACCCTGCCTTCAACCCTGCTGGGATCCGATGGTTGCTGGGGGACTCTGAACATTTGTCCATTCATAGCCGCTTTACTCTGGGATCCAAAGACTCGGATCGATTTTCATCCTTTGGTCTTGTGCGGAATCAATCGGGAATTTGCTTTGTTTGGACCGTCTTACGGTAGGGCCTTCCCTCTTCTTGTTGGCTCCCACAGTACTGTATAGTCTCCCTAGAATTTGTCTGGAAAACGCCGAACCCAGTGCAGTATTTGTTTCTCTTCCAGAACATCTCTTCACATCATCAACTTTTCACAGCAGCTCTGGTGTGTTTCACGACCTGTGCAGGCGGCGCACATCATGGAACTGATTTACTGATTACGATAGATTATCTCCCGTTTATTAGATGGTGTCATGCGCCAAGCGCGCGTTTATATTCAGGCTCGACGGCTCCGCTTTTTTCACATTTTACGCGACATTAATCATTGGTCAAATGCCTCACATCCACACGGCGTACAACCGTTGATTATGTGGAGAACGAGGATGTTAATTGGCAATGTGTGTCGGCTAGATCTGCCGTCTTCCACGACATTAAGAATGTTCTGATTCCCGGGAACAAGTACAGGCACTCGGTGCTGTTTATGCTTACGCAGCTCTTAGGGTTGAAGCAGTTGACAGCGGCCCGGTTTCTAACCTTCTTTCACGGAAGGCGGTTTCAGCTACTAGTTTTCTTTGCCAAGTATATGCTTCTACACAGACCAGGCCCAGAATCTCGCTGTGAAAGTGGGTCCTGAACTCCCGCGCCACATTGAACGTCCGCAATGTTCGTACTATAGCAATTGCCTGCAGTTGCGCTCCTACTTACTACCAAATTACCAACGGGAACTGCCGGATTCGAGAGCATCCAAGCGCGCCATTTACTTCAACCGGGGCCGCCGATATAGCGCCAACTCCTCGCCGCTTGCTTCATGGCTGGCTCTTCACGACAAAAAGCGCCTAGCCACCTCGTCGGATGTTCCAGGCAGCTATTTATTCTTTTTATTCTCTTTTTACTTGATTTCATATCAGAGGAGGTCATCCAAGACCGTGTCGTTGCGTCGCGACATCTAAAGGGCATTTTCTGAGCCTGGGCTTGCAACAGTCTCTTGAACGGTATCCTCCCACCTCCATAAAAATGGGAATGACGTAGGCATTAGCGAGTTTTGTACTTTTCATCTTATTTAGCTGCTATTCCGCAGACAAGTTCAAACTGCTAACATGCTTCTCTGTCAGTATATCTAGTCGAATATCGACAAGCCCTTAATCACGATCTATCGCCAATACGAAGGTCCGTATGTCAAGGGATTTGCGGTTCTGATCCATTAGTCCAATTTCAGGACGCTGGCAACGTGAAGCAGTTACTTACGGCCTGCAGACACCGACAAGTCTCTAGGAACCGGTGGCCACAGGCGCAATAAAGACGCTCTGGTCTGGACGCATCGAAAGAGCAAGATACCGGATTAACTCTGTAGGGGGATTATGTATGCTCAAATGGCGTTCGTTGCTGATCACTTTGATGCATAGGCAGGACGACCCAGTCGATGGCGCTCACTCTCACGCCGTTCGCTGTTGTCCCCGCTTGAACTATCGACCAGCGTGAAATCAGCACACCGTCCTGGAGGAAAACTCTAAATTTTTGAGGAATCTAGGTTGGCAATCAGTGACGTGCAAAGGCTGTTTCCAGCATCTTGCACGCATGTACTCGTCCTGAAATCTAGACTGCCTCAATACTTACTTCCATGATTCGAAGAGCATGTTGTGATCAACGGCATGGTCATCACGCAATGGAACGTTAACTAACTTCTAGTTTGCCAGGAGATGATCGTGGAACCAGTGAGTTGGTCGTAGCCTGTGCGAGCTTCACTAAATTTTTGAAGCCGCCTTGTCTGGTTTTGGACCAGTTCATCTGTGCCCTCTTCACCATGATCGACCGGACGGTCCCATCCCTAATCACTTCCCAGGGTATATACATCACCAACCTCACATGCATATACTACCTATGCAACATAGCTTGGCTCCGAAAATCCATTATCTACACGACTTCATTCCCCAGCTTACCTGCTTCGTCGACTGCCAGGAGCACGTCGAGGACAGAGCCGCACGGAAAGTTAGCAAGATCCTCATGCAACTACATAATCACATTGGCTTCAAGGCTCTTTTCCTGAACATCAGATATATTCCTTGCGAGTTCAGTTAGAGGAGCTGTGGACGGAAACCACATTTACGGGTACTGATCTTCCCATCCACGTTATCTGCCATCGGTACTTATCAGGCTACGGAGGTCAGTATGAAGCATTAACCTATACATTGAACAAGGTCGATGTTACTGAGTACATTTCTTCGCCTCTTTTCCCGCACAATCAGAAGATAATTTTTGATGCGTTATGGTCTCATCAAACCTGGTACAAATCGGAGCAACCAGGAAATCTGAAGTATGTCAATTGGTGCTTGGATAGCATCCAAACGACCCCACCGTCGTACGTGGATGGGGCCTCTTCCATTTGATTTGTCTGACATTCATGCATCAGGATTATGGTAGCTTACCGCCCCCTTCTATCGCCGGAAATATAAACAACTGCACTCATTTTTATCTACACACTACGCATCGGTTTCAAGTCAGACGTAAAACAGAGGAGGAGAAGCCTTTCAGCGCAGAAAGACGCACAGTTAACGTGTGTTGTGGCGGCTCTTTTGCCGAGAGAAGGACTGGTCAAGTTTCAGCATGTAGTACGGGCTTATTGAGGTGCTTAAACTCGTACTAGTAGGCTTACAATGGGTTTATATCGCTGTTATACGAATAATTCCCGAGCCTTGCGAAGAACCCAGTATTATGGCCGTTAGAACTGAAGGTTGACATTAATGACTGAAGGCATGAGAAAATTCTCCACGTCCTGAACGCTATCCGTTAATAGAATATAGTTCCCACGACCGTTACAGGGCTTGTCCCACTTTCGGCTTGCTCTCATTTATCGTGCCTCATGCACATACACCCAACGATTCCTTTCCACAATGTCATCGAGTAGGTCTAACTCGTCAAATTCTGTTGCCCAAGGCCATTCCTCGCGTCGCGACAATCAATCTATTTCCTCCAACCATTCGGGACGCAGTGAGCGAACAGGCAATTCACGGGCCCATGTGAGCGTACTGCAGTCGGCGAGTCTTCCTTTGTACTGATATTTCTATAGCCAGCGGTGGAATCTGCAGTGACACGTCTGCTAATGTCTATCAAAATGCTGCTGGAGGCACTCACGCAATGGAGTCTCATGCAAGTGGACGAAACCAATGTCAGTGATGTATACGTTCAGTTAGGGAACGACTTCAATGCTGCAGTGGCAGCATTCGCCGCGTTCAATATCGATATGAAGTGAGTACCGCTTTGAAAAATCCCAGTCATGTCTATTCACCGTGTCCAGTGAGCTTCTATCTGTACCAGACGACTTGCGAACAGTCCTAGAGCAATGTCTTGCTGAAGATCCTACACCCGACAATCTTGAGATATACCTTCCGACTGTCAGACAAATCATCACCCAGCTGCTGCAAGGTCTGCGGGGCAAGCAGTCCATATATCGGCGCATTGTCTCTGACCATCGACGAAGGTCTGAACAGTCTGGCCATGAGAGGACCGACAGTCGTTCGTCACGTACTGATCGAACAACGCGGCGGGAACCATCCCATCGGAGTCAGCTATCGCGAACTGCTGCGGACAGTGGAGATTATCGAAGAGGTGGGTCGTCGTCGGGAAAGAGAAGTCTTGGTCAGTCATCTCGCGAACAACTAAATGGAAACTCGTCATTCGTGGGAGGTTTTTCTCCTCAAGTCACGTCGCCTCCCCTTGACCCCGATCCAGATATATCCGGGGAGATGCCTAATCCACACGATGCACTGCCGGTACCTCCTCCCGTTCTGCCACCTAATGAACCCCCTCCTCCCGACACTTCTTTTGATGATGAATCGTCTGCTACCACGGCGACGCCTCCCGCATCAGTCCAGCGTGCTGTTCCATCAAGCGTGAAACGCTATTCTTTGGTTGATAAACCCATGACTTCCCCTCCACCTGCTCCTAGTCTCGTTGTCGAACCGTCAAGTCCCGAACACCCATCTGATGAAAGGAATGACTCGCCAGAGACTCCGCCCTCCGAAACTCCGCCCATAGATGCTGCGCAAGCTCCGGCTGTGGCGAGTTCGCTTGCTGCTCTCAAACAAAGCGATACCCTAGAACGCAGGGCATCAAAGCGGTATTCGACATATAATATATCCAAAATGACGGGTTCCACCTCGCGAGATCGATCTGTACGAGGACAGGCGAACCGACGTTCCATGGCAGTTTCATCTGCCCTTACACCAGGAGAATTGGCCGTTCTTACGGAAGTAGACGACGAAGAGACTTCCTCTCTGCCTCCAACACGAGGAGGCAGCTCATCTGTATCTCTTCGTTCTCCTTCTCGAGGCTCAGAACGGCAAGCAACAACCCCTCCTATCCCGCCTTTACCATCGACGCCTGCTAGGACACCGGAACCGTCTGAGCCTCCTTTCTCAGTGAAAAAGCCGGCAACGGTATCTACTTTTGAGTCGGAACCAGAGTCATCCAAGTTCACCGTTTTCTTGCAACTTGGCAGGGAAGTTAAAAAGGCGATCATAGAACCTGGCATGTCTTTTTCATCGCTTAGAGTATTATTCGTGGATCGTTTTTCATATAATCCCGGTCTCGACAACTTTCCTGCCATATATATTCGCGATCCTTCGAGTGGCGTGCAATATGAACTCGAAGATATGGACGAAGTTAAAGAAAAGTGTCTCCTGTCCCTGAACATCGAACGTGAGTGAATTATTACGGCATTTAATATCTTTGCTCATTTCATTTGCAGCTCTTGACCAGATCAAGCAGCATATTGATACCCAAATTTCGACGTTGTCTCAAGATATCAAAGAGCTGCGATCAGTTGTTGCTAGTAACAATCGGCAATCCGCACAGTTCCCTACTATTGCTACCCAACCTCTTGCAGAGAGTACTCCCGCGCCCGCACGGCCCACTGATAAACAGTTTCAACATGTTGCTAGACGGCTATCTCGATTCGTTGGCTCGGCTTCTTCCCCCCCATCTCCCCTTGCTCCCACTCCCATGCCTTCTATCATACCGCAGATCACTGGACAATCACTACAGCCACAGATGACAGGCAGCTCCGTATTTTCAGAATACTCAACGCGCGTTATGACCGATTTAAAGACACAATTCGATGAGGTGCAAAATCTCCGGCGAGACCTTGGAGTTATGCGACAGTTGTATACTGAATTTATGAAGCAGACGAAAGAGTCATTGGGCAATTTGCGGACGCAGACGCAATCGGTGAAGCAGCTAGCTAACGTGAGCGTCGGCGGTGCTCGAGCATTCATTGATGCTGGCAAGAAGAATCTGGACACTCGGAGTCAGAATATCTTGACCGAAGTCGAGAGGCTGCAAGACACGATTGACACCGTGAAGGCAGACGTGCTTAAACGGCATATAACGCCCAAGCCGCAGTACATGAAGACGGTCCAGAAAGACGTGGATGCAGCGGCGTCTGAACTTGAGAGTCTCAAGGAGCACATCATGACCATCAAGCCGATGTGGAAGAAGACATGGCAGGAGGAGCTACAAAACATTGTCGAGGAACAGCAGTTCATGAATCACAATGAAGAGTTGCTCAACGACCTTCTCGAGGATCACAAGGCACTAGCGGAACTCTTTGGGCATCTGGAGCAGGTGGTTAGCATGGGCACACAGCGGATACCGAAAGGACGCCAATTCCAGTTGCCGCCGCCAGAAGACAGTCACGGCGGATTGAGCACGGTCATGATGGAAATTCGCGGTGCGGCCATCGATCCTGAGAAACGACTGAAGGCGATTGAAGAGAGTCGGAAGATTCGGGCGAAGGAGCTGGAAAGCCGTTCGGATGATCTGCATGCTGAATTGTCGGATTTTGTTGGCGCGAAGAAGCTGAGGATGACGGGAGGAGCGGAGGAGGCGGAACGAGTGAGGCAGAAACGAAATGATCTAACGTTAAGGGCCATGTTTAATGGTGGTGGTGTTGGAGGAGGTGCGGTGCTGGGAGGCGAGGCTTCTTCATCAAGTTCGCCACATATTTCTTCGGGTTCGTAATTTCGAGATATACTTTCATATGCTTTTGGAGTCTGTTATTTTCGTGTCATCTTCCACGGCATGAGCTGTGTAGTGTTTCATAGTGCTGTATTCTGCTTTCCTGCTTTCACATCATTCTTTAATTATTACAGAGCGTCATTAGATTTCGGACTTCATCTCGCTCGAGCTGGCGTTTACTCTCACGTTGATGATATCTTGGTGCTTTGACGACACAGCAGTATTAAGTGCGAATTCCGCTGTGAGTGTTGGAACAGAAGAGACAACGGCAAATGCGCGAGACGGTGAAGCTAGTCGGCCAAATTGAAGTGAAGATACATCAGAATAAAATAGTATAACCAAAGTACAATCACAAAAGACATAGTACAGAATACCCTTCAAAAATAAACATCTCTGAAAACGGATTGTATCACAAACTCAACACTCCAGTGTCATACTATGAACGTGCGCCGGTATTCTCTCGTGCTGCGTGCCCCAGTCAATAGGTCCTTTCGCCCACTCAGACGTCCCTTTTTGCCCACTCGCATCCCAAATACCAAACTGGATGCGAAGACAATGACTGGGATAACGTTCTCCTGCTTGTTCTACAAAACGTGACAATGGTTAATCTCACTGCAGCATATGAAATTGACCGACCTTTCTTGAGTGTCCGTACGACCCTGCCATCGATGCCCCAAATAATCCTTTCTAGATTGTAGTCTATAAAGTATGTGTGCTTTTGGGCAATATTTCCGTCGGAGTCCGATACGCGCTCGGTAGAATCGTACTTGTTGTACATCGGTTCTTTCTCGCCGGGTAGGAAAACGAAGACGTTGGTAGACCAGTGGGTCGGGTCGCCACCGAGAAGCTCCACGTCGATCTCGTCTAACGAGTCTAACGAGTGACCATGAGGGGACGCTAGAGGCGGTACACAATCCAAGTTCTTACCGGAACCTATGAGAATGATTGCGGTGACCACGCCCGGAACCGTTGGGGCGGAAACTTCGAAGGATAGTTTCCCATGCCTATTATTATTGTTTGACCAAAGAGGGGCAATGGAAAGGCGTAAATACGCACACGCAGAGTTCTGTAGAGTTGATTGTCGCGCCTTTACCAGTTTTGTCGTTCACGTTGCCGGCGGTCTTGACAGTTCCTTCAGGTCTGAGCAGATACATTGAGAGTCCATTATCGCCAGTCTCATAGGTTTCCTGAGGGCTGAGGGCTATGAAGAGCGAGTCTGAACCAGTATTTGACACTGAGCCAGAAGGGAACGTTGTGTGAAATGATTTGCAGCTGAAGTCGCCGGACGCTTCAACCATCCATCCATATGTGAGAACGAGAAGAAGACCGTAGAGTGAGAGAGTGAACATGACTGTTTTACCGCGCTCAGGGAGAGCAACTTAAATACGCGCCTGACAGCGAGTCATGTGACCGAGAAAGAGAAAAATAAAAAATTAAATTAAATGTTACGAGGGAGTAGGTGGAGTCGCTGACGGTGAGATGGGTTTGTTGGGATCCTCCAGCTGAATAGTCTGTCCATCTGCACGCTTTTGCCACCAGTCCACGACCACATTTTCGACGATACTCTCTCGTAACTTCCTCCGCTCCGATACCCGTGCCAATATGGCAGCCCGCGTCATAGCCATCGGGTTCTTCATCTTGTTGTTCGAGCTGAGTTCCCGGGTCAACTTCAAGAACATCAGTTTCTGCGTCTCTTTGCCCTCGCTGACTTGGAATGCATCTTCCAGCCTCTTCGTCCTTTCCTCCTTTGCCTTTTCGTCCATCTCCTCCAGGCGATGAGGGTAGTAAAAGGGATCTACAAGCCCAACTACGGCTCGTTTGTAAGATGTCTTGGTTTGCGCTGCTCCGCGACGGGGAACGGCAGGGCGGTAGATGTCGGTTCGGATGTATGTAGTCTTCACGCCGTAAACAGCGAGGAGGTAGGAACGAATATCGGTCTTTGTAATGGAGAGCGGGATGCGGAAGGTGGCTTCGTAGGGGTTGTAAGGTTGTCCTGGAGGCGTATTATTCCGTACGAGACGAAAAATGATATTTGGGAGGTAGATGGTCTGCCCAACAACCTCGACTTCCTGCTTCCCGTCCCGAGTGATCGTCCTCATACCACGAATCCGCGACCGCTGCTTGTTCTGTCTCTCATGCCACTTTTTTTCCGACTCGTCTCCATCCCTGTGAGAAAGTAGGCCCTGCGCTTTGCGACGAAGGTAGCGAGCGTGGTCGCTGGGTGTGAGTCCGAGGAGTGTTGCGTCGGTTTCCCCTGGCTTGATGGCTCGACCCGATTTTTTCTCGCGGCGGGCTCGAACAGCAATGGGAGTAGACGCTGTCCGGGCGATGAGGGCGGCTTCAGGCATAGCCGACGACGGTCGCTTGATCTTCACTTTTTTTGGGCCAGAGGAAGCAGTAGTTGTTGCCGTTGCAGATCGAATGGCGATGCCCTTCTCAGACGTCGGCCGCCCTGTCGAGTAGAGACGTCGGAATGCTATCCCTAGCATGTTGTTGTCGGCGGCGTACGCAGTGTTGGTGAATTCACTGCCGACGTGACCCGATGATGACCGTCGCTGTCGAGAGAAAACCTTGACACGTGACATACACATACAGACACGCTCATCACCCCTGGCGTAGTCGTCCTTGAGCTACTTTCTTTCCTACCTCTATCTTCGCCAGCAAGACTCGACGTGCAAACAAACCATTCTCTCCGGCTGGCCCAGACGCCATGGCTTTCTCCCTAAGACGCCTTTTCCTAGGGCTAAGGTCGACATGTGCCCCCATAATGGCTATAATATGCTTCTCCCTTATGCTCACTTATGTTTTCATTCTCTATCAACCGACGCCTGGACCTGGTATAAAGCAAAGAATTGGCTGGCAGTCATGGGACATTGTATCGATGTCGGAGAGTGACTTGGCCGCCGCAAATTCCACTACTCCAACATCCGGCACCGACGAGGACATTCCAGACGGTGTGGATTGGTGGAATGTCACCCAAGGCGACGCAACTTACGATTCGTCTAGTCTCCCTTTGGATGTGTGGGGACCGCTACTGCCTCACGATACCGGCCGTATGTGCTACCTGCTTAATCGTAATCGTCTAAGCTTACACGTATCTAGTGTCTGAAATCACCCTTACGCGATGTGTAATTGACCCCAAGTTTGCGGAAGATCTCTGTGCACCTGACACGACTCCGGAAAAGGATGCTATTAGAGGCAATTGGGTCCGCGTCGAAAGGAATCTCAACGTAGAAGCAGGATACTGGTCTGGGTACCTGGTGAGTAGTATTTTAAATACATTATTCTAGCATGACTGAGTGTGGCATAGAGCTTGTACTACAGACGGACACGACGACAAGATATAAATCTCATCACTGATATCCGCTTGCTTCCTAAAGACGAGGAGCTGAGCTCGGAAGACGGCTGGCGTAAGGTCTCCCTCTCCGCTCGGGCCGGTGTTATTGGGGTTCCACCCATGTACCTATGGTATCGTGTGGGAAAGACTTCAGGTGCTATGACTGCGGAAGAACGCAGTCAAATAATAACCGAGCTTGATGTTCTGTATGGGGAGGATATTCCGTGGTACGGATTCGAGAAGTTGCAACCGCCCACGCTACCCGCCAATGGAAGAACTGTTGATACTTGGTTAACGTACCGCCGCGGTGTAAAGTCTCCGCCACGCGCCCCGCCACTTCATTTCTCACACCCTGGCGACTTCAAGATCTTGCAGGTGGCTGATCTTCACTTTTCTGTCTCCCAAGGCAAGTGCCGGGACGTCGACTTCCCTTGCGAGAATTCAGACAACCTAACCTCCACGATGCTGGGAAGGGTGATCGATGCGGAGAAGCCTGACCTTGTAGTCTTTAGTGGTGATCAGCTTAATGGTCAAGGCACGTCTTGGGATCCCAAGTCAGCTCTGGCAAAGTTTGCTAGGGCTGTGACTGAAAGAGGAATACCCTGGGCGGCTATTTTTGGAAACCATGATAGTGAAGTTGGGGCAGGGAGAGAAGAGCAGATAGAGTTGATGAAGGCATTACCTTATAGTCTGGTTCAGCGGGGACCGGAGGACGTACATGGCGTCGGGAATTATGTTCTCAAAGTCCTGAGTGCGGATGCGTGGGTTTCTCTCACACTTACTTGATAGAACAAGGCTGACATGGATACACAGGTCTAAGACGCATTTATTGACTCTATACTTTTTGGACTCTGGATCCTACTCCAACGGGTTCTACAACTTCTGGGGAGCGTTTATGCCCACGGCATACGACTGGATACGGCAGGATCAAATTGATTGGTTCTTACATGAATCGGGTATGCTATCCGATCGGTCTCCTTTCTGTTTATGCTAATGCAGTACGATTCCCACAGGTTCAATATCGCCAATAGAACGCCCCTTTTCACCTGATACAGGCAAAGATTTTGGCGACTCGTGGACCAAGCGACAAGAAGATCAAGTGACTCCTATAACGACCAAGTTAGCCAAACCAAACGCCCTCATGTTCTTCCACATTCCTTTGTATGTTGTATATCTTTCATGATCATCGCTCCCCTCACATTGTGATAGACCTGAATCCTATACACCAGCGGATACCGACCCTCGAACAGGGCAACCACTCGATGTGGGTATCCATGGAGAAGAGGCGGCAGGAAATGCGAAGGGGACTGATGGATTCTTTGAAAAAGCATTGCTGACCGCATTGGAGAGCGAACATGTTTCGAAGGGAACTGAGCATGAAGTCAAAGTTGTGGCGAATGGCCATTGTCATCGTACGCAAATTTCTTTTGCTACGGTCATCGCCTATATTCCTGACCTTGAACTATTGCTAGTCACTGAGAATTGCCGTCGCGTGCACGGCATTTGGCTGTGCTTCGGGGGTGGGGGGTGAGTATTTGACTTGTTGTACTACCTGATGCTGTGCTAACATTGGCTCAGCTCGTATTCGGGTTACGGAAAGATAGGGTAAGTAGCCACTTCATCTCATCTGAGATTTTCGATTCTAAGTTATTTTGAGCAGGTTCGATCGCCGATTCCGGGTTTACCAAATTTCAGATTATGGGGAGACTATAAGAACATATAAACGAACTGAGAAAGATGAGATTCTCGATGAGATGGTCCTCGTCGGACGGGGTGTGGCACCATAATCCATAAGGGTCAAACCTATGTAATTTCAGATAACTTAAACAAGGTGTACTTAAATTTAATCTATCCAGGACAACAGCCACACAGCAGAAGTGATGACGGAGATGATGAGTAGACAGTACAGTTGGAAGGTAGTTGTATATGAAAAGGTGGTGCATCGCGTGCACTGTACGTCCTTCCCAGCCTCTTATCAACGCTGCGCGCATATCTCGTTTTCATTGCGGACCTTTACAACTCAAGAAGCCGAATCTGCCTGGTGCAGAGGAAGTCAAGGCTAAAGACGATCTGGTATCGCCAAAATAATATGCTCGCTGTCCTCCTTCCGCTCCTTCTGTTGATGCAGGTGCTTCTCTCCACTGCGCTAGCTATTATTCTACGGGATGACAACGACTGCGAAGCCTTCGATTCAGACTTTCCTGCAGGTTCGATGGCAGATTCCGATGCAAGCAACGTGCATTTCATCGCCATTAGTCCGAAAGGGTCATTCACCACCGGGAACGGTGCTGTAGAGTTGAGGCATCAGAAGCCTGATGGCGATGTTACAGCCAAAGATGGCATCAATGATAAAGTAGGCATGGCAGCTACTATCAATGTTACCAAGCCTATGTCGTGAGTAGATCTAGGCTTTGAGTAGAGGACTGGAACTGACTTTTCATTGAGTAGACATGGCAAAGTGACTTTTGTAGCGGAGACCCCCAAGGTGGCAGGTATTGTTTCCGCTATGCTTCTCATAGGTTCTGGTATGTCCTATGAGCAGAGACATCCCGTGGCGGACCTCAGATCTAACAGTATGAACTAGACAGTCAAGATGAGATTGACACTGAAATTCTTGGCGGTGATGTCGATCATTGGCAAACAAATTTCTTCGTGACGCCGCCTGGTTCAGAACCCATATTTGGGACACTCATGGCTATGATGACACCGACGCCTCCGGTACCCATACGTACGTCATTGACTAGAATGAGGACAGGATATCTTGGTCCGTAGATGGGGATGAAGTACGGAGCGTGCAGAAAAGTGAGCTTCCGCCATTTTGTGTGCCTTGCCTTGACGAAGCCATAACAGAGGATTCGACGAACGACGGAAAAACATATTATACGCATAAGATAAGAATGCAGATGGGCATTTGAGACTCTAGTTGTGAAGCTAGCTCTACATCCTGGGTTAAAGGACCTATTGATTGGAAGAACGCACCGGATAATATCAGAACGCTTATTCATAGCGTGAAAGTAGAATGCTAGGTCATTCAATAATATATGCATTTCGTACATTAAAAGGTCTGCAGACGATCATCCATAATCCTTGTCAAATTACGATGGTTCTGTGTCTAACATGTAGGTTTAAGCCTACTTATCCTTTGGATGAACTGGCTGTTGAGACGTCCCTTATATCAAGATTACCCATTGGAACATGGATGGCCCCGGAGTCGCCATGAACTTCTCGAGATACCGAGACGTTGATAGCATGTGGTCTATTAGCGATCCTAATTGACGATCCCAGAGGACCCATGGAGTACAAGTTGTCTGAGTCACTGAATGTTTGAGTAACTATGCGTCTCCTCGAGTTAAGAACCTGCATGAGTGAATGAATATATGACATTATACTAGCCATAGAGATATCATTGTCCTCACCACAAGCAAACTGTTTGCGTAGAGCTTCGATAACATGATCGCAGTGCAGAGATGCCAATTTTCGTCCCGGAACTTGAGGAACAGTATCATGTCCAGTGTGGCTACTGCGGCAGAGGCAAGCCCAGTTTCGAGGGTGATGATGGTGATTCGTGTAAGGAGCATGTCTGTCCGGTGGAAGCCGGTCTTAGATTTTGATAGGAAGAACACCATGGACCCTGCGATGATGACATCGCATAATGCTGTTCCCGCGAGCCAGACCTATCAGTATAAGCGATGAGTTGATGATTTTTGGTTCTTTATTCAATCGTACCGAAGCAACTTCGAATGACTTGGACACTGTCAATGACTCGATAGTGAGTAATACGAAGAAACCCAAGGCAAAAACACGCACGCTCCCTCACATCATTTATACCTATCACAATTACTCCTGTTATAATACCAGCGATAAATTGTATCAGGGAGATCTGCAGAGAAGTAGGCACAGCGACACTCATGACATAGACAATCAGCTTACCAGGACGATAATCGCAGGAAGCCAAAATGTTTTAGCCAAAAGACGAAGCCGCCATGCATAGAATGATTGCGCGACAAAGCTCACTGAAGAAGATAAACGACCGGGAACATATAACGGCTGTAAAATTTCACCCACTCAAAGACCCAAATATCGGCAAGGTGAGCCAGATATAACCGACCCGTAGAAGTGCGCTCGGTGTGCCCCATTGCGAGCAGAACGTTATGAAAGCGTCATGGGTCACCAATATTGTCTGAACAATTTCGAGAGCAAGTGTGAACGCGACAAGACCCCGAATCACAAGTCTGTCCGTAGAGCAATTCAAATAGTAAAAATCTGATCCAAACCCTCATGAAGAGTTACGCATGCAACGATTCTGAAAGACCCACATATTTGGACCACCAGACATCCAAAGAGCCCCCAATTGAAAAGGTTGCCGAAAAACTGCAGAATGAAATGAGGCGACGTGTACAAGCCTCACAAATCCCTACACCTACCACAGCACCTGTTCTGATCAAATTGGAATGAGTGGCAGGTGATAAAAAAGATATTGGTCGTGTACTCACAACACCCCGACGCCAGCGGGAATTTTGTTAGAGGAATCCGACATGTTCACTAGGTGAGGGGAGAGTCGACTGGCGGTCATTTAAACAGAAAACTTCGTCAAGGCATGGTTGAGACCTTGTCACATTCCGCTCGGATATCCCTTCACCAGGGAACTACATGGACTACGGTGATAAATTTCCATTCGACTGGTAGCAAGGGAATCTGAACCCTAAAACATTGGACCATTCAGGGTCACGCTGCCTTTTGACTCCGTTTTTGGCGCATACAGGTACACGCCGCAGCGATAGCGCGCCAAATGAAATCGATCTCATGAAGGGAAACATCCTGTGGCCATGCTAGGGAAGAGTATCCTGAGTTCCCCACCAATAAGACAGCGTTAGGGTGTCAGGGATGTACAGTTTACACCCGAAGAAGCATACAATATTCAAGTGACAGATCTGCCGATCTATGTATACTCTCGTAATAGAATCGTATGGGGGTTAGTATTTTGTCCTGCAGATCCACAAACATGGAACCCCGACGGTTCCGCGAATCAGTTACACTGCATAATATTTTTGTCTGAAATATTGAATTTTATAACTATTTATTTATTTGATAAATTCAACGATAATATTGAGATAATATTTTAAATATTTTCTGAAATATTTGGGAAAGTTTCAATATTTCCCCGATAAATAAGAATATTGAAACAATATTCCAGATAATCTTTCTATATTTTAGCCAAGTTATTAGAAAAAATAAAGTTAGAGAACTCAATATTTTAGCCTAAGAATTAAAATTTCCATGTAGTGTTAAGTAGGGAAATAAAAACCCTGATAGTTTATACTGGGCATGTTCTTAGATCATGTTTTGATGCTTCTGTAGCATCTTTTTTCCAAAATTCTGGCGAATATGCTGGGCTTGGAGTGAGCAGGAGCTTGCCATGTAAGCTGAAGATTGGATGGACACGGTACTCGGGATTTTGATGGTACAGCTCCGGCGATGCCGGAGTTGCCAACGTAAAGAAATTACAGTGGATGAGCAGCACTGGATGAAAGACAATGTATTTTTATCTACGAATACATAGAAAATATGCATAGCTTTTTCATAATTTTTTTTACTGAACAAAGTACCAAAAATATTTTTGATTCCTCACTGTTTTCTGCAAAATTTACAGTGAAAAGTTCCAAATATTTATACGTCTTTTTTTATTTACAAAAATACTGAAAGGAAACTTTGAATATCGTATTTATGGGTAAAAATACTTAAATTTTAGTGCGATGCAGAACTTCTCTCGGGCAAATGAAATTTATCGAAGGATTTGACAATCGCATTAATTAAAATTCGACAGGTTGCCCGTTGTTTCTCACTGGCAAAACCTAGAATGGCCCACGTTGTCAAACTTAAATCCTCGCGTCCCTTTGCTTCATTCGCCCTTTCTGATTTCTGATACGATCTTAGGATCATTTGATGTATTTGCCTTTGATTCAATCCGCTTGCAAAAATTGGAATGCCCAGACTGCGCATATGGACTGAACTAGCAAAAGGAACGCGCGTGGGGTTTCAACATTTCCCTCCAAACGTACTTTCGCGGGCCAAATAAGCTCGCCATTTTGTATGGGAAGCTCTATCCCCTCCCATCACTTTCACGCTAATTTGACCTCGACTCTGCAAACCATGCCTTTTATCTCTGTGAACGATAGTGTTTCTCAATCCTACAATTATGTGCTTGTCGGTACGTATTTTCCAAGCGTCTAACTGTCGAATGCAAGCCTTATTTGCTATGTGGTCACAGGCGGCGGGGTATGAGCCTCATCCCTCGATCGCAGGCCCCATTTACTAATGGCCCACAGACCGCAGGTTTGACTCTTGCAGCGAGGCTTTCAGAAGATCTTTCGGTGTCTGTCCTTGTTCTTGAAGCTGGTGGCTTCAACCCAGAGGATCAGCTGATATGTGAGTCCTCTACCTTCGTGGGCTATTGCTAAGTCTAGCATCCTCCAGCACGTCCGGTACAGTTTGGCGCTCATCTCGGTCAGGATGTTTACGCCTGGTCTTTCAAGACGGTAGGAACGTTACAGCTTGCTATCTAGCAACTTCAATTTGCACTTTTAGGTCCCTCAGGAGAATGTTGTAGGAAGACAGATCGGATGGGATCGGTAAGTACCACGTTTTCTTAAACCGATCCCTATCACTTACCGTCATTGATTAGAGGCAAAGTTCTTGGAGGAAGCTCTGCAATCAACTTTTCTGTTTGGACAAATCCCGCGAAAGGGGACATAGATGGTATGCTACCTCCTATCACCATCACGCCCTTGATCTCAGCGTACAGATTGGGAGAAGCTTGGAAATGCCGGTTGGAACTGGGAAAACTTCAGCAAATATCTTTCGAAAGCAATCTCGTAAGCTCCCTCCTTTTTTGTGAAGTCAATGTTATCTCACGGATACACTTGCTCAGTATCACTCCGCCAAGTGGCTCTCTAGCACAACTTGAACGACGAGGTAGTCTGGAAGCTTGGAACTTACCGAAGAACGGTAGCTTATTTATGAGTAACGGCACGGGACTGTGTTGCTAATCATGACCAACCGTTTAAGGTCCCCTTCAAGTATCTTTTCCGCGTAATCTTCCGGACGTAGACATTCGTTTTCACGAGGTATCTGCGGTCACTGTCAGTGCGATGGTATGCTGACAGAATGTTCTCCAGGCATTAGTGAATTTGGGTGTGCCGAAAGCCCCGTTACCGGTTTGTGAGTTTTTGAACTGAAAAGTCGGTCACTGATATTATGCAAATATTTTAGCTTGACGGAGACGTGAGTGCATTATCTTTATACCTCTCTTTATCTCCGTTCTGATTCTTCGTAGCCCCAAGGTACTTTCTTCACAGCAAATACATTGGACCCCTCATCCCATTCGCGCTCTTACTCGACGGTATGGTACCCTTCCTTCCTGAGGGAGTCGACTCAAACTTGAGTCAGAACTTCTATCTTCGAAACTCGGACCGGCCGAATCTATCTATTCTGCTCTCCGCATACGCCACCAAAGTAGTATTTTCCGATACGGAAGGAGACTTGACTGCCACCGGAGTTGAATTTATTTGTGGAGAAAAATCTTGCGTGGTACGCGCAGATAAGGAAGTGATTTTATGTGTTGGGTAGGTGGCATCATTCATCATAAAAATGTTTGAAGTAACCGTGATTCAGAGCGCTAAAGACACCCCATTTATTGGAGCTCTCCGGAATCGGATGCCCCGACATATTGAAACAGGCTGGCATCATCCCAAGGCTTGATCTTCCTGTGGGGGAGAATGTGCAAGAGCATGTTTTTGCGTCGCTAAGCTATGGTCAGGCTTTGATGATGCCACACTACTCAAGTAATTGACACCGCATCCCAGAATTGAAGGATGGAGTAGCGGACGACACTCTCGACGTCCTTGGCGATGAAGTTGAACGCCAGAAACACGTCGATCTTCAGTCTGTTCATGGCATACCTTTAACATCTGCCGCGCTTACTATCTATTATAGCGCCCATGGAGAGGGAGTTTTCAGTATGGGCATCGTCAACTTCGCCTTCCTGCCTCTAAGTGCACTGTCTCCCCACTCTGATGCCGTATATTCGGCGACTATCAATCACATCAAAGAGAAGATAGGTCAAGGAAGATACTCTCCCGGAGCTACAGAGACCCTCAAAATGCAGATTCAGAGAGTCGAAAGAAACGCCTTGGACTGCGAGATCACGACTTTGCCAGGGTTCCTATCAGGTCCAAGTAAAGATGCTCCGATAGTTACCCGTGCTCCTCTCAATACCATTCTTCAGATCCCCCTAGGCCAGGAAAGAAGCATTTCAGCATCTTCTGCATGAACAATAGTTTGTTCTCTCGAGGCACGGCGGTATGCTCTCTCCCGCAAAATCTTCGACTTGCGTCTGAGGATATAACAGCACATTACCTCCAGTGATCCCTTAGTGCATCCTGCGTACGATCCTCGTTACTTCGAAGATAAAGCTGGTAAGTAGTACACTTGCTGTAGATTGATTCCTCATCTCATGGTTTTCTCAGATCTCGGAGCTCTAATTGAAACCGTAAAATTTGTACGGAAGGTCTGCCGAACGGCCCCATTCAAGGATGTTCTAGGTGCGACACTCTTGCATATTTCACTTGAACTTTTCACTCATTTCATGTATCAGACGAGGAGCCGGTGGAAGTCAACCCTGGTCCGAACGTCCAGACTGACGAGGAAATTGGCGGTAATAGACATCTTACATGAAATGCACATTTTCTCATCGTGTTACTCCAGCTTGGATCAAACAGGTTCTGACCTCAACTTGGCGTATGTCAGAATCCCTAGCAGCTTTAAACTCAAATCTACATACTTCACTTCCTATAGATACGGTCGGAACCGCCTCGATGCTTCCGAGGGACAAGGGTGGAGTAGTCGATTCCAAACTCAAGGTACATCCATCCATCCATCCGCCACATGGTGGTGTATTTACAATGAAAATCCTAAAGGTATATGGTACCACCAATCTTCGCGTTGTGGATCTCTCCATTGCACCCATGCAAGTCTCTGCACATACCCAATGTAAGTGATATATCGTTCCCTCTCCTTTCTTAACTAACCCGGTTCACCCAGCACTCGCATATGGAATTGCTGAGCAAGGTGAGTTTTTTGCAGGCTGAGCCGGTCTGGTACTGAATTCCTTCATAGCGGCGGATATCATCAAAGGCTTGATTTAAGTTCTTACATCAAGAGTCACCATTTCGAATTACACACGAAAGTCGTGCCAATACGATTTAAGCGAAATGACAATGGCGGACGTACCTCAGGAGCATATTCAATTTCTGAATGTTCTACAACTGTATTATATGCCTTCGAGACTGAAGAGAATAAACAATAGTATTGTCAAACATACTACCTGGCCGAAAAGGGCGTTACTTGTGTCGCATTTACCTCCTACATGACCAAAACAATCCCTGCGTGCATTTTTTATTGTGATGAGCTGCTTGTGAAGTACAAATGGTTACATTACTCATAGATTACAATATCACGTAGTCCGAAAAAAAGGATGCAAAACTCATAGGTTACAGTTTCCTGATATCCTTCATCATACAACGCGACGTTAACGGATATGCCCTTAGCTGGGCCTCTGCACGACCTCTTGTAAACGACGATCGCCGTGGCGAAGCCTGTATTTGTATCCTTCGTTAAAATCGGTGGAGGGAAGTAGCATTATTGAGACGCACAAAGAATGGTCAAAATCTATCCCATGCCAGCTGCTAGTGAGTATGCCGTACACCAAATAGACGCGTCTCCGTCTGTGAATATCTTAAAGTCGCACTGGCGAGGTAGCTGCTCCGTCAGGCAATCGACAGGACTACCATTGACCAAAGATTAGCCGTGCAATTAAGCTGCATTCAGTCAACTACATACCTAGCCATACGACCGCCAGGGTGGCATAGGATATAAGGTGAGCTTTAGCGCTTGTGAGCGCATGTCTTGAGTCAGGGCGGTAATTGTATGAGAGCCTATTGTATGAGCAAGTTACAACTGAGCGATGAAGGGTAAAAAATTAAGCGACACACAAGACACTAGTCCATATCCAATTGAAAAGGGCGACAAACCCGGCAATGGAGCCAAAAACAGCTGGTGAGATATTTATGGGCACATTGCGGGAGAGAAGCAATAGAACATATCACGTGCTTTGGGCTAAGGAGTCGGTTCGATAACGCCGCGAAGATTCCCCTTCCCATTTGAATGAATGCGACGACAAGGATCCACGCTGGTCGGATACAATCAGCATACCCAGACGATTGATTGACTTTTCAATGCGCTCACAATACAGATGGGATACAAACTTGGAGTCAGCCGCCGTCGATTTTTGGAACGTCATAGCGCACTTTCAACCTCCGATCAGATCGCAGACTTTACATCTGTTGAACGACCCACCTCCATACGGATCGACAAGACTGTCACGACCTACATTCAAACGTTATTTCCTTTAAGTTGTACGTTCCAGTTTCCTTCAGGCCAAGTGTCCTTATCAAAGATCATACGGAGAGTTGTGATACAAACTGGGCCTGTGCCTGCTCCCAAGAGACAAAGACTGCTACACCCGTTTGTATTCTAAGCGATTGAAGAGGGTAGTAAGACATCCCAACCCTAGATATATGGATATCAGACTAAGCAAAAAGAAGAGGCGCCACCCATGTACTGCTGCCGCGACTTGGAGGCCCTTTGGAAGCTATCCATAAATGCCGATTGATATCCCCGATATCCTCTTCCGCTCGATAGGCCATCTCAATTTTCATAGCGGACGCCATCAAGTGTTCAACAATGGTTTTCGAGTCCTGTACTTAGGAAAGACGGCAAGCCTCCAGGAACATCAACTTTGCGCAATGTTTCCATTGCGGGAAACAAGGTTGAGTGGTGTATGTGCCGCGGAAGGTCCGAGTCTATCATGGTAATATATATGTTCGGTTGTCTCCCCGCGTGCACAGGTACCGGTGGTAGCGGACACAAATGGGAATATCACAAAGCCGATGTACTCTTCTCACCACTATTTCCATTACTTTGCTTTGGGTGCGGGTAAGCCGGGGATGAAGACTTGATAGATAATGTACTTTCGGAGCCAGGCTATGTTGCACAGGTAGTAGATGTATGCGAGGTTGGTACAAAGACGGCTTTCCAGGTTCGGTTAGTCCAGGGGCAAGCACTCAAGAACGATTCCCGGATGTTAGCCGACATTTCAGAGTGCTGGGCCTCGTATACAAGTATCTCCACAAACACTGGAGGAACCGTGGTCATGGTGAAAGAACAAGACTTGCTATTTCAGCAAAGGCACGGCCATGTTTGGAAGGAAAGAATTCCAATAGCCGCGGTAAGAGTATATAATCGTCTAAGATGTCTGAACCCGGCCGACCTATATCCTCACCCCAGCTCCTACAAAAAAGAAAGCCAACAGCTACACTGTCACCATCCAGTTGCCGTCTTTCCTATCTCATATTTCGTCCCCTTGACTTACTTTCTATTTAAGATGCCCTTTCCTTACATTACTGTACTATACATACTTACAATGAGCTACCGAGGTAGATTGGTTTACGCTTATTTACCTGAGCTGTATCAGCAGAGGTGGCCAATCGATCTAGTTTTCTAGTTTTCACTCAAATGCCGAGCTCCAATCCCACGGGCGAATTCCCACAGTTACCTCAAGAGCTGCTCAATGCCATCATCGACTGCCTTTCGGATGACATTCCTTCTCTTCGTGCTTGCTCCTTGGTATGCCGGGCCTGGACAGAACATGCACAGGAGAACATTTTCTATGAACAGCGCTTTTGCACGCCTGAATACATTCATGACGACCTTCATAAATTTCGAGATCTCCTTTGCATGTCTCCACACCTAGGTGCCCTTGTGAAAACCATCAAGCTGTATGCTTTTCCAGATGGGTGGTCATATTAGATACACCCCTCGAGGCACCATGAAACGGAAACAGCTTCTCCCGATGTTTTCCCCCTGTTGACCAACTTGAAGGCGTTTTCATTCCAACTTGACCATGGTGACGTGTGGGACCAGATTGTTGGGCGTCCGTCGCAGACGCGTACAAGTCAACTCTTCGCACCGCTTCCCTCACTGATGTCTGTTTATCTTGTATGACATTCGATCTCTATTCCAATTTTCTGTATCTTCTCTCAGACCTAGTCGCCGTTCGCGAGATAAGTTTCTCGGAAGTTACCATTAACACATTCGACAATGTTATGCCTGCCAAGCGAGACAGCAACGAGCGCCTTCGCCTGATCTCTCTTCACTTGAATTTGGACGCTGTCCTCCTACAAAACTTTACGCAATGGCTTTTGAGTGCCAAGTCGCGCTTTGATCTTGGCCAAATACGGAGGCTCGCGGTGCTGTCATATGAGAGCCGAGCTGCTACTTTACCAAGTGTAGATGCGCTCGAGATCATCCTGAAGCGCGTAGAAACTGGCACATCGTACGTCTCGGCCTCGAGAATGCTTTGTCAAGTAGGTGATTCTTTATACCCATTTATGACGCCGCTAATATTTTCGGTCATGTTTCAGGCCCCTTGTCATCTTTTCCGTCTCTTCGAAATCTGTTCAAGGACACTTTCATCCCTTCCAAGTGTATGGCCTTCTTTGCGCAAGACATCATTGAAGGGGAGCTGCATGCCGTAGAAGAGTTCACTGTTCACTTCGAAGCATATCGTAAGCAGAACGGTTTCCCTGGAAATGATGAGGACTGGCATACCTTGGACCCAATTTCAAGTACAGGCTGCCACGTTCGAGTGCGCTTTGCTTTCCCCACAATGCATGAGGAGTATTGGGACGAGGCCGTATCCCATTTCACAAAGAAAATACAGGCTGCACTTCCAAATCTCTACCGCAAAAACTTGCTTCATCTTGGTACGTGAACTTGCTCCTAGATTCCCAAATTTTCTCTGAAACCGAAGGAGACGACCAGTATCAGCCATATGAAGATATATATGAGTATTACATCCGTGGATAATAATACTGCTTTCAAGATGTACATGAGCTTGTAGCTCATAATCACGTCAAAAATATGTTCAGGAATGTGTTACACACACAAGGTGATGTGCGGTTATCTACGGCGGCAGCCTACAGGAAGGTCTATATTGAATACATGGTATATCCCGTCTTCTTCTCATACCTTCTTCACTCAGCCTCAAGGATTCACAGCGAGACAACCTCCATCGATTACTATCTCCTGGCCATTTGCATAACAACCTGCTGGTGACGCAAGGTATACCACAGTTCCGGCCATCTCTTCACCGCTGTCATGAATCAGAAACAATCAGTCTCTGGGCTCCATAAGAATAAGGTGTTAATCATACTTACGTTCCAGGCCTCTTTGCAGGAATAGGCACCACTCCTTTGGCCATTTTATCGAGCTCCTCCGGTGAGATCACGTCTTTGGTCATCTCGCTTTCGTACATCCCAGGCGCGATGGCATTCACCCGCACTGGGACGTGCTTGAGAGCAAATTCTGTGGCCATCATGCGCGTCAAGTGTGATGCCGCCGCCTTGGCAGCATTGTACGCGAAATGCTCTTGTGCTTGTTTCATCATGGAACTCATGCTAGTAATGTTGATGACACTCGACGTGTACCCGGGTTTATGTGGATCTTTGGCGCCGTTGTCGAGTAATCCGAGGAACGCCATTGTCACGAAGAAGAGAGGGTAGACGTTGATGGCGTAGAGGTCGGCCCAGCCTTGCTCTGATTCGTCAAATAGAGCTTGTCCAAGCGTCTCTGCATCTTTGTGATTAGGCGAAGAGAGGTCGTTAAACCACGATGATATAGGTCCAACTTGGCCTGCGTTGTTGACCAGGACATGTATCTTGCCTTCCTTCTCTTGCAGCGTTTTCTTTGCCTCTAGGATACTTGGCTTACTCGTCACATCCATAGGTAGACTAAAGCATCCCTCCCATCAGTAGTGCCATAACAAGAGAACTGGCATGGACGTACGCAACGACTTCACCTTTGATAGTCCCACTGTTGACGACTTTCTCGAGGATCTCTTTCCGCCGTCCTGTAATATACACTCTCGCGCCATTCTCGGCCAGACCGCGCGCGATCATCAGTCCTAGGTGCTACAGATCAGTTGAAAGATGTGCCGATCGCAGCTGTACGCCCTACCGATACCCGTTCCACCACCTGTGACCACGGCGACTAGGCCATGGAGGTTGTACAGGTTTGGAATGTGGTAGGAAGATGTTGGAGTCGCTGCCATGAGGGTGTCAATCGCTGTCGAGAGAGGGTGACGTGGATAAAAAGCAAAGTGGTGGGAACTTAGAAGGCGACAGGTAATAATATCATATCATCACCCTTTCACTCGCCACCTTCCGCAGGGAGCAGTTAATTTGAGTTGTGACGTCATGTCCTTCGAATTTCAAGCGGTTCGGAAGTTGCTGCAGCGCCATTGCGATGCGACGTGTCAAGGTACCTTTACCCAACTCATCTGCCATGGCAACACCCTGGAGGGTAGTGTTTGGGCGAAGAAAATGCCCAGTCGATCGTGAAGATCTCGAGGTCACAGAGCATATCGGCATCAATCAGTGGCACCATGACAGAAGTTCGTTTCGTGTGGAAGAGTTGACGGACCGCATGCCGAAGCAAGAAGGGGAATGCTTATCGTCATGCGGGTTCCAGAAGGGTGAATGGATGCATATGGGTCTGAACGGCATTTACTCTCGAAATCTGGGGTTTACCCTCCACGCCTGACTATTCTTTGGGCGAGTATTATGGACTCAGTTTGTCTAGTGCGGCATCTGGGATTCTCTGCCTGGGACATTACTGCGTTATGAAAATGAATGCGCGTGTAGCAGAGACTCTGATCGGCTCACCATAGGTATTTTCGTACTTCTGGTTTAGTAACGGGCTCAAGGTGGCAAGAGAACCTGTTCACTGCCCTGGTTGAGAGTGCCAGCGCAATGCCCGCTTGTTCCTAACTGTGGAAAACATGGTCGTGCAATATAAATGAGTAACAGGCACGGGTTGTAAAGAATCGAACTCAAGGAAGCAGTGTCGTTAGGGCAAAAGGTAAGAAGGTTGTACGGCTCCACTTGCCTGGCTCAACATAAGGTGTCAGAAAGCGAGAGGGATATTTTTTATGTCACGAGTCAAAGGACCACAGACGTTTTGTGTATTACTAATAGGGCGACGTGCATGTCCCCGCCCATCGAAGAGAGGATGTGAGGTCAAACCCTCCTGCTGTGGCCACTGCCTCGGGACACAACGGTAGCCCGGTCGATAACGATCTTGCAGCAGGCGGGAGACGGTGCAAGTTGCCCTCGCAGTCCGTCATAAATCCCTCCGGTACAGCTACCTACCTCGACGTAGTCGATACGTCGAGGGGAGCGCGTCCACCAACATCCAAGAAATGCACGCCTCCAAAAGAATACAACACATATCTTTTTTTTTTCTACGCCGACCAATCATTGTCCCAGCGGTATTTTGCGATATTTGAATAAGTAAATCGTCCGTTCTGCGAGATCCCAATAACTGAACTGTCCGTGCCACCCAATCATCGTATCGAAGTAGTGCGATTGCAGTTCTTCAATTTGATGCGGGTGGTCTAGAAAACAAGAGAATGAAGAAAATGGAAAACAAAAAAGGAGAGGAGATGCTTAGCTCTGAAACTCCAGGTGGCTTTTTCAACTTGCGAATGGAAGAATCAGAGACAGCAGTCTCCCTTGCACCGTGAGCGTGACGGGTATCTTGGCGCGACTCCGAACGGAGAAGGTTGACGCGGTGAAGGCGGAGGTCCCATTGGACGTCCCCGGCCCAGGAAAATATATCGAATGCGCCTGAGTTTGACGATAGCGAGTCGAAGCCGCCTGATTGCAATACGATAGGGAGGCCTTCGAGGTGGTAACGGCGGTGGAGAATCCTTTGGAAGTCCCTCACCCGGCACGATGCTTGAAGCTTGAACAGGATTGATGACGGTGAGTGGAGGTGGGACTGCGATACCACGGGGAGAGTCTTCATATGGCTTCAGTTCTACTTCTGCGACGACTATCTGCGTCTCGACAATGGAACTTCCGGTCAATGTCACCGGAGGGAAAAATGTATCGAGGTTTGTGACCAGAGAGCGAATGGTCTGCAACGAAGGGCGGCCGAGAGGTTCAATGGCAAGCATCAGGTTGAGAATGTCCTGAGAACCAGGGGAGATGGCATATCCATCCAGGAAATAATTTTCCCTATTGTCACGGTACGCCTTGAATCGAGGGTCGGAAGATGTGGCACAGCTCCAAGGACGGTGTCCAGTGACGAGGTTGAAAAAGATGACGCCCAATGACCAAAGGTCATTATGAAGACTAGAATACCGTTCATTTATATTGTACTCGTTGATAACCTCTGCAGAAGGCTGTCAATGTCTGAAGATAGCGAAGAGGAATAATGACTTACCTGGGCTCATATATTCAGGCGTCCCACACGTGAAGTCGTCCGACAGTGCATCTTCCGTCGATAGACCGAAATCTGATAGAAACGCTTGCGAGATATCCTCAGAGAAGAGAATGTTCTCAGGTTTGAGATCCCGATGATATACGCCGAGATCGTGACAGTGTGCAACACCGTCGAGTATCTGAATAAACGTCGACCGTATACGATTCTCATCGTTCCAAAATGCGCCTCTCTCGATAGCCGTGAGGAGGTCACCTCCAGTACATAAATCCATGAACGCGAACAGATACGGCCCTCGGCGGAAGAGGAAGTTAAGACGAACGATATTTGAATGTTTTGATAGTTTGCGTTGAATTAAAAATTCCAGGGGATCGTCCACGGATTCTGGATCGATTTGTATGCATTTGACCGCATACATAAGTTTCGGGAAGATGGGCGTTAAGACGTCCACGGCGTGATACACCTTGCCAAAAGCGCCGGCGCCAAGGCATTGGGTTAGACGATAACGGCCTCCATCAAGGAAGGCATCGGTCATATCCGGGATGTTGTATGAAGACATCTAATGGGATAAATGAGTAGAAATAAAAAGCGAGGGGAGAAAATACGCACTTGATAAAATTTGAAGAAAAGGTTTTAAAGGGATAAACAAGACTATCAAAGCCTTGTAGTTGCAAATAAAAGTTGGTATGGAAGTATAAGAGCAGTGGGACTGTCAAAGTCTCAATTCTCAGGAGATGGTGGGTGTAGGAAATCAAAAGGTGAAAAGGCGATTTCTGATTCGATTGGAGCCTTAAATGCAACCCTGCCATTCCACAGAGAAGTAACATGTCTGAGACACGCTAACATGTGAAAAAACTATCAAAAAGCGCGCTTGGACAGAGAGCGTCGCGTTCAAAGTGAAAGTGGGCGGAAGCAAAACACGTCGATGGACATGACGTCATGAAGATCCAGATTTCCGGGCCGGGAATGGACACAGTCATGAACGCTTGCGGATACATGTATGAGACGGGTGTCTCTACTCTTTCTGGTATGGGTTAAAATATTTTAGAAATATTTATACGCCAAAACCAACTTGGAAACCGTTATTCCTTTTTTATTTTACTTGTTCCTGCAGAATTGCGGTCCGGTCATCCCGTCCGAAATCAACTTTGAACCCTAACCCTAAGCATTACTTCTTTTCCTCCTCAATGCATATTTTTCATTGTGGAAGCGTCGCAATGGTAGAACTCCTTTTTAATATTTGGCCGGAGACACAGCCATGTTGATTCTATCCTGCCAATGGTGCAACCATGGTTGTGCTCCGCTTCTCTGCCACGATCCACTACGAGGTAATGCCGTCTACTCTACACGGTGTTAACGACGACGTGCTTGGTGTTATCTGCTCCATACTTGACAAGTATGAAGTATGTGGTTACTTGTCGTTATGTTTGAAATCTTAATCCCGTATAGTTAAAGCAAAGCAAATTTCACTCGTCGATAAACGGTTGAGAGAGATATCTCTGCCGCTGCTCCTTCGACGTGTGTGTGTCCACTTTATACACAGGGATGTTGTGTGGAAACTAGTGATAGATGCCATTGAGAGCATGCTTGCTTCGATGGCTTTCGACGTCGTTGTCGGGCACACTAGGTGAGGGTTGACTCGGCGGGTATCGTTAACATCCAAACGCGATAGATTTCTTGATATTCGTGTTTCGGATGATAAAAGTGAAGATCCGATGCCCTCCGTCCTACCCAGTCGACTTGCCAAATTTCTGTCCTGGCTTCACTATTGACGAAAAACAGGCTCAAACTTTCGAAGACAAATTCACCATGGCGCACATCGAGCTTCCTACCATCACTACTCTCATGGTGGGAGCTTATTGTGATTTCATGGTACGCCTCTGCCCGAACGTTGAACATGTGGCGACCTATGGTTGGGTATGGCTCTGTTCGAATCGTGGTAGAGCTTCCAGAGAACATTCGTTCAGGCTTATTGCTGCAGCGAGAGGGGCAAAAATTCTGAGGCACTTTGAGATGTATGAAAAGTGGTCATCGATCTGTTGCAGGGTGAGCTAGTGAGTTCATTTCCCCCTTCACTTCTGGTTTTCAGCATGCTCTTAGCTGTATACGACGCAATTCCTTCAATCGCAACACTAACCTTGGGCGGCGCTCGGGTCATAGATAGTCTTCTGGTTTGTCTGTCATCTCGTCACCACTTTCAATACCCGCTTATGATGATGATTTATCAGGCTCTTATTCTGAGTCAGTTCAAGAAACTGAAAACACTTGGACTGGTGGACACTTCCTCTCTACACGTCGGATTTAATCCTCCAAGGTGCGGAAACGTGTATATTGGTCCGAATGGTGACGAGATCCGGAGGAAGGTGGAAGCACAGCACGGAGTCGCGTTGCAGACACCGTCTTTAGCGCTTGCATCAATCTTGATGTCCTGGTTCTTGGCCATATCTCCAAGGCTATCATTACCAGAGGAAAAGGACGGCAAATTCAAGACATTCAATGGTGTGAAGAGGAACGGCAGACGATTGCGGGGTCTATTGTGCCTGTTGTTTTTACATCTTCATTCCGGAATCCCGGGAAGGCACTCAATCTGTACCCAGTCGTTGAGTGCGTACTTATTGCAATCACGGCGCGATCATTGGATCCTTGCCATACAAAGTCGTCCGTTTCATCTGCTCATGCCTGCCTGTGAGTCAGTTGATCACGTACTACGTCTTCTTCTCTCCTGCATCGCAAAGCTGGGTCGATCGGAAAGATGCAAGGTACCTCTTCGAGTCTGTAATCTGTTCAATACTGACACGTGGGACAAGCCCAGCCTTTATTGACGTTAAACGATGTTAATCTTACATATGATGTCGACCTTCAGCCAAGGGGGAAAAAGAAATCCTCGAGCTCGTACGTACTTGATGACCAGAACTTCACAATCTTCTCTTGCTCTTCTGCAGATCAAGCGATATCCAGGATACCCCATCTCGTTCCCCTGGTTACCGTGGCCTTAGAAAGCGATCCAACTACCACTACCTCGGTTTGATTGCAGGACCCGAAGACCATACGGGCAACGCGTTTATGAGCTTGGCTTCTCTCCGCGTTGTGGTAGTACGAGTTGCCGTGCTCATAGACTCGACGTCTCGGGCCGGCTGACTTGTACTTCCTTTTCGGTTTGCTACGTCTCTTTCTTCTTTTCCACTGCCATCTGCTTCATATTACTGCCATTTCTTCTCTATAGGTTCACCCTCTCTCTGCCTGCGACGATGCATAGCTCCAGGATCGAGGAGCATGCATCCAACATTTCGGCCTTAGGACAACATGGCTCAAGATCTCGATAACAATATTGAGGTAGCTCACCTCACTGACAATTGAGCTATCTCAAGCAATGGTGGAAGGGGTCGTATGAGTCGTATGAGTGTCGCCTGCTATTACCAGTATATTACTCTCTCCTTTCGCTTATTTCTCTCTCTAGTTTTCTTCCACCACCATTCCCCCCCCCCTACCCCATCTGACGCGAAGGACCAAGGCCAACAGCAGATAAATTTAGCTCGGAATGCGCTGGGAATCGAGCAACGACAGCTTAGACCACCGTTCGTACGCTGAGCGGGGCAGCAAGCTCTTCCTATGCCGTAGTTGCGCGTATCCCGGTCAAAAATTTGCTCTTGCTCGAGGCCAAGGTTTGTAGCTAAGAAATTCTACTTCTTTTGACACTTTTTATTATAGAATACATCCACATATACAAAGACACTATCTATGTGCTCTGGCAACGCACGAGCACGCGTACGGCCACCCCCTCTTTCGTTATCTGTACCTGTCCGATGAAATTGGATTTTACTTTTCTTTCCCTTTTACCACGAGCACTGAGCCATTGAGCGAGCCCACGAGCCTTCTGATTAGAGCCTAGTAAGTGGTCCTTTCGCTCTTTATACTGATTTAGTCCTAGATACATTTTCAAGTCTACGAAAACCTCGTTTCTCCTCTACGCCCAGCCGAACTGCAAGCGACTCACGACCTCGCGTAACCGCCTACGTCCGCATCGACGTATACTGCGACAGCGTCAGCAAAGTTTTGTACCTCATTGCCACGCGGCATGTATATGCTCCCAAGTAAGCCACATTCGGTACTTAATACGAGCTTCTTGAGTGCCTCGAATTCGCACAAGATAGGAACAAAAGCCTGTATATGTCTGCGTGAGTTTCGGCAGACAGTAACAGCAAGTCGTGACAGTATTGAGAGGTTCTTCAGAATGGCTCCCAATCGTCGTCAGTGTCGAAACATTGGACATAGCGTTGTATACAGCTAAGACGAACAAGTCAGCGATAATGGTCCAAAGCCGAAAGGCCATTACCACGCCAAATGGGCACATTCCATTCTGAAAATCTTTGTTTCTATGTGATATACCGTGGTGGTTGGTATGGGGAGATTGCTGATTTCGCGTTTCCTGTAATGACTTGGGTTACTCGGTCCTGTGTCGTGTAATGAATCACTATGAGATGAGATGTGTAGAATAGTGCTGGGTTCACCTCTAAGGAAGGTTATTTGTCCCATTCATTCATTTCAAAGTGTTTAGGCTTAAGGGTTTAGTGCTGTCAGCTACACGGATAAGTCTATGAATGCTCCCTCGAATGCACACTACGTTTCGAATGGAGCCATACTCAACTGTTAGTCACCAGATGTTCAACGTGTGATGTTACGGTGGGAAGTTCCACATCCATGTTGGGCTTGGCTTTCGCTCAGGTAGAAAATCAAAGGTTACGAGTTTGCGAAACGGCAAACAGAGCGAAATGTCGTCGAAATACGTCTGGAAAGGACTTTTCTATGGTGCCTTGGGTAAGGCGAATATCTAGTGGCCTGTCACGTAAATGAGTTGTGATGGTTAGGTGCTAGCCGCGATGATATTGAGAGCTGACGAAACAAGCATTAAGGCCTCTTTAAATTTTAGGCAGAACGAGAGCGGTATTGACCCGGACTAAGCCCGGAAAGTGAACAGGCGGGGCGTATCGATAGCTGCCTGAGCTAGATGGACATTCGTGAAACAATTAAGACGACAGAGCGTCGCGTAGAGAAGACGGGACGCCGTTGTCAACGTTGTCAAGCACCATATCAGTCTGCACCATCGTTTTGTTCATACTGCGGGTTTTCGGGCCGTTAGACAGTGGTGACGACGGATTCCCACGACCGTCTCGCCATTGACGTTGATGTCGGAGACGCTAGTGACCTGACACTGATATCCTCAAGGCTCCACTACAGCTGTTTATCGGAGAAAGGACGACTCAATTGCGACTTGTGATTACTGAATTGCGATATTTCGCTTGCTGACTGTACAGAGGGGTTCCAAAATGGGCAGTGTAACCCCGCGTGCCTCTGTGCTTTGGTCAGATGAAATGGACTCTTACTTTATCGACGATGACGACGTCGAGCAGCAGCAGCTCATCGACGACGATGAACTGGATGATGGGCGGACTCCGGTGCGCTACTCACTGTTGACAATTTCTTTTTCCTCACTCGCCTACAGCTGGATAGAACCATAGACCGTATTGGTATGGGCAGCTATCAATGGACGCTCCTGTCGCTGTGTGGTTTTGGTGATTTTTCTCGGTATTTCTTCGTAGTGTCGAGTCTAACAAAGTTCCTTAGGTTGGATGGCCGACAATGTCAGTATGCATTTGCACAAAATTCTTCCTTCTTGACAGGATGTTCAGATGTGGATTCAAGCAGTGGCTATCATCCTACCTCGTGTGCAGCTTCACTATGCCGGTGTGTACTACCTAGCATACTGCATTGCTTGTTACAACTATTTTTCAGTACCGGACAGGTACATTGGGGCTGTGTCCTCCTCGTTATTCTGTGGCATGATGTTCGGAGCAGTGGGTTGGGGGACCTGTACGTAGAACTCGCCTTTGGTTTGCTCAGCTCACCCCCGTTTTCAGGTTCCGACCTCATGGGTCGAAGCACCGCGTTTAACGCCACGCTGTTCTTTACTTCACTTTTTGGGCTATTGGCCTCCTTATCTTGGTCGTACACGTCTTTATGTACCCTTCTCTTCTTGCTGGGCACAGCTGTAGGCGTAGGTCGCGTCCACTATTGAGGTCAACTCTTGATTGACGCGTATTCAGGGTTCAATGCCCACTGATGGCACTCTACTTTTGGAACACATGCCGAGAGGGAAGCAATACCTGGTGACTGCGTTGTCAGTCTTCTTCTCGTTTGGTGCCGTCTTGTCTGCTATCGTAGCCTTGCTCATTGTACCCCATCATTCGTGTTCACCGCCGCCGGCTGGATGCGATGTCGATGTACAGAATCAGGGATGGAAGTACCTTCTCATTACATTGGGTCTCATTGTACGTAAACAATCAATGTTTTATAGATCAACTAACGCTTCATTTCGCAGACACTCAGCATGTTTTCGGCCCGAATGGTCTTTTTCCGGCTACACGAGTCTCCTCGTTTCCTAGTACATGCTGGGCGTCATCAAGAAGCTGTCGAGTCGCTGCAAATGATAGCAAGATTTAACGGCGCTCCGCTTTCTCTCGACCTCGACGATGTTGAGGATGTTCGGAGTGTAGATCAACATCCGGCCGTGGCGCCGGATACGCGACCTGCTGGCGATGATGGCACCAATTCCCCCACCAGAGTTGCTGACTATCACTCGACGGGAGAATCGCCGGCACAGCAGCTCGAGTCGCATTCTTTTGAAACTCCGACGATCCCGTACCAAGAGCCTCATTCGCTCAAGGAAGATGTCGAACCGATAGTACGACCACGTCGGGTCTCATCACGTCCTACCTCCCGATCTCGAAGACGCACATCGTCTGTGTACGAGAAGCAGCTATACAGTGTCTTACCAAGTTGGCTGAGACGTCCTCTATGGGCATGGTGGGATCGGATTCTGATGGTTCTTACCCCGGAGTGGTTGAGAACAACATTGTTTATGTGGGCAGCCTGGTGTGCTATGTCGCTCGGTAGGAAGATTCTTCCTTCCCGAGACGTATGCTTATCTCGTATGTTCAGCTTATACCATGTTCAACGTCTTTCTCCCAAAACTCCTTGAAATTGGTAAAGACTCATCTGGGGAGACTACGAAATCATTAGAAGACAGTCTATGGGACGTGGTAATATTCACCATTGGTGGTTGTCCTGGGGCTATTGTCAGTTTTATAATCATCTATCCCTATAATGACTAAATAACTTGAGTAGATTGGCGCATATATGATAGAATCACGTCTCGGCCGCCGTTGGTCGTTGGCCGGGAGCACGTTTGTAACAGCTATTTTCTGCGTGGTGTTTGTGATGGTGGAATCATCATGGGCAGTTAGAGCAAGTACGGTTGGAGTCAGTCTCAGTGCGACAACGATGTGGGCGGTGTTATATGGGTATGTGTCTTCGCTTTCGCCCAAGCTGGCATATTGATGATTTGGCATCAGTTGGACCCCAGAGATATTTGGCACGAAAGGTAAGATTCTTCGTTTGTCGGTGATGTTTCTGCCTTTCCTAAAATATGTCGTTCATAGTTAGAGGGACGGCGTGCGGGATTGCGTCTGCCCTGTCACGAATGTAAGCGTCTTCTTTTCACATTGTGTAGTATATCTGACTTTTATCTTAGCGGAGGAATGATAGCTCCTCTGATCGGTGGAATGCTTTTGATGATCGATAGAACGGTACCTGTATACACCAGCGTTGTTGTATTTGTGATTGCGGGGGTTTGCGTGCTATTCTTGAAAGAGCGTGAAGGACATAGCATGACTAAAAGCAGTGAAAGAGTAGTTGTACACTAGGGTGGTGTAATCATTTTGCAATGTATCTTACAATTCATTCATAGTTTCTTGCAAAGTGGTGCCAACTTCCTGCAATTTAATCGTGCAACACTGAGAAGGGAAGAAGAATATGATGGTATTGCACCATGTCCAGATATATTATCATGTCTTACTGCGAGCAGTAACGCGTCTGGATTTACCAAGTCTCTTTGAACTATGGCGTCCACCACTACTTCCACCGCCTCTCCCGCCTCTTCCGCCCCTTCCATCGCCGCCACTTCTACCGCCTCTACCGCCCCTTCCACTGCCTCTGAAAGAACCTTTCCGAGACCCAGATTCAAAGTTATCGGTTGATTCTCGGGTATTTTGCTTTGATCGCCGATCTCCACCACCAAATCCAAACTTTTTGTCCCGGCTCTGACGCGAAAGTCCACCACGACCGCGCTTCGCAGGACGATCTGAGATAGCATCCTCAACAGCGACGTCGAAGGCGTCGTCATCGGCATTGGGGTTGTCGAGGACGTCCTTTCGTTCTACAGGAATCATTCAGTTTCCTGACGTGCACAAGAGAAAGGCGGAAGCATACTTCGTTTCAGGCCCTTCAGTCGTTCCTCCATATCCTTCTTCGAACGTTCCCTCTCTTTGAGTTTTTCAATTTGTACCTGCTTCCCGAACTTCTTCCCTTCCCTTTCCTTGCGTTTATCCTCGCTCTTTTTGATGCCTGAGCTCTCATCCAATAGACGCTGTCGTATCCGCTCCATATGTGCGTCCGTCTTGACCATCTCTGCAAAGTAATCCGAAGGGCGCGTGAATGGGAATTTGTGTTTTGCCGCCAATGCTCGACCAGCATTGGCTCCGTGAAGTGCCTGCTTATAACTGAGAGTAAATGATATTAGGACAGGCTCAAGTATATGAAGAGAGGGTACATACAATGCAACTTCACGGTTTAGATCGTCATTCACGTCGACATCTATAGTTTCTGGATACGACAGAACGAGAGTCTCTGTCCATGGAAGTGAGGTGTCCAGCTGTATGGATTCGCGTATGCGTGCGAGAGCGGCCTGCGTGGAAGATGTAAGAATGATAATACTCTAGGAAGGGCAACACATACCTGGTTGTCGATTTCAATTTTTTGCCGTGGAACAACATCATCGTCGACGTCCTCAATGTCCTCAAGAGCGACTTCTTCTTCGACATCGCCCTCATCTTCTTCTGCATCGTCTTCGTTAGCTACTTGTTCTTGTTCTTCCTCCTCTTCACTGTCGTTCACTGCGTCAATGCCCTCAGCATCTTCTTCGTCGCTGCCATTTTCATCTTCGCTCTGACTGTATGATTCCTTATCACCACCGAGAGCTCCTAGCTGCGCCTGGTCAAATTCATCCAAACCTTCATCTCCTAGAGCCTTCATGAGACGCTCCATTCCTTCTTCGTCGACACCTCCATTGTCAGAGTCTTCGTCGTTTGAGTCCGAAGAATCCGAAGGCACAACAACGGGAGGGTCGACGACTTTGCCTTTTGTGCGCTTTCCCGGCGTTTTGGATTTTGAAGAAACCATCGAAATCCGAAGTTGAGGAAATCCAAAAAAATAGCCCAAATTTTTGGATCACCTCCCTAGGCTAATAGGGACAAATAATGCGTCATAGTAGAAGCTATCGTACGGTCCGTACCAAACAACACCAACAACACCAACACCAAGTCCGTACTGCAATCAACAACGACAATGACGGGGGGGTTACACGATGGTGCGCTCGATGGTTTCAACGACGTTGTGCTCTATCTCATTTGCACTACAGTTGAACGTCGTGGCCTGCGTGCTGCTCATCTGCATCTCCGATTCTTGCTAAAATCTGTGTAGTTCTAGCAATGGTCGTTGGCCAGTAAAGGACCTGCGAGCACTATCCTTATCGCAACTATTTCTCTATCTACGTCTTTGGCGGGAAGATAATACGTGGCTTTCGTTTCTTGAAGCTCTCGGAGTTCTTATGTCTTCTACTCTGGAGGTCGTCGAGGTCTATGTCCGGTACATCATCAATTGCTAACCCGAGAACTATATGGAGGAGAGGGAGTATGTTTCACGCATATTATTTCCAAAATATCCCTCCTTAAAGGCGCTGACTTTTGAGATAAATCCCCTCATATGCCATATTTGTACAATGCAAAAGCAGATCATTACTTCTATCCTGGCTAAAACCCGGCTTAGAGCACCCAATTTCAAGATCGCCGTATCCATGCTACATATGGCACTGCTACACATTGCTGTTATCTTTGTTGAAGGTAACAAGCAGAATCTGACAGGCTCAGGAAACATGGTGGTCGAAGAATGACGCGCAAGTTGTCAGCGATTTCGATGCTCATAGATCACCTATGAACACCGAGCTAAAGCTTCCAGAGAATTTGCCGTCCATCCATGCTAGCGATTCAATCTATTTAATACTTGCCAATACCTTGATCCCGCCACACCTAATATCGAGTGGTCAACTCTCAATGGTCTACTTGCGTGCTTAGGCTGTGCTGTAGGTGTACTGTCACTTACGTAACGAAATGTTCAACCTGCTGCCATGGTTGTGCTGGTCCTATTCAAATCTCGTGACACTTTTTAGGGATACTAACGTCTGGGCTCTGAACAAATCATTTGGTTCAGCGAGGCATTGTGTAAAGTGCCAAGGACATTCGAGTGAGTAGATTTTATGGATCCAACCCGACAAGCTGACCCTGACTTCTAGATTGACATGGGTGCGATAACGAGCTCTTATGTATATCTCCTACCCTGGCTTATCCGCTGTGACGGTGTTCAAATTCCATTTCCGAAATGTCTTTAGTTCTCACAGGGCTTATTCACCAGCATTATGCGTGGTATAGTAGAGGACGTCGTGCTTCAGGACGCAGTGAGACAGTTACTAGAGCACGGGACATGGGCCTAATTGTCTTTTACTCAGAAACCCCTACAGCATGCAAGCTAATACGCTTTTCCATCTCGCCAATGCCTAACGCATCCCTAATCACTGCTATTAATTCTGACAAGAGTTGATCCAGCATCTGCGATTCCAACACATTCCACTGGGGATCATCGCGAAAATAGCAAGGATCCAGGGACAACTACCACGAGGGTGGGAACTTTGTATTCGGCTAAGTGAGAAGCCGAAGCTTCCACTTTATCAAAGGCAATTGGCGCCCGCACCTATGTTGCACACCTTACCTGAAGAAATGCTCTGCAATAGGTGAGTGTGATCAGTCCTGTTCACATTGGGGGTCACAGTCGCCTAACTGGTGACTCACAGGCGCTATCTTATTATCCGGGGACTTGATAGGATCTCAGAGTCAGAATCTGCACATATCTAGCAACCGCCGGCAGTGATGCAGCTGTGTTAAGCTGGCCTACACCGTTTAACCTCCCTCTTTATACTAGCTTCTTACAGCCGAAAATGCATCATATAAAAACAAGCGCCAAACGCGTCTTCACCTCAACCTGCATCTCGAATCTGATTCCTTGCATATACTCTCCCTATGGAAGCGTCCTCTCCCGCCTACGATTATGTGACTTTTCAGCTCTTTGAGCCGGCGACCGTGCTGGACGCGAAGGCAAAGGGTGCTATGCTGCCTCAGAGTCTGACATGTCCTATTTGCTCTGCTAGATATACGCGACCTACTCATTTGCATAAGCATATACGCTCTCGTGAGTACCCCACTGTCAATGACCCATCGTGCAGATAGCTAAAAATTTTCAGACTCCTTCCAGCGCATGCATCAGTGCATCGTAGGTGACAGATAGTTGTATAATGCATCTTTACCAACATTTTTTCCAGCAATGCGAGACTCAATTCGCCAGACTCGACGTATTGAAACGACACTTGAAGACTTGTAAGGGACCGTAAGCTTCTTTAGCTGTGCTTGGTCGTAATGAGATAACTAAATATGTCGTTAGGCTCGATCAAAAGCCAAGGAAGAGAAGGGCATGCGAGGTGCGAGGTATAGGAGATGGGATTTGAGAAACAAAGCACTGATCATCAGTCTGATACACAGGCTTGTGTTCTGTCTAGAACTAAATGCGATAGACAGCTTGAACAACCCTGTTCGAGATGCGTTGCTCGGGGAGGGGAATGCGTGTTTGTTGGTAAACAGCCTCACCGGCAACCTGAAGGCGAAACAATGGACATCTCCAAAGGTTCCCCTGCTTTGTCATCGTCATGTACTCCGCTCTCCCCGCCCTCTTCTTTGCCGCCTGCTAACACCGCATCGGAGGGCGAGACACATTATTCATCGCCTACGCCCTTGGACTGGCGGGCAGTGGACGAAATTCCCCGTACGTTATCACCCCAAATTAAAGAGGATCAAAATCAACACGCGTGGGAGAGGTCCTTCGATATGTTATGTCCGTTTTACCACTGGTTAGACCCACACGTGCCATTCAACGATGGCCTCGACTTCTCATGGCTCAACTCTAATAACAATAAAGTTTCATCATATGATTATTCGCGATACTCATCGCCGGTGATGGGTACTCTTCCGAGTACTTCAGAAGATCAGGAATATAGTAGGTCCCTGTTTCCAATACATCGTTCTTCTTATAGGTAATTCTTTCTCTAGCCCGGTATTTTTTCTCCGACTTCTGTAAACATCTTCCTTTGGTGCATCTTGCAACGTGGTCTGCGGACCGTAAGCCCTCTATTCTCGTTCGAGCCATGAAAGCGTGTGGCGCGCTCTTTGTCAAGACAAAACAGGCTGCAACATTCATCGAGGAAACGCTATCCTCTCGTAATCTCCTCGTACAGGAGTTTGTACGTCCCGGAACTCAGTATTCTTCGGGTATTGATGCTTGTACCCAGGCTGCAAAACCCATAATCGATCAAGACTTCTTAATATTAGCCGTTGTTCTGCTTCAGACCGTCGGTCTTTTTCATCAAGACGCCGAACAACAGGTGATCACCAGCGTCTATCATCAGATGCTAGTTATGGTATATCCGCTATCTCAGCCTCTCACTCTGTCACTCACACACCTTACAGATGATCCGCCAAACCGGCTTGGTTACGCGTCTTCGCTCTTGGACAGTTCCTGATTTGAATGATACACTCTCACTGGAACAATCCTGGCGTGAATGGGCCATGCACGAGACTATGAAACGGTATATCGTATGCATTGATCTGCTTTCCTCAATCTCACAACGTTGTAGTACTCTGGTACTCTCGTATTTTCACGATTGTTGTTACCCCATCTATTTTTCGAGACCGGCTTCTTTTAAATCAACGGAATTTAATGTCAACTTGCCAAGCGATGACGACCTATGGAATGCCCCAAGCGCTATCGAATGGTTGGAAATGACAAAAAGGCCTTCGTGCTTTTCCACGGGTTCCACGAGATTGTCTGGAGTCAATTTACATCAAGCGCTTGCCACTCTGGCTGGGGAATCAGAACTCCCTCATCACGGCTGCATTTTTACGCCGCCCCCAACCCCGCCAAATCCATTTTCCCATTTCATTCTGGTACACGCCATCCTCAGAGACATTTATTCGTTTCCCACTTCCAATAGAGACTACGTCCGTTTGCAGTCCATTTTACACAACTGGCTCCAAACGTGGATGCATTGCTGCGACGTCGTAGGGCCGGTCTATAACAAATCGTCCTTGGTACACAACACCTTACAATTTTACTGGCTCGCGCAAATTTCACTTCATGCGATCGAAAAAGGAGGTTCGGGGTGGGTGGAAGAGAGTGCCCGAACAAGATGTAGATTTGCCCTCTTGAGAGAATGGTTGGAGCGTATACGTTTCTTCCTACGACATAATCACGAGATCCCTGCGCGCTTGTGGGGGGAACAGATGTTACTTAGTTCTACCGGTCAGGCGTTCCAGGCAGTTGAGTTCGATGATACGGCCGGCTCTAAGGTTGAACAGTCAAATGGTCTATTTTCTTCTTTCTTTCTTTGATGTACATTGATTTCTCATACATACATTTCAGCAAGATTGTACCTTTTCTGTACTGCTTACTGCTCAACTCCCTTTTAACCACCACCATTTCCTGGTTTGTATTGTAGTGCGGCTCGTACTGTCGTCGGAAATATCGGTATCCTCAGCCTCAAGATTCTATTGCTTTGGGTTCATCAGGAAAAATACACCAAGCTATATATAGGTACTGCCTATACATAGCTTCCATAGCCCCGTAGTCAGGTACCCCTTAACATAGCATCCGTAGCACTCCTGCGAATGCTACGTAGTGCTACGTAGCACACCCATAGCTTGCATGTCAGGGATACGCAGCAGTACTGCATCTATACATACAATACAGTATTCACTAGTGCTCGTAATAATCACCCAAATACACAGCGCTGAAATGCAGTCAAAATGTGTATATTAGAATGGTCATACAACTAATAATTAACTCTACTCCCCCCCCTCCACAATAGACTTGAAGAAAGGGATACTATATGCTGGCACGTACTCGAAGCACAGAGCTATGGACCACTACTGATGCTACATAGCACTGGCGGCACGCTATCGAGCTACGTACCTGGGGTAGCAATACGTAGCGCTGGCAGGGTGCTACGTAGCAAAAGCCTTTTTCCTGATGTTGACTGGGGGGGGGGTGTACTGTACTATTACGATCGCATATTCACATAACGCGTAACACGGGCTCGTAATGTGAAGATCTGTGAGTATCGTAACACGTAACACAGCACAGTGAAGATGGTATATTTTGTATGAATAAACAGCCTTTTGGACTATCAAAAATCGAGAATTTCGTGCTGCCGTACATTGTAATATTTGTGGTGAGGTGTAGATGGCTAAAAAAAATGACGTGCACAGGGATATCTACCTCTAAGACCGTTCCTATTCTTCGCCCTCGTACCAGGTCGATCGCTTGATCTTGCGGCCACGCTTACTTACCAGAGACATCCGGCTCTGGAGCATCTTGATGTGATACCACCAATGAATCGTCTGCTTCCGCAATCGTCGAGCAGGGAATGGCACCATCAGCAGCAATTGCCACAAATCCCGGCTTAAGATCCATGCCTCGGGAATGCACAAGATCCGCGATAACATCCAATGGGATATCACTATCATCGTCAGGTGCACTGGTAGAAAACGGATCCTGCAAGTAATACAAAATGAAGTTCTACTTTGACCGTAACGCGTAACACAAGCTTGTGAAGATCCGTCCCAGTGAATACGTGCATAATGCGTAATACGGTGTGAAGATACGGTCATGATAGTACAGTATTACTTAATGTTTCCTGAATCGTTGCTCGAAACAGATTGAATCAGCTAGTGCATGGTCTGTACCCGCAGCTCACGCATCAATATGAAGCATCAGGCCAGCCGAAACATCCTGTAATTCTAACACAGACCAAATGCAAAGAACTCCAAACATCGAGGTGGTAGTGTACTGTGTAATACGATGATCGCGTTCAGAAATCATAAAAAATATCTAATATATCTACGGGACCAGCGAAATAGGGGACTTTAGACCTTCGTGATCTTCGATTGCTCCTCCAGACACCATTGAATGTCCCGAATTTTGCCCGCAGAAAACCGTGTAGCGATTGCTTTCGAGCGGTTTGCGAGAATAAAAACATCGAGATTGATGCAAGCGCTAAAGACGGTGTCTGCAACGCGACTCCGTGCTGTGCTTCCACCTTCCTCCGGATCTCGTCACCATTCGGACCAATATACACGTTTCCGCACCTTGGAGGATTAAATCCGACGTGTAGAGAGGAAGTGTCCACCAGTCCAAGTGTTTTCAGTTTCTTGAACTGACTCAGAATAAGAGCCTGATAAATCATCATCATAAGCGGGTATTGAAAGTGGTGACGAGATGACAGACAAACCAGAAGACTATCTATGACCCGAGCGCCGCCCAAGGTTAGTGTTGCGATTGAAGGAATTGCGTCGTATACAGCTAAGAGCATGCTGAAAACCAGAAGTGAAGGGGGAAATGAACTCACTAGCTCACCCTGCAACAGATCGATGACCACTTTTCATACATCTCAAAGTGCCTCAGAATTTTTGCCCCTCTCGCTGCAGCAATAAGCCTGAACGAATGTTCTCTGGAAGCTCTACCACGATTCGAACAGAGCCATACCCAACCATAGGTCGCCACATGTTCAACGTTCGGGCAGAGGCGTACCATGAAATCACAATAAGCTCCCACCATGAGAGTAGTGATGGTAGGAAGCTCGATGTGCGCCATGGTGAATTTGTCTTCGAAAGTTTGAGCCTGTTTTTCGTCAATAGTGAAGCCAGGACAGAAATTTGGCAAGTCGACTGGGTAGGACGGAGGGCATCGGATCTTCACTTTTATCATCCGAAACACGAATATCAAGAAATCTATCGCGTTTGGATGTTAACGATACCCGCCGAGTCAACCCTCACCTAGTGTGCCCGACAACGACGTCGAAAGCCATCGAAGCAAGCATGCTCTCAATGGCATCTATCACTAGTTTCCACACAACATCCCTGTGTATAAAGTGGACACACACACGTCGAAGGAGCAGCGGCAGAGATATCTCTCTCAACCGTTTATCGACGAGTGAAATTTGCTTTGCTTTAACTATACGGGATTAAGATTTCAAACATAACGACAAGTAACCACATACTTCATACTTGTCAAGTATGGAGCAGATAACACCAAGCACGTCGTCGTTAACACCGTGTAGAGTAGACGGCATTACCTCGTAGTGGATCGTGGCAGAGAAGCGGAGCACAACCATGGTTGCACCATTGGCAGGATAGAATCAACATGGCTGTGTCTCCGGCCAAATATTAAAAAGGAGTTCTACCATTGCGACGCTTCCACAATGAAAAATATGCATTGAGGAGGAAAAGAAGTAATGCTTAGGGTTAGGGTTCAAAGTTGATTTCGGACGGGATGACCGGACCGCAATTCTGCAGGAACAAGTAAAATAAAAAAGGAATAACGGTTTCCAAGTTGGTTTTGGCGTATAAATATTTCTAAAATATTTTAACCCATACCAGAAAGAGTAGAGACACCCGTCTCATACATGTATCCGCAAGCGTTCATGACTGTGTCCATTCCCGGCCCGGAAATCTGGATCTTCATGACGTCATGTCCATCGACGTGTTTTGCTTCCGCCCACTTTCACTTTGAACGCGACGCTCTCTGTCCAAGCGCGCTTTTTGATAGTTTTTTCACATGTTAGCGTGTCTCAGACATGTTACTTCTCTGTGGAATGGCAGGGTTGCATTTAAGGCTCCAATCGAATCAGAAATCGCCTTTTCACCTTTTGATTTCCTACACCCACCATCTCCTGAGAATTGAGACTTTGACAGTCCCACTGCTCTTATACTTCCATACCAACTTTTATTTGCAACTACAAGGCTTTGATAGTCTTGTTTATCCCTTTAAAACCTTTTCTTCAAATTTTATCAAGTGCGTATTTTCTCCCCTCGCTTTTTATTTCTACTCATTTATCCCATTAGATGTCTTCATACAACATCCCGGATATGACCGATGCCTTCCTTGATGGAGGCCGTTATCGTCTAACCCAATGCCTTGGCGCCGGCGCTTTTGGCAAGGTGTATCACGCCGTGGACGTCTTAACGCCCATCTTCCCGAAACTTATGTATGCGGTCAAATGCATACAAATCGATCCAGAATCCGTGGACGATCCCCTGGAATTTTTAATTCAACGCAAACTATCAAAACATTCAAATATCGTTCGTCTTAACTTCCTCTTCCGCCGAGGGCCGTATCTGTTCGCGTTCATGGATTTATGTACTGGAGGTGACCTCCTCACGGCTATCGAGAGAGGCGCATTTTGGAACGATGAGAATCGTATACGGTCGACGTTTATTCAGATACTCGACGGTGTTGCACACTGTCACGATCTCGGCGTATATCATCGGGATCTCAAACCTGAGAACATTCTCTTCTCTGAGGATATCTCGCAAGCGTTTCTATCAGATTTCGGTCTATCGACGGAAGATGCACTGTCGGACGACTTCACGTGTGGGACGCCTGAATATATGAGCCCAGGTAAGTCATTATTCCTCTTCGCTATCTTCAGACATTGACAGCCTTCTGCAGAGGTTATCAACGAGTACAATATAAATGAACGGTATTCTAGTCTTCATAATGACCTTTGGTCATTGGGCGTCATCTTTTTCAACCTCGTCACTGGACACCGTCCTTGGAGCTGTGCCACATCTTCCGACCCTCGATTCAAGGCGTACCGTGACAATAGGGAAAATTATTTCCTGGATGGATATGCCATCTCCCCTGGTTCTCAGGACATTCTCAACCTGATGCTTGCCATTGAACCTCTCGGCCGCCCTTCGTTGCAGACCATTCGCTCTCTGGTCACAAACCTCGATACATTTTTCCCTCCGGTGACATTGACCGGAAGTTCCATTGTCGAGACGCAGATAGTCGTCGCAGAAGTAGAACTGAAGCCATATGAAGACTCTCCCCGTGGTATCGCAGTCCCACCTCCACTCACCGTCATCAATCCTGTTCAAGCTTCAAGCATCGTGCCGGGTGAGGGACTTCCAAAGGATTCTCCACCGCCGTTACCACCTCGAAGGCCTCCCTATCGTATTGCAATCAGGCGGCTTCGACTCGCTATCGTCAAACTCAGGCGCATTCGATATATTTTCCTGGGCCGGGGACGTCCAATGGGACCTCCGCCTTCACCGCGTCAACCTTCTCCGTTCGGAGTCGCGCCAAGATACCCGTCACGCTCACGGTGCAAGGGAGACTGCTGTCTCTGATTCTTCCATTCGCAAGTTGAAAAAGCCACCTGGAGTTTCAGAGCTAAGCATCTCCTCTCCTTTTTTGTTTTCCATTTTCTTCATTCTCTTGTTTTCTAGACCACCCGCATCAAATTGAAGAACTGCAATCGCACTACTTCGATACGATGATTGGGTGGCACGGACAGTTCAGTTATTGGGATCTCGCAGAACGGACGATTTACTTATTCAAATATCGCAAAATACCGCTGGGACAATGATTGGTCGGCGTAGAAAAAAAAAAGATATGTGTTGTATTCTTTTGGAGGCGTGCATTTCTTGGATGTTGGTGGACGCGCTCCCCTCGACGTATCGACTACGTCGAGGTAGGTAGCTGTACCGGAGGGATTTATGACGGACTGCGAGGGCAACTTGCACCGTCTCCCGCCTGCTGCAAGATCGTTATCGACCGGGCTACCGTTGTGTCCCGAGGCAGTGGCCACAGCAGGAGGGTTTGACCTCACATCCTCTCTTCGATGGGCGGGGACATGCACGTCGCCTTATTAGTAATACGTCCTTCGATTCTCGCTTTTGATCCAATGTAAAGGCGGCTGCAAGATGATATAGCACTAACACCTACCTTTAGACAGACCTATCTATTGTTCGTGGAGAGAGGAAGAAGGAAATATTTATTATTCCCCCACATCAACGCTCTAAATTCTTTTGAGGCTGTCTACGGGCAATGAAACAGAAGTACTCAGTACTGATGGAAGGTGGACATCATCAATTATATCCGGTCATGTAAAGCAATGCGTGAGCAAATAAACTACGTCTATGTGTGTTGAAGTGGTTATACAGCAGATGAGGGTAAACGTATTGAGTGAAAGAGAAAAAATGATATAATTACAACTAACAGGCGCGTGTTGGTTACACATTTTACGAAGAGTGAGCGTACGACGGAGGCCCTGAATAAAGGACTCTTAGCGATAGTGAACACAGAAGGAATTGAACGTAGCTAACCTGGTGAGCGAGAGGAGGTTTGTAGAACACCGATCAGCGAAGTCTTCTCATCTTCAGACATATTGTCCGCCAGACGCATGATACTATTCATCGTCGCTTTGCGATCTTCTTTGGCAAGCTCTAATAGGCGCCGCAGGAGATGGTCAGCGCGTAGTTGAGCAACCGTGGGTGCGAGGTCCAAATCCTCCAAATTTTCGGCCATCTGGCGGTAAGGCGTAGTCGGCTCAAGCGAGGCAAGGGTATCAAGGAGCTTGGCACGGTACTCGTACGTAGCTCCAGGGCTAGCATCGGCGAGTTCGCGAAGAGCAGCAGACTTTGCGACCCGCGCGCGCACGGCCCAGTAGAAGTACCGACGTGCGTCTTTCCACATAGCTGGTTTCGCGCAGCCCTTGGCCTCCATGCGTCCAGTGCGGCTAGAAAGAAAAAAGTAAATTAACTGCAATGACATCAAAAGAAAACTGTACTTACTCATGAAGATCGGCAAACAGAATAGCAATCTGCTTGTACGTTGGTGCGAGCAGCCTTTCACGGCTCGACAAGGCAGCGTTGGCAGCAGCACGCTCTTCGAGGGTCTTGCCGGTGTCCTTGCTGTCACGCTTGAGGGAGGCATAAGTCTCATCGAGTCGCTCCATCAGTCCAAGCAGCTTGTCACGACGCATCTTGATCTCGACAATACCCTCAGGTTCCAACACACCGGCACGAGCATCAACGTCAGCATACATCTCCATCTGCTCCTTGTTGATAGAAGGATCGAGGACGACCCAAGCACCGCCACGAAGCTCGCCATTAGGAACAATGTAAATGAAGATAGGTTGCTTGTAACTTGAGAGACCGTCGACGATCTTTGAACCTTGCTTCAAAACTTCGTCGTACATGTCCTGTTGACCTCCAGAGAAACCACGCCAGTTAGCAAAGATGATGAGAGGAAGACCCTCCCGGTCGAAGTCGAATATTGCCTGGGCAGTCTTGTAAGCGGAATTGGGGTACCATACTTGACCGGCCTCCATGATGTGCTGCTCGAACGACGCCGGGTTAGCGGGATCAGCAGGGACTATGCGCTCGATGGTGCGAGTCTCGACGGCAATCACACCCATAGGAATACCGCCGAGACGAGCTCTACCGACGACAACTGTTTGCGCCCAACCACTCAACGTCTCTTGGAAGGAACCTTTGTCGAAGAATCCACTCAGCCACTCTGACGAAGTCTCGTCCTCTTTTCCTTCTATGAACCAACGAGGATCGTACGAGCCTTTGGGCGGTGTATAGCCAATGTCACGATCCCAGCTGTCAGGGGTTTCACGAACCGGAATGGCGCCGTCCTTGACATCCGGAACGTAGGACATCCACTCCAAGATTTGGGTAGCACCCTGGAGATCGCTGCTGGCTGTAAGGTGCGAAACACCATTCTTGAACATGATCTGGGTACCGCCGAGTTGCAAGTTAGAGGTATAAACCTCTCGACCAAGCACTTTGTTGAGTGCTCCAGCACCAGTGAGAATAATAGGTTGACCCTCGACTTGGACGGCACGCTCTCCAAGACGAACAAGGTAGGCACCAATACCAACGGAACGGGCGGTAACCAGAGTAATCGTGAAGATATCATCATATGCCCGCGACGTCTCTCCTGCAATAAGACCAGAGCCTTTTAATGACTCTACACCCAAACCGTCCTGCAAACCAATAACGTCAGTGATCTTGTGTCGGTGTTCGCCGTTCTCGTGAACCTCGATCGTCTTTACAGAGGGACCCTTCTCTTGCAATTTGAGGAAGTTGTCGTGTGTCAGATAAAGGTAGTTGACACCTTTTTCTGGTTGTGCGTCGTCGTTCCACGCAGCAGAGAGCAGCGGTACAACTTCATCAGCAACACCAAGTCGAGCACCTGAGTTGGCGGACAGGTAAATGCGGGGAATACCATGCTCCCTAGCGTATCGAGTGGCGAGATAAAAGAACTGGTCTTCAAGTGGTCCAAACGAACCGATCTTGAAGGTGATGTCGTTGGCAACTGCAACCACCCTTCTTCCGTTGGGATACTCTGGAGTTTTCATGGTAAACACCCAAGCAACCATTCCGAAGGTATTGTTGCCCGGTGCACGGTCGACCTCAGTGATCTGGTCGTGCTCATCAAGAACGAGCTCCTTGGACTCCAAGAACGACTTCGGCGGCACAAGAGACGAATCAGTCTTGCGTGCCTTGGCCCAAACGTTTTGCAATGCTTTCGAGAAGAGGTCGGGGAAGTCATAGACGTAAGTGGTACCAATTAGATGAGCTTGGTACCGCTTGGGTTGCAAGGACTCCTTCGTAGGATATGCTTGATGGACGGGTTGCAGGTGAAGAGGACCCTTCTCACCAATCGACTTGAGAATAGTGGTGCCCTTGTCCGTCGTGATCTCCTGGTAAGCATGGTAGTTCACGATGAAGCCGGATACGTTTTCAATGACACAACGAATGGGGGTTACATTGCCCTCGTCATCCTCCAGAGCGATCCTAATCTCAGAACCGGTGACATGCAAACGCCACAACCGCTTGCCATGGCGCTCGATGAAACCAGAGATAGCAGCTAGAACATCCTCGTAGGTCACAGCGAGTGTGTAGACGAAGTTGATGAAGATGTTGTTGCAGTCGGCATTGCGGTACTGGGCAGAAACAAACTCGAGTCCATCTAAAATGGACGTCACGAGTCGATCGGTCTCAGAGATGAGGTACTCGGCTGTGCTCATAGTGCCACGGAGACGGCCAGGTCGGACCAACGCTCGGATGAAGAACCGGTTGTCCAACTGATTCTCCCTCGCAACAGCATGGTACATGTGAATTTGCTTGCTCTCGATAAACACGGGCTTCAAGATATAATTCTTGAGGCGGCTCAATTCGATCTGGAAAGCGAGAGCAGGCTCGATGTTACGAATAGCCTGCTCCTCACCCCACACACCGTCGACCTCGCGAAGGGTAACATAAACAGGGTATTGACCCTGTCGGCAAAGGAAAATGGAAACACGGCGAACGCCACGACGAGCCAGAGTCTCGCGCTGTTCATTGATAAACGGTGTGATCTTGGTGAACCAGTCATCCTCGGACATATCGTCCTCTTTTTTGAATAGACGTAAAGCGATATTGATGACATTAGGCGGCTGGTCGTCCTTTCCATGACGCTGCTTGTGTTCCTCAGCATCGAACGGTGGTAACATTGATGCTACTTTCCCGAAACCGCGGACAAGAGCTGCGAAGTCGGGGAAGGAAGCGATAGCACCGGTGCGAATGGGCTGTGCCTGGTTCTTGGAGATCAAGTATGTCAGGTCGCTGACTGAGCCAGAGCGACGGGGTTCACTGTCAAAACTTGTAAACGAGATAAACATAATTGTGTAACATGAGTTACTCACCCAAATGCGATACGCGGTGTCGACGGAGGAGAATGAGATTGTCCAATATTGAACCGCCATGTAAGGACGCTAGGGATCTCGCCATCATCTAAGGTATCACCCTCTTCATAGTCAATCGAAAGCACGCTGTATGCTCGATACGCGCGGCGTACATACACCTCGAACGCGGCTGATGATGGGTCAGAAGATCAGCGAGCAGAGTATGATGCCAACAACGTACCAAGGGTGACCATAGGGTCAGGGTGGTTGAAGAATGTCGGAAGCACATCATATACGGTGAATTGAGAGTCACTAAGTTCCTTCAACACTTCAGCGGAGGGAGTCCTATATTACGCGTCAGATCCCGTTCCACAGCATCAATTCAAAACAGCACACCTTCGACCCCGGCCTTGCTCGCCATAGTACTGGTTCGTGACCGAGTTCTTGAGGACGGACTCCATCTGCGCCATGCGTTCTTCATATGATGGCATCTGTCCAAAGATCAACACTTCACGAGCCTTCAGAGACACGGATGTCGAGGATCTATGCAGAAAACGATCAAAACCGGCACAAAAGTGAGCATGGAAAAGCTGTACTTCGCCTCAAGAGCAGCAAGGTTTTGCAGAACCTGGTAGAGTCGACTCTCCGGGTCAGATACAGCGAGGCCGCTAGTCTTGACATGATCAAGGAGGGTCATGACAAGCTTAGCCTTGCTCTGGACCTTGATATGACTCAAGACAAGGGCGACGACCTTGTCCAAGTCATCTTTGTATTGATCACGGAGAGCCAAAACACGAGCTTCGATGCTTCCACCAAAAAGTTTCTCAGTGGCCTCATAACGCGCCAAAAGGTTCGTGATCGTCTCGGTCTCATGTCCCTTCAAGCCACTCATGAACCGTTCGACGACATCAAAGAGATCGCCAAGCTGCGTGCGGAACATGGTCCTGTCCTGAGGAAGAACATGATCCTGAATATAATGTTCGAGAAGTTTCTTGACTCTAACGGCGGGGAATTCTTGGGTATCTCCCTTGGCTTTAGCTGAATCAAGGGCAGCGCGTATGCTGTCCTCCAACTTTGAGGGCATGCGTCCTGAAAGAGCCGAGAGAATGGCATGGACTTCCGAATAGGGCAAATCGTGGTCGTGGAGAACTTCAACCAAATCTCTCACGGTGGATGCCATGATTACCTGATTATCGAAGCCGTCCAAAATATCATTGAGAAGGGTCAGACAATAGACCAGACGTTGGTGAGTCTTGTTACCGACGACACCAGGGGTACCCATCGAGGGAAGAAGGCCCTCGAAAGGCTTAGCGTGTTTAACACGAGCGGGGTCATCGAGCGTGAGGATACCGACAATGTCTCCAGGCTCCAGGCTGACACCAGGCTGCTTGATCAACTGTACGACACCGTCTTCTGAGGCGACGAGCGGCATGTACATTTTCATGACCTATGGACAAAATTTTCAGTATAACCGATGTCAGTCAACGCATAGCTCTCACCTCAATCTCAGCATACTGTTCACCAGCATTTATATGGTCGCCACTGTCAACGAAGTACCGGATGAGCTTTCCGGGACTTGGGCTCCTCAGTTGCGTAGGATCATTCTCTTGCTCGATCAAGCAGGTCTTGGCATCAACCATCAACCTCAGCGCACCAACTTCCTCTTGCCAGTACACAGAGTGACTCTTTCCACCCAACAAAACGAGCAATCCACCATCGGCCAAAGGGCGGGCGCCGACCATAGTTCGTCCACCATTAAGGTAGAGAGTCCACACGGTCATAGAAGAACGCGCGGCAGTGAACGAGTATCGGACGTTCTCATAGATGAAGTCGATGCTGAAAATCGTCTTCAAGGTATCTCGAGAAGGAACTTGGCCCTTGTCCAAAATGCGCTTGTACTCAGTCCAGCACGCCTCGGAGGCTAGGTATGCCTTGGTAACGGCACCAGATATAACAGCTAAAGTCGCGTCAGGGCGCTCTGCGGTCAGCCTGTTGCTGATTAGGGAGTCGAGCCATCCAGTGGTGATGGTGTTATTCTTAAATGCCTCCAATTCCAACAACTTGATCAGATACTCGACAGTCGTCCGGAACTCTCCGCGGATGCTGATCTCCTTCAAAGCAATGATCATGTTCTTTCTACTCTCGCTTCTGTCCTCACCATAAGCAAAGATGTGACCGAACTGCGAGTCTGCGAACTCGTGCAACCCACCAGCGGTACTAACAGAAAAGTAACCCCAAACGTTCGTGCTGGAGCGGAAATTCAGTTCTTGCAGAGAACCGGAGGATGGCTTGAACCCGGCGTCGGGATTCTCGGCAGTGATACGAACAGCGACGACGTGTCCTTTGGGACGGGGCCTGCGCTGAAGCTGATTGGCATCAGGCTTGATCATGTCAAAGTCAATCTCGGAAGACGCGTTTGGTGCAACACCGTAGAGTTGGCGGATATGACGAATACGATGAAGGGGAATACCCATAGCAACTTGGAGCTGTGCAGCGGGTAAATTGACGCCTGAGACCATCTCGGTAGTCGGATGCTCGACTTGGAGACGCGGGTTAAGTTCAAGGAAGTAGAAGTAGTCTTCAGAGTGGCTGTATAGGTCTAAAGAAACGTATAAACGAGACAGCGAAAGAAGGAAGAGGGCAGTGACACGAACATTCGACAGTCCCTGCACTGACGTATCCCACCAACTTAGCGAGACGAACAGCAGCCCTCTCCATCTGTTCAAAAGTAGCCTCTGGCGCAATCGTCACGGGCGCTTCTTCAATGATCTTTTGGTGACGTCGCTGGACGGAACAATCACGTCCAAAGAGGGAGATAGCATTTCCATATTGATCAGCAAGGAGCTGAACCTCCAAGTGACGTGCCTGTCCCGCGAGCTTCATAATAAATATTGGAGATCCTACCTCGCGATCAGCAAAGCAGAAAAAATGACCAAAATGAGAACGCACCAGGAATTTCTCCGGAAACAGCGTGGAACGCGTTCTTGAATCCTTCAGGACTCTCCACCTTTCGAATACCCTTTCCGCCTCCACCTTCACTAGCCTTGATCATTATAGGGTACCCTATCTCCTCCGACCTCTTCAAACCCTCCTCAACCGAAGTGACACAGGCGTCCATATATGCTTTGTCAGGAACGGTGACATAACCCTCCTTCGAAAGAATAGTGTCGGAAATGCCGGTTCCAGACCACGGCATGGTAGGGACCTCAGCGTGCTGAGCAACGATAGTACTCGAGATCTTGTCTCCCAAACTCCTCATCGCAGTTCCTGGGGGACCAATGAACACAATCCTGTGTTTGCTGGCCGCCAAGCTCTCCGGCAAACGCGGATTCTCGGAGGCATGACCCCATCCAGCCCATACAGCGTGCACGCCTGCACGTTCAGCGATATCGACAATAAGGTCGACATTGGCGTAGTTGTTATTGTTGGAGCCTCCCGGGACTTCGACATATCTGTCGGCCATACGAATGTACTCAGCGTTGACTTTCAAGTCTTCTGGAGTCGCCATGACGGTGAACTCGACCTCACGCTCTCGTCCGAACGTCTCGTAGCTCCATTGGCGTATGGAACGAATCTCCTTGACGGCAGCAATACCATTGTTTGCAATGAGAACCTATGACGATGATGATGAGCTGCCTCCGGCGGTCGAAATTTGTATTTCTACGTACTTTGGTGATCACAGTATGCCCTCCGTGCTCCTTGACGAAATCAAGCATGCTACTCAATGGTGCGACCTCCAAAGAGTTGCCGCCTTTGAAAAATACACGTTAGCCCCACATGAAAGCACGCAAAAAATGACGTATACCGATAAAATGCTGCACTCTGGAATGATTGTAGGCCGACATGGCGGTTCAAGAGTGGGTGCTGGACGTGCAGAACGACGAGAAAGGCCGAACTGGTCGTTAAAAAGGTAGACCCAGTGGAAGTAATGAAGGAAAAGTAGGGGTCACCCGGGTTTTACTGGGGTCAATAACTGATCGGAAGCGCCCCAAAAATCTCGCTGCTTACCTCATCCGTCCCACTATAAAGTCCTTTCGGTTCTCCTTCACCAATATGCCTATGTATCTACGGAGTCTACCTCATCGGAATCGATACTAATGATGCTCTCTGGGGAAAAAATCTGTAGAAAAATGTACAATCTAGACTGGTCGATATTGTCATGTACCTTTTTACGGCAGTCAACAACCTTGTTCCCTGGCATTCGATCCGCTTTCTTCTGGGGATGATTACCGGCCTGTGTCGACGCGGTGGCGCCCCAAATGTATCGGCCTATCCTGGGGACATTCTCGCGTCTATTGGGGGAGAACAATCTACCTTGTCATTGGTGCTTTCTTAGACTCTGGCTCCAGTCGAATGACATCCGAGATTGATTCTAGCAAGTCTATTACGTAGCACAGCAATGATAGCACGTAAGTAAACCGTGACGGCAACTGCATCTCTTTAATGATGTAGAATAAGTACATTCAACATTAACCATAGCGATGGACTTCGATAGTAACTCAAAGAAGTTATCGCACCAAGCCGTACTTGCTTCGGCGCCATTCAGACGCCGTGAAAGACGGATATCCACTACAACCATGAATCCACTGATAGCAAATCCCGGTGCCAGTGCGATCGCCACCCTTAGGTCCGACGACATTTCATGACGGAGGCAATCCTTGGACGCCTCCCAACACATTTATTTTCCAATACTAGTATGAGCGTCAACTGGTTAATTTACCGATGATGTTCTCCGAGTCCTTAAGGTCTTCGCGCAATGCCGCGATTTCAGGGTACCGTAAAATCCCGATGATAGATTATATCCCCAATTGCAGCTATTGATGCTTTCGCTGACATCCGTTCGTAATGTAAATCTTAGAGTAAATGCTGCTACCGATCCTCCCCAACGCGGAAACGGAACCAAATCATCCCGCCGGCCCGGTCTTATTTAGTAGAAACTTCCGCGGCCCTACGCGACTTGGTCCACCTTGTTCAGATGACATTTCAGATGGAGGAGAACTTGAGCATACAAATCTAGAACAAATCCATAACCCTCACGAAACTATTTACGAGACAAGTTGGCTACTTGTTCTCACGAAGGCGGCATTTCGTGGACGTCCTTGTGAAGTACCGGGATATATCTGTACCATCTAAGACTGCGGGGCGCGTACGAGCCGTACATAGACCATGTCTGGTGACACGCTCCGAATTCGTTCTAGAGCATTGCTTCACGCGCTGTGCGGTTGAAATCACGTCGGTTGAGCGGAATAGGAGGAGCCACTCGCGTCTGGGTATCGGGAAGATTACATATAGCAAACATATCGCGTCTCCACTTCTTGCAACGTACGTATATTCTCATAGGCAATCTGCAGCGCTTGCATGGAGGGCCCTGACTCATAATGTGCACCAGTCTACTATTGATCGTGAACAGTTTTGATGAATAAATCAGACCTACCCGGGAATGTTATGGATTGTGAAAAAGAAGGATATTACGGGAAACATGGTGGCTATAGATCATGGTAATCTTAAACATATCAGCAAGTGCTTGTATCAGACCTCATCGATATCCAGACAGATTGCCAAGAGTACCCTCTACATCAGCACACGAACATGGCTAAAATCAGCTTTGTGTTGAGTTTCCATGAGCATTCCGACGCTGTTAGAAACTGTCGTGTGATAGATCTTGACAGAAAATACGCGTTCTCCATGATGCATCATCTATGATGACCAAGAGATAGTGTCCAGAAACTGCGGATTAACGCGATAGTGTCTATCCAGAACGTGGAACAAGCAAGTCGAAGATAAAAGAAACGCTCAAGGTCGGCAACATTGAATAAGACAAGTATAGCAAACGCAAACATGTGGGCGGTGCATTGAATCAAGCGTAAAATATGATGTCAGCCCACACGAATGGATGCTCAAGTGATGGTCAACATGAGGAGTGAGGTGGCTTCTCGGGTATTTATGTGTACGTGAAGAGGCCAACAGATTATTATCGCGGGACACTGGTAAGCATATGGAGCAGAAGGAGCGGCATTGGGTCAGGAGAACACGAGAACAGGTCGATGATGAAACATCCCTGATATTATTATGAATACGAGGCGGCAAACTCGCATTATTGGCAAGGCGAGAACGTCTTAGCAAGGACCAGGTACGATGATAGTCGAGGGTGAGAACCACATACAGGCACGGTGTCGTATGGTTGTGTACGCCACGACAGAGATCATGCAGTCAAAACGAGGGCGAGAAATATTTTGAGGAGCCCATATGGGCAAAGACAAAGGGAGGAAAGCAAATCTATATAAAATTTATTTCACTATGCCACAGCGGCTGCTTCTCTCTGAGGGTAAAGAAGGTCAACAAGTCGAGAACCAGTTCGGACGTGGGGGTAGTAGTACAGAGCCGTGAGATGGAAGCATGTGCTGTTAGAAAATTCGAGGATGGCAGGCAAACCAGCGAACAGAAAATGAACCAGACGGATGGCAGGTTGCTGGTAAATGAATCGCCCGAAACCCGAAAAGAGGACGACTGCAGCCGTTGAGGATGGGTACCATGTGCATGCTAACTTTTACTGCCTGCCAGTGTCCGTGCCCAAGTCATAAAAGCCTAGACCACGTGCCCCAATTTTCAACCCTGATTCTTGCCTACGACCGGCTCATTCCACAACGACCTCCATTTCACCTCGCCTGCAGATCACAAAAGGGTACTCATTTCTCCCGTATAAAAGCTTCCTCATCTCACCGTATCGCCCAGATCCCCTCTGTACCCAACCATGATGGCAGAGAAAACAGACGCGCCCACCTCTTCCTCCATTGATGCCGGCTCAGGCCCTCGTGCTACTGACGGGGCCTTGGCACCAAAGGCAATCATCAAGAATGTGGACATGAGCGAGGAGATGCAACAAGAGAGTGTGGACATCGCGTCGGCAGCACTCGAGAAGTACAACATCGAGAAAGACATTGCTGCTCAGATCAAGAAAGAGTTTGATAGAAGACACGGTCCTACATGGCACGTCGTCGTTGGGAAGAACTTTGGGAGCTATGTTACACATGGTGAGTGCCTCTGCCATGCTCGATGGGACTCGGCGCCCTCGACGCGTCCTGCTCAGCCTGCTCATCTGCTTGCTCCCCCCAGAAACCAAACATTTCATCTATTTCTACGTTGGCTCGCTTGCTATCCTCATCTGGAAATCATAAGGAGCTAGTCGTACGATGTGGTGGCACCGGGTGATGCGGCGGTGAGGGGGTGTTATCGCTGTGTAATGGGAGCGGTAGAATGAACATTGAAGACCTACGCTAGCTATCCGTTTAGTAGTCAACGGTACATATTCTGTTTTCTTGTCTGTTCATGTTGTTGCTTTCGTGTGTACATATCTGACTCGATCCCTTGGGACAAGCTAAATAATAATGCACCAATACGACTCGTGTCATTCTTTAAATGGGACTTTTACTTACATACTCCGAACTTTAATCATGGATGCCCTGGCGAAACTCAAATCATTCAAATTTGATAGGACTCTGAACGAAGGTGCCCTTGCACCCGCACCCTGACTCTCTAGACTAACCATTCCGGAATTAGAACCCGAAAAGAAAAGAATTGCCCTGCTTGGCTCATTTCCCGCCTCCTGGTTGCTAGGCCGTCCAGACGATACCGAGACCCATGGAATTGAATATACATCGGAGCGCCTGAGGGCTATCATTCGCATCGAAAAGACCGCTTTCGTCCCAGAGCTTTCCGAACGTTTCTTCCAATCTGAACAGCCAACGATCGTCTCCAGCGTGAAGCTAATCCAATCAACTGACATCGTGGGTGGCAACTCCCATGGTCAATACCAGTCCTTGAATTAATATCCTGGTACAGTACTCGTGGCTCGCGGGTTGGCTATCATCCTCAGAGGAGCAGCAACCGCAGGGGGACGTTAAAATTGACATTATATGCCCTGCCACAGATGATCATATTCGGAAGGTATCATGCGTGCACGCCCTTGAAGGACGATCTAGATACTCACAAAAAGTAACAGTATTCCCCACAGAAATCTACCCTCGTGCGTGAGACGCCAGAACTATACGCCAGTATAGTGAGGCCGTATATCGACACCTTTCCTCCTGCTCGGACGCGTTGGTATGCCCGTTCCTAATTATTGCACAGTTGTCGCCCTCATTGATGATGATTTTCAGGGTAACAAAAATCCTTTCTGGGGAAGCTGAGCAAGAGGCCGTATTGTTTTCTTCTCCTGAATTTATTTTGCTGCCCGACATGAAATGGGACTTACACACCATTGGGAGCTTGTACCTGGTCGCGATCGCGCGAGAGCCCGCCCTTCGTAGTCTTCGTGACCTGCGTTTTGGTAACAGCATGCAGATATTGAGTATCGGAACTGCGACCGGTCTGATGGTTATCTTCTAGGGCACCTTCCTCTCTTGAAGTCCATTCGGAAAGAGGCCTATCGGGTCGTTCAAGAGAAATGGGGGTTGCCAACCGGTTCGCTTAGGATGTGGATCCATTATCAACCCAGTTACTGTTCGTATCCTTGATCTTCTTTGGCCTAGATTTTTCCTACTCTCAGGCAGATCATTTCCATGTTCACATCGCCAACGCAGATTATGAAGGACCGGGATTTGGTATGGCTGTGGGGCAGGCACATCTCCTGGAGGATGTCATATCTCTAGTGAGCGTCAATCTATTATGCATAGCCGTTGACTGATCTGCTCTATCTACTAGCTCGAGACTGCGGCCACAAGTGGCATCGATATCTTGGGGCGCATGACATTGACTTATGGACTAGGTGAACAACATGGTCTCTACCAGGCGATGATCGAAGCGCAGGGCACTTTGGATTGATTTTAAATTCCACTGTGATGGAAAAAATGTGTGATTAACTTTGCGCTAAATAAAAATGATGTCTAGTGGTATGTAAATAAGGGTATAGAAAATAGTATGTACGATACAAATAGAGGGGAGTTACTGAATACTAGTGCTGGATACAATAGAGGTGTTGATACATGTTATAGTACGCGATAAAATAGAGAAGAAAAAAGGAGAGTCGAAGGAGATCTTATCCCCGACCAATGACCTCCAAGTACAGTCGACCTACACAAACATTCCCGTCGTACACGCCCGTATCGAACTCTCCAGTGTCCGCAGCACTGGGCACACCATAAAACGCTACAGCGGCCGATCCTCGTCTCCCATTAAGGTCAACATGCAAGAACTTCGGCAACGACTGCCCAGACACCAGTCTCGCTTGCAATCTGCGGGATCCACCATACGAGCCCGGAGAAGTCGCTTCAAGGGCAATGCGGAATTTGAACCGCTCCCCAACTCTTGCTACCATTTTGACTGCTTTTATCTCGCCCGTCTCATGTCCATGGTGAGAAGACTCTAGAGAAGAAAATGAGGATCGGACATTCGTCGAAACCGTCAGCGTTGACCCTGCAGTGTTTACAGGATTTTCCGCGCCCAACGCTTGCACATAGTGAATACCAATAGCGAGTTCGTCGCCGCTTCCGCTCTTCTTGACACCTGAGAATGGTGTCCGTACCTGCTTCTCCACCAGCGCCTTCTGGCTCGTGACTCGCTGAGGGCCCTCGATGCTGCTTTCGGGAGAATCAGGAGATGTCACGGACATACTGGGAACTGGGACGCGAGTCGCACTGGTGAAGGGTACGAGACGAGGTCGAACGGCGACGGGAGACGGCATAGGTTCGTGATGGTCGGAAGATATAGACATGGCACTTCGTATGCTGGTCCTGGACGCTGTCTGCACAACAGCTTCAGCGGCATGAGCAACAACCGATGCAATGGAGTCCCTGGATACGTTTCGACTATCCTCAAAATGAACAACAGGCGGGGGGCGAGTCAAACAATCAGTTCGTCTTTGTGGAATGGAGCCATCATCGGATGACGACGACGTTCTCGTCAAGAAACTACTGCCAGGACCCGAGTTGAGGTCACTGAAAGGATCAGGAGGGGAACAAGAAACTGGAACCGGGGTGATCAATATTGGTTTTCCAATGACTGGCCGGTTCAGATTGATGACTTGAGGAGCTAGCCATGATCGAGCATATTTGTCACTGACGGTCCGTACGGTTTCTCGAATCCTCGCGATGAACTCTCGTTTGCTCATTACTCCGGGACTCTGCATGCCAGAATTGGATGGTAGATCAGAGCGACTCCTTTCCAAGACGCGATGTAGACCAAGATTCCCGTAATTGGGAGGGCTTCGGGTGTACTCTGGTGACTGATGATATGTAAGTCAATGATTTGGAATAGCTCAAGATAGCGGAAACTCACTCTCTCCGAATGCCCATATTCTTTTCCTTCTTCGACGCCATACCACTTACGGTCCTTTTCAGACCAGGCTTGCTGACCCACTTGGCCTCCCAAAGCAGTATCTTCAACTCGTGCGCAACGCCTAAACAATGCTAGAAGAATTCCGAGGCCAAGCATCCCACCAACTACCCCGAACGCTATGCTCAATCCCAGTACAAGCTTAGCGTGAGTTGGACCAGAGAGACCACCATGGCGACCTGAGCCATCAAAGTCCTCCGATTTGTGACCAGAAGGAACAAGGGTGATGGAAACACTGGTGTGCGAAGTCGAATGTGTAGTGCGGGAATACGCAGCAAAGGTGACGTTGATAGGCTTCCTGGAAAAAGTGCTCGGAATGGTGCCATTCAGCATGGCAGTTTGGCCATCGAAGTACATTGTGTTGCCGGCCTCACTAGGATCATAGGAAGCGCTCAAGTCGACATCGTTGGATTCGCTGGTGTTAGAGAAGTAAGGATTCAGATCAAATTTCAAGTGTCCATCACCACCGACCACGATAGGTGGTATTGTGCCTGTAGAAAAATAAGAAGGAACTAATGCCATGGAAACGTTCGTCTGGAGTGTCTCGTTAAAGATGGTGACCAGCTTGACGAGAAGAACTGGTTCGCGGCTCTGAGAGTCCGAAGCCGAATTTCCAGACAAATGCCTCGTCTTCTGGTCATACGATAACCATGCACAGCAAGACGTATCGACCAACAAATCAGCAAGGTATTCGGGTTGGAATGGTTCACCATCTACTAAAACACCCGAGAAATCAAGTGACGAGTTTAGAGCTAGGCTGAAAGGTGTGCCGGCAGTGACATTGATGGTAGGGAGAACTGAACGAGATAACGAAACGTCGTGATCAGCCAAGACAATATCGAATCGTTGCTGTAGCGCCGTCGTCCCTTCTTCATCTGATGCATGCAGGACCAGACTGTATGTGGAAGGTATAGGCACAGATTCCCTTACCGGAGTAACGCCTCCGAGAGTAAATTCCTGGGAGTTGTACCGCATCCAAGAGGGAATAGGCGAGCCATCTGCTTGCAACAACGCGTAGTGCAGGCGGTCCGGGGAAGTGAAGGTGTTTCCCTGAAAGCCGATGCTAAATGACCATCTTGGTGGAATCCGTAGTGCAGGATTCTGAGTCGCTAGTGCAGAAGTCGCGTTAATTTCGAATACGGATGATAACGAAGGATTAGGCGTGCGAAACTGTGATGCCACTGGGGTGTTAAGAGTAGGCGCCGGGTTGGATGTAAGAAAAAGGGTGAAAGTGGAAGAAGCGGAGGAACCGCAGCCTTGAGCAGTCACTGTGATGTTAATGCCCCAGCCGTTTCCGTCGTCCGCCATCGGTTTCCCGTAGAATGTGGTCGAGTCGCGGTCAAAAGATAGCCAGGGAGGCAAGCTCGACGTCGAGAGATTCAGCACGTCGCTGCAGCCGCCAAATGTACTGTTCGAAACGGTCCAAAGGTAGGTCTCACCAATGCGTGCAACAAGTGGGAGTTGTGCTGCTAGTTCAACCGAGACGAACACGCCAGACGCCAGAACGGGTAACGCTAAAATCAGAGAGAGCAAAAGAAAGGATACTGTAGAGATGGACAAGAGCGAACACGCCATTTTGCTTGACGAGTCGCCCAGCGAGCTCACTGTTCGCGACGATGATGGCGGATTTCAGGAAGACACTGATCAACACGAACCAACAACGCGTCCATTTTTGTCACGCGTAGCACTGGGCCGCCGAAGGTCTTAACACTGGTACCAACAATATAACATGCTACTCTAAAAATGATGGAAGAAAGCAAGAAAAACATGTGTCGTAAGTAGATGGATCCATAACAGGTAGTAAATATCGTGAAGCAAAATAAAATGAGAATACAACCAGAACAATTCATTTATCTCAAGCACCCGGCACGAACACAGCTAACCCCGCTGCTTGAATCTTCGCCGGGTCCTCTTGGTTTAGCATAGCGATGAGTTGAATCAGCTCTGCTCGAACCTCGTCCCCAACTTGGTCAGGCTGACTTGGGTCAAGGACAACAACAAATTCTTGTAAGAGAGTATCAAGATGAGGGAGGAGGACATTGGAGTTGGTCCGGAAAAGGTGGAAGATGGCGCGGAACACAGGGCGATTCTCGAGGAAGTCATTCTTCAATGGCAGTGCATTGAGCCATACGGGAAGGACTTGGTCGAGGGGAAGGGCGGCAGTACTCCGCACGATGAGGCGTGCAACAGCACCAGCCGCATTATCCTTGGCATTGAGGCGAGAAGCCGGACTGTCAGGCAGGACGACAAAGAGAGGTTGAAGGGCAGCGAGGACGTGAAGATATTGTGGTGACAAATCCATCTGAGAATGCTCGACGAGCAACCCGATACCAAATGCTGCATTGCTGAGGACCTCGGGCTCTTCGTCGCTTAAGGCACGGTAAAAGAGCTCAAGAAGGGGTTCCGAGGACGGCGTCACTGACTCTTTCATGCCAGCAATGATTTCAGCCAAGCAGCCAATGGCAGATGAGCGATCGCTAAGTGAACGGCCTTTTTTCTAGAAGAGAGGAAGTCAGTCACAAGGATGCGTGAACCAACAAAATATGCTTACGTAGAACTTGGAGATGAGAGGGAAATACGTGCCGAAAGCTGGAGCAAAATCAGCACCCAAGATGTTAGCCAAAGCGGACACAAGGTCTCCAGCGGAAGAAATCAGAACAGAATCATATTCAGCCTGATCTTCGGGGGCTTCTTCAGTTTCATCCTGGTCAGGATCTTGTTGACAGAACGCCTTTTGTCCGAGTATTTGAACAGCGATCTCAGAAACGCGGTCGAGGTCTGTCAACTCATAAGGGGGATGCACGAGGCAAAATCGGGAAATAACACACATCCGTCGACAAACGCGGGACCAATCTTATTCAAAGTTTCTGCGAAACCTACGCATAGAGAAGAGACGACAGACCTATGAAATGAAAGGCAATTAGTTCAGAGTTTCATAGAAGATGGTCGATGTATGCGATCAGAGGGATTTAAAAAGTAGTCTCATGCGCATTTGCGTCGAAGTGAGCTGAGTTAAAATTTTCATCACGTAGCGCTAGCGCCAACATGAAAACGAAATCAACACTCACTTGTTGTCTTCGGTCTGGTACATATCCAGTAAATTGGGGACGACATGGTTAATGAGGTCCGTCACGGTGCTTTGAACAGGCACTCGCTAAAGGCACCGTTAGGCGCTATCGACAACTCCGAACCGATACTTGCGACGCACCACAACTTTGCCGGCAACCCAATCTTGGTGATCGCTCAAATCATAGAAGGTCCTGACGATCTCAAGCAAAGAATCCATCGCACTCTTCCTGATGCCCTCATAGTAGTGATTAAGGAGTTCGGTGAGTTCCAAGGAGCAGGGCTCGATATAAGGGAAGAAATGATGCTTGGTCGAAGCGAAGAGAGTGCCGATGGTGTCAGCGGCAATCTCTTTTTCAACAGCAATCGCGCTGTTGACGTCCATCATCTTATTGAGATCGAGATCGTCCAACTCAACACCATCGGCACCATGACCATCATCATCAGAGATTGCAATGGCATTGGAAGGAGAAGAGCCGGAGTCAAAGGCTGCGACAGCGTCAGAGACAGAAACTAGAGAGGAAATCGTCAATAGTACGAAAAGATCATAATACAAGACGCATACACTCTGCTCCACCTTCGTCTTGTTTGCAGCTCTGTAGCAACGGAGGAACAACGTTAGGCAGATATGGAGCAAATTCTTCGCCGAACACCCTAGCCATAACGCCAAAGAACAAGAAACTGCATTCTCTCAAACGAGCACTTTCCATCTCAATGCCTTGGAAAGCCTGCTTCATCATGTCAGGGAAGTAGGGCCGGAAAAGATCTTTGCCAACAGCTTCGGCAAACGTTCCAATAGCATCCATAGTGATTCCTCGAAGTTCAGTCTCCTCTCCCTCACCGGTGAGAACAAGGAAGTGCTGCAGACGTGACATGGTGTGCTCGAAGTATGGGAGGAAACGTTCCCTGGATGCATGGGCTGCACTTCCGATGGCACCAGTGACGACGGCTTTGACGGGAAGAGGCGCTGTCTCCAGGAGACCAGCAAGACGTTCCATGATAAGGTGAAGATATTGATCAATAACATCGTGCAAGATCTCAAGAAGAGTGTCGAGAGCTCCACAGGCAGCACGCTGAGTGGGCTCATCATTGATGAGGTTCATTATGGCCTGCAAATTGCGAACCTTAGAAGCAAATACTCTTTATAGAGAGCTAGCACTTACTGGAACGAGCATGGCATGTTTGGCAACACACTCGTCCTCAAGCCATTCACAGAGGCAGCTGACAGCAGCACAGGTGGCTTTCCTGACACCAGCATCATTATCTTGCAAACCTACTTCGATCATGGGCCAGACTTGGGCCATCTGAGCTCCCATGAATTCGCTGCAACCCTCGACAGCAACGCCAAGAGCCAACATGGCACCTCGCCTCTGGGCAGGGTCAGCCGAAGAGAAATATTGTACAATGAGGCTTCGCAGGAACGGGAAAACTTGGGTGGGTGGCAAGTTGGAGGAAAGGCCATCGATGATTCGAAGAGCGGACTAAAATAGCGCTGTCAAGGCAAATATACATTAAAAAAAAGACATCGCTCACCCGAGAAGGCGCCTCGTCGTCTACATCGTCGGGCTCTTCTTCAGTCGTAATAGGCATGAGATGCTCCAACATTACGGGAGCGAGACCGGCACTCTGGACCTTGGATTTCTTACTAGTTCGGAGTTCACCAATTTAGCAAAATTCGACGCGACGCAGCCCTTGATACTCACTATTGAACAGTCCAGTTCAATGCATTAAGAGCTAGAACTCTCAGGTCAGCTTCGAAGTTGCGATTACCTCCGCATCGGAGAAGGAAGTTAACAAGGTCAGGTATGTTTTTGCTAAGGATGGGAACTTCCTGTTGATATTGTCATTATGACAATGACAACGCTGAAAACTGAATGGTACCTACAAGGATGAGCAGGGTCTCCAGAACATCGAACAAATGGCGCGCTCCGGCGTCATTGCCAGTCTCGACCGTCTGGCCAATGACTTGAATTATGGCGGGAAGGAGAGCTTGATACATGGCCTAGAATGTCGTCAGAGGGTATTTAAAACGAAAACCGTCGACCACATACGAGCTCCTGCTTATCATCAGTATCAATGTATTGGGCAATGACACCCAGTGCTCTGTATACTTGATCAACTTAACATCATGACGGGTCAATGATTTGTACCAACCTGACTGTGGTGATGCGGACTTCGATGGATTCCGGATCATTTATAGTTTGCCCGAAGAGCTTGAAGAGCTCCATAAGGTGAGTTTGGAAACCTTCACAGATGTTCTCGAGCACGGAATATAGCATAAATGTACCGACTTCACGGTGGGAAACCATGGGAGAGGTGCAGGCCTGGTGGAGAAAGGGCAGAAGCTGAGGCCAGGTGCCTGCAGGGACCTCAATTGATGAGATGGCGGCTAAGACGCGCGCGGCAGAATGCCTGACAAGGGTGCTACAGCCAATCTTGGATTAGAACAGGTAATCCCAAAACTCTGGCAGAACGTACCTTTGTTCTTTTAAGATGAGCTCGGGGAAGTTGGCCTTCAGCTGGTCACGCTCTCTCTGGGGAACGAGCATCCACATCTTTCCACTATCGTAATCGATGCGTTTTCTCAACTCTACAGCCGCAAGTTGGCGGATCTGATACACAGTCGAATTTGTACCTCTTTCCATGAGTTGACAAATTGGGCGACACGTACAGCTTGTTCTTCCGAATTGGCGATGATATTCGCGAGTGCAGAGATACACTCAGGATTCTTGTAGTATCCTTGCTTCAACTGGGCAGTCGCCTACGAAAAGGAATATGCATCTGAGGATAAAAGGATAGAAACAGACTAAATAGGTCTCACAGCTTTCAGTTGTGCTGTATCGTTGGAAAGTGTCTGCATGAGCAGGGCAAGTAAACCCTGCGTGAAATTGGACTAAATGAAAGATTAGACGTCAGCGACGCGCACATCAGGCTGGATAAAGGGCTCACAGCCATCGTAGCGGGCAGAGGAAGGGGGAAAGAGGGAGAGATGAGGGAGAGATGGTAGTTAGGGATTAACAAGAGACAAGATCAAGTGAAGCCAAAATTTTTGTCGGAGTTATAAAAAGTAACCAAAATCGTTTTTCCGGCAAATACCGCCTCAACTACATTGCAACTACACTTTGCCACCTTGCTACGGTCGAGTCCCGATTTGCTTTGATCTCGGTCAAGTTGCCACTTTCTACCCTTTCTTGGTGCTTTTATGCTTGGTCTGCGTCTGCTATCCTTGCTAAATCGACACGTTATCGCAGAGGGCCACTCTCAACCATGGATGTTTGTAACTTGAGCCACCAATAACTGTAGCTAGTAATTCACTGGTAATGCTTGCTTGCACTGTGCTTACTTCTTTGTTACCACGCCTTTGTGTCACAATAATACCCTTGCTATTCCCTGACATAATCTGCCTTTGTTCTTCAATAGCCACCGTCTTGGGATAATGAATTCTTGATCGTGATGCCACCATTGTTCAACAAATTCCTTTGCCATGGGTGGCTTCGAGCTCTGCTCTGCCTAATAAACCGCGTTCTCTCGGTCGCGAGTCGTCCTTACCCCATCGTTCCAGGTGAACGATACACAACACTCTGACGCTTAGCCATCTCATCACACTCGTTCACAATTCACTGTCTTTCCTCCATTTAAATTATGCCGCGCAGCCTTTCATTCCGCCAACGCCTAGCCAGTCCTCTCCCGCGTCGTTCCAAGAAGCTCTTTAAATCTGTGTAAGTGGCACACCTCTTGCGCACTATTTTCTCTCCTCTTATGACCCTTCGTTTGATTTTCTAGTTTACGCCCACATCTCTCATCGCAAGAACATCCCGGTCCAGATGGAAGGGACGCTCAGCCCCTTCAACCTCGCCATCGACGTCAACGGACATCCTTGAAGAGGTGGTTTGTATTGTTATGGAAGCGCTTCAGTCGGCCAAGCCATGTGAGGCAGTCGGGGCGGTTCTCCTTTGTGCCTCCCGGCTTCACTTTTGTCTCCATCTCAATGCCCAAAAAAAGAAATAGCAGAGAAATTCGTCGCGCTCGACGATTTGGGGTCTTCTTTGAAGAAAGTGGGTAGTTTCTATTTATTTGATTAAGCTGTCGCTTGACATAAGGCCATGATGCAGCTCCCTTCTCCCTCAGAGGCCTCGTGTAAAACAGGATTTTAGCGTGCTCTCTACCACTCTCCGCCACGTCTCACTCTGAGCGCATAAAGGACAATTACATGTGTTTATAGGACATATATTACTGTAGTCTACGTCTATATTGCATTATTTGTACGGCGGTTGTCGTCATCCTCGATAGTAGTATTAGTTTGGAACTTTTCTAACTCGAAGAGCACCGAGGTCAAAATCAGAAATACGGCCATGACCACGTACTTTAGCTGTCCACTACTGGGAGATCTGTACAAGGCATTTTGTATGAGACTTGTCTTGGCCAACAGTCAAGATAGATTCATGGCCATACACTGATAAATAGTGTACCGAAATGGTTCTTCCTATTTCCTGGATGGTGGCAAGGGTTCCAAACATAACGGCAAGTCTAGATGTGTGTCCGACCTGCTCGGCGTGAAGGGAAGCGAAACGGAATGACGCCGGCGAACAGAAATGATACGGAAGTGAAGAAGAGGTGGACTGGTTGCGCTGGTCCGGTGGTAGGTATAGCAGTGACCAACAGGACCAGAAAAGCATCTAGGGAGACACTATACTGGATCAACTGTCTGGTGATATGCAATAGGGATAGTAGCTCTTTGCCATAGATGTATTTCAGCAGGCGGTGCAAACTTAAATTCAAGTGGACCCTTCATCTGAAAATAAGGAATTAGGGCAAGGCTTACCAGGATATAGTGTTGTGAAAAACGGGGGGACGAGTAGATCAATTCGTTCCTAGTTAGTACATGCGCGGTGTCAGGCCAATGGTATTGCGCTTGGCTGAGCTCTGAAAACGCATGCAGATGTACACTACTGTACCTACTTATATACTAAATGCTAATTTACTAGAATCTTCTACAAGTTTCCTAATATTTCTCTCTTAATCAGCAAGCTCGGCATGATGCCGGATCATCATCTCAGCTCAACTCTCAGATTTCAACATGTAGATACACAAGAGCGACCACGGTTACTCCAAAAATATACGGAGCGTAAGAGAAAGCCTGTTGCGCTCTAGAATATTCATCCTCGCTAGTCGTAGGAGACTCACGAAATCACTGAAATGAGCATATTGCCATAGATATTCATAAGCAAATTTGAGGTACGGAAAATCCTACCGAATCGAATCAACATCGGGGTCGCATTCAACCAGAAGAGGTATTACTGTTGTAACTATTGCAGTGGGAGGCTTGCTGAGTAGAGAATACTGAATTGTTAGCTACTAGAGCTTGAGACGAGCTCCTTAAATACTACAGAATGTATCTAGAATGTTCTACCAAAATACCTAATTATATCTTAGTATCGTGTCAAGTTGATGGTACTGAAGGTTCGGGAATCTTCTGGCACAAGCTTGAAGTTGCAAATCCCAACAATTACCAATGGCAAAGAATAAAGAGACACCGAAAGACCTAGGATTAGGTACGACTGACGTTGAGGAGGTGTGGCGATGAATGAATATGGGAATTCAGCACTGAACTCAGACACGTTTCTACGACGTTCATGGTGACTTATTGTTTGGAGGGATTCCGGAAGTATTGTCGCAATCCAGAGCAATGTCACGACAAGCATACATATGCTCGTCAGGAACGGGAAGAATTTTCGGCACGCGTCTTGCCGCCCCAAGTGTTAAAGTCACCGATCTACACATCAGTTCGCTTTCTGCTCAAGAGAACGAAAATAGACTCCGACATACCAGAATAGTTACGATCACTGTGACATTCGCGATGGTAAATAGCACACTGAATTTTCCAAATATTATTCATATTGTCTATCAATGATAGAAGTTGGTGGGATAAAGACTGCGCTCACATGGACGACAACGAAGTAGAGTCAACAAAGTAAGTGTTTACCAAATGGTAGTAAATACACGGAATACTGAGGCAGCTACATACGCATGTATACTTCCATAGAGCAGTGCATATCCGCCAAACGGGCTTTGAAATAGAGATAGCGCCAAAAGAACTGGGATATTTCCCATTTTTTTTAATCAATGCAAATTAAATACGCATCTCTAGAGGAAATTTAGAAGCCATAGACCTACATACAGCTTTAGAACTTACAGAACAAGATGAAAGCAACCAACTTAAAGCAAGATAGGTTATGGAGACGAAGGTAAAAAAGACGCGGAGTATCGTCATAACTTAGAGATGAAGATAACATGCACCAGTTGAAAGCTTCTGATCAAGGAGCTTACAGTCCCCGGTAGTACCTACCTCTCAGACGCTGGGGGTGTACCATATATGGTTGATATAAAACGGGATATACAGTTTATAAATGCCGCACTGAAATCCATGAGTATCGGGTTGCTCAAAATTTAAAAAAAGCATGCACCTGTATTGAAAGCAACACAATAACAAGAACGAGTCTAGTCTGGTAATTGCATTGGCAAAAGTGGCACGTGATCGCGATAGACGCCTTATCGAGTACTACTCCCGGCATAGACCGTCGGACTGACAATACGATTTTGTAGCAAAGGAATTTGTTCATGGGTAACTTGTGTTGGTTCCGTAGTCTGTTCTGCCAGGATGAGATGAGGTGAAGCCCGGGACCGTTGTTAGTGTAACCACACCATCAGTTGGAGGCTGTGGCCGGCCTGGCGGCCCGTGATGGAGTAAAAATACCTCCCTAGATGATAGATCTCTACCTTAGAGGACATAATGTAGCTCTTTCTTCTGTTGTGACTTGAGCGCTCTGAGCTGTGAGGTCAAATTCTGCAGCGTCATAGGACCCCGGAGTATGCCCCATGAACCCAGATCTCGATTTCCCCAAATTTTGGCCGTTTTGCGATTTTCGCATTTTGGCTCCATTTTGTTCAAATTCGGTCCTAGGCTCACCCTAGAGGTCCCATTTTTGGTCCGAATGGTGTTATCTGTTTGTTTTTTTGGTCTATTTTTTTTTTCCAAATGAGCGTAAAAAGCCCCCCAAAAAAAAAAGTTCTCTTCGACATCGCATATGCTCAGATACAAGATACTAGACCTCTAATTCATCATCTTGTCCTCGCTTTCGCTTTCCGTAGTCTTTAGTTGCCCCGTGCAGCTTGCTGACCTCTTTTTTTTTCCAGCTGAGTGAAGACTTCAAAATCTCCCTCGCAGAGCTCTAAACCCAGAGCCGTGACCGCTGGTGGATCGATGACCATAAGAAGATTGATGGAGGGCAAATGGCGGTGGGTCCCAATCTGAAATATCAGACATTGAGGAAGTGCAATAATTGAGGGAGTGTGGGGAGGGAGGACGTTTGAGAAGTAGAGATACCAGTGTCGGGAACGCGACAGGGTGGAAGTTACACTAGTCAAGACTCGAACCAACAGCTCAACAATGTCCGAATACTGATCTGGCTTCCCAACCTGGCGAGCGGTCCGAACCAGGTGTCTGCAATTGGCCTTGATTTTACCCGAATTTTAGACATGGGTTCGAGGGACAATTTGCTCAAATCCTGTCCGAATCGCGATCTGGGTCCTTAAGTGTATACTCCGGGGTCCTACGACTAGTGGTTTTGATGGATACCATGATTTGATTTATGTGAATAAAACATACTCATACTTTGTTGTTATGAATGATGACTGGTTCGCTGGACAGCACGTCTTATGATCCAATTCGTTCGGAAAAGGAAGGATCAGGTTCGAATTCGCCAGATAACACCACCGCTCATCGATATGACCTCAAATTTTCGAGTCTGGATTCTGACGGCTGGCATATGATAGGATGTCCTGTAGTGTCCTTGATACCAGTAAGAGCTCAATCTCTTCCTTGAGAAGAGCTGTTAGTGTTGGTGTCGGTGTTGTTACCGGCACAAGGGTCCCCATAAGAAACGGCCGGGCCCACAGCGAACCATGTGCTGGTCAAGTCGATAGATCATCCGGCTAATAAGTCCGTGTGCCGGTCCGCGGACTCAAGTACCGGCTGTCTTATCTCGTATGTTTTATTGTCATCTCATGTCGTCGTTTTCCCATCATCGAGGCCGGCCACCATGTCTGAAAAGGCCTTGATAGCGCCTTATACACTCCAGCGGTTCAACGAGAGGAAGAAATCTTCTGTCTTCACCCGAGTCTTTGCCGGAATCTCTGTTTGCTTTTTGTTATTCGCTTCGCAGGCGCTAAGGCTTCACTGGGCCAAAGATAAAACAGCGCATATTCCCCTTCATGCAGCAGAGACTTTGCAGAAATGCAAACTTCTTGATATACTGCCACGACCTCCGCCAGGTTTCCACTCGCGGACGGAATCGGATCGTTTTGTACCTGGCACTAAAGCTACGTTACTCAAGAACGCGACGATCTGGACTGGACGTGTAAATGGACTTGAAGTTGTCAGAGGAGACATCTTACTGGACAAGGGTATCATCAAAGCAGTCGGAGTCGTTGATTCTGATGCTTTGGCAGCACATATGGTGCAGGATCTTGTCACTTACGATGTTGGTGGGGCATGGATTTCTCCAGGGTATGAAATCAATCGGCCATGTATTTCGTTACTCATGTCATCTCAGAATCGTCGATCTTCATTCCCATATTGGTGTCGGTAGCTCACCCCACCTGGCAGGGGCAAGCGATACAAACTCTCGCCACGGTATCGTCCAGCCTTGGCTTCGCAGTCTTGATGGACTTAACAGTCATGACGACTCATACCGTCTCTCCGTCTCTGGCGGTGTTACTACAGCTCTGGTTCTGCCGGGTTCTGCAAATGGCATCGGTGGACAAGGGTTCGTCATCAAGTTACGTCCTACAGCTGAACGATCGCCGTCGTCTTTGCTGTTGGAGCCACCTTTCTCTATCAACGGAACTGAAGTAGACCCATCCCTACCGCCCCGGTGGCGGCAAATGAAGCATGCCTGTGGTACGTGCCGCTAGAGTAATGCTTTCGAGAAGGAATAATGTCATGCATAATTGCATTGTAGGAGAAAACCCTAGTATGTCCTGTTTAAACTCTCCCTGAGAATTACTGATCTTGTTCAGGTCGGGTATATTCCGGCACACGTATGGATACCATATGGGCGCTCCGGAATGGGTATGCAGTTCCTAACTATGGATCTATTCATAGTTAAGTCTCACGAACGTCTGTAGATATGAAAGGGCTCGTCAGATCAAAGAAGAACAAGATGACTATTGTGCGAAAGCACTTACCGGTAACTGGCAAGACCTAGATGCATTCCCGGAAGAATTACAGTGGGAAGCCCTCGTCGATGTGTTGAGAGGCAGGGTCAAGGTTAGCAGGTTCTTGGATTGAAAAGTCCTTGTCCTCACCCCGGGCTAGGTTCAAAACCACTGTTATGAAGCCGTCGATTTGGATGGAATCGTCCGTGTAAGATCGGTCCTGCATATTAAAGAGAGAATTGTGTTAACAAGACCGTCAGCTCACCAATGAATTTAAGTTCTCCCTTGCTGCTTTCCATCATGCGCATGAAACATACCTGGTTCCTGACTTACTAAAGAAAGCTTATGGTCAGAGTTACATTATGCCGTGCGTTTTCCGCTGACTGTTCTTTTAGGCAAACCGCCCGCAGTCGCTCTTTTTGCCACCAATGCTAGATATAAACGCGAGGCGTATCGTGGATCAGAGTTTGCGCCACGTATTTTAGCAGATAATGGGCTCAATGTTGTCATGAAGGTGAGATACTCTGATGTGTTAGCCGACTCACCTACTTATATAATCTCTGTACAGAGTGATCACCCAGTCTTGAATTCGCGATACCTTCTTCACGAAGCCCAACAGGCGCATTACTATGGATTGGGAGATAATCTAGCACTAGCGTCCGTGACATCTACGCCTGCAACTGTGATGGGACAGGACCACAGGATAGGTTTCATCAAAGAAGGATACGATGCAGGTACCAATCTCTAAATGAAGTACAGTGCAGCGATTTTACCTTACTTCTAGATATCGTCGTCTGGGATAGTCACCCCCTTGCTATTGGCGCGACCCCGAAACAGGTCTATATTGATGGAATCGCACAACTTGAAAAGCCGTATTCTAATCCAAAACCAACCGCATTGCAAAGTGTACCGAAGACGCCGAACTTCGATAAAGAGGCTGCAGAAACGCTCAGGCATGACGGTCTACCTCCATTGGAGTCGAAGCAAACTACGTCTGAAACTGTTGTTTTCGTTAACGTTTCCGACGTTTATATACGAGATCATCACACAGTGAAGCACAGGTTCTCTGCTCAAAGTGAAGCGGGTGTTTTAGTGGTCGAGGCCGGAAAAATCGTCTGCTCAGGTGTCAAGGCGACTTGTCTGGCAGGAAACGCCTATCATGACGCTGTCGTGGTAGATCTTGTCGGGGGTTCTGTGGCGTACGCTCACTGCTCTCCGTTGCTCCGGGTTTTTACTGAATTTTTTTTCCGCAGCCCGGGATTTGTATCTTTTGGCAGTGCACTGGGTCTGAGCCATATTTCCGGTGAAGCAAGCACCAATGATGGCCCAGTGATAGGACCGCTGCTATCTAAGGTTCCAAGCATTCTAGGCGGAGACGATGCAGTCATTCAGGCCTCGGATGGGCTACAATTCGCCTCAAGAGATAGTTTGTGGGTTCACTTCCCTTGTTGAAATGACTTCGGTTGATAGATCGCAGGCTCGCCTACCGGAGCGGGGTAACCACGGCCATCGTAGCACCTGTAGCTCGCGGCTTGATATCCGGGCTGACAGCGGCATTCTCTACGGGTTCTGCCCACAAGTTGCAGAAGGGGGCTGTGGTTCAGGACGCGACTGCTCTGCATGTCATCGTTTCCCTCAATTCTCCGATCAGCGTCAGTACTCAGATTGCTGCGCTGCGCCGTCTATTATTAGGGGGCGGAAGTGGTGATCTCGGGACTCAGTTCGAGCGTGTCGTAGCTGTATGTAGCATCGGCAAAACAGCTGTGCGCCCGAATTCTCAATTTCTCATCCCTTTTTTCAATAGGGCAAAATCTCGCTTGTTGTTGATGTCGAAAACGCTGACATTATGACCTCGTTGATACAGCTCAAGTCCGAAGTGGAAGGGACTACCGGTATACCGTTACGGATGACGTTTGCAGGTGCCACGGAAGCTCACCTGCTTGCAGCCGAAATTGGAAATGCTGGCATTGGTGTCATTTTGGTACCGTTGCGGCCGTTCCCAGCAAGTTGGGAACTTCGGAGAATGTGAGTCCGAATGAAGATTGTGAAATCATACAATGTCTGAGGAGGATCTTTTCAATTGTAGTCTTCCTGGGCCTCCTTTGAGCGAGGATAATGTCATTGGTGTTTTACAAGCACATAATGTAACTGTCGGTATCGGAAGCAGTGGTGCATGGTCTGTAAGGAACGTGCGGTTTGACGTTGCTTGGGCAAGTGGCTTTGCTTCTGTCTAGGGGGCTTGTGTATCTGATCGATAAACAGGCGGCTTTGGAGACGCATGCGACGTTGTCGAAGTCTGAGGTATTGGCATTGGGGTCAGCTAATATTGAAACCCTCCTCGGTGTCGAGGAAAATGCTGGTGATTTGGTGGCTACGAGGTCGGGTTCCTTGCTTGACTTTGAAGCCGAAGTGGTCGGAATTATTTCTTCGCGTCGAGGATTGGTTGATATTCTTTGAAATGTTTGACCTAATGCAAATAGGATGATCGATGAGATCTTGAGACATCATAGCATGTGAAATTGTTGCGTGCGCGTCTCATTCCAGGACGGCAGCGCCTCAAAAAGAAACCCGTTGAAATGTTGGATGAATATTTCAAGGACTGAATGGTGTTGGTTTTGCTTCCGAGGGTGAATTTCACATCTACTACTCCACGGCCGATTTTCATATTTCTTCAGGGGATTGAAGTGACGTTCATTGTTTGCCACCATTTTCAGTAGCTATAAAGCTGTCTAGTGCTCCAATCCTTGAAATCAGGCTTTGGAATCTCCTCCTTACCTCTCTTTCATCATGCCCCCCTACAGCACCGTGCCGGTGAGCGTTGTGAAGGCTCACAATGTTGGGCTGCCTTGCTAATATTTGTTCCAGACAATAGAAGTCCCTCTTCCGGTGGAAAGCGCTCATACGAGCAAGACAACTGCGTCGTCCTTTAAAAGTAAGTCTTTCCTCTTCCTTATATTGCAATATCTCAAGTTGTGCCTCAGATCTTAATGTTACGACTGAACTACGAAGTATTTCACCTGATGTATCCCAAGAGCGGGCTGCCTTGTGAGTCCACGTTGTCACCTAGGGTCTCCATCATACGTATTGACGAACCATTTGACAGAGACCGTATCGCGCATGCTTTTGCCCCGCGCAGATACGAAAACGATTACTAACGACCTATTTATACAAAAAATTTATCATTGCATCATCTCATTTTGTTGTAATTCCGATACTGTAATTATATCGTCTCATTTGGAGGATCGTTTTGATGACGTCGTTTATCTTAAAAATTACGTGATCATTTTGACGAAAGCGGAAACAAGGTGGGTGGATCCTCACGCCTATCACTTGTCTTTCGCCTCGACGACTATTGTTCAGCCTAGCAACACACCGCCTATCACTTTGTTCTCGACACTTCTTCTGTGCACAATGGGCTAACAGTGCGGCCATGAGCCATGTCACCTACAAAAGTTCTCGATTCTCGAAGGTGAAGGGAATACTATAAAAGGAGGCGACAGATCGTCAGGATCCTCACCTGTCCCCTTCTTTGCTGGTGAACATGCTCAGTCTCTCGTACATCGTTCTTACGCCTAGACGCATCCGTCTGCCAGGCGAGCTTTCAAAACCTAGACATAGGAGGAGATGCATCTGGTGAGTGTGCACTAGAGTCGCTCAATAAAGTTATCTCATAATTTTTTTCGGTCAGCGTATCTCCTACTCGATGGTTTGCTCGCCTTGTATTGAGGAAACCAAAGCCAGTCGAATCGATATACAGTTATCCTCATCCTTCTACACCGACCTTAAGGCTCCCGATGCACGAACCCTACGAGCAATATTAACCTACGTATTGGGCAAATCGAGAATTTAGCCTCTTCTATCTTGGGATCTGAGTGCGTACTGGACTCACCTTGGACCGTACAATATTCCTCATGGTTTTGTACAGGTCGTGATTTTAATATGTATCGTCGAGTATAGAACACTGTATAATTTACCATTGCACGCAAACACGAGGTTTATACCTCTCTCATCTCACATTCTCACCTACATCACTCGTCACGCAAGTTTGTATTCCTTCTGCAAGGGCAATCGACAGAGGAACCTCATAGTATGAGAAGGCGATCACTTCCACTTTCTTCGGCTCAGCTGTCTCTAGGCCTTCGTTGCCTGTCTTCTTACCTTGCGGCCAACATGCCTTACGTCAGTCTGGGTATTCCATTACTACAACGGAGTCACAGAAACTGAGCCCTCGCAGCCCTCGCCTCGCTGTAGGTGCGTAAGGCCCTGCAACGTTGTTACGCACAAGGCCGTTGATTTTTCATGCTGACCAGTCTAACTGTACGTCTTTCCTCATCGGAGCATCTTTTCTGTGGGAGCCTTGTGCTCATTCGGGCTACTTCTCCGATTTGCACTTCACTTCGCTGCCTTGATAAAAGACCATATGGTAAGACGAAGAGCACGGCCCGGACCGTAATGGTTTACAGTCACTGCGACTTCAAGTTTGCCTGCCGAATATTGTGAGCCCTCGAATCTCTTTGTCACGCGGTACTTCTCGTTTTGCGCCGGACCAGATCGCAGCTGGGTGCGAGAGTCGAGAGGGCGAATAGACTCCAATACCAGAAAATCCACAGCATCTCGCGGTTCTTATTCGTTCGTATCCCTTGATTCGCTTCCCTTGTCTTCCATGCTTTCAGCTTCTGATAGACCCCCAAAATCAGTAGCAAGTCTGATTCTAGCACGTTCTAATGATTGCAAGTATTTACATAGTCTTTAGTGTAGTGCCGCTCATTTCGCGTTTCTATCTGAAGTGCTGACTGGTTAGGTGGTCCCGGTCATGATTACTGTCGATTCCACGGTCAGGATTCATTCAGACGGTGAAAGTCTTCGAGTAGTGATCGCTTAGTACTGTGGATAACATCCTGAACAGATGAAGTAGCCAGCCACGACTTGAGAATGTACTTAGTAAGTTTCACGTGGTCGTTCACGGTAACCTTCCACATATGTAGCCGGGCGCCGGTGATGCCACCACCATATAAATTCAGTGCTACCATAATACCTGTCAACCAAAAATCTCGAGGACGTGGCTGGGACAATGCTCACCGACATTATTCTCCCTCTCCTCCTCTTTCCTGCCCTCACGGCACTTGAAGTGACAAACATTTTGCCCAGTATCCAGTTCCTTGGCCCAGAAATCCGATCTACTTGCAAGCCAGGATCACCTCATTTCATTCCTCACACCAACAACACTCTCTTCGACAGTCGGCTCTGCGGTTTGGTCTCAGTGTTCCATGTTGCCATGAAGCCAGAGCTCACGCCTTTCCTGGTCTACTTCATTGGAACCCTCGCTCCAGTTGCCGTCCTGTTTCAATCCTTCGAATCTGCAAGAAAAGGACGTCGTTTCACCACCAGTCATTCAGCCCTCTTATTCGGTACCCTCGGGCAGTTGGTAACATTTGCAGCCGTAATGCCATTCTACTGGATATGTGAGATCCTTTCAGGTCGCACACAGAGACAGAAGGGCGGGAAGGTGACACAGGCGCATGCAGAGGCGGCGGTCTTTGGTCTTTTCGTAGGGTGGATCATCCCTTCGGTGGCAATGGTCGCCATGCTGGATCCAGGAATTACAGGGCTCTGGCAGTTTGCACCTATCATCGGCTTTATTTCAGGGAGCATACATCTTCTCTTCCGCCCGCCCACTGTGCACTCGCAGTCAGGCTTCCGTACCGTCCAAGCAGCATATATCGGCGCCTTTCTCGTGGCATCGTCCATCCATCTGTCCACTATTGCCAAGTTCAAGTCGATGGATGACGCCCTCGCCTTCTTCCTTCCAGCATCATATGCGGTAGCGCCAACTGAAGCACTGTTGCACCACACTGCCAATATCTTCCAATGGGATTTCGCTGTAGGAGTTGGGAGCTGTCTTCTCGGCTCTCTGTGGTTCGCTCAGAACGTATCGCAATTGCTTAGGCTGGCAGCATGGATTGTGATCGGCTCTGTGGTTGTTGGACCTGGTGCAGCGTTTGCAGCCATCGCGTTATGGAGGGAGGCGCGACTGAGCGAGTCATATCATTATGAAGAGAAACCAAAAACATTGTGATATCTGTAGAGACAAAAGCAAAGACTTACTGGGACACTTGAGGTATTTGCAGCACATATTGCCCTCCCTGTATCACGTTCCCGTCGTCCGCCTCGGCATATGCGATGATCTCAGTCTCGAGAGCATATACTTCGTCGCACTTGAGCAATCCAGCACTACTGAGCACGCGTACAGCCTGTTTCCGCCGTACCTGACACAAAAACATTGGCTCAATGTCCATTCTTACTGTGGGCGTCTCGAGGGGTATAGTGCAAAGCAGGTTGATGATTGAGGGTACCAACATTGTGGCTGTACATATATTGTGAGAATCAGATAGAATATTGTCGAGAAAACTTATCCCCTGCGGTCCTTCTTTTCTTTGGTGCAAATGCGGTGGTGAGTCGATCAGTGCGGACCTGTTACTCTGCTAGATGCCGTAAATTCGAGTTGGTGACAAGACTCCAAACCACCCTCTGTGTCAATACCGCGATTCTTCGCGCTGTGTCCTAATAGTCATGTCTCTGCCGAATGAGACATCGCCTTTTTTATACACCAGCCTCTCAAGATCTTCCACCTAATTCCCCCTTGTCCTTCCGCCGCGACTGCATTTCCTCCAGAGCTTGTAGAGATAATCGTATATGATGTCTGGCACTCTGAAATGCCATCCTCCATCCTCCATCCTCCATGGCCACTTGCACCAGCATTAATAGAACATGGAAAGCCATCTTTGCCCTTATCGCTTCTCGGGATATATACACCACCACCAACCTCGCATACATATACTACCTGTGCGACATAGCCCGGCACCGAAAATCTATCATCTATCATGACTTCATACCCCGACTTATCCGCACCCTCACCTGCTTCGTCGACCTCCACGAAAATGCAATGGCAACAGCAGTTTTAAGAGTGTATCGCTATCTCCTCTACCTACCAAACGACGTCGGCTTCAAAACTCTCTTTCCACTTGTTTCATACATCTCTTTCGTACTCTGGTGGACCGTTGTTGCACTGAATCCACAGCTCTGTGACATTCCAATCTTGATTGACTCAGACACTTCGCGGCACATACACTACTTAACCTGGTTACCCGCATTGGAGGTACTACGCCAAATCGATGTTCCCAGGGACTTGTCATTATTTCTAGACACATGCGATAATCATTGGATGACGCTGAATGGCATCAGACGTTTCTGTAAAATCGCAAAGGTATATCAGGAACAAGAGGATATCGGGGAGGATGACTTTCAAGGGGCCTCACAGTACATGGGTGGTGCCTCTTCTTTCTACTTGGTCTAATATCCATGCATCTAGGATTAGGGTGTCTTACCACTGTCCTCAATTGCTTGGAATACAAACGGGTGCAGCGGTGTTTGCCTCGTTTTTTGCACCCATAGACTGTCTTTCTTACCGGAGTCCGCGGCTCAACTTCAAGGATAACCTTCGTTGATAGGGAGACTTGGCCCTGACTCTAGAAAAGATACTGGGCTAAATGCACCTAATTTCTGTTACACTGGGAAAAGCCGGACTCGAGCACGATAGCCTGGATCATCGATTCATTATATTCCCCACAGAAACAAATGATGACCACACCCTGCATTCTGATGTTGTATATGAGGTCATGGATGTGGTGAGCTTTCAACCGACGACATTGTGAGGGAAACCCAGCGGGAATGCTTAACTTCCTACGGAAATCCCGATGTACTGACAACACCGAACTATAGACTTATAAGAGAATATACCTAATTCCATGCAAATTGCGCGTATATGCTCAGGACTTCGTTTGTTTGAAGCGTACTGTACGTCCCCACGTCGCCCGACGTATATTCCTTGTCCGATTGTACAATATTCAATGTCTCCACCACTTGATCCACCACGAAGTCGACGAAGACAAAGTCGATGAGGGTGTCGTTCGAGATGTCCGGTGGGGTGGACCCAACGAAATCGGGTATGGAGTAGAATGGAAGTGGCGTGTGAATAATATCGTCGCCAACACCCGGGCAGGACTGGAATGAGGATGAGAGTGGCAGGGGAGTGGGAATGAGGGGATCTTACATCAGTAGTAACATATCCCAAGGTCAGATTATTAGTAGCGTGTCTTCCCAGCTCGATGGCTCTTTGCTCCATGTCGCTTAGCCAGTCTATGTACCTGGCTCGGACATCTTCTCGCCTGTATAGCTCCTTCTCCCGCTCCAGACTTCTCTTCCGATTTTCTGAACCATTCTCGTTCATCATCTGCAGAGTATCCAATGCCACGGAAAGCGGCACCTCAGGGATGTAGAAGAATATATCCGGGAATGGAGAAGAAGTTAGCTGGTCGTTCTTGGTGAATGTTCCAGCGTAGATGTCGAAACGCTGCGAACCAGAGTTGATAAGTATGTAGTTGGGGATGTCGGCACGATTGTTGTTGACAGATATTGCATACGGTGTAGCCTAGGAGTATTTGTGTGTGATGCTGGATGCTAAATACGGAATCGTACATACCAACTCAGCGAACAGGGATAATTGGGACTCGTTGGAAGGATATGGAGCCCTTTGATAGTCGAAGCGTGAGTGCTTTCTTTGAGAAATGACACGAAACGCGTACCGGGTGATCGTAAAATCATGCGGCGCCGTTCCGAATGTAAAGTTCAAATCAAAGTCAACAGCGAGCTGATTCAGTCCCGCAGTGATCGCTTGGCCTTCCTTGGTGTCAAAGGAAGATTGGCTTTCTCGGGTGTGATACTGAAAGCCGAGTTAGTAGGGACATCAATCAGAATAAAACGTTAACCTCATAAGTGATGCGATTAGGATCCAAGTAGCGTCGGTTAAAAATAAGGTTCTTGGATCTACTCTGAGCGTCAAGCTTGACACCTGAAGAAAAACATGAGCTATTCCATGCCGACACAGCGTAACTGGCGTACTCATCCAACCAACAGTCTCCATGTAACGCCCACTTTCTAGTGACATAGATCGTCCATCAAGCTGAACTAATAGTATATTCAATATACTACCCTCATGAGTCTGATCAGATCGCTCACCGCAGTCCCGGATGTGAGTGTGACCTGGCATCATGCAAATAAGCTTGGAAATGTTCACTGCCCGGTGACAGAGATTACTGACCACCGAGAATGAGAATAGGTGTTGTTCCATGAATAGCGCGAATAGCGTTGAAAACCAAAGGCCCTGTAAGTCGTGCTTAGAATCAGCACGCAACTTTCTTCTACGAAACGACGCGTCGAGAGATACTAACAATTGTCACGAGAAACTGGCATGTGTCTATATCATTCATACACATCAGCATCTTTCGCAAAGTGGGACGTTGCGACTGACCCGGCTAGCAGGAAGAAGTCAGGTTCATCCTTGATAGCTTCTAAGAACTATGGAAAACACATAAGTATATTCTCTCCAGTGTGATGAAAGGACGTACCCAATACTCCTTAACCATATCCTCGACTTTCTGGACAGTAGTGTTTTGATCATTTCCGGTGAAGTCAAAGATAACTCCAAGTGCAGTAACTTTTCGCCCTCTAATATTGAATTACGAAATGTTAGCAATTATTTTCGTTTGAAAAAATGGGACTTACTTCCGTGTCTTGAACTTGGCAAATCGACCTGAGGTGTGAGAGAGAGGCTAACTCGTATTGTATCTCAACCTAATAGCAATGATACGTACTACCCACGGGAACATCAATGGTGTTGTTGTTCTGACCGGCCAAAGTGATATTGACATTGGACGAAAGATATCGACCGTTTAGCTTCGGAGCCAGATTTTGATGCCTGAGTGTATACAAGAAATTAACTCACGAAAGGCCATATCCAACTGGGAAGACCGACATATCAAGAGTGTTAGCGTAAACGTATAATTCATGACTATATTCAAACGTCAGAAAGTTCATATAGTCATTCATGAGCTACATACTTTCCAATAGCCATGACATCATAAGGAAGTTGGGCGAGGAATTTAGTGGACTGAGGAGACGAGAAATGTCACTAGTTGAGTGAGATCATGACAACGATCGAACTAACTTCGTGACCGTCGACACCGCCGGGAGGGTAACCATCCGATAAACCAGTACCTGTTCATTTGAGGTTAACAAACACAATTCTAATGTGACTCGTTTCGTACTCACCATCATGTAGGTCTCCGGAGTCTACAAGAAGAAGGTCCACGTCTTTCCTCTAGCATGGACAGGAATCATGATCAGTTGGAAAGGCTGTAGGTGAGTGCATATTCACGACTGCTATTTCCTTCATGTGCGACACAAACGACGCAAAATCGCCTAGATCACCACTGACATGCCCATATGAGATAGCGTACAGAATTCCTAGATATACCGGCAACTGACCTGTAGTTGGGCTCTGGGAATGAGGCCTTTTGGTGACCGAGAAGCCAACCATGACTATCTGTGGTGTGAATGATGTTGATATCTCCCCATTCCAATGATCGAGATGGTGGGGTTAGTGGGGACGAAGGATTTGCTCTCTTAGGGTGGTCATGGACGTGTCCATCGCCGTCAGCGCAGGCGCAAGCGAGGGAAATGGCAGCAGAAATAGCTATGAGTCGCATCAACATGACGGAAGAAAGGCGCCGAGAATTGTTGAAAGCGCTTTATATCATCGAATCTCATGACCCTCAAACGTTCCAAAGGATCAAACAACAGACCAGAGTGGTCCATGGCCGCCCTGATACGTGATGAGAATACTTACGCACACGTGCACGCAAGTACTTGTCTAAAATTATCCCTATCCCTTTGGTAATATCTCGCACGAATGACGGCGTCGCCTTTGCGATACTTCAGGGTTTTTGAGGTGCACTGTGCAAGGAAATCGCGATTATCCAGCTTCGGTGAGAAATCCAAATCCAATGATCGATGGATTCGATGACTGTGTTCCTAGGACAGGGAAGGAGAGTCTCTGCTGGCTGACTTTCTAGTAAGACGTGTGAAGGTGCTTTTCAGACAGTAGCGGTTTTACCCGGTAGAGACTTCAGGCAGACCTTCCCGCTTAAGCGCCGCAAAGAAAATCAAACATACACATCGGTATTAAGTACGGGAAGGGTCATTAATCAGTGACCAGTTCACGTGATGACTACTTATCAAAGACCCAGTTTAAATTTGTGTGCCGCGGGACTCGCTACGCTTCCGCGGCTTCCTCATGGCAGTTTCCTACAGGATTTTGCAGGAGGGCTTTCACCAACTCTCGTTTTTCTCACAGAAACGAACACCTGTAGACAGTCACCGTGGTCTAATGGAGGTAGTAAGTTGCTACCCTTGCATCCTGACATTGTACGTGAAGTCATAGATATGGCAAGAGATGTGATCAGATACAGATTCATGCGTTGTCGTCGACGTAGCAAGGGGAAATCAGTTCTATCGACAGATAATACTACTGACTACACAATGACTGTTTTGTGCAGACTGCTGCCGTCTCGCACGATTTGAATTTCAACCCCCACCTCTTCCACGTGGAGCCAGGAGTCAAAGCACACGAAGGTCACCGAACGGCTATCGTACTTATCGGCAAGGAACCACTTTGCGCGTAATCCTACCCTGTTCTCTACCTTTGCACCAAACTCTGTACGGTAGGCGGTGGTATTCATGGGCAGCTTTTTCAACATGGCATCGCCGATAATCAAGAATTCGATGCGCTTGCCTAGATAATGCAAAGTCTCTCACTACCTGACCGTATCTGTCTTGAAATATATGAATATAGAGTTAATATAGCGGACTCGGTTCGACGTTGTCCTATAGTAGTAAACATATTCTGGAAGACTTGTTCAGTTGAACCATGAGGATGAGATGCCTAGAATTTTTTACCTGTAGGCCCTTCTTTTCACGAATTCGATCCAACTCTGGTCTTTCGTTCAGAGTTCTCATTTGTATTCTGTGTTGAAGGTCACGGCAATTAACCAATGCTTGATGTATAGTTAGTTGTGCGCGCGCAATCTGCGCGCTATCACTATTGTCAGTCTATATCGGTGGAAAACGGACATAGTCTACACCAATGTACTGAACTTTGGTATCTGTTCCAGTTCCCGCCCAATGATTGTCCGCCAAGTAGTCAAGGTCTCCTTGCATTCACCGCAGCGCGTCTGCAGATAGTCTTCGCTCGGACTAAAGATTTCATCCAGCTTGAGGAGAAGATGAGGTTTCGCACCCAGTTTATGCGTAATCATGGCATAACTATGCGTCCATGCTTCACACGGAATGTCACACTCGCGTGTCGAGTTGTTCCAGTGCATAGCCGTGGGTGGATAGCGGACATATTCGGCATTCAAGGCGTCCAGCCAACACTTATGATATTGCAACTAGGGAGAGACGCGATTGATATTAGCGAAGCAGAGAAAAGACCATACGGGATTCACCCAGGGAGCTAGTATTGGTGGAGAGATGGCCTCGCAAATATTATCTGTAGGTAAGGAAACAGTGTGCTGGGCAGCCTGGTCAATGATCTTGCTGTGTTTATGCTTCACCGCCCACGTTAGGACCTCAAATGAATGTTCAGGAATAGCGTCACTGTAAGAAACTGAAGTGAATTACACTTGAAGTCAAAAGATGCTACGCACCCCATAGACCGCTTGCATGCATCAATAGCAAAATACACCCTGTATTTCTCAGCGGCCTCTGCAAGATCTGCAATTCGACTGAATTCGATTTCTGAAAGGTCAGGTGGTGGTTGCCGATACATGTATTGTAGCAGTAGCTCGAGGACTGAGGCAGTTTCTGTGAGAGAAACGACCTCGGAAACAGCGGTTGGAGTCGAGGATGATATGTCATCAGCGTCGGCGAAGATGTCAGAGTGCATCTTGAGGTTGATGCGGTGAACCTTGAAGTAAACGTTGTCGCGTGAAGCCAAAGTAATGTCTGAATCTGTCGCGTTGACTACGGGGCCTTGAGCTATACTTTGTGACTACAATAACATAGAACCTACATCGTTCTGAAAATTTCGGGCCTTGAGAAGTGGTCGTCATTGTGCTCGACGTTGGTGGGGTGGTGGTGGTGGTGGTGGTAGAAGAGGGCGACGGGGTGGCAGTGTTTTGTACTCCAATTACCGCCATCATCACCAAACTTTAACTCAATAATGCTGCACTGCGTTCATCTTCCCAGGCTGTCCCTCATTTTCCTTTCGAAGTTCGAATGCAACCAGAACAGTTGATTCATCAGTCCGTCGCATGTGGTCAGCAGCACGAACGTTTCTCGCCGAGCTCGCCATTCATGCCCCTTCTGTGCCTATCATGTCCTTCTCTGTTTCTCGGTCTCGTCTTCCGGTGTATAAAAGTCGCATGAAAATTTAGTCGTCGCCTCGGCCCATGATGCTCTCGTTTGCCGCTTTTACGTTGTCTCTCTTCTGCGTTTCGGTCGCGTTCAACCCGCTACATCATTCCGGACCTGCGTCGCCGTATTTCGACGCGCCCTCGCAGTTTGGCATCACAAAGGACACGCCTGGTGGATGCGTCGTTGACCAGGCCGCATACATCCTTCGACATGGCTCGTACGTCCAAGTTATGGCCTTGTTATCTGAAATTGACGCGTAGGATAGTCGGTATCCAGAGCCCGGTTCTTACACAGGCTGGCAGAACCTCTACAACAAGTTCCAGAGTCATACCTACTCTGCGCATGGACCCCTCAAATTCATCTCGTCTTGGGTTCCACCTATTGACGACGAAGGCCATCAGCCCTTGTATTTGTCGAGTACCGGCGCCGGTGAAGCGTTCGCCCTTGGCGTGGATCTGCGAAAACGATACAACTTTACGCCAGGTGGGGAGAACTTCACTGCCTGGTCTGTTGCAGATCGTCACGTTGCCAATGATATCCTAATGGTTTACCATGTAGGTCTGCTGGTCAACAACGATGTGTCGATACAACTACCTATTTCCTGCGAGGGTATCTGTCTCAAGGAAACTACATAAACGACACAGACTCCAACCGAGGACACATTGTTATCCTTCCGGACTCTGTGAACGATACATACGCTGACTCGTTGACCGCATCTGCATCATGCCTTGCGTATGCTGAGGCAGACAATGGGGCTGCCATTAGTAACACATACCGGGCGCTATATCGGAGTGCCATGGCAGATAGGTTGAATCAGTTCCTGGAAGGTGACTTGGTCCTAGACGAAACTGATGTTGGGGTAATGGGCGACCTCTGTGGCTTTCTCTACGAGGTTAGCGGTGATCGTAGATTTTGCGATGTATTTGAGGGTACGACAATCTCTTGCACTTTATATAGTTACTGACATGTACCTAAGAATCGGAATGGCTGGACTATGAATACGCCCACGATCTGAATTATTATTATGGGTTCGTCCTTTACTCTGGTCACGCAATCGATAGTCAATACTTTCTCTCTAAGGTCCGGGCCAGGGAATGCATTATCGGCTACTGTTGGTTATTCCTGGGTGAAGGCTATTTCGGACCTCTTCGAAGTTGGCCCCAACAAAACAGTGCAAGGCGGCACTGTGGTCCCACCTCCACTCATCATGGGTTTCTCGGTGTGGTCAATTTATCAGTATCCTGCTATGGTCCTAACTGTTGTCTGCAGCACGATAACAATCTCGCTCCTATCATATCCGCCTTGGGCTTGTGGAATACGTCGGACTCTGGCATCTACCCCCTATCCAAGTCTCAGCACCGACCGGACCGAACGTTCCGCTCTTCATATCTTGTTGCGTTCCGCGGATACGTTGCTCTTGAGAGATTGACCTGCTCGACTTGGATCAGCAGTGACAGCGTGTATCATGTCGCCAACAAGACGACAGGTACGTCAACGGGTGACGAGATTGTGTACGTGCGAGTCAGAGTGAACAGTGCACCTGTTCCAATTCCTGGATGCGCTTATGGTCCCGGATCGACGTGTCCTTTGGATCATTTCGTGTCCTACGTGAATGAGGATATGAAAGCCGTAGCAGGTAATTTTGGAGAAAGGTGTGGACTAGAGAAATCTGTCGATACTTTGCAATTCTTAACACAGGATAGCGAGAGCTATGGTCATCAGATCGTGTCGATATAACAGCGTATGTATACAAAGTAGTGCAACAGTAGTTCGACAAGGAGAATGAGAATGTGTCATGACTGTTGTCGTACAAAGTGCGCTGCTGGCCCATGGTTTATTTTCATGCTTCCAATATTTGCTAACACAAGGTCAGTACAACGACCGCGCTGATTACAAGAGAAGAAACGTACCAGATTTCCGTTCCCAACCGCCAACACGCCTGTCAGCCTTCCTCAAAGATAGGCTGCGGTCGAGAAACTTGCGAATTTTTGCTGTAGGAATCATGGAGGATGTACCAGAAGGGGGCTTATTGGGATCGGGTAAGGCTCTGATAATACGGGACCTAAGAGCCTAACGGTTATCACTGTATTAAGGAAATTCAGGAGAGAGCGCACCCAAGCACACGGTCCTTAGCCTTGTTAGAGGTGGATCTCTTCCGTTTCCTCGTCTTCTCGGCCTCTTTTGGTGATTTTGACTTGGCCTTCTTCTCGATAGAGGAGGGTACGGATGCAGCTGCTGAGGTGAAGAGGTGGTCTGGGAGGTGATTGGATTTTCGTGGTGCATCAAAGCCATGAAATTCTTCCTCCTCCTCTTCGTCGCTTTCTTCTTCTTCGTCATGCATCTCGGCGTCGTCGTCCATGTCCTCGTCACTTTCCTCCCCAGCCTCTTTCATTGCTCGCCGCATCCGGGCAATAGCATCATTATCGCCTTCATCACCAGAGCTCTCCCTATCCTCACCCTCGTCAACCGCCTCCTTCCCCTTCCCCTTCTTCCGTCCTTGGGCTTGTTCCTTCAGTTTGCGGTCCCGTTCGCGGTTCTTCGCTCGCTTTTTCTCTTTCTGAGCATTTTCGAATTGCCGGATAGAAGAGTTTTGCTGTTGGATGAGTTTCCTTGACTGGGAAAGCGTGACAGCCTCTGGTGCGTCATCGTCTTCGTCTGAACTATGAGGATTCATGGTGGTGAAAATTTGGTGAACGGAGACCGGACGGACCGGATGGGCCAAAGACTTTTCGGCTGAGGGTTGCAGGGTTCGATCCCTACAACAGCCGACATTTTTTTTTTGCCATTTTTGCATTCATCGTACTTAGCTTCTTGGAAGATGAGCAGGTACTAGCAGTCGCTTAGTGTTAAGGTGTTAACTATTGACTCATTTCGCGGGTTTGTTGGCTCACGGTGCGGTCCTCAGTAGGACTTGGATATTTCTCTTTCGCGTCACACGGTAAGCTCTGTTTATAACGTTACTTACTAGCTTCACTTTGAAGTTCTTTAACTTACCGTAGCGACATCAAGCAATAAACTCGACGTCTCATACTTAATATAACGAGCCAATGTTAAGCAAATTATTTGAACTACGTACACTGGATGAAAACAATATATTTCACCTATGAATAGAAGATATGCAAAGTTTTTTCACCGTTTTCTCACTGAAAAAAGTACTAAAAGTATTTTAAATATTTCATTATTTTCTGCAAAATTTGCCAAATACAGTCAAAAGTTATAAATATTTATAACATTTTCTGTACAAAGATACTGAGAGAAAACTTGAATATTTTCTGGGTATTTAGCTAGGTATTTAGCTGGGTATTTAGGGGTAATAATACTTAAATTTTACTGCAGTGGTAGCGACTTGAGAGGGTGGCGAAAGTCACGGGCTCTCACTAGGAGCTTGACGCAAATAATGACAGGTGTAAAGGCTGGTTAATTGCGAAAAACCCCGAGCTACTACAGTGGTACGTAGCTTTTTTATACTACTAACTAATATCAAATAGACACTATCGAACAAGTCGCGAACGGTGGAGCAAGTGGAGCGACAACAGGGTATGAAATGGAGAAAAGGACCGGGTCTGTAGCCGGCTCGTTACACGACTGAAAGCCAAAATCTTTTCTAGGCGTATCTTGTGCTTGAAGGCTCTCGTTTAACTAGCGCCAGCGGTAAGTCAATCGCTTTCTATTCAGTTGAAGCTAGTTCATTATTACTCTTTACTATCAAGATCATGAACGAAACCCGAAGATATGGCTACCAACTTCATCAAGACTTTGCAGGGATTGGATAGCAAAAGAAGGATCCTTTCAGAGCGAGGGAAGTGCGTACCTTTGCTTCTTCTCTGCTCGCTAACATAGTTGCACTTTATGCCAATATTTTACTTCTTAGAATTGTCGACCATGGCCACGACGACTCGCGCTGTGATATACCGTTGCCTCATCAAGGTAAATACGAGCGAGCGACCTTCTCTTCAATGTGGACTCTGTTCTTTTAAACGCCCTTGAACCAAACGATTCCTCCCGTTCTTCTGGTTAAGACGCGTTGCATGGTTACCTACGATCGCCATTCCTTACTTTATGACCGCTTCGGTACGCTGACATGGGCGTTCGACTAGCATGGCAAGTACTGCTCCTTCTCACTTGTTTCACGCAGTGCTACGTATCGGTTGTATTCTTTCATGTATCAAAGCCTTCACATGTCAATGAAGACGAATCACGAATTTTCCTTGGAACATTACGAGTCAGCGGCTCGATAACGAGGACCGGATTATGATGCAGCTTCGTCCGCAAATCTTGGTCGTGAACTCCTTCATCACAAGCTTCTGTAGAATGACATCCAAAGGCATCACCATCGCGGTAACCTCTGTGATTTTTCGCAGCCGTCTCACTGAACATCAATACGTCCATGGTCAACGGAGCTGAGGGACAACATCCCGAGTGATTTTGTTCTCTTCCCTTTTAGGTTCAACGTGAGCTGGGATATCGAGTCGATTGTCCGGATTTTAGCAGGTTTGTCAGAACTGATTGGTCCACCTTGCATCAGATGTCGAGTCTTTGTTCGTGTTCCCATTTCCCCCTGTTTTGAGGCTGAGCTGAAAGTATGAGGTTTCGAGCTTCTCATGGCACTGACAATCAGTCACCGTTTGAGTTCTCGTACGGTTACTTACGTGTTTGCTTTGTTCTGCGATAATTTCATAGTATATAAGGCTCTACATTTCGTACTTAGCCCCCATGTCGCGTTTTCCACAGATATAACCCATTTCTGCTGCTCAGTTCGTATGAGTCCAGCCCCCGCGATTCTAACATAAAGCATAGTTGGTGTATACCTGATTTGACTATCATTCATAGAGAAAACTATACGATGAACATATCGTTATATTAAGTAAGGGATTGACGAAAGATCACACTACATAGACGCCCGCGTACAGGAAACATACTGCTATTAGGACAATAGGAGCACTGCTTCTTGTCCTTCTACACTCGACCGTGTCGGGAATTGCTACTTTCACGGGGTACGTACGCGCTTCCTGAACAACACCTTGCTGCTCTGGTTTGGGATCTGACTCTCAGCGATCCACGTGGGTGTGGGGAACTTGTCTAACTTCACGTCAAAGTTCAGGAGAACATAGGACATGAGGGCTTTCAACTCATTGACAGCGAAGAAGCGGCCCGGACTGCAAACAAAGGTCGACCTGAGAACTTATCAGAGCTCGAGCATACGCACCATGCTGGCCGTCCATGGCCAAAGAAGACGAAATCCAGACTCGGTGTAACCATATGGTGGCGAATACCTTCGCCTTCTTGTTTCCTCATTTCGGAGAACCTCCACGGTTTGAATTCCAATGGGTCTTCGTAGTTACCCTACATAGGAAAAACGATGAGAGGGACCGCCAGGACAGAAACAACTCGTATGTACTTCATCTGTATGCGTGGACAAAGCGGCCACAACAATTTGCACTCCAGCGGGAACCACCGTCCCGTCCGAAAATACAAAGTCCTTACGAGGCGTACGTTGCATTCCGACTGTACCCAGTGGTCAGAAAGAATTGATGTAGCAAACATATTAACGGCTCACGGGCACTCATGGTACCATACAGTCTTTGAGCTTCCTTCAAAAAGCTGTCGAGCTGATTCATCTTTCCCATTGCAGCCTTCGTGCATCCTTCTTCGTCGATGACGGATTCCACTTCATTTCAAAGAGTTTCAACATATTCAGGGTGCGTAGCCAATGCATATAGAGCAGTAGTGAACGTCTATAAGCACACAATCAGCTGTAGCTTTTGGATGCGTAATTCAACATACCATTGACGTTGTATGGATAGCTGCCGTATTCAGAGTAATCACCCTACTACTTATATTCTTTACTGTGCGCCTGTTTTCGTCACCATGAGTCATGTCAATCAGCCACGACACGAGGTCATTCTGCAGTTGTGTGAGGCAAAAGATGAATAAAATCATGTCTATCAAACTTCCTCACTGGTTTTCCCGGCCAATCTTTTCCATGGACAGTCTCCTGGTGCAGTCGCTCCCGAATAGTTTCTCCAAGAAATCTTTCTGCTTTGGCCATAGCACGCCTGCGGGGCGTGAAGACGAAACTCACGATTCTAATCATATGAAGTTACAGTGCCAGTCTGAACAGTATTGAGATGGAATGACTTACGTCTTTAAGACCTTAGGGAGAAGGCGAATAAGACGATCAAAGGCGAAAATTTCGATGGTGTAGTTGATATTGAGTTTGATATAATCGCGGTTACGGCCTCAAGAATGTGGTTGTATCAACAAGACATCGAGCGTCGAGACAGAAAGATCATTCACAAAGAGGAAGCCCAACAAACATCCGGTTGCTCGCCCTGCATACAATTTGCAAAATAGTTTCGTATGCAGGTATCTCAATCCAGTCTACAGTAACATTAGTCTGAGTAGCCGAAAATATCGTTAGTCTTCGCACCTTCAGTCATCGGTATATGGTCTTTGAAAGCCGCTTTAATCTCGTCCTGAACGTCCGCAAAGCAAGTACCAATGTTGCGGGTCAAGGCAACTCGTACAACGTCCAGATGGTAAGGGTCAAGCCTGAGGAAGCGACCAAAAGTATAGTCCATCTAGTTGTCGTAAGCCTCTCCCTACAATTCGCGAACAAGACGGAGCACTCACGTCTTCAACCATGACTATAGAAGCCAGTTCTTCCGGCGAAGCCTTTCGAATGTCATTAATCTTCTCTGCTCCGCTAACCACAACCGTCCATCTGTCGAGCAAGGGTACTTTGAACACTGATCCATACTGTTCACAGTGAGTCAATTCATAGATCGTGAGACGAACGGATACACACCATTCTATGACCCTCTTCGATGATTTCCTTTGCGTGGAAAACGAAGTTGAAAGCGTCTATCCATGACCCGATGATACCAGATGACCCAGCCGTAGGAATCAATTTCAACTGGTACGATATCATCATTTATCGGGATAAAGTTGGTGTAACAACCTACCCTCTTTCTAGAGATTAAAGCCTTCCGAAGCTGGAGCACAAGCAAAAGCACGGTGGCTATACCAAGACTGCGTAACACTAAGGTTTTGTCGACTTGTCGCGCGAGATCGACGTATACTTCGAGGGACATTTGTTGTATAAAGAAAAAGAACTAGGAACGCTGACATTTATATACGCATCATGGAAGTGCAGGTCAAAAGCACCGAGTTCTTCCGCCCGTGCTTAGTCACTTTGATATGTAGCAGTTGCCGCAATCCGTTCTAAAGAGAATATAGTGTGGTTGTAGATTGTTTGGCTTCCCTGATATTTGGGAGTCTATGCCACTTGAAGGATTTGTTCTGTCGCTGAACGAATTTAGGAGGAATAAGAGAGCATCGTGATAATACAACATACCGAATGACTGTAGCGTTTGTGAAAATTCTGACGCGTTTGGTACAAGTATGAGATCAAGTAATAGTAGTCGCACTGGCAAACGGTCCGACTGTGTACCGGCGGCATCAATCAACGGCTCTGGGCCGGTGTGCAATGCCGATTACAAACGTCGATCCCCGTGACCCTAATCTGCTATAAATACAGTTACAACAAGCCAGTTGGGGCAATACGTAGTACACGATGCTTTACATACTTCTTTCCCATCAACAAGGGATATTATGATCACTTTATCCAAGTCTAATGCTTGGTGTCAGCATCGCGAATCTAGGTGTATCCCAGTTCTTGGTGGAGATACTAAGGCGATTCACATCGAAGGCTTAAGTTGCCTATCTTCAGTCTCGAGACCCAAGCGAGATATACGATTCTTGTCATCGTAGATACTGTGACACAGAGACACTTGAGCGGGTGATCTGGGATGCTTTGACTACATGAAGAGGCCTAACTGAATCGTTAGCAGCGTTGGAAGGGTTATAAGAAGTACTGTGTCCATTCAACGACTAGGCTTATGCTTATCTTCGGTAGACACTCGCGAAGGGGCTCCAAGAGTGTTCATGTCACGTCATGGGATCCCATTTCTCTATCAACATCACTCGGCAACAAAGATGAGAAGTCATACGTATTGCAGATGGTGGAAGCCAGGTGCCGTATGATCTTGCCAAAAAAACCGAACTACAGACTTCGAAGAGTATATACCTAATTCCATGCAAACTGCGCGTATATACCCAGGACTTCGTTTGTCTGAAGCGTACTGTATGTCTCCACGTCGCCCGACGTATATTCCTTGTCCGATTGTACAATATTCAATGTCTCCACCACTTGATCCACCACGAAGTCGACGAAGACAAAGTCGATAAGTGTGTCCTTCGAGACGTCAGGTGGGATGGACCCAACGAAGTCGGGTATAGAGTAGAATGGAAGCGGCGTGTGAATAATATCATCGCCAACACCAGGGCAGGACTGGAATGAGGATGAGAAAGGTGAGGGAGTGAGTATAAGGAGGCCTTACATCTGTGGTAACATATCCCAAGGTCAAATTATTCGTATCACGTCTTTCCAGCTCCAGAAATCTTTGGTTCATTTTACTGAGCCAATCAAAGTACCTGGCCCGCACATCTCCTCGTCTGTACATCTCCTCCTGCTCCAGACCCCTCTTCCGATTCTCTTCACCATTCTCGTTCATTGTCTGCAGGGTATCCAGTGCCACAGAAAGCGGCACCTCAGGGACATAGAAGAACGTATTGGTGTACGGAGCGACGGTAAACTGATCATTCTTGGTAAACGGTCCGGCGTAGATGTCGAAACGCTGCCCACCCGAGTTGATGAGTATGTAGTTTGGGATGTCGGCACGACTGTTGTTGACAGATAATGCATACGGCGTGGCCTAGAAGTATTTGTGTGTGATGCTGGATGCTGGATACGGAATCGTACATACCAACTCAGCGAACAAGGATAATTGGGACTCGTTGGAAGGATATGAAGCCCTGTGATAGTCGAAGCGTGAGTGCTTTCTTTGAGAAATGACACGAAACGCGTACCGAGTGATCGTAAAATCATGCGGCGCCGTTCCGTATGCAAAGTTTAGATTGAAGTCAACAGCGAGCTGATTCAGTCCCGCAGTGATCGCTTGGCCTTCCTTGGTGTCAAAGGAAGATTGGCTTTCTCGGGTGTGATACTGAAAGCCGGGTTAGTAGGGACATCAATCAGAATAAAACGTTAACCTCATAAGTGATGCGATTAGGATCCAAGTAGCGTCGGTTAAAAATAAGGTTCTTGGATCTACTCTGAGCGTCAAGCTTGACACCTGAAGAAAAACATGAGCTATTCCATGCCGACACAGCGTAACTGGCGTACTCATCCAACCAACAGTCTCCATGTAACGCCCACTTTCTAGTGACATAGATCGTCCATCAAGCTGAACTAATAGTATATTCAATATACTACCCTCATGAGTCTGATCAGATCGCTCACCGCAGTCCCGGATGTGAGTGTGACCTGGCATCATGCAAATAAGCTTGGAAATGTTCACTGCCCGGTGACAGAGATTACTGACCACCGAGAATGAGAATAGGTGTTGTTCCATGAATAGCGCGAATAGCGTTGAAAACCAAAGGCCCTGTAAGTCGTGCTTAGAATCAGCACGCAACTTTCTTCTACGAAACGACGCGTCGAGAGATACTAACAATTGTCACGAGAAACTGGCATGTGTCTATATCATTCATACACATCAGCATCTTTCGCAAAGTGGGACGTTGCGACTGACCCGGCTAGCAGGAAGAAGTCAGGTTCATCCTTGATAGCTTCTAAGAACTATGGAAAACACATAAGTATATTCTCTCCAGTGTGATGAAAGGACGTACCCAATACTCCTTAACCATATCCTCGACTTTCTGGACAGTAGTGTTTTGATCATTTCCGGTGAAGTCAAAGATAACTCCAAGTGCAGTAACTTTTCGCCCTCTAATATTGAATTACGAAATGTTAGCAATTATTTTCGTTTGAAAAAATGGGACTTACTTCCGTGTCTTGAACTTGGCAAATCGACCTGAGGTGTGAGAGAGAGGCTAACTCGTATTGTATCTCAACCTAATAGCAATGATACGTACTACCCACGGGAACATCAATGGTGTTGTTGTTCTGACCGGCCAAAGTGATATTGACATTGGACGAAAGATATCGACCGTTTAGCTTCGGAGCCAGATTTTGATGCCTGAGTGTATACAAGAAATTAACTCACGAAAGGCCATATCCAACTGGGAAGACCGACATATCAAGAGTGTTAGCGTAAACGTATAATTCATGACTATATTCAAACGTCAGAAAGTTCATATAGTCATTCATGAGCTACATACTTTCCAATAGCCATGACATCATAAGGAAGTTGGGCGAGGAATTTAGTGGACTGAGGAGACGAGAAATGTCACTAGTTGAGTGAGATCATGACAACGATCGAACTAACTTCGTGACCGTCGACACCGCCGGGAGGGTAACCATCCGATAAACCAGTACCTGTTCATTTGAGGTTAACAAACACAATTCTAATGTGACTCGTTTCGTACTCACCATCATGTAGGTCTCCGGAGTCTACAAGAAGAAGGTCCACGTCTTTCCTCTAGCATGGACAGGAATCATGATCAGTTGGAAAGGCTGTAGGTGAGTGCATATTCACGACTGCTATTTCCTTCATGTGCGACACAAACGACGCAAAATCGCCTAGATCACCACTGACATGCCCATATGAGATAGCGTACAGAATTCCTAGATATACCGGCAACTGACCTGTAGTTGGGCTCTGGGAATGAGGCCTTTTGGTGACCGAGAAGCCAACCATGACTATCTGTGGTGTGAATGATGTTGATATCTCCCCATTCCAATGATCGAGATGGTGGGGTTAGTGGGGACGAAGGATTTGCTCTCTTATGATGGTCATGGACGTGTCCATCGCCGTCAGCGCAGGCGCAAGCGAGGGAAATGGCAGCAGAAATAGCTATGAGTCGCATCAACGTGACGGAAGAAAGGCGCCGAGAATTGTTGAAACGCTTGATATCATGAGCTTCAGATGTTCCAAAGGAGGAAAACAATTTTAGCTACGGGCACATACGCGTGGGACCGTGGATATTCACCATCGCTTACTATCAAGGCGGCCGCGGGCTGCCCTGGCCCATTGTACTTGTTGATTGTGATCCTTTTTGTGATCTCGCATGCATGACGGCACTGCCTTTGTAGTGTTTCGCACATCTCATTTTATCTGCTGCGTCTTCAGCAGTCTTTGAGATCCTTGAGGTGCACAACCAGATCGCAATTATCGACTTTCAGCGACAAATCCACGTTTAATGATCGATGAGTTCTGGATAGTTCCGACGACTGCGTTCCTAGGGTATAGAAGTCTTTGATGTCCAACTTTCTAAGCATGTGAAAGTGCTCTGTAGCAGAGAATTATGTGGGAAAAGACTGTATGTTAAAGTGTAGCGGAGACTTCAGGGCCGTAACAAAATCACGTTAGGGCCGGCATCGGTGTCAACAAGATTCAGAACTTGAGGAAGTGAGACGCGATCCACAGTCATGGACGAGGTGGTGGATGGAGGCTAAGAGATGTGTCAGTGATGTGTGGCTTTAATGGTTTGAAAAAACAAGTATTAGGTGTGCTGCTTGAATGAATGGAAGGCGCCAGGGCTCACAGCTACGTGCTGGTTCCCTACCTAAGAGGAGGAATCCTAATGTTATCTTGCTTCCCTCGTAAGCGAGATAATAGAGACCGTTTCCTTGTACAGGAATGAGCACTAGGATTACACCCCCAGTGTTTTATAATTATTGAACATTCGAAACATTTCCTTGCAATAGCGCATAGCATTTCTTTAGACCAGATTTTCCCTCTCAAGAAGGGTCGTTGCGTTTCCTCGTAAAATGGTACACTGCGGGTAAATATGACCGCCCGTGTTTAAGTCCCCAACGGTAGAAGGGACTGGAAAGACACCTCAACCCTGGAGATGGAGATGTAAGACTAATTAAATGGAAGCGGCTCTGATCACGTACTGTACCGCCCCCTTGAAGCTATCCACAAGTGCTGATTGATATCCCTTGAATCCCAGGATCCAAGTTGCGTTTCATATATGTACGTGGTGTGATGGATACTTGGATACCGTGGCGTATCGCCTCATGATACGACCTCGGGAATACTGTAGTGCTAAAGAAGTATCCAGGAACACCGACTGCGCGCAATCCGGTCAACATCTCAGACCAACCTAGCGAGTCGCGCGCAAGAGGGACTCGGGAGCACGTGCTGGTTCATTGAAAGTGACGATCGACCCCCTGCCAAAAAAGTAGCACTGGAAGTCATAACCAATCATGAATCTGACCATCCCACTAATAGGCATTCCAAGGGAAAATACGCCCATGCGCATCTGATTTTGCTATTCAGACTGAGAGACCCACCATTTGAACCCACCCTTCGGTATCGCCTGCAGTTGTCAAGATAGACATCGCAGCCGCTAGTGGAAAAAGACATGTCGCCATGAAAGACAGTGCATTGCACAAGGAGGTATCCGATGTAACAAAAATATAGTCACTTTGTTGACTGGACGAAGCCTTGAGAACCTCCAACAACTGCGTGGTACGAACCTAAGAGTCAGTCATTGAAAAACAATATCCGAAAACATCCTGAACATCGGAACATCGGACCGAGTGCCGTATTTTTCTTTCGGCCAATTCTTCAAGTCGAATGGAAACGATAACGAAACGGCTGCACATCTCTGGTCTGACTCCATCTTTGTCTCCGGCTGATCTGTCGAAGAGGTTATCGACATTTGGGACTGTAAAGGCTCTCGACGGCTTTGGGCTCTTAGATGGAGTGGGCCAACCAAGAAAATTTGGCTACGCGACATTGGAAGCTACCCCAGCGCAATTAGCAAAATGTTAGTTGAGCCTATCTTTCAGTAATCATGCTCTACTGATGTACAGGAGTCCAGGCCTCAATGTTCTCAGTGGAACCACTTGGAAGGGCGCCAAACTTAGGATTGGTGATGCAAAACCCGATTTTGCTCAAAAGTGAGCTTCGTTTCGTTTCGTTTCTCACTCACTTCAAGGATATATTTAGGATAGAAAAGGAACGGGCTGAAGCCCAGGAAGCGCCACCACCCAAGAAGAAACGGCGATGCTCCAAGTACACCGCTGTCGAAGCAGAGGATATGACGTTGGTGACGCCGCAAAATGCCCACTCGCGTGCCGGATGGACGGTGACAACCCTCGGGGGAATCATGAGACCTATGCGTATGAGGCCGAAAAGACCTTTAATGCCACTTCCCAAACCGCCTGCCGGGGGAAAGGTATCTAAGAAACGAAAAATCCCACTTGTTCGTGCTCGAAGAAGAACTATTGATATGAGGCGATGGAAGGGAGCGCATCTGACGGGCGTCTTTTTGGGAGGTGGAGTCCCTTTGGAAGAAAAAAATGATGCTGACGATGAAGATGAGGATGAAGATATGGGGAAACAGCAGAATGCCGCTCGCGACACATCTAGCGGAGAGGATTCCGAGAACGTTTCGGCTAGCTCAATGGACAAGTCTTCCTCCTCAGCTGTACAGAAGATGGCGGCGAAGGCACCGTCTGAATCTGAATCTTTACTCGACTCGCCCTTTGATTTGACCGCAGAAAAACGTGAAACTCTTGGTCTACTGCAATCGCTCTTCGGTAGCAGCGACAGTACGAAGGAATGGGGTGACGCAGAGAGCATTGCCTCTGGTATTGATGTAGATGAACAGCGTTTGTTGGATGGTGACGGTGAGGCTGACTACGAGGTGGTCCCGTTAAACACCTCGCTGGAGAAACCAAAAGTCCCTTCTCCAGTAGACGCGCCTACGACTGAAGCTGAGGCTACTATAAATACCACAAAGGCAAAACTCAAAGATTTGTTTGCGCCTCGTGCAGATGAAGGTTATTTATTTCTATTCCTCCTACCTACAGAGCTGACGACCTGCGGCAGGCGGTTTCTCGCTCATGGGACATCTTAATCTTGACTTCGAAATGGATGAGGAAGTTACATTCCCGATGACAGTGGCAGAAATGCCGATACAGGAGACGCTCCCAACTGTTGAAGTAGTTCCTACTCCTATACCAGCATCGTCGCATCTGGTCCTAGACCCCAAGAAACCACTCTTCTTCCCATTGGCGTCTTCCTTCCCCACTTCTGAGCCTTCTGCTTCTAGACCAAGGGTGAAAGATTTTTTCGATGTCGCTCGAGAGAAACATTGGACGACGTCTCTGTCTTCTACTGGCGGATTCCATAGAATGGCTACGGAAGAGGATATCAGGCAAAGGTGGGAAGAGAGCAAGGGGGAATTAACTCGGGGATGGAAGAAAAGAGTCAAGGATGCTGGGAAGATGAAGAGAAGAAGGGGTGCAGTTGCAGATGACGGAGTTTAGTTAGTTAGTTGATGCAATTGCTGGCGCAACAGCCACGCTCGACTATATCCTTATGATGTTCCTCGTACTCTTGGAAGCCATGACGATGGCCGTCGTGCCCCCCTCTGCACCCTGGATCGGCGAAGCACTCTGGTGTTCGTTACCAAGCGCACACACATCCATGTATCAAAAACAGATGGCTTCACTCACGAATTCGCGTATCTCATCATTAAGCATTGTCTCGAGGCGACAGCTAGTTATCCTGCCTGGATGCGAAACCCGGTATACATATAATCATTCCCGCGTTTTGCTCATGTCTGTTGCACTAACTATCCTTACTTGCACCCTTCCTACCCCACCCCCGACTTCTCTTCACCGCTTTTTGAAGTTTTCTCAGAGGATTATCTGTTATCTGACGCGTAGTTCACGCATTTGACATGGCCTTCATTACTTAACAGCCTTAAAGTATTTCCTCAAGACACGACTCAGAATTATGAACGCCGCGAAACGTCTACGGTCACGCCAAAATGTAGTTTTAACACATTTCAATCAATATAACGCACTATCGCAAACAAGATATGTGGTACTTGGTAAAGAATGAATCAACAGAACTCATCCGCGGTAAAATTATCGACGTCAACAATTGTGATGAGATAATGGAATGTGATTATAAAAATGTCCAGAGTACAATATCAGGGCAGTATTACTAGTTCCACGCATACTGCGCGTATAGACCCATGATTTCGTTCAATTCTACAGTGCTATATGCCGACACATCACCTGTTGTGTACACCTTTTCCGTTTGAACGGTATTCAAAGTCTCCACCAGCTGGGCTTCTATAAAATCGACGAAGACAAAGTCGATAAGTGTGTCGTTTGACACGTTGGGCGGATTGGAGGCGATGAAGTCAGGAACAGAGTAGAATGGAAGTGGTATATGAACCGTATCGTCACCAACACCCGGACAGGACTGAGAGATATGAGTATGATGAGAGCCAGAGAGGATGCTGAAGGGCTTACATCCGTCGTGACGTATCCCAAGTTCAAAGCATCTGTAACGTAGTTATTGCGTCTTCCTAGATGTGTGTACCTTCGGTCCATCTCGCTTAGCCACTCCATATACCTCGCTCGCACATCGCCCGATGCATACAACTGCTCCTCTTTCTCCAAGCTCCTCCGGTTCGCTGCGCCATTCTGGTTCACAGCTTGTACGGTTTGTAGTGCGGCAGAGAGTGGTACCCCAGGGATGTAAAAGAAAGTATCTGTGAATGGAGTGGCAGTCAGCCGGTCATTCTTGTTGAATGTTCCAGAGTAAATATCGAAACGTTGTGAACCGGAATTTATGACCACGTAGTTTGGAATATCGGCACGACTGTTGTTAAGAGATAACGCGTACGGCGTGGCCTATAAATATTTATTCAGAACGTTGACTGCCGCATACGGAAGAGTTCGTACTAATTCAGCAAAAAGAGACAACAGGGAACTGTTGGAAGGGTAGGGAACCCTATGTCACCGCAGTTGTAAGTATACAAGTATACTGGAATGCTTCGCCAAAGAATGAAAATGCGTACTGGGTTAGCGTGTAATCCTGTGGAGCTGTTCCGTACGTGAGCCCGAGGTCGAAGTCAACAAACAGTTGATTCAATCCTGCGGTAATTTCTTGGCCTTTTGTCGTATCGAACAAAGACGTGTCTTTTCTCGTGTGATACTGATGAGCAAGTCAGCAGAGACACTAATCTTAACAGGTAGGACTGACCTCGTAGGTGACACGATTATTATCCAAGTAACGTCGACTGAAAGTCAGGTTCTCGGACTCATTCTGTGCATCGAGCTTGAGACCTAGACGGGAACATATAAGATACTTTAGGGTGACTCATCACGACTGACGTACTCATCCAGCCGACGGTTTCCATATAACGCCCGCTCTCCAATGACATAGATCGCCCATCGAGTTGGACTGATAAGGCGTACCTGTCTGTTAGCCTTGCGAACACGGTTGATAAAAATAAGGAGGACTGACGGCAGTCCCGGATATGAGTGTGGCCTGCCATCGTGTACATTAGCTTCTAGGTTCAGACAATCTGACAAAAGCACCACTTACCGCCGAGAATCATAATGGGTGTCGTTGGATGAACAGCGCGTACCGCATCAAACACGATGGGCCCTACGAACAGGACATGAATCCGGATCAGAAACTCTTACAAAAATAACCGAATAATACTAACATTTGTCACGAGCAACAGGCATGTGCCTATCATGAGAATCAGGACAACGGATTTCTGCAAAGTGGGGGAATGGACCTACCCAGCCAACAAGAAGAAGTCAGGTTCTTCTTGAATAGCTTCTAAAAACTTCGGACAATATGTTGAGTGTATCGTCTTTGACCTAAGTACGGAAAGGATTACCCAAGGTTCGTTCACCATATCCTCGACCTTCTGAACAGTAGTGTTGTGATCGTTCCCGGTGAAGTCGAATATGACTCCCAAAGCAGTGACTGATCGACCTCTGGCATTACGATATATAAGCAAAATATTTCATGGGTCTCCTTAGAGACTGACTTTCGCGTCTTGAACTTGGCGAAGCGATCTTAGAGTTGGAGGTGTCAATATTCTCATCACCATCACTCGAAGAACGTAATACTTACTACCTACAGGCACGTCGATTGTATTGTTGTTCTGATCGGCAACAGTGATATTGACGTTCGATGAAAGATATCGCCCGTTAAGCTTCGGCGCCAAATTCTGATACCTGAATATTACAGGAGTTAATTATGGTAGACAATTGGATTCATTTGGGCAGACGGACATGTCGAGGGTATCAGCATATACGTAGAGTTCATGGCTAGAATTCGACGGTGAGAAGACCGAAAACACAGTCAGGAAAGTACTTACTTTCCAATGGCCATAACATCATAAGGTAGTTGGGCTAAAAATTGAGTGGTCTGTGAAGTAAGCTGTATTAGCACTTGAGCTCAAGGGAAGACTGGTCAAGCTGACCGCACGACCGTCGACACCGCCCGGCGGATAACCGTCGGACAGACCGGTGCCTAAATGATACATGCTGAGTTATGTTAATCACGGAAATTTCTCTCCATACTCACCATCGTGTATGTCTCCGGAGTCGACGAGCAAAAGGTCCACATCTTTTTCCTAGGTAACATACATGTCATTAGCGAGAGAAGGCGGACCATGACAGACTCACGATGGCTATTTCTTTCATACGTGCCACAAACGACGACAGGTCACCTAGATCACCACTGGCGCGGCGCTATCTGAGGTCCCAGCCTGATTGTGCACAACGTTGTCGCTTACCTGTAGTTGGGCTCCGGGAAGGACTCCTTTTGATGACCAAGCAGCCATCCATGAGTATCCGTCGTATGGATGATATTGATGTCCCCCCACTCCAAGGGTCGAGATGGTGGAGTTAAAGGAGACGAAGGGTTCGCTCTCTTACTGCGCCTATGGACATGCCCATCGTCATCACTGCAGCCCAAAGTGACGGAAATGGCAGCACAGATAGCGAGGAATCGTAACAGCATGGCGAAAGTCGTATCCTAAGAAGTCGAACATTGCACTTTTATATGGTAGAGGACAGCCAAGACTTCTGGAAGGAAAAGCTATTTTTAGATACGCGATGTGATCACGTGAATCGCTGGTCCAATTTTCTAGAAATAAGCAGGTGGGCCTCAGTCTGATCAAGGTGTCTTGAGCCACTCATGTCTGACCCTTGGCGCTACCGTTTTTCAGAAACGTATAAGTCATCACATGCCTCCAAGATATCTTCTGCTGGTCTCGTTATCGAAACATTCATTCCTTCGCTGTCTTTAAATTTGAGACCTGAACTTGGGCCAACGCATGTTTCCGTGCCTCCTGTCATCATAACTGTGCTGGGCTCTGTTTCCTAACGCCATCTGCACAGGCTCAGGAATAGGAACTCACTCATCTGTACCTTGCGACCCTATTTGGAAGAATATCTCTGGACGACGTACCCGTCTCAATGTAATTACAAACGCGCAAACATACTTTCAACCTTCGGACATTGGGCACACGATGGACGTTGATGATAGGCAAAGGATGGGGAGACTTGTTATACACCATTACACACTTACGGTTTGACATTTGCACGACACCCATAAGCTAGCGCTTCAATCTGTCTTTGCCTTATCTGTAGAATGAGATCTATCTGGCAAGACGGCGGCTACATCGTCTATCTTTTTGAACTGCCAGGGGAATCGAGAGGGGTACAAGAATGGGCGCAGATCGAACCCTGATGAGAACAATGAATTGCGACTTTTTCAGAGCTCAAAATAGACTCACTGTTATCATCGGGACTATACGATTCCTAGAGAGATCATGAGTTACGAATTTCGCCTGCGATAGAGTGAACATACGGCATGGTAAGACGGCGTCAATGTAGTCATCTTGTGACGGTTGCGGGCGTGTTCGAAGAAGAAAAGTTTGACTTTTTCTGCAATCTAAAGAAGGGTGTTTGTCAGACCAGATTTCCAGTCCCTTGATGCTGGGCATTCGGACCTGTAGTGGAGACAAGAATGATCCCCATTCATGCACCAGCTTCGTGAACATGCTATAGGGACCGCATTTCTCCACCTTGCGTAGTCTACCAAAGACAGATAGCTCGTCGTAGGTCATACCCATGTCAGCCTAACAGATGCATAAGCCTCAAGTAACCATATGCAAGAACGAACCTACCTCGTCAGCCTGTACATAGTTCTCAGTAATTGGTTCTAGCTCAGCCGTAGGAACTGCGTCCAGGAATCTGGTCACCGATTAACACATAACCAAGGTCTGAGAAGGGAGACACATTACTTCTCCAAGATCGGCATGTCAAAAGAGTCTCGGGCGTAAGCAATGAATTTCTTTAGGTCAGTCTTACTGATGCCTCCAATGGGATTAATATCGGCTAGAACAGTTTATGACATTGTGTAAGAGTCACTGCTAGGAAGTTACTCACCTGAAGAGCAGTCATACTTTGTAAGGTAGCCACGCAGACTACGTAAAACAGTGCCATTCATTGGAGGTATCACAAAGAATGAGTGCGTCACAATACCTTTCATCCACGTTGGCGCTTCCAAGGACCAGTAGCCCGCCGACACGCCCCCGAACCCATGGAAGGAGCTGAGCGAAAAGATATGCAATCACCATTCGCAGTCTGGCCTGGGAGACGGTGGTTAGGTAATGACGTGATAGAGTAGGGCTCTTCCCACTTGAATGTTTTGTAATGCTAAATTTTCTGCACTGCTACCACCATGAGCGCGGAACTGGGGCTTTACACCAGTAATGAAACCGAACAGATTTCGAACAGCTGTAACGAGAGAATCCATATTCAAGTCGATGTGATAGCTGGGAGAGGGTAAGATCTCGGAACGTAAAGGGTCGGTAAACCTAATACCTTCCAATAGCCTCAGACAAATACTTCGCTCGTTTACGAGTTTCTGCACTCGAGTTCTCGGTGCCCATGTAGCAAGTATGGAAGATTCTACTGCAAAATTCGCGTGGGTCCGAAGGAATATATCCTGAGTCGGCGGGCTCTCCGACAATGCGCTGGGCATCCGCGATCACCTGCTTATCTACGCCAACATTTAAAAAAGAGAGGGTGACAGTACGATATCACTGACCTGCTCTGCGCGCGGCTTCTGCAACGAGTCTACACATGGAGAACACGATGACTGCAGTCGCACAACTGTCGATACCACCGCTCAACGGTACGAAGTACCCTTGCGTGCGCGATCGGCGTAGGTAGTCCCAAAGCCAACATGCAGGACCCAAACTTTGAAAACCTGAGCCTTAGGATGGTTTCGGCAAAACAGTACTCACGCGATCTCCTCTTCGGGTCGGTGGTACTTCACTTCGTAAGGGCGGGACGATAAAAATCCCACCATGTCTTCATCTCTCACCTCCTCAAATTTTCCCGCTGACAACGAGAAGGAAACTTCGATACGGTGATATCTTTCAGCGGAGGCTGCCTGCATGCCTCGACTGCTGATTGTACGGTGGCTGCGGACATCCTCAATATCAATTGTTGCAGTTATGACTTCGACATCATTCAAAGAGAACTGGGATCCCTGGGCTACAATCCTGCCGTTGATAGCAATCATAGCGCATCCGTCGTAATACAGTCGATCACCGTCGCATCCTTGTTGGTTTGCGTACAAATAAACGCCTCCCAGCTGAACAGCCGTCAGTGAATGTTACCGTTCTATGCAACTGAAGAAAACCTTTAATGTGGCCTCTTTTATCAACTCAACGCGAGTGTAGAGTTTCCGGAGCTCGTGATGGCTACCGCTCGCATTGGTGAAAATTTCAACACCATCTAAGCCCATGAGAATATGGGGACTAATATTACCGACTTCAGAGAGACAAACAGTGGGGTGGAAATGGATGGACCTAGCAGGGGTAAACAATTCTTCACACAACTCCACCCCAAAACAAGTATCCGCGGTACTAACAACAGCATCTCCAAAAGGCACGGTAACCTCACTTGCTATCAGTCACAGAATAGGATAAAAAGAACCGATATACCTGCTGGGTGACGGCCTGTATAATCCTCGGTAAAAAATGGTTCTCCCATTGCCTATGTTTCATCCATGGCGTAAAATATCTGAGTTCACGATAGTTTCCATTGTTAGCCATCCACATTTTCGGCCTGATCAAAAGAATCTTCCTGTCGTGGATGATCACCCTACAGTTATAGATAACGTTCTTGTGCACGACGGGCCTGAGTTTGGTTGAGAGATGAACGGAGAACTTGATTGTGACATAGCTTACATTCCTAAGTCGCACACGATTCCCATAACCTCTTCAGATGCCAAAATTTTTGCCAAGACTTCCCAGGAATGAAGAACCGTGTCGCCTGCAGAAGATAAGTCAGTGTAAAGTTACAGATGATGAAATCATACCTTCGAGAAAATGATCCAGACACCCATATCCACTGAAAATAGTCAATACTTCATCGTCACAGCTGACTAGATGCTCACGGTATCTCAAGCTCTGGCCCCACTCTCAGTGTTGCGCCTCTACTCTTGGCGATAACGATGCTGGATAATATTCTCTCGAAGTTTCCCTGATGCGCCCAATTAGACAATGGTAAGAGATACGGCCAATTATTGCAGACGTTACTTGAAAATCAAGCGCCCATTGGTTGAGCGAACTGGAGGAAATGAATATCGGACGGAGCGAAAGATCGTGACAATTTGACCAACCATCTGCGAGAGGATGAGAATAGGCGGCAAGTTTTGGAAGAACACTTACGTTGCGAGTGTGATGAGGTGACCCATATGGACGCAACGAGAAGATGAACAGGGGATGACGAGAAGACTGGTCACTGGCTACGCCAAGACTACAGGCCGGTTAATCCCGGTCCGGGTTTGTTTGGAGCGGACAGTATTGGTCAACTGACTGTACAGCTTGCCTTCCAAATTGCAAGTCTTCGAGGCTTGGAACGCCTGATAGTGCCCTCTTCCTTCCGGACACCACCATTGAACGGTGCGCGTACCAGGCTTATTTAATTTACAGTCAAGGACATGCTAGGCTGAAATGCACTTACTGGTATACGTGGCACTCCCGGAGTTTATACTGGATCGGAAATCTCTTCGTGCGTGTCAAGAATAGGTTTTTTCAATACAATACCTAACGTTGCAATCTTTCCAGTATCATGGCATTACTAGATATGACGACGTCATCCAACGAACCTGAAGCGGCTTTGCGAGTCACCGTTACACCCTCTCAGTCATCGTATTTCGCTGGAGAACCGTTCGCGGTAACGGTAACCTTCACCAATACGCACTCTCCTGAGGCACCGGTACAGCCCAGATCAGCTTCCCATACCCACAAGAGAGGAGCCCATTCAATAAGCTCTGCACCGATTTCTCGACCGCCGACTTCGCCTGGTACCCGTACACCGAACCCATTCGTTCCTAAACGGACACGCAGGGGAGATGTTCTTCCCTCGAGAAAAGGCCTCATTGGACAGAATATTGGACCCCGGGGATCTGATACGCTCCCAGACTTGATTGAGCAACGGCGAAAACGATTGCTGGCAAAGTCATTGTCTGTTGCCATTGCTCCCCACGAACTCGAAGACGAACTCGCCGATATTCCCAGGTCTGCGTCATTTCTCCAGCGTGGATTCGATGATGGGCCTTATATAAGTATGCCGCAGTCTCAGTGTCTTGGTTTGTTGTCACTTACAACTTCCCAGGTCCTACATCTCCGAACGTTTCCTCGCCTCTTTCGCGGTTAGATACACTTCCCCTTGCCGCGAACCATCCACATGCACGGAAAGATTCCCTGCTTGACGGGCAATTGTCTCTTCGTGAAATGACGACCCCGACAAGCGTGTCTTCCCCGTACACACCAACCTCTTCCACCTCAACATTTTCCCTGGCACTTGATCCAATAATAGAATCAACAGGCACGCCTTACCCTCCCGCGTCGTCTGTTTTGCCCCCACGAATAGAAATGCCGTCTTCGCATTTCCCTTCAAACGCTGTCCACGCGTATCCATCGTCCTACCGTCCCTCGCGTCCCGCCCAAATAGGACTGGGCCAGCCTCCACCGGACAGAAGGCTCCGTATCCCGCCCCGAACTGCATTTTCATCCACCTTTCCACAGACAAACACCGAATTAATACTTTACTCATACGTCCAGCTTACGGGTTCACTAATGATCACAACGACACCTACCTCATTGGAGCAAACACAGACCCTCAACTCCTTACGATCCTCTCTTCTCAGGCGCCCTGTCGTTGGCGGAGGAAGTATGGACATTACTTCTTCACAAAATTTACGTCCCCGTACCCGGCGCACGCATAGCCGCTCATCGTCTATATCTTCAGGGATACTGTCTCTCCTTTCTCCTTCTCCGTCGACCCCGCACCTTCCGTCGACCCCAGGCCCATCATCTGGAAGTCTACACTATGCACGGACACCTTCAACGTCCTCGTCGTTTTCCCCTTCTTCGTCATGGATGGGATTCGGCCCGATCGAAGACATCGATCCTGATGCACCTCTCCCCATCATTGAAATACAACCTGTGATGTTGGCTGTGGACCTGTCCTTGTTGCCCGGCGAGTCAAGAACCTGTACGCCTCCCCTTGATCGGTTCTGTTACTGTTTCTGACTGGAATACAGATACGTATACTGTTTCACTACCTTCCAACCTACCGCCGACATTCCGAGGCCGGTCATTCAAATTCTCATACGAACTAGCGGTAGGTACATGCCGCGCAGGAAGCACGAGTTCAAACAGTATCAGTCGAGTAATGAAAGTGCCAATCAGGATGTACAACAATGTTCAAGGTAAGCAATTCTTTTAATAATCTTTAAACAAACTCACAAGGACAAAAGTCGGTCGTGCGCCGCGCCCATATGATCTGTTGTGGCCAGTTAAGTCTCGGGTGGATATCAGTGGATCTGTTGTGGAAGACACGCAACTGCAGAAAAAGGTGAAGACAGGTTCAGGGTCCCTTGAGGAAGTCAAAAGCTATGCGCGACATCTCCTGCTATCAATACGTGATCCAAATACCAATGGCGCTAGAATCAAGATCCCCCCTGAAACAGTTGGCGAAGGAAGAGAATGGCGTCGGCACTATTCACATTCAGAAGAGGACTCAGGAGGGTTAACGGGGTGCAGAGAAGCTGTAGAAATCTTAACGCGAATTCCAAAGAAAGGTAGGCACGCTCTAATACTGTCGCCAGGCATCATTAAACGCCCCTTATTTCCTCTAGCTTCTTACGATGTCATCAAAGACAGTGTTAGAGTTGCTGTTCTCACGTTTACGAAGTCTGCTTACCGATTGGGGGAAACTATTCAGGGCGTTGTAGAGTTGAACGAGCGAAGAAGCCGATCAAGAGTCCTACAGATGTCTGCGATGCTTGAAACGCAGGAACACCTTCCTTCGTTAATAGCTAGTTCGTCCAATTCCAGACACTTGCGGCGGGTTCACGCTGAACACCACTCCTCCTTCACTCTGTCCACATTACGCACCACTTTTTCCCTTGACATACCATCTGATGGCAGCCCGGCTTTCCAAATATCCATTGGCGACGATTCCTCCACCAAGCCGGGCGGGCTAGAGTGGAAAGTTCGGTTATGCTTACTGGTTTCTATCGCTGCAGAGTCATCGCACGCGGGTACCGAGGGTGTAAGGATGAAGAATCTTGTTCGGGACGGGCCTGAAGGTGAATGGGGTGCCTCGTGGCAAGCTACAAAAAGCATTGCGCCCATGGAGAAACCCATCGTGCCTGCGCGTCCTCCACAGCCACAAGGATGGGCAGCATATTTAGCTGCATCTATCCTAGGAACAGGGGAGAGTGAGTACCACGATGGGGATGAAGAAGATGTCGAAGTGATCGATGGTATAAAAGCTGATCCTGGTGGTGGAGTGGGGGTTGGGGTCGATTTTGGCGGCGGTCGTGAAGGTTGGAAGGACGTGAAGGTTGAGACTGTCGAGTGTGAGGTGCCTGTTAAGGTATGGCCAGGAAATACGGCTTTCAAAGCTTTGGACGTCGTGTTTACGGTATGAGCTTCCTTGTGGCACGGATTTCTCCTTTCTTACCTGGAGGCTTGCGAATATTGTAACTGTATTTATCTACATTAAGTTATCGTGTCCCTGAATTTGCTATCACGTTCAAAGCGCCTTTTGAACTCCGTTATCCGGCGATTCTGTCGGTAAATTATTGGCAGAACAGCTAAAAATAGACATCCGTCTTTTTCACACCTGCACATTGCGACTATCGCCAACTTGTGCATTCGGGCAAATCTAGCTAGCCGACCTGCACCCTTCCGATGAAAGCATGCTTGAAGCATTGGAGGGCCTCTGAATGTATCTGACGCATTCAATCATTGCAGAGCTTCCGGACTTACTGGGCGCGTACGCCATCCACATGGTCCCGTCCTTCTTCTAACTGGAGAAATGGCGGGTAAGATCTTGTAGCGCTTCTGATGTAGGCCTTTATGCCGCGCTACTGCCGTACTTACCTTCATTTGCAGAGCTTGTACTAGGACGCCACCATTAATACGTTTCGTGCTATTGGACGTCCTACAGGCACCGATGTACTGCTTCTGGCGGACTATAAACCTCAAGATATAAGATGCGCTATTAGAAACCAGCCGAGCTATTCTGAAGCTTCGACCCTTATGTTTCGTCTGGCTGTCTTTCTCAGCATTCTCCTTCTTCCAGTTACATGCTACAATCCCGCGGTCACGATCTCCAATGGTACCCTGCATGGTCTCTCTATCCCGAGTATGGGACAAGAGGCTTTCCTTAACATACCTTATGCCCAGTCCATCGCTGGTGAAAACGTGTGCACACATCCGTTCCATGTGTCGTTACGTGTCGCTTTAACTATGCAACTACTAGCGTCTCATGGTCTCTAAACCTCTGAACACGTCTTGGAACACCCCTCTAAATGCCACTTCGTGGGGGAAGGCGTGCCCCGGAGGGACTAATGCGCAATTCTTTGGGGTCGAAGAAGACTGCCTGAGTATCAACATCATCCGACCGGAAGGTGTATCTGACGGGGATGAGCTGCCTGTCCTCTTGTGGATGTAAGTTGTCTGGTTTCAAGAATAATGCATTGGTTAGATTATGATTTGGCAGATACGGCGGAAACTGGTATGTAGGATCTGCTACGGATCCCCGCTTCAACGGAAGCTATATTGTACAGCGTTCTGTTGAGCTTGGAAAGCCTATTGTGCGTAGTGATTCTCAATCTGCATCGTTTCTGACGCGTTATTCGTCTTAGATCTTTGTTTCCGTCAATTATCGTCTATCTGTTTTCGGGTTTCCCCTAGGGGAAGAATCTGCAGATGCCAATATACTTAACCTGGGTATCCGAGATCAGGCAGGTACCTACCAGACTTTCCACTTTTTATGTCTTCTGATACTTTGCTGTGACAGCGACTGGCTCTACAATGGCTACAGGATAATATATCCGCTGTAAGCTAGTACAAATCTCCTCTTTTGCGCCTGGATCTGACTATCAAGCTTGTAGTTTGGCGGATCACCTAAGAAAGTTACTATTTGGGGGGAGTCTGTTGGTGGAATCAGTGCCACTATACATATGGCCGCTTACGGCGGTAAAAACGAAGGTCTATTTCGGGCGGCCATAGTAGATTCAGGCGTCTTTTCCATAAGAAACGCGTCGGTTTCTTCCCAGGCCGGTCTTTGGAATTCTTGTAAGCCGTATGACAGGTTTGACTTTGACTTTGACTGAAGATCTTTAGTGCTGAAAACCGCCGGCTGTTATAACTCACCCGACAGAATTTCATGCCTTCGCTCCACGTCGTTTGCTGATCTGTATGCAGCCACCTTGAACGTAACCTACTGGCCACTCGAGGTCCCGGATAATGATTTCATCCAGGAGCTTCCATACAAGGCACTGCAAAATGGAAATTTCTTCAGTGTTCCTGTGATAGCCGGAAATAATAAAGACGAAGCGACGTGTAAGTGCTGACACCTTCCATAGCGTTTCCTCTAATGGCGTCTATGCTAGTTGGCTTCAATCCTCCTCTTGGTGTGAATGACGAAGATACACTCAGGCAAGGCATCGCTCGTAAGGGTTATTAGAGTAGAGAAACGTGAACGGGACTGATCAATTTATAGATGGCTTCTCCAACTTGAATCCTAGCAATGCTACCATCGACAAAATACTATCACTTTATCCTAACATCCCATCGGAAGGATGTCCTTACGATACCGGGGAAGGTGTACTACCTTCTGGCATCATGGACAAGAGGTCCTACGCCATCTGGACTGATAGCATTGTTGCTGGGACGCGACATCTACTTGCCCGAAATTCTTTGAGATCGCCCACTTGGAGTTACAGGTTCCATCAGATTCCCCAAAATGGGACCATGGAGGCTGGTGTGGCTCATTTTCAGGAACTTCCATATGTGAGGCTTCAACTACAATGTTTTCAGCTCTGTCTGATACACCGTTTCTCTAGATATTTGGCGTTTTACAACGAACACAACGAACGCCACTTGGTAACCGACCGGGAGACTTGGAAACTTCCAAAATGATGTCCGCGGCTCTCTTCTCTTTGTCTTAATACTTCTGATCATTGATGATTCCTTTAGGCAGACATACTGGATTAACTTTGTTCATGATCTCGATCCGAACGACGATAATGGTTAGATAGGTTTCGATGTCGAGGCACCACTTTGATGCTGACATATTTCTCTAGCATCGATTTTCTGGCCAGTATATGACGTTAGGAATCCACGGAACCTTGTATTCGTTAATCACCAAACTCAAATGGCTTCCGACAGCTATCGTACAGAGAAAGTCAAATTTCTCCAGGACATTGCAAGTGGTAGAGTCAAATATTAGCTCAGAACCAACTACTCTATACGTGTATATTATTATGATTACTTGTGTCTTTTTGTTTATGGGCCGCAATAATGCTTTCGAAATCAATACAGTCGAATCCCTCGTAATCCATAGCTCTCATAGCCCATATACCTTGATACTCCATAGGTTTTGATTTCCACCAACTCGGTTTGCAGGAAAATGGGTCCCGTAACCCATACAACACCCATACCCAATAACCCATACTTTTTAACGAGAATCTCCTCTCTGGTAACCCATACTCAGTTAGTCAGCATGCTGATAGGAACAACTCAGAGCGTCATAAACGGATAGTAGCTATGTTAGGAATTGTGATTACCGCTTGTCAAAAAAATTCACCAGTGCACCTATTCGATCTGAGCATGGCATTGCCGACGATTTCCGACTTGAAAAAAGCCCTGCAGAGCTGGAAGTCTGAGACTGAGGCAAAGCGAGCAGACATTGCAGACAGACTAGCCCATGGGAGATAGGTTTCGGCGGATGAAGAAGCCTGGTTGGATGAGGGAGGCAATTTTGTGGATGAAGACATCGTTATCGAGAAGCTTGAGTCAGCATCAGACATTGGCCGTGCTTTGAAAGATTTGAATGCAAACCAATGTTGATGATGACTCATCTTTGGATCCTCGCCCCACTCGTCGTGATGCAATTCAAGCTGTGACAACCATCCAAAAATTCGTTGAGAGCATGGATGACCCATTTTCTCGACAACTGGAGACAATTTTAGCTTCCTTTGGATGTAAAACTGTTGTAAAAAACGGGGGATCAGTTCGTTCCCATGTGCGGTGTCAGGCCAATAGTATTGCGTTTGGCTGAGCTCTGCAAATGCGTGCAGATGTACATTACTGTACCTACTTATATACTAAATGCTAATTTACTAGAATCTTCTACAACTTTCCTAATACTTCTCCCTTAATCAGCAAGTTTAGCATGATGCTGGATTGCCATCATCTCGGCTCAACTCTCAAATTCCAACAAAAACTAGACTTGAAGAGACAAAAGCACTAAAGGACACCGAAATTACTGCTTATTTCACTTTTAGTTAACTGTTACAAGCTCGGAAACAATATAAAATGATTTTGGGGGCTTCCAAAATCAACATATGACGGCCTCCCTCCAACCCATACTCTCCAATAACCCATAGCTCCGAGATTCCACCGATCGTTGTGGGTTAAGAGGGAGTTGACTGCACTTCAGTGGACGCCGCATCGGTATTCTTTCATAATACCGGAGCACGTGCGCAAACTTGTCTTATTAGGCCTGCGCGCTTCCCTTTCTTTCAACCTTCATCTCTGATCTCAGCCAGAACATGGCGCGTCAACCTAACGCGCCATCCGACAACGTTAGCGCGAAAGATACTAGGATAGAGATGAAAGTCAAGGCTGAGAAACCGGTAAAGGCGGAGAAGGTATCCAAGGCCAAGGCCGAAAACGCGAAGCAGAGCAAAGGGAAAAGACGTGCTCGCGACGAAGAAGAGGACCAACAAAGGCACGATGAGAGTGTGGAGGATGATGCTGATGGAAATGATTTGAATGAGGAGGGTGCGAGTGGTTCACCTAAGGGCCGTAAGCGGACACGTCTGAATACTAATGGCGACTCGCATCCTGTGGATGACGATGACGACGCTTTAGAACACGAACGCGTCGCGACATTACCCAGAGACACGGATGGGTGAGTCGCAAGGCTTATTGCCCCCTAAATCTGCTGCTCATGCTTCGTAAAGATTCATTCCTGGTTCTATTGTTCGCATTCAGCTGGAAAATTTCGTTACTTATGACTGGGTTGAATTTCGGCCGGGCCCTTATCTCAACATGATCATTGGTCCTAATGGAACTGGAAAGAGCAGTATCGCGTGCGCCATCTGTCTTGGTCTTGGGTGGTCGCCTCAGGTCCGTCTCTCTATTCACATATCAGAAACACCGATCCCAATATAATTCCCCCCCGTAGATCCTCGGTCGTGCTAATGAGATTAACTCGTTTGTCAAACAAGGCAAGAAATCGGGACATATCGAGATAGAACTGAAAGGCCCTAAGGGCAAGCCGAACTTGGTTATTCGTCGCAACCTGACATCTACATCCAAAACTTCCACTTTCACCTTGAATGGTGTTTCCGCTACTGGAAGAGAGATATCGTCGCAAATGGCTGCTCTGAATGTCCAAATCGGCAACCTGTGGTAGGCTTGATCTAATATAATTTCCTAAACTACTTATCAATGTCCGGCTTCCAGTACGTTTTTACCTCAAGACAAAGTGTCAGAGTTTGCCGCGATGAGCCCTCAAGATCTTTTGAAGGAGACACAACACGCAGCCGGTGACCAAAATTTAACAGCCTGGCATAAGACTCTTATTGAGGCCGGTGCTGGTATGAAGAAGATTAATGACGTAGGCACTGTTTTGCATCTTTTATTCACGTCCTGATGCCTCTCCCAGCTCATCAAAAGCGAGACGGATCAATTAAAGCAGATGCGGGAGCGGAATGAGGCCATTGAACGGGATGTTCAGCGGTGCCTAGAGCGCCAAAAGATCGAACAAGAGGTGTGATTTTGTTCCCCAAGACCACTTATAATGACTCACATAATGAAGATCGCTCTACTGGAAGTGCTCGTTCCTGTCCAAAGGTACCGGGAGGCACGAGAGAGATACCAGGCTGTTAAAGCAGAGCAGCGTCGGTGCCACAACAAGGTCGTTGCATTGAAGGACAAGAATGCACCTGCTCATGAGCTGCTGAGGTTCGTGGTTTATATGGTTTGACTGCCGTTGGTTGATGCTTCCCAAGGCGACTTGCCCTGCAACATAAAAAACTCGAGAAAGATCGAGAAGATTCGAAGAGATCTACTCAGAGCAAGTTCAAAAAGATTAATGAGAGATGGAACGAGGACGAGAGATTGGTATGTATCGTGCATTATTTGCCTGACTGCGTTGAACATGACTCTAGGAAAACGCCGTGGAAGATCTCAACTTGAAACTTGAAACCCTTGATTTGGAGGAGAAGGACCGTTCAGCGAAGATCAAAAGGACCCGCGCTAACATTGACAGCATTCGCGAGGAATTGGCGAAGGAGGTCAAACTTGAAAACCAAGAAGATTTAGTCCGCGAAATGGTATGCTTCGCCTATAGATTGTCTGTAAAACACGTTCTGATGGTGTCTTCAGGGTGAGGTGCGACAAGAGAGGCAGAGCGTTATTGGGCACAAGCGAGTGCTTGAAGCAGAGATGAAAACCAATCTTGATCAAGAGTATCACTTCAAGAGCCAATTGCAGCAGTCGCAGGATGAGTGGGTGTCTATACATCAGCCATTCAGGATGTAGCTCACGTTTACCAGGCTTAAGAGACTCGACAATGTCGAGGTCCGCAAGTTTCGGATGCTGTCCCGCTGGGACAAGGATACAGCCGATGCGGTTATGTGGTATCGTAATAACAAGGACAAGTTCAAGATGGAGGTTTTTGAGCCTCCCTATCTTTCCGTGAATGTTCCAGATCGCGCTTTCGCTAGCGCGGTTGAGATGGCTTTTAGTGGCAACAATATGAAAGTGGGTACATTGCTTAAGCTATTTTTGGCCCGTCATTGATCTTTGTAACGCAGACCTTTGTCGCTCAATGTCAAGAGGACTACGATACTTTGAATCGCAACATTAACGACAACCAAGTGCTTGGTAGAAAGGTTTGGGTAACTACTTGGTACAGGGCCCGCATGGATCGGCTTTTCGTTTCGCCACCTATGGAGCGCGACGAGGTATGTGCTAACTTACTGTCATAAAAAGTATCTGACATTGGTATTTTATAGCTGGCCAGACTTGGCTTTTCTGGATATTTGCTTGACTATGTCACTTGTCCGCAGGGTTTGGAGTGGTTCTTGCAGGTTGAACTGAATCTACACAGGATTGTAAGTGCCACCTCGTTCAGTTATGTATCCGATGGGCCTGACGAAATTTATTATAGGCAGTTGGAGGCCACACTGTCGATGTCAATCGTGCAATGGACGCAGTCTGTTGCTCACGGACCGGTCCAGCAAACTTCATCGCTGGAACGACCTACAACATCGTCACACGCTCCAGATATGGTAAGAAATTGGCACAAAACATGACTCGGGATATTGGAGAAGCAAAGAGTTTTGTTGCTACATCCAGTAAAATTGTCCGTGCTCACATTGGATCCTTGCTGATCTGGCTTCAGTTGATCCTGAACTCAAAAATCGAATTGACGGAGAAATTGCTGAGCACAAACAAAAGCTTGACATGCTCAAGGAAGAACATGATAGGTTTCGTCACCAACTGTCGGCTGTTGAAGCGGAAGACTTCAAATTCCAACAGCGGGCTGTTAGTGTTGTCTCGCCTGTTCCTTCACCTCTTCTGACAGCTCATCAAGGACGACATCAAAGCACGCAGAGAAGCTATTCAGAAGGAAGTACAAAGACGCACCACTTTGACGACCCAACAAAGTAATGAAAATCTGTCCTAAGCTTCTTACGACGTGCTACTAAATGCAATGCTACACAGAACGGGCTGAGGCTACACTCCAGACTTTACTGAACGCGCCGTCTGCAGAGCAAGAGCGTGCTCAGATCAAGAAAGGCATCTATAAAATATCGAAGGAGCGCGTTGCAATAGTCAAGGAATACAAGGTTTGTCGCCTCCGCACCTGGCGCTGTCGTACGAGACTCATCTGGTCACAGGAATACGCCAAATCCATAATCGAAGAGCAGAGCAAGGCGACGCGTCTTGGCTTAAAATTTCTTCAAGTCGGTGCCAACCATGCTGCTCTAAGAGAGCTTTGCAACAGAAAGGATGAAAGATACAATATCGCTCTTGCCGAGTTCAATAAAGGTCCGTTCCGTCATAGTGCATCGTAGCATGAATTAACGTCGGCACAGCGGACGAGGCTTTCAAAGAAATTAAAGCTGAATCAAAGCAAATGTTGCTCGAAAGTCGAGCCGCCATCGACAACTGTGAGCCTGACATCAACAAGCTCTACGAAGACATACAAAATGCTCGTTTTCAATATGAGAAGGAACTCAAGGATGCCGAAGCAGCTGGGAAAACGCCTCCATCAGACGAAGGCATCGATCTACGGAGTACACAAGATCTTGAGGCCGAATTCGACGCCCAGAAAGCCCAACTGGAGATCATGTTGAACACTAATCCCGGTGTTATCGAGGAGTACGAGAAACGGAAGAGAGATGTTAGTCGTCTCCGTTTCGTTTACCCTACTGCATGATTGACCATTCGTGCTCAGATTGAAGCGTTGGAGAGAACTGTCCAGCAAAAACAGACAAACGCCCAACGGGTAGAGCAGAAAATCAAGAAGGCCAGGGTAGGCATTGCCCTTCGTTTCCGGTGACCTCACGAACACATTTTTTCCTGCAGGATAATTGGGAACCTGCCCTCGAGCAACTCGTCGCAAGGATAGGGGAAAAATTCTCAGCGGCCTTCGATCGTATGTCTGTCCATTTATCTATGTCTTCCCGACTCAAAAACGACATTGGATTTATTAGGTATTGGCTGCGCTGGAGAAATACGCATCGGTCAGCACGAGGACTATGACAAGTGGACCATTGATATTCTAGTCAAGTTCCGCGATGACGAAAAGCTACAACTTCTTACCAGTCAGCGACAATCTGGAGGAGTACGTCATCTTTTGAATGAACAAAAAACTCACTAATCCTATACTATTCAGGAGCGTTCACTGACAACAATCCTATATCTAATGAGTCTGACGGAACAAGCTCGCGCGCCGTTCTCACTTGTGGATGAAATCAATCAGGGTATGGACCAACGGGCCGAACGAGCGGTACACAACAATATGGTGGAAACCACTTGCAAAGAAGAGAGTGGACAATACTTTCTCATCACGCCGAAGCTTCTCACCGACCTGCAGTACCACGAGCGTATGAAAGTTCTTTGTGTCAACAACGGCGAATGGCTGCCTGAAGAGCGGGGCTTGGGTAATATGATGAATATGATAGAAGGATATGTTGACCGCCAAAAGCATCGCGCCGCTAATTCTGCTTGATCTTAGGTTTATCATTATTACTTTTCGTTGCCTTACAGTATTAACAGGTCTACTAGTCTACTTACAATACCGGCTTCTTGTACTACTCTATCATGAAATCATGTTCTTCTTCGAGAACACCCCTGTGAGACTCGTGCTGAGCAAAGATCAAGTCGCAAGCTCCTGAGCGCAGTGCAAGACTATGCTCCAACGTGAACATGTATCCATACGTCGAGCAGTCGTTTAGACCTCACAACTCTTCCTTCATGGTTGCCGCCGCGCTTTCTGAAGCTCCTTGATATATAAAACACCGCCATCCTATTTATGAGGTCCTTCTTATCGTATGGGGTAACTAATCGTGGTATGTATCTTGACCTCGGCATTTAAATCGGGCCTCGAATAATTATCGCCGCTATCGAGAAGTTGTGGAGGGAGCCGACATGATTATGCTAGAGAGTACTGACCTTTCTCGGCAATTCCGTAGGCAAGTGCTGCATCCATCAATTTAGCAACACGAGGTGCGGGAATATAAAACACAGACGGCTGACATTGTGTATGCGCGGAAACTTGCATGGGCGCAATGGATAGGTCCACAACGCGAACATTGGTGGTGCCATACACCTACCGGTTACTCAGAGTCCAGCGACATAAATGACGCGGCAGCAGAGGTTACCTTGAGTTTTGAGTCCACCACTCCGCCCTCGTCCCTTGGAAGCATTGAGGCGGTTCCGACTGTGTCTATATGAAGTCAAAACACGTGTGTTATAGAGGAGATTCACACATACGGTAAGTTGAGGAAAGGATCTGTTCGATCCAAGCTAATGCAACGTCATGGACAAGCACTCAGGACAAATATAACACTGCATACCGGAAATCTCCTCGTCATTCTGGACTTTGAGACCCGGATTAACTTCTACCGGTTCCTCGTCTGTTTCGGATGTGAGATGATAGCTGATGACAACCTTGGAGAGATCGACACACCGAGGACATCCTTAAAGGGAGCTGCTCGGCACACCTTTCTAGCGAATTTCACTGTTTCGACTAGTGCTTCGATATCTAGGGAAGCGATGAATTTACGATTGATTCAACCAACGGTTGCACTCCTGACCTGCTTTGTCTTCAAAATAGTGAGGATCATATGCTAGATGCACGGACGGATCGCTTGAAGTTATATGCTAGTTCATTTTCATATTAGATTTTCGTCAATAGACAAAGAAGCATACCGTCGTTCCTCTCGAGAACAAGCTGTTATTGAAGCAGAAGATCGTGAAATGTTTCTTGCCTGTCCTAGGAGGGTCTGCAGAGGAGTTCGTGGATGAAACAGACATTTGACATGAGGTTCTCACTCGGGCCTGAAAAGAAGGCGGGCAACGTCGCAATCTCGCAATCCAGGTAATTCCTTTCAACTTTTTGCATTTGCATTCTGAGAGTCTCCGTAGCTCCAGGAGGGTATCTTCCTTGAGCAATTTTCGCCTTGACAGACTCAATGGTTTCTGAGTAGATAGAATCAGAGCACGAGGACAAGTCGCTGAGTGGTAGGAAGGCGAAATGAACTATGCCCATGGTGAAGACTCCTTGACCGCGAGAACTGAAATTGGTGAGAACAATCGAATTTACACACTGAGTAGAAACATACTGAAGATCAATATGCTGCTGCCGTTGGATTTCACTGCTGAGGACATCGAGAGTTTCGTCTGGTACACCATCTTTCAATTCTGGAAGAAAGTAAGAATTATCGAAGCTATATAATGGGATCGACGACCGACCATAGCTCAGTGAAACAAACACATGTTCCTGCACATTTTCGCCCACAGGAAGATCAAGACGTGGTGTGATACCGGCTTGCTTCAATACGTTGGGGCGTCCGATCCCTGAAAGTTCCAGAATCTGAGGAGTCTTCAGTGCTCTTTTACACAGTTCAATAGCTACCTTGAATCATGCGAAGACAACTCACCCGGCGCAGAGAATAACTTCCTTATCTGCACGCGCAACATAGGATTTCCCCCCATGGACGAACTCGACTCCTGTTGCCGTCAAATCCCCTTCAGAGTTAGGAATTTCTAGTTGCGTGGCGTATGCATTTAGAAGAATGGAAAGATTTGAACGAGTCGAGTTTTGGAGGAAAAAGCTCTGTTGTTGGGTAATTTGAAAAACCGTCATTCGTAAAAGAGGTGAGATATACCGTCGAGTAAGAGCGATAGTTCGATAACGGATCTAACGTGTTCAAAGTGAAGAACGTGCCGTGGGGCTATGGGAGTTACAGTGATGAGCGAGGTGCGGCCCATATATTGTGGTATGTACGAACGTCTCCGTCGAGCTAGAATATCTCCATATCAGTAAAGAGACTTCATGGTCAGAGAGAGAGACTGACCGGCTGTGGAGCTTTCTGGATACCCGAATTGACCATAGCCTAGTACCAACTTGTTAGCATAGCAATTGTTCCTACCAAAAATCCTATACGGACCTCATGAAAACGAATATCTACGTCCAGTAAGGTGCGCGGAAAAGATAATTGCAGAGGTCCTTGAGAATATTGTCTATGTTTAATACCACATTCATGTCGCAGATGCCGAAACGCAATACCGTTGGTCGTTAACCTCCAGCTTTCCAGATTGCTGATTCGCTCGAGTTCTGCTGCTGATGTTTCCGGAGGAGTAATGCTTTAGGTATGTATCAATGAGCAAACTAGCATGACAAAAAGAGAAAGTACGAGATTGTCTTGGAAAGGGCTTTGCTAAAGCTTTCCCAGTTCCAACCAACATTTCCTAGCTTTTCCCAATCTGTGTGGAATTAGAAGTGTGAAATGGACCATAAAGTGTCCAGAATACCGTTTATATCCCCTCTGGCAGGTTTCGTCCATACTAAAAAGTTGACTGCGGAACTACCTCCAAGAACTTTGCCTCTGACAATGCCAGGTAATTGGTATAGACAGGGGAAACAAATATCTCTCTTACCGCTCCCATCCAATCTGCCTTCCTGAAACATTTTCCTGGGGGACCTGGACCAAAGCATTGAAGCCATAGCCGTATCAATTGATGCTATCACTTACTGTTTTGAACTGCCAGACGTATTCATCTTGGCCAAAATGCGCACCGTATTGTGCAGGACGCACTGATTGATAAGATACTCAGAGAGGTGCGGTCGCTTAACAACTTCGAAACTCACATATCAGCTGATCGTCAGGATTGAAACTTCCGGCTTCGAGGACAAGGACAGACGCAGAAGGATCTTCGGAAAGTCGGCCTGCGAGAGTCAAACCAGCTGTCTGTATGTCACATAATGAGATGGTTGCTAGAGTTTGCAATGTGGGAAACCATACCCCGCCGCCTGTAATCACACGATTCGCATAGATGAGCCTAGGAACTCCCAGACGGTATGGAACTGACCGACCACGATATAATCATATGACCAAGACGAGCATTCTTCGAGAGATATGAGAGGCATTGCCAGAAGTCAAAGTCGAACCTTTTGAGGTAAAGGCGAAGAAAGGACCAAGCGCAACTAGTTTGAATCGTTCTATAAGTGCGACAATTTCAAAGCGTAATGGATTCTTCGCGCGCTCCTTTCGCTACTAGATCGGTTCACATGCCTATCCCAAAGGTCCTGACTCTTGTCAGTGCACTGGTCACGCGAGAAGCTATTCAGTTAACCATGGCAGAAGTAAACAAAACAACGTAATTAGTAAAGCTCCCTTACCGCGGGTTCCCGTCTTTCGAAAATTTGCTAGTGTTGGGATTTTGCTGGAAAGTTCTAGAAGGAGCAATCCGGCATCATGCCGAGAGTCGATGAGTAAGCAAGAGAGTCGTAGAAAGTTGTAGTACATTCTAGATTCTAGTGCGAAGTAGTATAAATATGAGCTCTGTAGGAGCCATAGAATAACAATTCCTTTACATCTGGCTTTACCAGCCTGGAGTCTACCCTGCGCAACACCCAGGATTCCAACAGCTAGTCATTCCTTCTCCCAATTATATGAGCAAATTCCTACTTGTCGTCGATTGGGATACGTGTTTTTCATCCTTTGAGCTTGGAAGAAGTAGAACGTGTCGCGTAGGCCGCACCTTGTGAGCGTCATGATAGCATCAGGAAGCAACTTGAACGGGTGAGGCGGCTTGTGGCGGAGGGACATCATCCCCATGATGCACATCATGATTGATTGTGCGATCACATAGCAGCTGTGTGTCTTCCTGTTTTCGTTCTTTCAGCACGTTTGATACTTGTTTGATGAGGTTTATCACATAATCCTGTGGAACATGGCAGAATACGTCGAACTTCTTTGCTCGAAATCCTTGCGCGATAGAAAGATATGTCGCAAAGTCTACGGATGATCGTGCATTCGTATTCTGCGTACTTATTATGCTTGGTTTCCCAGCTCTATTTCTACTCCTTCCATATATGCTATATAAATCGGGCTCGTTTGGATCGGTATTGGCCAGGATCCATTTTTACCACCGTTCCGTCGTATTCCCATTCGCGCCCGTTACGACTGATTCCTGTCTAATGCCTTTTCCCCCGACTGCCCATGCCGGAAGACACAAATGGACGTACATATTGCCATGATGGACCCGGATCCTTCGGCGGTCATGCGCGACTTGATCTGGTCTGACACGTTGTGCAAATTGCGTAACGTCGATGTCCCTAAATTCCTCTTTGGGATCATTGTAGCATCCCCAGGACCGTATGATATGTTCGTAATTTATAGTGTCCGATACTTCCGTCAAATCACGTATATAGCTGAGAGAAATCTTGAAGACTACGATTCGAGGAATGTCAATAAGCGCTTGTGGATGGCTTCCAATAGGCGTTACAGTACGTGATTAGAACCGCCTCCATCTGATTAGTCTAACATCTCTTAGCTCTAGCGTTAAGGTTCCTCATCAGTTTCTTCCACCGTTGGGAATATAGACGTGTGTAGTTTCCTTTACCTTTTATAATCTCCCGGAATAGGAATGATCTCAAGTCTCTTCAGTGAGGACAATATGGTCTGAAGAGATACTCCGCTAATTTCAGTATGAAGCTGCTTATACACACAATGCTATTGTAGGGAAATGTTGTTTGAATGTTTACCATTGCCGGATCCACGTCGATTCTCGCTTCATTTTCTGTTACAACTCGATGAGCAGATCTTTGTATTTGGGAGAGAGAGAGAAAGGGTCCAAGTTGCTATAGCGCTCACTCTTGAACGGGAGAGGGCCGCTGGAATTTCCTCACAATAGAAATAAGATACCCACATCTCCACAATTCGGTGGAAGGAGCTTTGGCATCCAGCGCCTTGAAGGTGGGTATGGATGACAGCTATCGACGATACCTCCCTACACGGTCATATGTACTTCTTCATCAAAGAATGTGACCGTTAAGTAGTTATCTGGCCCAGTTACCTACATAGACGTGAATGCAATTGAATGACATACTGGAATACAAATGAGAGATGTCCGTGTACTATGACTACAAGTGATGACAGCAACGAGATAAAGACAGATGAAAGAGGATAGCTAGAAGCAGCCTCTACCGATTGAGGAATCTCGAGAAGGAATTTTGGATAGCAATTCTCTTCATGATAGTAGGTTCGGGGGCTATGAGAACATGAGCAGGTACCAACGACGAGAAGTTATTGGATACTCACGATCAGTCAATCCTTCCTCCTTGACCTTGCGCTTGATGCTATCCATGACATCGCTCACCGCCGAACGATCAAGGTCACCACGAGCTTTCATAAGGCTTTCTACAAATGCAATATTCGGTCCATGAACCCTCGCAAACGACCAAAACGACAAAAAAACGATATCCTTCGAAGCCTCGAGAAGAGCCAGGATCATATCGATGACTTCAAAGTACGTTTCCAGTTCCTTTGCTTGCTTGATGGTGGTAAAGAATTGAAATACGATCCCGACGTCGTCCCTGATCTGATCCGTCGCCGCTGGTATCCTCAGCTTTGGGGCGTTCGCGAGGGCGTTGAGGTAAAGAAGGAGGTACGCGTCGAGGAGGTCTTCCACAAGAAGCTCGAAAAGGGAAGGATTCAGGTACGTCTGGTAGTCGGTCATGTAATCGCGCATGGTCTCAACAATCTGGCGCATTATCCCCTCGTACCAGGGTGGCTGAAATAGGTTTTTAGTGGCGGGTTTCAGGTCATTGAAGATAACGTCGATGAGTGCCTGTGTGCACTTCTTCGCAACATCGAGATAACCGTCAATCGCGTCGTTTAGCCGTTCATTGATAGTGCCTCGGTATTTATCGGAGACCACTGGTTCGACGCGGGCTAGAAGAGCCTCGGTGTAATCTGCGCACTTGATTTGGTCGTTCGCAAGGGCTATAATATACTCCACCAGTCCACCGGCCACCTCATCAGGCTTGTCGGCCTGCTTCTTGTACTCCGCCTCTATCACTTTGACCCATTGATCCTGTAAGGACCTCATGACCCTGTTCGTCTCTGCAACAACACGAGCCAATATGGCACCCTGCCCACTATCCATGGCCAAATCAATCTGCTGATTGACCATTTGGAATAGAATCGCGGCCCCACCCTGGACGCCATACAATCCGTCCGCGTCGAGCTCGGGTGGATCACGACGAGTGGTGAACTCCTCGACTTCCGTCTTCATGAGATTAGCGGACCACTCGTCAAGTTTCTTAACGATAACCTGCAAATAATCCTCGATCAATGATTGTTCCTTTCCGTCCAGGAGGGGCGGCTCCATAAGCTCGGGCGGGACGTTGAGCTCTTTCATGGACTTTTTGTACTCCTTCAACCATTCAAAGAGATGAAGCAGCACGCTGGCTCCCGGCTCAGACGCAACCATCTTCTTCACGGTAGCATTTAGGGCTTTGTGGTACTCCCGGATGTAAAGGGAGTAGATGTCGTACTCTGGAGGGAAACAAGGAACGACCTCGGACTCTATCCGAATGAGGTCTTGATACATCCATTGGAGATTGTCAAGGAAATTGACGGGATCCTGCTCATCGCGCTTGTACGCTTCCTCGAATTTGGCTTTTATCGAGTCTGCAATGCCTCTAGTAACCTTCGACCGATAGTGTTTGATGACACGAGCGTTTGCTTGCATGGATTTGAATTTCGACGCAGCATCCATTTTAGCAGCCTTCTTCACTAAACGGATGGCAATGGCCTGTGGTAAATGTATGAGTGTGGGATTAGAAATACGATGACAGCTATGACCTTCTCGTCTTCCCTGCCTTCTATTTCAGCGATCTTGATCAATCGGACGACCACATCAGGATATCCAGCACGAATGATATCTAAGACATGTCCCGCCAACTGTAGAATGTATTCATCGAATTGCTCGATGACGGTGTTCAGTCTTTCAAACCAACGCGCCAAAGTCGCCCGTGAGTCCGAACTGGCCTTCTTGGCCTGGTGCATAGTCTGGTTACGAAACGATTCGAGTTGATTCAGAAGGTAGTGGATGACAAGAAGATTCGGTGCAGGACCAAGAATATCCTGACGATCGCTATTAAGCAGATCCTCTATCATGACAAGCTTGGAATTCATTTCGAGGAGATTATTGACCATTTCTTCGGTCTGTTCGAAATGACGGTGAACCATGGATACCTTTTGTCGTGGTCAGAAACTTCCTTTGAAGCACACAGGCAATACGCACTCGACTGATCTGGTCAAAGGTAGAGACAGTGTTCTGAGGGTCACTGCATTGCTTGTCCACGGTGACCATTTCGTCCTTGATGGCCTGGACATTGCTGCGCGTGCTCATCAATTTCCTCAAACCTTCTCTCGTTGCCTGCAACTGCTCCTTGACCCCGTTCTTCAGCCTCGCATCAATCGAAGCCTTTTCTTTCTCCAGTTTCTTCCTGTATGCCGAGACCTTGACGAGGTCATCGGGGGACTGTAGATATTCGCCTATGGCTTGCGCCGCCGACGCTGGTGCTGCGGTCATGGGAGAGCGGTATCAAAGAAGGGAACAGACGGATTCATTTAGTATAACATGGCCACACGAGTGGGACAAAAACAAGGAGCGCACGTGCACGTGGCGATCTCACCTCCATTCCCTTCCGTCATGCTGCGGTGCTCGCCAGTCGTGGCGCGTAGCTGCAGAAGACTACTACAGTCTCACAGGCTGCTATCGAGCGCCAGCAGCCAATGCGAAGAATACGACATAGTCATCGTTGGTGGTGGCCCCGCGGGACTTGCCCTAGCCAGTGCTCTCGGTATGTACCCAATTGTTTGGTGTGATTTGCGTATGTCCAACGCGTCGTTACCGCTAGGATCCAGTCAGAACGTCAGAGACAACCTGAAAATATCGCTTATCGAAGCTGGAGACCTGTCAAAGGTCCGCGAATGGTCGCCGGTCGACGGAGCCTTCAGTAACAGGTGCATATCCCTCACCAATGCGTCCCAGGCATTCCTAAAAGGCAACGTAACGTCTCATGTATTGGGCTGTGCTACTGAGCAGTCACCATAGACATTGGTGCATGGACGCATGTAGACGAGGCTCGCACAGGTCCCATTGAGGAGATGGAGGTATGTCCCCAATTTCTCTGCATATTCCTGAGATTAACACCATGTCTCTGCAGGTTTGGGATGGGATTACAGACGCCAGAATACATTTCTCTGCGTCTGACCTTGGGCTGGATGAAGGAATGTCGCGAATAACAGAGAATATCAACCTTCAACGAGGACTACTGCGATATCTAAGTACCATGCCGGACTTGCATCTTATCGACAAAACCAAGGTGATATCTATTGTCAGGGAAGATGAGGATGCCGGTGGTTGGCCATTGGTACATTTGGATAACAGTAGGATACTTCGGGCCAGGTTGCTGGTGAGTTCTTCGACTCGCTCTTCGTGATATCATTCACGAATCTTACTCAGATTGGCGCCGACGGCTTCAACTCCCCCGTGCGCAAATATGCACAGATCCCTTCGTACGGTTGGTCTTACGATACTCAAGCCATTGTTGCTACCATGTTCCATCCTCCCCGCGGTCCTTTACAAGGACCTAATACCACCGCTTATCAGAGGTTCTTGCCTACCGGACCCATTGCATTTTTACCCATCTCTCCTACCGCCTCATCTTTGGTGTGGTCGACCCGACCGCACATAGCAATGGCGATTATGGCCTCCGGTCCGTCCGTCGTAGCCCGCATGATAAATGCTGCTTATCGTCTACCTCACGATTCCTTGAAATACCTGTACAGTCGGATCCTCGAGCACCAAAAGGCTGGAACTCCCATCACTACCGACGAAATCACTGAAGAAGTTGGGTTCCGTGAACGGGCTCATGGCATTGATGCAACCTCGGCCTACTCATCGTCTCATATGATGGAAAATACGGTCGAGAACCAAGGTATTCCGCCAACTGACTCGGAGATGCTACCACCCCTTGTGACTTCAATCCAACCTGGAACGGTTGCATCGTTCCCTCTGCGTTTCAATCATACCGAAGCGTACATCGGCGAAGGGCAAGGGAGTCGTACAGTTCTTGTCGGCGACGCAGCGCATACTGTACACCCCCTTGCCGGGCAGGGCTTGAACCTTGGTCTTGCTGATGTAGAGTGTCTCGCTAGAGTCATCAACGACGCTGTGCTCAATGGCTCGGATATCGGCAAGTAGAATGCCATCTTACAATATCCATTTTGACCCGTCTGTTGTTCCTAGGAACCCACACATCCTTACTACCGTACACTCGAGAACGGTATTTCGAGAACCACAAAATGATGTCCGTCTTCGACAAACTCCACAAGTTGTATACGACGTCTTTCGTGCCGATAGTACAGACCAGATCCATGGGCCTGGAAGTTCTTAACGAGTTCGACACCATCAAGGCTGCGATCATGCTGAATGCGGGCTCTCGACCGCGACAAAATGAAGCTAGCCTGGGGTCGACGGTGTTTAATTTGGCCGGCTCCGCGCTTGAAACAGCCAGTGGTATGAAGAAAGCTGCTGGCCTTGCCGGTGGGGCTGTCGGTAGTATGGTCATGAATGGTGTTCAGCGGTGGATGAAGTCGTCGCGTCCAGGACAAAGCCCATGACAAATGTACCTATAATAAAGATAAAAGCATAACTGACATTGATCACGTTACGCAGACATTCATGGCTAGAGTGTGTTCTGGCGGCCTTGCATGCGCAGCGTGCATCTCCGTTTACTTAATGTGAAAGGCTGAAGCTGGCATACTGACTGAATTCTTCATCTGGTACAGGGACCCAACGCGTCGTCCTATGACACACACTATTATCTGCCAAGGTGACCTCAATTCATCACTCATAATGGTCGTTCACCGAAAGAAGGCCACGCTGTTGCAAAGTTTATTTCCAGTCGCTCTTTTCCATAATGCATTTTCTTGCCTTTAACTGAATTGCGGTTTGGTGTGTTTCACATAAAATGTTCTCGTTCAGAATTGCCAGAGTACGGGCACTATACCCCGTCCGTGCGAAGACGGTTAGTGCGAGGGATGTTGACGGAATGTACCCTCCGGTGGGGACAACATGTCTGCAAACCAAGATCGACAGGTTTGGGGCATGCATAATGCCTTGTTCCTGAACATTGACACGGTGCGATAGGATAATAATAATAAGTAAGAGGAGATGAATGGATATATATTGTACTTCAAAGATGAGCTGATACCATGTATCTCATTTTTATTTATTTTATTAAAGATTGGATTCTGAAAAAGCTCTCAAACGCAGCATTCAGTACCCGGTTTCGATAAATGAATGTATCAAGAATACCCCAAACAGCCGTCGCTCTGTGTAAAGGAACCGCGAGCTTTTGAATGTGTTCGGCTGGGATTCATGAGTGTTGACCCTTGCAAAGCATTCATACTCATTGCCTTGCTGCCTCCATCCAAGTACCTACTCCGCGTTGAGCAATCGTTACGAGAGATGAGAAACCACGTTCAAGTTAGCCGTGAAATTGGGACATTCTTCAGCACCCGTTTTACTAGACAATAGGCAAAAATGGCACAAGTTTCAATCGCCAGTCCATCCCATACGCCGCAGATCCCGCCGACACTCTTCAGTCTCTTTCTGAATTTGACTCCAGTCCTCCAGGACTTGACGGAACCCGGAACCATTTCCGTCAACTACATGTAAGAGACGGTGATACTCATGAAGCTGATGATCCAACTCTGCTTCTTCCTCCTCGAGCTCTGATTCTTCTTTAGTAAGCTTCTTGTGCATTGCCATGAGGGCGGAGGGCATGTCATCTGCATTGTCCCTAAAGCCATATAGTAATTGGTGGCACCGGGCACGAATGAGGGATAGTTTGATCAAGGATGCTTCGATAGTTGTTGCTAGAAAGTCGTGATGAGCCTGTCGTTGACTATTAAGAATAGGCGGCCATTTCCGCAGTGATTGTACAAGTTCTTCTTGAAGCAAGGGGTGTATCTAGCAAGGATCAGCCCGACTGAAATCTCAAAGCCGCGTTGGATAGACCAACCGCTCTGATTTCTGCCATAATTTTTTCAACCCGACGATGACTACCATCTACTCCTTCTCTAATGATACCGCTTCTTCCGATGTTTTCTTTCAATCGCTCGGTAAGCGAATCTGGTGGCGATTCTTTATTTCGGGACCTTCATGAGTGACGCGATAATTAATTGTTCATCAATGTACCTTCGACTTCCAGGAAATCTGATATTGCCTGGAACGTGGCATCCAGTTCTTCGGTCAAGCGCCGTTCTATAGACGGGCTGATTCGAAAAGACTGAACCTAAAGTCTTAGCACGGAATGTCATTGTTCTGGAAAACACGAGCCTGATTTGTTGCAAAGGTTGTGATATCAGATATCGTGAGACCTCCTTTGAGGGCATCCGAGTGATCGGGGGTAGTCGATAGAGTATCTTTCAGAGCCAAAGCTTCCGCGAGTACCTTGATCCCCAATGAACACGTTAATAGCACTAGGTGATGCGTTGACTTACTCTGTCATCTATAGCGGCACCGGCGAGAAGATTAGCCAAGAGCTTATTACGCAAAGATACACGACTCTGTCCAGACCGCTTAAAGTTCAGTAAATTGACGGATTTGTACTACGTACCTGGCCCGACATTCGTGCATGAAGTGAATCAAGGATGAAATTCGGTAAATTCACCCTGCGCGTTTGTCACGTGCTGTCGCGTTGTACTATTTTAGCATCTCCGGTCTACTCGAATATCCGCAGTTATTTTGGTACAAGTATTGGATAACTAGTGCAACCTGCTCCGGGACCGTATCCTCAGTACCATGAACAGTGCGCATAATGCCTCAAATCTTCCCTGCGAAATTTGGCTTGAAATATTCAAGCTTGCCTGTATGGATGGCGGCTCTACTGGACGCACTCTCTCCCTAGTCTCCAGGCCCTTCTACAATCTTGCCAAAGAAACGCGGTTCTACAGCATTTTTATATACGGCCTGCGTCAATTGAACGCCCTATATTCGGTTCTTTACAAGACTGCTCCGGCATACAGACACGTCCACCATCTCTATTTCGACATGGAAATACATCCGAATGATTCTGAGAGTTCCAAAAAGGAGCTGGCTGCCTACAGGTCGAACCGTGCTGTATTTGTGAGTTAACTTTTTCAAAAACCCTAGACCAATGCCGATAGTGACTCTGTTCGCAGGATTTTTATGAGAATCATCTGTACGAGCGCCTCATGGACATGATGTCTCCGACGCTTGAAACATTCCATGTTTATCACAGCGGGTTTTGTGCCTGTGATATGTTGCCACCAGTGTCGCTCCCCTACCTTGTAGAGTTGTCATTTCGTGGGCCTTTTCCCGTTCATTTATCGAAGAACGAGGAGCTACCCATCTTTCCCCGCCTTCGATACATTCATTACGAGGATTTCGACGACTATCCCCCCGACTTATTTTCCCGCCTTGCTCGTCAGGCACCCTCACTTACTCACCTCTACTTGAAACCAACACGGCCGTCCAGGCGGCTATATGCCGAACTGGAAAAGTCTTTGAGTAGAGCGAAGGGTAAGTATCCACGTCCTTGCATGCACATGGACTTCCCGTTGTCTGTTCGCAGAGTGTACATAGAAGTAGGTCCGGAGGTGTTTTCTGTCACCAAGGGGATGATGAATCTCCACGGGATGACATTAGAGAGGCTGTCTTCTGTTACCTGCGGTGACACGAAAGTCGTGGTGATGATCAGTGGAACTAACGCATAGCACAGACAGTTGTAAAGTGTTCGGTGAATGACCATCATGATTCATGAGTGATAGATTGAAGTGTTCAAGTTGGCAGACAACGAAGTGCGTCGTGGGTAGATGACTCGTTGGGTTCCTATATTAGATGAAGAATTTTGCACTGTATGATAGCTTCAGCCTTTCTGAAACATTAAGTAAATAAATGGATATGCACGTTGCTGATGCAAGGCTGTCGGAGCACACTCCGGCCCATGAATATGTAGATGTCTGCGTAACATGATCGATCTTAGTGAAGTCCACTAGACATCTCCGTGAATGTTACCTAACACTGAGAAGCTGGTGGACTGACTTCTGAGGTTGTCATCACCACCGTCGTGCGGCAAGAAGCTAGTCAGCTAGTCATATCACCGGCACATCGCTGTATCAGGGGGGCGACATAGAAAGCACTACGCCTACCGACGAGGGTAGACAAAGTCAATGCCATCAAGCTGGCTGAACGCTTGGAAGCTCGGCAGTAACCAAAGCAGGGGCAGAAGATGAAAATAGACACCTGCTTCTGTGTATCCCTGTAAAAGTGAACGCAACGACGAATTGAATCTGCAGTCTACCATATGCCCTTACTTGACCTTACTCACGGTTGAACGTTTCATTCTCTGAATGCTGTAGTGGCGTCTTGAGGTCCACCCAAAACATGTATTAGCGAGAGCATATGTAAGACCACACTAAGGGGAGATCGGCCGGCATCAACGACACTACTGCCTCTCTATCTCTGCTCGGGCCGTGGTTCTATGAGAAGACAATCAGACATGTACTCTTCCCATAGGATGTGAGGAAAACTCACGGCTCCACTGTACGCTCAGAATGAGGTTATCATAACCGAACCCGTTCATCTTCTCCATTGCCCTCTGCGCATGGGCTCTTTCATCGAAGCTAACAAAGGCAAAACCCTTGCCAGCACCAGTTTCGCGGTCTCTGCCAACATACACACGCATGATTCTACCAAATACCTGGAAGAGTTCCCGTAGATCGTTCTCTTGCGTATCTTCGCTGACATTCGTGACACGCAACGTAGGGTAGTCGTCCCTGTTGCCACCGGAAGAAAGGCCACGCATGGATTCACCTGGCCTGCTAGCCCCAGCACGCATTGAAGGCGGTACATACTTGCCTCCCGTTGTGGCAGGCGCAGCAGGCGTGGCGTCGCTAGCTAGACCATCATCGGGTCCTGCACCGGTGTCTGTTCCTCGCATTAAGATATCGTTCTAGGCACAAGATGAGGGTATCTTACCAGGGTTATCAAGGGCGCCCAACGTATCCTTGTAGGGACATTTCGCAGTGAAATGGTCACCCTTACAAATCCTACAGTTGACCTTGCCAGCGCCGGATTTTGTGAGTTTGCTCTTCATGCTCTCTTCTTGCGTGGGCTCAGCATCAGTCGACTGTAAATCGCAATGTAGCAATCCACAAGGTGGAACAAGCAAAAGCACGAACCTTATTCCCGATGCTCAGCTTCAATCCCACATTTTCTCCAACCGTCGTCGTTGCGCGATCAGGACCAGGCTTATTGCCTCGTTCTTGGCCGAATTTCGCCCATTTTTGACGCTGCGCAATTTTAGGATCGACGGTAGCTTTTTGGAGGGTCCGTTTGATTCGTCGGGTAATCTGGTAAATTTTCAGGACAGGACAAGAAATGAAGGAAATACCGCTACACACCTTCACCTTCTTTCCCTCATCATTCAAAACATATTCTACAGTTGTTCGGATGCCATTCTCATCGACGGAGTCGGATATTTTCTGCACTGGCGCCTCTATGCGAGCATTAACGACTATTGAGGCGGCTCAGCTAAGCAATGCGCACCTAATTCGTCGATTTCATCCGCCCAAGATGTTTTTATTCTGAAATCATGATTTCAAAATGTTCAGTTGGAAATAATATTCGCACATACGCTGACATCGTGGAGAGAAGTAGAGAGTGCTCAATAATGAGGCACTTGATCGAAGTCGATATTTGTCTCTATTTTATTGCAAAGGCCACCGAATAGGGGCTTAATCTCTCGACTTCCATATTGATGTACACACTCTGTACAATGGTTTATGTGTTTAAATGTACAAAAGGAATGTGTACTACAAAGTTTCGCTTTTCCAAGTTTGCCACAGTCGTAATTACCAACGAACAGAAGGCTTTCAACAGCAAACTGAAAGTATATACTATATAGTACATATCACTCGTTCCTCCTCTCCAGCCTGTCCTACTTCTTCAAGATACCTACTGTAGGAGAGCATTGGGGAATATTGACATCGATATTGGGATTTAACAACTTCAAGTTTTCTGGTGTGTAAGGTGGGTATCGGACTGTCAAAAATGGCTCCAACCTACGTAAAATTTGTATATAAACATGAGTAACAGACACAACAAACACCACATACTCTAATGGCATGTCTATTGATGAACGCAGGTAACCGAATGATTCAAAACCGTATCGGCCGCCTTGACGACCATCTATAAAATAGAAATAGTGTAAGAAGACTGTGGTGCGTCAAAAAATACAATGTACGCACGGCCAGAATCGCCAACTCCTCCAAATGGTAGTTCGGCCACTACAGGAAAGATTAGCTGTAGTTTTAGAATCGTATGCTTTATATACCAGCTAACTGTATGAATGTGTCATTGTAAACAAGGTTTCCACTTGTTGTACAGTCCCGAACTGAACACGAGAAGTAAGTACAAGTCGCTTTGTAACAGTCATAGCTACGCACTTAGAGCCTTAGTGTCCTCGTTTTGTGTGAATGCATACAAAACCAATGGGTGGTCCCTGTCACGGTAGCGACCGATGTCAACATAATTTTCCGTTATCCGAAGGATGTGCTCACCCTTGGGACACCAATTCGCACGCGTCCTCAAATGTGCCAACCTCAATGATAGGCAAGATAGGGCCGAACAGCTCACCCTCCATCAGAGCATCATCGGGTTGAATGCCAGTAACGATGGTGGGCTCGATTTTCAATCTCTCCGCGTCCACTTTGCCCCCAAGTACTATTGTACCATTCGTCCGCGCCAGGAGGGAATTAAGTCGGTCAAAATGGTTCTTCGACACGATCCGGGCATATGAAGTGGATTCCAAAGGCGAAGCATCTGAGAAGAACGAGGCATGTGCACGTCTGAGTGCTTCCACCACTTTCGCCAGAATGTCGTGATTTCCGTTGGTAGGGACTATGAGATAATCTGAAGCGACACAAATCTAGGCGGCAATGTTTGAGAAATGTGAGAAGATCACTGAAGAAGACTGACTTGACCGCAATTGGTTACTTTCCCATACATAATCCTCTTCGCAGCAACGTCGAGGTCGTACGACGGATCTAAGATGACGGGACTCTTACCTCCTAGCTCTAGGGTAAGAGGAGTCAAATGTTTCGCTGCAGCAGTTGAAACGATTCGCCCAACATGTCCATTGCCTGTGTAGAAAACTATAGACGCGGTTAACACTATCAATTGCTTTGTGATGTCGACATACTATGGTCCCCTGCCAAAGATAGATTGAGCTTAACTTCATAGAACGAAGTGGCGCGCCAATAACGTACATTTTAACTCCAGAATCTTTGTGGTCTCAGGAACAGCACCCAGGATGATTTGGTAAGCCTCTCTATCGAGGTACTTGGGAACAAGATTCGCCAGAAGATGACCGGTATGGGGAGCGATTTCAGAAACCTTGACCGCACAGCAGCACCCCGCCGATATGGCAGCGATGAGGGGTTGAATTGACAATATCAGGGGGAAGTTCCACGGTCTGTGGGAGCTGCGCATCAGAATCTGGACTAGTGAAGTGTGCCAGTCATACGGACACAATCACGAGTGCAACACCCTTGGGTGCAAAGTATACTTTGGGGTTCCAAGCCTTCTGATTAGGGTCAAATAGTTCAGTCTTGTGTTCTGGCTTCGCCCACTCGGGAAGGTTGGTAGCCGCAATCATTACACGTTCAAGGATGGGGCTTATCTCGTAAGAGTAAGCCTCCATGGCCGGTTTTCCGACATCCTAATGTGCGACTGAGATTCATTGACTGGAAATAGGCTGGTACAGCATACATTGAAGAGAGCCTGGGCAAAAAGATCCTTGTTGTCTTGTACCATGCGAGCGACTTGTAACAGTTGTTGTTGGCGCCATGGAATAGATATCGTTCTGCGCGTCCGAAACGTCGCTCTGAGCTTATTATATATCTACGAAAAGCCTTTCAATCCTGTCAAATTGGGTAAAGGTAAAGTATAGCACACACCTCAGGTATCTTCGCAACTGGGGTGTAACTCGTTTCGTTCATCCTGCTCTTGAGTAGGGAGGCCTTGGTGGCGGACAAGTGGAAGACGATATGATTTTATAGCTACTGGAGTTTGGTTACGGTCCGCCATGCCAGGTGATGATCTGTGATCAATGATAAAGTCAGACGGAAGGAACGGAAACAGTTGGAATTTGACTAAACATGCATGAGTCGGAAACTGCCGGGGAACTTTCAAGCCAATCGTAAGCTTCGCTCATATATGAGTACTAACTAGTACTAGCGAGATTACTAGCGTTTTGAATCTTATCTCGGCGTCCATTCTCACCCGTTGTCTGCATTATCGTTCTTGTGCTCATTTCAGTGCAGGTAACAGCTGCCTGCATAATAATTCTTATCCTTTGCGATGATACCCGTTTGGTTTGGAGTGATAAATTTTTGAGGCTACAGTCACGCAGACGTTTACGAGAGCTGCCTGTGTTGGTGTTTTTCTGCTGTATCATGACTCTTCAAGCGTCCGTGTGTACTGATAGTGGTGCTTGAGGGTCAAGTGGCATCAGTCGCTGGTGTGTACCAGCTACATTAATTGCAACCGAATTCTTCCGTTTTCGACGTTAGGGCTCTTCCAATCAGCATACCATCCGACATCAACGCAAGCCAACGGCTGTAGTTAGTTAAGGTCACCTATACTAGGCTGCAGCAACCAAAAAGAATTCTCAATGCTAAGGTTTTAGAAAACATTGCTTTAGATAGCGTAGGGCAGTTCTCTAATTGTAACATTATAACATTCAGTATACACAGGAAACATTGACAAACATAGTTGCGTTACTGATGACTGCATGTAACTGTTAGATGCCTCTCGTAAGTCTTAGTCCATCAGTAGAAGGTTCGCCGGCACCGCAATAAATCCACTAATGCGAACTTGACGACAGTACTAATCATTACTACTAAGAACTGTTCAACGAGATAACCTTCAAGCTATACGTACTTGAAATACAAGGTGAGATGAGATATGCAAAGTTGAGAAAGAAGAACGAAAAAAAAGGATTGCTAGCAGTATTGTATGTGGGGTAAAATAGTCCGAGTGGTGATGCCCATTCCCGCGGCCTTCATATACAGTAGTGCAGTCCGTGATAATAACCTTACAAGGATGCCTACAACAAAGTAGAGATAAAAGGATACGTGGAGTGTCAGGGGAGAAGAGCAAGGGGGAGCGGAATTCACAGCGATATGCAAATGCTAATGGTCGGCCAGCACCAGGACTGCAGATAGAAAGCGGAAGGAAATCATGACGAGTGCGTTGGCGAATGTGGATGCGTAAAGAGTAATAATGAACGCAGGAGAAAGAGAGAGAAATCCAAATTGCAAAATCTAGATGAGACATGGAGGTGAACGGAGAGGGCAAAATGGGAGCAAGGGAGTTGAATAGCACCGAAGGGAATAATGGGCATTAGGGCATTGTACAGTTGACTTTGGGTATACAGTTCCTTACACATCATCGACGTCTATGTTGCTGTTGCTGCCATAAGGCAAGTGGGACGTCTTCGTCTTCCGTGAATCCGTTGGCGTGGGGATCTTGACCCTCTGCTGTCCGTGGTCTTCGCGCACCGGGAGGCATCCCAGCGTATGCGCTGTGTCCTTTACGAACCTTTCCATTCACAGGTGGAGGTGTCTGTGAGGGTAACACGGTTGCCGACAACGAACGTCCCGGCGTACGACCTCCCGACATCATGTCCTGTCAGAAATGCGTTAGCTGTTTTACTTAATAGAGTAAAACCGACTTACATGCGGTGGTGGCGAACGTGATCGCCGTGGACCAGAAGCGGAGGGAGGTGATGTTGAATTTGGTCGACCCTGAGGCTGTTGCCAACTCGACTGGTCAAGAGGCGCCATGGCACCGGGAGGGAGACGTTGCTGCTGCTGATTCTGCATCATGTCGTTTGGATAATAATACTCCAGTGCATTTGGATCGACCGTGCCCTGTCCCATATTAGAGTACATTTGCGGTTGCTGCTGCATCCGATACGGTTGTCCCATCCCCATGTTTGGAGGCGCTGAGGACGTCCGGTTAGGGGGATCGTTATACCCGCCGTAACTATACTCCTGCTCCATCACTCGATGCTGCATCTCATATTGAGGACCTTTGACAGGTATTTCAGCTCGTCGGCCACCTCCGCCCGGGGGTGCTTTCGTTAGAGCTCCGCGTCGTGGTGAAGCTTCTCTCTTCTTACTCTCCATCTGCTCTCTTTCTAGCCGCTCCTGCTCCGCACGTTCTCTCTCCGCCCGTTCCTTCTGTTCCCGTTCCCGCTGTTCGAGCTCCTTCTGTTCTTTATCCTGGTTCCCAGCACCCATGCCCGCAGCGTTCGCCTGACCATTGGAAGGCGTCGTCGGATTCTGCGCCTTGATGACACCAAGATACCAAAACATCAGATTACTGATCAGAACTTGCTCATACAGTGGTCTGCGAGGATTCGCAAGTTTTATGTGGCTGAGCCTATAAATGGCGCGTTCGACGTGTATCGGATACCGTGACCAGTTATTGACACCTGGACCTCCTTGTGAACCGTTTGGCGATGGGGGAGGAACATAGGATTTGGACGATTTTGAGGCGCCTAGTAACGCGGCGGCCGCTTCACGGCCAGCTGCACCACCTGAAATGCCCATCGATGGGGGACCATCAGCCTCTTTGCTTTTCTTCCCGCCAAACAAAGATCCAAAAAAACTAGACTCCCTCTCTTTGTCCCCACTGTCTCGCTCTTTTTCTTTTGCTAGTTTTTTCCCTCCCTTGTCACTTCCCCACTTGCCAAACAGCCCCTTCTTATCTTTCTCTTTACGATGATGCGCCGGTGGACTTGGAGGTACATGAAGAAGTGCCGGTGGAGAAGAACCAGTAGGTGGATCAGGTGAATGAGAAGACACGCTCAGGGCTAAGGATTCCTGAGGCGATGGTGTCCGCGATGGTGGTCGTTGATCTGCGGAAGGTTCAGGAGCAAGTAGTCGCTGAGGTTGTGGCTGATGCAGTACGGGTTCCAGCGCTTGGAGGAGAGATGCTTGATCATCGGGGGATGTCGATGTTTGAATGGAAGGTAAGTCGTAGGCAAGCTCGTCAGGCGGAGAAGGTGTGATAACGACAGGCGTGTTGCTTTCTTCGTCCTCCTCCCGTACATAGGCATCGAAAATGAAGGCCTCTTCGCTATAAGATTCTGGTCTGGCTTTAGTTTCGTTTTCAAACGTCCGTCGGCGCTGAGCTGCTGTCAAGACGTCGGGTTCTCCATGATCATTGGAAGAACGATCACTTGAAGTGCGTTTTTCGAGAGTGATTGGCGCTGTGTTAGAGCGAACAGATGGGCCCCGTCTGGTCGAAAAACCGAAACGACTGCCACCTTCTCCAGCAGAACCCTTCCGAATTCTGGTGCGCGCGGCACGGCGAAGGATTTGGCCGGGAGGCGGAACGATTATGGGAGCATCCGCTTCGTCGCCCGTCTCCGGGATTGCATCTATGGTGTCAATAGCTATAAAGTGTACATGTTAAATGCAATGAAATAGATGAACTATCGGTAGTACTCACATGTAGGGGACATGTTCAAACTAAGACTTCGTCGCAGGACACTTCTCAGCTTCGACGGGTCGTCGCTCTCTGAGGCCTCTTCTGCCAGCTCCTCCAGTCTTTGCAGGTCACTTATCGTGAGCTGAGGCCCTCGATTAGCGAGAAGGCTAGACCGATTTCGTCTTAGCGGCACAATCTTTTCCTCTTCCTCGACGCCATCATTCTCCGATGGTCTGTACTGCCGACTCAGCATCGACTTCTTCCTTCCTAGGCCTCCAGACGAAAGCGACGATATTGAACTGGACCGGCTGGGGGTGGTACTCCCATCTCCAGGCGGCGGCGATCTGGCGTGTTCCTTAAGAAAGGCGCGAAATTCAGCAGGGGCAATTTCGGGATGGACACTAGCGGGGACCCAGAAAAGGTGGAAGGGATCGTCTGCAGGGTTGTTGGGGCCATCTATGCCGCCCATGAGGCTGCCATGGTCGGAACTGGAGCCATCATCGTGTGAGCTGCTTGACGAATCACCGTCTGACGTCTGTGCTCCTGACCAATATGTACTCGTCGGCGATGTTGGCGACGACTGATTGGGCAAATCTGGGTCGATAGCAAGTGCACCTGGTGTCGTCGAACGTCTCTTGATGTCGCGGAGGGCTTCGACCTCGCGTTGGATGTCGTACGTCGAAGGCTGCATGTGGTAGGTAGTGAAGACGCTGGGAAAGCGCTTAAAAGTGTGACAGTGCGACCGAAACAACCAAGGCCAGAGCGGTAGAAGGGGGTGAGGAACGACAAGGGTGTCGTTGTCGTTGTGGCTGACGATGAGCAAAGGGACAGATTAGTGCGCAGGTACAAGTTTGGAATTACCGAGAGAGTTCGGCCGCCACAACGGCAGGAGCCACCTTCGCTCGATTAGGTTACTTCATTTTCTTATTCATGAGTTTTTTTTCCTGTAGGATATCCTGCACCCTTCCTAGGTGCATTTTATCCTCAGATTCGCCGTTTTTCTCCAACGTAAAAATTGATAGTAAAATATTACAGTACAGCATCATCTGCGCCACGAGCTGTTGCCACCTAATCAGGCAACCAATACATCGTCAGCCTGCCGTGATACAAATCTCAGCGTCTATAGCCAGGAAATGATGAAGAGCAGGACCATCACAACAAACCCCATTCTCTTATGGTTCCGTTCAAGTGCCACGGGGCTTGTTACCGAGAAACAGAACTAGGGTCCAATGCAGAACTCTCCCGTCGAAGCTCCTGGATCACAGCCTGTGATACTTGTCATCAGATGGACCTTTGTATTGCGCAAGAAAGTGTTCCCGTACCGCCAGTGCTTCAGGATTGACACCGCTTTCTATCATCCTCACGCATGTCGTCAGTGTCTCTCGGTCTAGTCTCGTATTCAAAAGCTGTGAAATTTCGTGAAGAACTATAAAAGATGCGTCATGTACAGCGTTCGTTATGAAAGCGAAATTCTTACTGTCCAGGGTCTGCTGCGCAGAGCTGATACGTTCCGCTTCGTGTGAGGACATGGCGATAGTGGCGAGAGAACCGTAGACGTTCTAAAATCCGTAAATGGCAATCAACGCCGCCCGGGTGTTAATTTCGGAGTGTTCGAACTTGGACTAGGTTCGACTTCTTTGAATTTACGACAACCAAGATGATAGTAGGTTATAAACCCCGCAGCTTGGCTGAAAACAAGAGATACCGCCACATCAGAATTAATACTTGTAATTAATTAATTGCTCCCAGCCTCCCGACATTTCCATGCATTGAACAGTAGATTGAGAACACAATATTGAAGCACAGACCCGGAGCTATTGAACTAGAGCCAAGTCTGGCTCTTGGACCGCTTATTCATCACCATGACATGTTCAGATCTGCATTCCGGCGGCAAGCTCGGCATCTCACCTCTCTCTCTCAATCAAGATACTTAGTAGGATAGGTCATACCAATGGACATTGAGTACAGAGCGTTAACGGTTCCAACGTTGAACCCCAACACAAAAACAGTTATTCCCACCAAAACGGAATAATACAGTATAATAATAGGCACCTGCAATTTACTTTCTTGTAGAAAAACTTGGGCCCATTCTTTGTGCAACGCCTAGATGCCGGCATTTCTCTCTACCCCAACGTCTCGAGATCTGGACTTCGACTCAATGACTGGTCCAGTTCACTACTACTACCAGAGAAGCAGGCATTCTTGAAACGTAGGTAACCCGGGAGCTCCGAGCACGAACGCGGCCGCCACTCACTCAACGCAGTACATTCCTTCGGGAAAGCGAACGGATTGGAACATGAGTTGGGCGTTAAAGCGGCGTTACAAGTCGAATTACAGTGGATAAACAAACGCACAGGTTGTCATAGATGAGATCATGATAGTGGGGCCTACGACACCATCTCCCCCAATTGCAAACTCCGGTGAGACGAAAATTACAGATCTCGAAGCGAAAGTTCAACAAAACCAGGGTCGTAATACGCGTTTGGACAACGTTGCGACGCTGACATCGGAAGCAGCTTCGTGTTTAAATGTAGTAATTGGTTCAGACGATGAATCGATGACAAACCATCGTCAGGTGCCATCATGTTGAAGTTCCACGCGTATCTGTCATTGAAGGCCCATTTTTCGTGGACAGAATGAATGGTAGCAGTGAGATTGTGCTGCAAGGATCAAGCCAGGTCATAGCTATAGCTAGAAAATAATCAATTTCCGTAGTGCCGACACGACAAACAGCATACCTGAAGTAAAAGTTTTTTGACATGTCGAGAGTCGCTGCTCCTCCGCCGCCTTCTCGATCCCACGGTTGAAACAGACAGGAACTATCTCAGTGTTTTCACAGTGATGGAGATAGTAGCCGCCGAGTAGGGTGATTGCAGGGCGCTTTGTGATGATAACCATGTACCATCTCGCAGTGAAACGGACGGGTCCTAAGCTTCATTATGATCACAGTCGCTGCGCAGGACAAAGTCGCTCACCTGAGATCCCAAAGAACATCTTCGCCTTCCCCAGCCCTCCAGAGCTCTTGTTTCCATCGTCGAGCATCTTGAGCATGATACTCATCTACTTTCCGTGTACTCTACCTCATCCTCGACCAAGGAAAGTTCTTCGGTCAATCTTGATGATTCGATGCCTCGAGTCGGCGATGTTGGAAGCAATAACAAAAAATCGCAGTCTGTTCTCATACAACATATACTTGTTGAATGCTGCTGAGCGTTGTACTGCGGGTGCTGTGTCGCTCATGGTGGATGTCACTGGCGAACTTTCCTAATGAAGCCCTACAGAAAACAATAATCACTGCATTGAATCGGTGCTGGCAGTCGTAACGAAATCAGCACGCTGCAGATCCGAGCAAAGCAGAAAAAGAAAATAAGGCAGAGGACTAGCATTGCATACGCGTTGGCGTGACACGTGATACCACAGATATTGCACGTGGTGGCGTTATATGCAGGTACGAGTTCCGCGTCTTGCCAGGCTAGTGGTGGTGGTGGGATGTTTATTTCTGGTTTTCATGTCCCTGAGAAGGAAACTAACCAGAGTCTGTACCACACATACTTGTGCTACGGTACCGAATACTGTTTTAGCCAAACTGATTCGGCGTACACCCCGCAAGGTGTGGCCTCTCAGAACTAGCATCAAAGGTTTGAATACTAAAGTAATTATACTAAATTGCAGATCTACGCTACTCTTAGGGGCTGCTTGCTAGTACGAAGACGATGATGACGGTGACTAGGACCTGGAAGGTGTGGGTGGATCGGCCCAGAGCAGGACACTCAGAGAAGTTAAACCAAGGCGACCCTTGCATCTGGCCACGACTTGGAGAAAGATGCTTACGCGGTCACCATTCACGATGATGTGCTAGAGAGCCTTTCAGAACATCTCGTACAGATATCATTGTAAGAAATCGATCGGAAATCCTCGCAACTTTTCACATGTTGTTATCAGAACTGGTACAGACATACTTCTTCGTAGGCAATCAAGACGATATGCCTCTTGAATTATACTAGTTTGTTTGACTTAAGGACACGTCTTGACACAGTCTGAAACTTTTAAAAGATATAGCCACATTCAAGTCCCGGGCCATCGCTCCCATGATAATGATCATGAAATGAACACACACGCGCCTTCACCAATAAAGATAAGGAGAAAATTCAATCTTGCCTAATAGTAACGCATCAATCACAGAACAAAGTATTAGACTGGAAACGCACTTTGCACAAGCTTGCAATCCACACGTCCTAGTTTGATCATTTCGGGCATGCATTCAAACCGCATAAAATCGGGAAAATAATTCTCCACACCCACATAAGCGGACCACTGATCGTCGAAGAATTCTTTATCTTCTTCATCATCTGGAAAGTCCCGGTCGAGGTATATTCCAAGCCGGACTGTGAATAGCAGCGGATGTCTGACGAGGATATGATCCAGCTCTTGCCAATTCGATCGATATTGAGGCAACAGATCTGTATCGAAGGGGCTGAGGACAACCTGAATATATATATCCTCCATGCTGGATGGAAGCATCTCGAAGAACCGGTACCACAGAGGAGAAGGCCATCGTTGTGCAATCTCAATTGGACATGATGCATTGGAAAAGCGAAGGCTGGTTGAGATGTTACGAAGTCGTATCAGATGCCTCAAGTCGATGGGATTCTTGGCGGCTATGAGAAAAGGTCAGAAAACACAGAAAAATAGGAGACGACTCGATATACAGTACTTCCAAGATGCAAGGCGTAATATCAAACTCTCCAAAGAAGGGATGGCAAGAGAAGGAAGGGACGCTGCATCGAATGTCATGATGTTGAGAAAACGTAGACCGCTTAAAGATATTGGAGACTGCGGAGGGACAAATGCTTGAGGATGGGGCTGCCTAGTAGTAACTCCAGCGTAGAAGGCCGACACCGATGGGACGGAGCCAGACAGTTCGGATAATTGATGTCCTTGACCCTCACTCCTGACATGATGACAGTGTCAAGCTGCTCGAAGCTGGAGAAGATGAAAAATAAATGAGCGAAGGTGTCAAATTTCATAGACTCTAGAATGAGATGCCGAACATTGGAAATTAAATGGAGCGAGCGAAAGGAGCCAACGCTGAGCATGGTTGCCTTGTTGGGTGAAAAATATATTTGAACCCGTTGAAGGTTCGGAAGGAGCCGCAGGAGAAAGAGAAACATGCACAGGTCAGTTTGCTCCAGACCCCAGTAATCAAAGATCAGATGGCGAATCGACGATGAGATATACTTTGAAGCCATCATAGTATCGCAAAACTTGAAACAGCTGTCAACTTGATTATAAAAATGAAGAATTTTCACAGTCATGAAAAGGAGCCTGTGACTGGGAGGAAGAAAGGAGGAATGAGTTAATGAACAGGCTTTGAGAGGGCCATGACGAAAGCGAAGATGGTCAAGGATTTCTTCCAGTTTTTCCTGCGGGATGGTCATAGTAGAAGGCGAAATTAAATGAGCACCTAAATAGCTCATATATTGCCCAGTCAGGCCGAAACATGATCAAGGATCAATCAAATGGTAAACAGACTACCCTTGTTGGATGAACCGATCACCAATAGCATTGAAGTAATACGGCCAATTGCAGAAACACCCAGAAGGCTACATTACAGTCACACTGACACCACCCTACACGATTAGGGGGGGGGGGGGACACCGAGTCCGGGACAGCATCATCACGGGCTCGCGATTCGGTCATTTGGCTAAATACTCGTGCTACATACAACACTAGGTACAAAACTGCATTTCCAGTGTTGTAAAATATCTACACCTGATACCTCGTCCAAGACAACTCAGATGTTTATAGACATCTGAGCTTTTCCCAGTCTACCTGCCCCGACACCATGGAAACATTGCCTCCTAGACTTCCGTAGCTGCTGTCGGAAGTATTCTCTCTTCGGTCCATGCGTCCAGGTGCCTGCGGTATGTGCTGTCCAAGGGCGTTGAGTAGCGCGTTTTTGATACCCATCACTACATCCCGAAGATCTGACCCCACCGTAGGAAACCGATCCAGGAGGGCCCACAGAGAATATGGTTTTTTGGAACTGAAGGGTACTCGAAGATGGGGCGCGTGAGACGACATGGTTATGCCGCAGGCTAGACAGGGCCTTTTTGTGACTCCCAGAATATCTTTCACAACTATAAAGCCCATACAGTTGCAGCAAGCGAGGGGCTGCAGCTCAGCGTGAAACGCGATATTCCATATCGTTTCATTCCTCCAAGCGTTAGCTACTCCTGGAATATCTTCCCATTGACGACCTAGCTGCCTGGTTGACGGCGGGGCATCATGAAGAAGTTCTTCGATGAAGTCTACCGGAGACACGAAGTACTTTGCCACTGAATGAATATCATTGATTGAATACGGAATAGATGCCTGCCGAACCCACAGAATCTCGAAATGTTGGTCAAATTCCTTCATAGATTCAGACTGGGAAACGAGGGAACAAATCAATGGGATTCCAGATAAGGCTACGTGTCGGGCTTCACGAGCGAGATTTCCAATACGTAACCACCGCCTCCGGAAGCGGCGGCGTTCTACTTGTTCATCCTGGGAGTCGGATGTTGGAACTTGTCCAATGTCGTTCATTGGCCCGCTCTCCCCGAAGATTACCATGGTAAGGAGAAGAACGGCAAAGGAGCGATCAGGAACACTAGCTCTGTCCTTTGCCAGATTGACATTCTTGCCGTCCCAGTGTTGCAGGAGAAGGGAAAGGATTGCACGGAATAGTAGTAAGCTGGTTCTATGGGTACATGAGCTTCCGTCTGAAGGAGTAGGGCGATCGGCAGACGGGAAATAGGAATATAGCTGGGTGAGTGCATCCTGCAATTCAGGCTCATTTTCCATATCACTTGTACCGCGAGTCCATTCAGCAAGATATATTTCCACATTGTGACGTAGTCTTGTGCCCGAGGAAGAGATGCCAGAGCCATCACAGAAGAAGAGGGTTTTCAGCAGGCGAGAAAACCTTTCATCTACCCAGGCAGCGCAACATTCACGGCCTAAGGTGATAAGATGGTACCATCGTTCCGTAGCATCCGGAAGGAGAGTGCATCGGCGTAAAACCTGCTTCACAAGTCGGGACCTTGAGGCGAAGAAGGGTGGAATCTTGTGAGCTCTGTTATTAGCCAAGATGAGGGCAAGAGAAACTTCGCAGGGTGCCAGAAGAGTTTTGGAAGGGGCGTTATTTTCATCGTCCGTGTCGGCTGAGACCAAGATGTGAGGTGACTATTCGACCCGGAAATTGACGGCATTATCATCAGATCCTGGAAGGACGAAACTGGACATAGGGAGACCTAGTAGCTCCTGGGCGGGATTGGGTATGGGATTTTCCTCATCGCTTTGGGGTTCGCCACCGCTTTCGAGATCCTCGTTGATATCGTTTTCAAGATCTTCGCCGCTATCGCTTTCGAGATCTTCGCTGCTATCACTTTCGAGGTCCTCGTCACTGTCACTTTCGGGGCCAACGTCAACATTGCCTTTGAGGTCCTCGCCCTTGCTGTATACTTCGTGGCCTTTGTCGTCTTCAAGATGCCCATCGTCCGCTAAACTTTCCAGTTTTTCCGGAAGCCTCACCTTCCCAAAAACTGCTGCCACGCAGTCACCACGTTCGCCCGTGCAAAAACAACGAGCCAGGAAGACCAGAGTTTTTAGAATGCCCAAGTGATCGCCTCCAGTGGGCTGACGGTTGGCATCGGCGACGAGTCGGTCGTGGACCATCATGGCGTTGATGAAGTCTTCTTTAGAAGCAATACTTTCCGTCCTGATCCTCTCTAATAGCTTCAAACCGTAATTTGGCCAGCTCCAATGAATCCTGAATGCAGTCATTGAAGGTGGGGATCAAAATAATCATTGGAAATAAGAAACATGTTAGTCACCATACTAAGACACGAAACGGCCACAAGGATATTGAGATGAGCATGACTCGCACAGGTAGTTATAGGTTGGAAAGGGAAGCTAGATGCGAGTGAACACGTGGCAGTGTTACATGTATCGTCTGCCAACTGGTACGGCAGACATTTTATCGGCGACTCGTAGCGATTAGGGAAATCTGTTCAGCTCGAGCGCTGCACTGTAGGTACACCGCAAGCAATAAGCACATGTCACGATTTCAGTGTTGATGTTCAACGTTTTTCGGAGAATATGATCCTCCAAATTGTCACGATTCAGAACTTGAAGTGGTCGCCTGAGGAAAAAGCTTGATTATCTAGTAAATGTCGTTACGTATATTCTTCTGGCAAGGATGGAAAGCAAGAGCACTATTACAGCTTGCTAGTTTGGCCCCAAGCAATATCAACGACATCCAATAGAACAGGAGATGCCAAAGGACGTCCCTCGAAGAACCACTGAGACCAGAGACTGACAGATCGACTATTGAAATAGGGCATGTGAACACTGCAGAAGTGGCTATTGGCCATGTTAGCTCAAGCCCAACGGTGATTACTGCCAAAGAAACAGAGAAGCGCTAGTACAAGCTCAGGTAAGCAACAGTAAACTATTGTCGATCTCGTCGACTCATTGAGAGTGAAGTAAAGTGAAGTAAAGAGTAAGGTAGCAAAAATGGTTAAATTAAGAAATATGAATAATATCTGTCAGAAAGTTGGGAAGAGGGAAAGCCCAGAGAGGTAACAGTTTCCGTTTTCGCCAAAGGAGATGCTGAACAGACTTTACATACGAGAGCAAAACACAGCAAAACAAAGGGTTGACGGAAATAAAATAGCGCAGACGGGTACATTTTCGCGTTTAAGGACTCAGTCCTAACGTTGATACTGTTCGAGCCGCTGAGCTATAAGACATTTTAGAATGGCTGAGTATGAGGATGAGGGAATCAGTTTTCAGAGTTTCATAGGTTTATATACGGGAAGACACAGCAGCCGTAGGCCTTGTATTATTTAATATTCTTTTGTTTTGAAAATCCATCCTGAGCTACCCCATACACTCAAGCCACTCAAGCAGAGACACCAAGCAAGGTTTGATCACGTCGTCTAGTCTCAGGTGTAATGCAGAGACAGTGGAGAGGGAACGCTTGCGTCCTCTTCATTAACTAATATCGGAGCCTATATCCAGCATCCTCCTGAGTGCCAATTTTCTGCTCATCAGAAATACCATCGAAATCTTCAGTTGATAGGAGTACCCACGGAAATTTAAACTTTCCTACGTTTTCAAGCGTATCTTAGTTCGAGGTGGATAGATTGGTCAATGTCCCACATCAGAACTTCTCAGGCTTCAATCAGAGGCTTTGAGGAGACCGGAAAGGAATGCGGGAGTATAGAAGAGGAATCTGTGGATTTGACAAGAGAAGAAGCAATGTTTTATCAACGATTTTACCCGGGCGCTCTGCGCAAGTTCATACGTTATGAGTCTATGACAATCCTGGCCATAGACAAAAATTACACACCGCCTAGTCCTCTTTTGCATTAATTTTTACCGGTGGGCCCCGTATCCTTTAGTGTTCCAGGAGCGGTACCTGTAAGCTGACCCATGAGTTGTGACCTACGCAAAGACCCGAGTCTAACTTACGTGTCAGTGACGGCCCGCTATAGAAGATTTCGGAAATCAGCGTTTATGCATACCACGGCAACGAAGACTTACATACGGACGGAGACAATGCTGACCACAGAGAATGATCTGCTACTTCATCCGAGATTTCTCTCCGTTCTTCCTTTCACTAAGACCCGGGCCAGAATGAAGGCAAATCAGGTTTTAAAAAATGAATGATAAGAACTCAACGTACCGCTTTCCGAGTCAAAACGGTGAACCACTTCCTCTGACAGCATAATGATACACGACCAGGTGCTATGTGCGTGCAGAGGCACTGACAAATTGGCAAGGTACAAACGTGACGCAGATATGTACCTAAATCGATGGAAGAGAACTCGTTCAAGGTATTCAAGGTGCAGACAGTCGACTTGCAAATAGACAATCCGCGCCAATCAAAGTGGTCCAGACCGCACCCAGCCCGAGTGTTCTCAAAGGACAGCATAAATAGTGCATGACGGCTATGACTGATAAGACGGAGTACCCTGAATGTTATGCGGTAGTCGTTGAATTTCCAAGCCAAGCAAAATGGGATCTGTAACAGATACTCTCGAGAGCTGTAGGGTCCAAGATATCAGCACAGTATTAAAGAGTGACGCCGCCCGTAACAAGAGGATCTAGGAACAAGTAAGGGATCTACAAACGATTCAGATCAGGAGCGGTTAGGCCGGCGATGGGGCAGTGTATGGTGCCCGGTATATGCGCGTTGGTATTTGTCATGAGCAAGTAATATCCACGAGTTCGTTTGTCCGTTTAGTCCCAAGTTCGATTGAAACCGAATGACAGAATAAGATGGTACTGGAACTGAAGCCGAGAAGTATGGCGTACTTCAACCATTGAAGCGGTCGTATATATGTAAAGAGTTTATCTCCCAGTAAGCCTCGGAAAAGGCGGTAGGTGTGCTCTCCACATCTGAAATTTGATGACCAGTTTAACGCATAAGAAAAGAGACATTCGTGGCTTACAATGCTCACAAGTACTTGGACCACAACCTGATGTAGCGAAAGCGGAGCCTGCCCAGTCGCCCTATCATGCAAGATCGCGTCAGAAGTCTCCAGAAGAAACTGATTACTTACGCAAAATGTAATATCAAAGACAGTAATGTGTTCACCTAAGAAGTGGGCGTCGTATCCGCATCGATCGACAGGAAATGACGCGTCTGGACTTCCCCAATTATCCGTGCATATTCGAACAAACTCTGGTGGCTGGAGTACTTCCGCCGGTATAGAGCTACTGTTTCTGGGCCAAAACCACACTCGGACACCATTGATGTCGTCTTTGGACATGGCAAAGTACCCTCCACCGATCTGGTTGAACCCAGTTCCATATGAAAAAGGTTGGGTGAATGAAGTCCCGCAGCCTTGATTGTTGTTGACGGCTGCGTCGCAGTCGCTGGAGACGGTATTTCTTTCCAAACACGTTAACCCAACAATGAAAACAACGAAACAAAAAGGACGTACCCTCTTTGATCACGCGTGTCCGGCATGGTACAGTCTTCGGTTGTGTGAAGAGAGGCGAGGTTGTCACAGTTCATATTAACGCCTGGAAGAGATACTATCACCAACAAAGGTCTGGTAGGCCCTGACTGGTACACACCTTCAATGATATCTATTTCTCCTCCCTGAGGCCATGGTCCATCCTTGCTCAAAGTCCAGAAGGCAGGCCAAGTAGCGCATCCTACTGGCATGTGCTGGATATCCAAAATCATGAGCGACTGGGCATGCGAGGTCAGGGAAGATATCCGAACGCTATCTCTGCCTTTCCCGGATGGTGGAATGACAGTATATGCGTCCGCACGCATAATGAATGCTGAGTTGTCGGGTGATGCTACGGATGTGTTTGAATGCTCGCCTAACACAAAGAAGAAAAGGCGTTACCGTAGGAAAGATTGTTGGCCTTTGCTGTGTATTTGTCGACATAATTGACGCGTCCGTGGGTTGGGTCATCAAAAGTCTCCCATTTGAATGCATCGAAGAAGTCATCGCCTCGGAAACCTTCTGTCAAGCAGAATGTCGGATTGGCAATCACGATAGAAATGGAGATGAAAAGAGCGAGAAGAGATAGAGAAAACATGTCTAGGATAGCAAGGGTAGCTGCAGTGACGAGCAAATGTGACAGAATACAAAGGCCAAAGCGGTCCCAGCCTGTCCCGATTTGGGATCCACATTGGCTTCTCTTCATTTCCCTTCTTGTCGTCCGTACTTCGACTTCTGTGAATCACGGATCTTTGGCACCGAGGCAATCAGCAAAGATGCATAAGAAAAGCATATGAAGGGCGTACTGTACCAGCAACTTCTGAAGGCACACGATGCATTTATCGCTGGAAGAAGGTTTGCCCGACAATGCGATTCGCTTCGTCTTGTAAGCTGCCGCGGAAGGTACGCCGCGTCGTCGTCGAAGAAGCTCTACAGGCTCCTGATAAGCAACTATTTCGCGAAAACTGGCGAGAATACGCGGATAGCAGATCATATTCCAATGTTCAAGCATCTTGAACACAGCAAAATGTCGGCAGTACGATTAAAGGAATTCCGGCGTACTTTGCTGTGGGAAAAAGCCCGAATCGATACTCCATCTTTATTCTGATTTCCATCTTCGCATTTCGACCGGTGAGAATTTAGTCACTTTCCAGGAGGGGCACTATACTGGAACTTTAGGCCCATAGCATCCCAAGCCCTAATGCTCAGCCTTATTGACGAATTCTAACCCAATTCTGTAGTCTAGCCCTTAGCAATTTAGACAAGCTAGCAGTGCGACCTTGCCATCTATGATAATGATCACAGAAAGCGCAGAGGACCTAGAAAGCGACGAAGCAAGAATCACAACGACCCGGCGTCACACAGTCCAAGCAGATCCACTAGGTGACGAGACTCAGTCCGGGCACTTGGAACGCAGTAAGTGACCTCGTTGCAAACGTTGCAAATTTGGAGCATGTGGGTCAAGGCTGAAAATAACAAGTTCAACCGGCATCTCCCGGAAAATACCCTCGATCGGTTGATCAACGATTGAGCGGATAAATCCGAAGGTGGTCGGTGCCGTCTTCCCATACATGGTCACCCGCCTTGAGGGTCGCGAATCGATCATCGCCGCCGAGTTGGAAATTCGACTACAAATTGCGGAACTATCCGTGCAGCAGGCGAGCCAGCCCTGAGCCCACCCAAACCCAGCCATATGCACTCGTCTCTTCCATGTTCCAGGCGAAATATTTCAATGATGAACTAAGGTTCAGTCATTGCTACCTGCTATACAAGTGGAAAACTTTTTGAAGTTTTGTTGACTGAAACCGCTAATTTCAAGTCCTCCGGATCTTGCTTCCCCCATAACGGTGACCCCATTTTTTCGGTAGAACATAACTTAAAAGTTTTTGCGCAGCGGTACATAGCTCAGAGTTTTCAACAGCGGCTAACCCGGAAATGTGTCAAACGGCCTAAATGAAATTGCCGATCCCTTTGGCCTGGGTTGTATAATTTGTGTGTCAAAAATTTGACGTCATTATCAACCCGACCGGTAACCTCGTATGCTTTATAAGGTCTTGCATCGCTACGTTCCAACTATCTTCAAGGATAGGCACCCCGGCACACTTGAGTCAAATGTCCAACAAGAATGTTGTGGCACATACTCCGAGGACATATTACGCGTACGGTATCTGAGGGTCGGGGACGCGTAACATGACACCTATTCTCATGGATGAAAGGACGGACGCATAAACTAAAGGTTGAGCGTCAAATATGAAGCTGAAGTCCGGCACGTCTCCACCTAATTATCGATATGCAAGGTACAACAGATTGTAAAAAAAATTGTATGATTTCACTCAGACATCCGCCTCATAGTTGTTGTGCCAGTTCAAGCAAATTAACGCAAAAAGATTATTGACCTTGCGCGTCACATTTGAAAAACAGAAACGGTTGCACAGTAGAAGCAACCATGATTTTTTTTTACCCTACAAAACATCATCTCGTCAAAATATCGACCCTTGAAATGAGTTCGACATCTAAAGATAGGACTCAATGCCGCAGAGCCAATTACGTAATAATAGAAATTTTATTCTGTACCACCATCTGCAGTCGTCATGGCTCCTTCAAAAGCAGGCAAGGCAGCAGCCGAAAAGACGAAGAAGGAAAAAATACACCACCCGCAATCCCGAAAGGCAGGACAGCTAGCTCGCAAAGCACTCCGAAAGGGCAAACTCGGTGGCCAAGCGTCCAATCGGAGCAAAAAACATCATTTCCTTGGTCCGTATTCATATTTGCGACTTGGACATTACTGACTGTGATATTCTAGCTGACTTTTATGGGTTTTTCTATCGGTCACTACCAGACGAAGGCGTTCTGACACTCGAAGAGCTTCACGGTCTCCTGCGCGACGTATGGTTGACGAGAAACGACGCTGAGTTAGAGGAGGAGAAGGCCTCACGGAGGAAAGGAAGAGCCAAAAGTGTGAAAGAAGTTAAATTGGAGGAGATAAAACTGCGCGAATCGGAGGAGTATCGCACTGGGTTCGGTATGTGCATATTGCCTGTATATCCTTCTTCATCCAGCTTACGTGGGAATACAGAGGTAATTGATCTAACCCACCAACCCACTGTGGATCTGTTTCGACGATGGGATCAGAAGGAAGTTACCTTCATTCAGCTACTGCGATTTGTTCGTATATCAAGCGCTAATCCAGGTTCCATTGTTATCTCAAAACCTGGGAAGCATCATAGTGTGGTTGAGTCAGTGGACCCGAGTCTTGCGGACGTGGAGATGATTGACAGTTGAAGTAGGCATAGCAAGTGTATTGTGATGATATCCTTTGAATTCACCATCTGCCGACGATCCTATTAGCGACTTGGTCATGTAGTCTTTGGCACTGCAATGTTTTAAACTGGAAAAAGTAGTAAAAGTTTTTTAAATTTTACAGTGAATGGTTCTAAATATTTATACAGTCTTTTCTACAAAAATACAGAAAAGAAACTTTAAATATCTTCTGCAAATTTAGGGGTAAATTTTAGTGCAGTGGAGGAATGCTGTAAACGAATATACTGTTGACTTCCCTTTTCGTAGGAAATGCTCTGACGGAACCCTGGCGACGGACGGATGAGCCGGTGACTTGTTAATAAACAGTGAACCATCTTTGAGTCTGCATGACTCAGTTGGACTGTTTTGGGATCCGATTGGGTGTGCCTGTCTACTGTACACGGTAGATTGAGGGGCCAATAAGCATCCTCTTCGGTTGTCCAGACCGTCGAATAGGGCCCAGAACTTGCATCAGAAACATGATCTTCCGGTCCCTACAATTGCCTCCGTGCCGTAGGTCCGATGATATACATTTGCACATTTTGTTTTTAGCCTTTGCTATATAAAACGCGGATGATCAACCCCAGCTTACCCACTGCTTCTCCGCATTTTGCTATAGTATGCCAGTGGACACCAAGCACCCAGAAGTACTCGTAGTATGTCTCTCCTTGTTCTCCCGCTGTCGTCTGGCGCTCATGCGTGTCTCGTAATCAAGGTTGGTGCTGGACCCTCTGGTCTCGTGCTTGCCCTCTCGCTCATCCAAAATGGAGTGTCGGTCCGCATAATCGACAGAAATCCAGAAATACGTGCTGGTCAACGGGGAGCGGGAATCATGGTGAGTCATATTTCATCATCACGCATTTCATACCTTGATGGAATTTTGCAGCCACGGTCAATGGAGTTGTTCGAGCTCCTCGGCCTCTCGAAGCCTATCCTCGACATTGGTTTCGTTACCCCACCAGTAAAAACATACGACCTACATAAAGGCTTGGAATGCTCGGGGACTTTTGAAATAGCGCCGTACATGGAACCCACAGCCGCGTTCCCATATGTAGGTGGCGCTTCAACTTGGTGCAATACGGAACTTATCCTCCGCGTCTTGGCAGCTTAACATACTGTGCCTCGGGCAAGACCATCTGGAAAGTATTCTTCGGAGAGAACTGGAAGAAAAGTATCATTGCCCCGTTGAGCTGGGCACGGAACTTCTTTCATTCTCGCAGGAAAAAGACCATGTTAACGCTAAACTAAGAACGCTCGACGGTACGGAGCAAGACCTTACGTTTTCATGGTTACTTGGAGCCGATGGGGCGCGGGGAGTTGTGCGGAAAATGCTGGGTCTGTCCTTCCTTGGGGAAACCAGCAACATTGATAAGATAGTGGTGGGGGATATTTTTGTCGAAGGGCTGGAACAAGAGGTGTGTCTACGGTTCCCTTTCTGACCGAACCCCACATTCTAATTAGAACTCCAGTTTTGGCATATGTGGGGTGATGCCGGGAGCACATTGTAAGTTCACGAAATCTCCGTCCGTCGAATGTTCCTTATTCAAGTAACCCGCTCAGAATCAGTCTCCGGCCCACGGAAACTCCCTCGCTATTCAATTTCATCTTGACTGGAAAGGACATTGATAATGCTTCAATGTCCCGTGACTTGGATGGTCTTCGGGACTCGTTTATGCTATGTACGGGGGCAGGCGACTCCGTGAAATGGGGAAAAATAACTTGGGTCTCAAATTACCGGTATGCTCGAGCGTTAACCAAGTATTGATTAGTCGCTGATGAAACAGACCCAATATTCGGATGGTCGACAGTTTCGGAGAAGGGAGAGTTTTCTTAGCTGGAGGTGAGCGTGTTTGTTATTTTTTAGCAACCCTCGTGCAACCATCTAATTGTTTTTAAGACTCTGCACATGTGCATAGCTTCACTGGAGGTCAGGTGCGTCCAATTCTGCGTAGATATCAGGGGAAACGCCCTAACTTTATTTCGACTATGTAGGGCATGAATACAGGAATCCAGGACTCGTTTAACCTCTCCTGGAAACTCGCATTAGTGCAACGAGGCCTGGCATCCCCTTCCCTCCTCCGGACATACACTGAAGAGCGCCTTCCTGTTATCGCCGAGATGCTCAACCAGACGACTGTTCTACTAAAGCAGACATTCATAAAAAAAGAAAAGCCCTCCGCGTGGCGTCGCGGCGGCAGCCTCCTCCAGCTTGGCGTGAACTACCGTTGGAGTTCTGTAGTAGTTGACGAACAATCGGATGACGAGGATGATTACTCTGATGACGAGGATGACTTCCCTGACTCATACGGAGAGGACCTCGGCGCCCAACTACGTGCCGGGGACCGCGCCCCTGATGCCCCGGGTCTGCTAAACTTGACATTAGAGGAAGACAGACCTGCGACAACGAAGAGGCTCTTCGAGCTATTCGGCGCCTCATATCATACAATACTGGTGTTTGTGCGGGACCTTCACCGGTGCTCTACAATACTGAAAGATATCTCATCATCATCTCCGAAGGGACTCATTCGGACTGTTCAAATCATCCGCGCTGACTTTGGACGGTATGTGGAATGCGGTCCCTTCTGCGCGGATTACACGGTTGAGGACACCCGAGGGCATGCATATGATGCGTATTCTTTGACCGAAGGATGTTGCGTCGTTGTAGTAAGGCCGGACGGCTTCATTGGGGCAATTGTACAGGATAACAATGGCCTACGGCAGTACTTTCGCGGAATATTCGGTTCGAATTGATGCCATTATTGCTGTCTTTGATAAGGTTCCTCATACCACTACGCTAATTGATATACCTTAATCAATGTAATTCCCCTACTTATCTTAATGTTTCCGGGGTTGCCTAGGCGTTACTTTTGTAGTTGTACTGTTGTAACATATCACAGTGATTTCCACCCCATTGGCAGCCGAAGGTGTAAAGCCGCTGTTCGCACAGCAGGGTCATAATGGTTCAACTCAACGACTTTGCCCTCGAAGTCAAGGAGCAAGCCGACTCAAGTGGCCACTAGGTTAACTTCGTTACCTGCGCCAAGTAGCGATTCCATATTGACAGAGGCCAAGGCGAGAGACCTCAAATCCTGGACACACCAACGTCCAGCGCCCCCTGTTATCATAGGGACCTATGAGCGATTGATGGACTAGGGCATGTGGACATATTACTCTCCCGAACAGCGTTAAAAGGTGCGTTCCTTTATCCAACGTATACTGTCTATCAATCGCCAGCGGTCATCCCTAGGGACTCAAGTACCTATGGGGCTGTCCAGGAAGGCTACAGATAGATACATAAGTTTACGTGTACAAGAATGTAACGAACTTATACCCTTCGAGACTCCCGTCGGCGCCGACTAAAGAAAGTACATATTGGTATCAAAATAACGCTGACATTGGTGAGAGCTGTCTTCGGCTTCAAGATGAGCCTCCAAGGCACCAATGAAGATCATACTATACGGGATCCTTGTGATGTTTTCCACTTCAGTCTTCAACTGAATTAAAGGAACCATTATATCCGCATTGTGCAATGTGAACATGGATGAGCAATGCCAATTTTCTCTGTATTAAATGTTAGATACTGGTCGACCGAAGAGAGCGGCCACTGGAAGGATGTCACAGACTTGAACGACTTGTCCAAGTTATTGACCTAATTCATCGGGGTCATTACTCAAGGAGCGCCTTCGTAAAACCGCAATGCGAGGACTAATGCTGATTGAAGAGGTAAACGAAATTTTGGCATGGATGGAGGTGATCTCCTTGATTACTGCGCCGGCTTTAGCCTGTGCACGCAGCTACTGAGGAAACTGACACCTAAGCCCAACTAAATTCTCGCGTGGTTGGAGACGGTTGCGCCACTGTTGTAAGCCGACCTTCGCAAGGCGACTTGGGCCTAGATATCGTAAATCAGACGAGCTCCAGGTCACTCAAAAACCATCTCTAGAACTTCAGTGCAACCTGTCTACCGCACGAACGCTTCGGTACCACCAAGTATGGAAGGTGAACCGGACAATAATACATCAGGGACGCACCCATCATTCATAGAAGCTTCCGATGTGATATGATTCAGGCCCAAGGGACTCTCTAGCCAGGGCTGGAAATGAATTATAAGTAGTATCTCGGAACCGAAATGAAAGATGGGCCGACGCTGCCGACTGCCACCGAACCACCGCGGAGGGAACCACATGGGCGGGGAAGCATATGCGCTTCGATCACAGAGCGCCTCCGTCCCGGTACATATGTCTTTGCCTCGATCGGCCACTACGACACCGCAATGATCCGTAACGGTAGAGGGAAACATTTCATGGACGCGGCCGCTGTTCCTCAGATGAATTTCCGCGATATCGATAAAGATGACTCGGCCAGACAAAGATACTGTTATTTGATTGTTTAGTGGGAGAAGACCCTGCGTTGTTAGCCTCTTGGCAATGTTAGGATGCAGTTTGAAGAGGCGCCGGTTTCCTGAGGGAGTGCGATTCCTTCAAGTGAAGAATTCCCTCTATGTAGGCTCGCCAAAGACAAGGGATAAGAATCCCAAATTACAATATCTGCAGGGACTCGCGGTCAGAAGACAAATGTTCATCATGCCCACGTCGTATCTTTGTTTCGCAGGCAGATAATAGAGAAGCTCAAATGTTCGAGGAAAGGGAACACCAATCATGTCTTCTTACTTTTCTGATTCTACGATCCAAGTCCAAGACACAGGCAGGTGTTGGGGTTATGGGGGAAAGCGCTAAATCATAGAATCCATGATCATGCTGGGTTCCAGATGTGATCACTGATTCAAGTGGATTGTGTTGTGATGAATGACCCACCCTTGTGGTGACATACAGACCGTGATCGGTTAGAATGTGCGGTGCATGTTCAGAACCACGGTAGGCTTCCCGTTTGCGATCAAAGAATGTGGCGGAAAGGGCAACAGTTGGTCTACCTTGTGATGCTACCAGAATGATGAGCTAGAGGGAATCAGTACATGCTAAGGGACCGTGAAATGTTTACCATAAGCCTATTTCGAAATACCAAGGACGAGTGGGTTTCGTGACAATGATCGAATACAGTATTGGGGAACCAACATATTCGTCAACTATCGAGAGCGAGAAATAAATAAGAACGCTACGCACAGAAGCCAGAGGCTTGGCCGGTAACCCTACGACGACGTCCAGGTCTAGTCTCATAACAACGGTTGTGGACCTGGAAGATCAGTTCCCGGAACAGAAACTGGTCTGGTTATCGACTCACGAACATTGGCACGGTCTCTCAGTATTGACAAAGTCCTTGCCATGCCAAGTGATCGGCAAACTAATCCATCCCAACTACCGGCAAGCAGGTGTCCTGCTTCTCTTTGATCTTTCGCGTAGTTTCGTTACCTTGGTAAGAAATGCCGGGCAGCGGTGATGAAGAGTGTTTGCAGAGGCCACGCCTTACGGAACGCCAGATGGTAATCCAATCCGGATCCTGAGAACGCATTGTCCAACAGACATAGGTTTCCGTTCAGATTGCAGACAAACACAGCTCCTCACTAGGATTTTCCCCTACGAATGATATAATCAGTGATTGGTTGTCCTGCGGATAAAAAACAAAAGCTACTGATTAATGATTTGGATCCAGACGATGCTGTCACCGTCCTTCTCTGTACAACGGTAGAGTAAGGCCTGTTCATCACGCTGGCCGACCCAGAATCGTCTTCAATAGAATTGGCACAAGCGATATTGTGCTGTTGACCCTAATCTTCATTCTTAGTGCTGTATCTATAGTATCCCAAAGGAACTGCGCTCCCGAAAAAAATGCCCATCAGGTGCGCTCCCTCCCATCGTCTTATACCAATGATAGATCTCCTTCGAGCACGTGGAAGTTCTCGTTGCTTGAATTCCTTTCCCTTGGCGGGCGGTCTGGGAAGTAGCATTAGTGGCCTTTCGGTCCTCGCACGTACTGGTCGCATGATTCTTCCGAAGGTCATCACCGGCCATCCAGCACATGAGTGCACATGTGTTATGTAAAGTTTTGTTCACAACTGCCCTTGGGTGCAGTCATTTCTTCATCGCAATGTAGCGAGCGACCTCAGTTCAATCTGAGAGGGTTTGTGAGCGTGTATGAGTGCGCAAGCTACTAGAATATTTTGTTCAAAAATCCGATCTGAGTTTGTGATTGTCACCAGCGACGTAGTATCCTCTAAAACGGTCTGTGTCGGCCTGGAGTTCGCATGGCAGCGCATCAAGGGCTTCGGTTCAAACGAAGGGAAAGGGGAGTTTAGCTTGAGAAAAATAAGGTTTTGCTTGGCACCAATTAGATATTTAGTACTCCTGAGATGCGGAGCAGAAGTTTTGCTAATTGCGCCAGAGCGTCCAAGGTCGCCGCGTAGTCTATTTTTCTTGGCTGGCACCTAAGAGTTCAAAGTCATACAGAGCCTTTCCAGTCATGAAGCTGAAGTTCGATGTAGACAAGATGTGTTGTTGGTATTGGTAACCGGACTCAAGGTCATCACCAGCTTTCTTCGGTACACGGCGTTCGGAACGATACTCCGGCTGGCTGTCATGGATCTTGTGTATCTGTAAACTTGGTGCATGAGTCAACGCATGCCTACACTCGGCCTTCTCAGTCCTAGCAGTGACTCACACATAATTTTCTTTTACTTTCTCTATTCTTCTTGCTCATACTAGAATATAATAGAACATTGTAGAATATTCATGACTCGAGCCTTTTAGTATATAAATACCATCTGTAACCTTGTAGAAAGAAAGAAATCAAGCTACTCATCTTCAAGTCCACTTCATTGTGTGAACTAAGCATCTGATCGGTTACGCCTAGCGCTTGCCAATCTCCTCGCTTCCTGACTACGCCTAGCGCTTGTCAGAAACCTCATCAGTTATGCCTAGCGCTTGCTGAACAACTCGTTGGATACGCCAAGCGCTTTCCGACACCAATCCGAAGACTACGCCTAGCGCTTGTCTTCATCTACAGCCCATAATAGCTCCGCGCTCACCGGCTGCTTCCTACAGTAACTGCTTCGCACTTACTGACCCCTTTACCTCGCAAACTGGACCTCTCAGGTCTCCTCACGAACCCTTGCCGGAATCTATTCTATTCCCTAACGACATACATCTCTATAACATATCCTACCTCGCTTCGATCATCACTTGTCGCCCCTCACTCTCATATCCTGATTTCGGCAGATTCCTAACACTGGCGCTCAGTCCACATGCGACTTCCGATTTTCGTACAACTGGATACAAGATCTCATCGATAATTTCTCGGCGAAAAAGGATCCATTATCGCAAGTCATTTACCCAGCCTGGGTTTTCAGGACGATTATGTCAATCTCGAAAAACAATTGTCAAGCAGATATCTTCATCGTCACTGCGACGATTACGACCGAAGTTACGCTGGTCAGATCGTAAAAGACACTGTTCTGGACCTGAGAGAGAGAGCTTTCTACTAGCGTCTAGCACTTCCATGTGCCAGTCATTCTGGTAATGGTAGTGAAAGAATACTGTAGTGCCTTCATAACAGGACAGCTAGGAATAGGTGGGCGGCTCAGTACACTGACACTGGTCATCAGCTAAACGCTCCCATCAGGCAAAACCATGACTATTTCCTGTATTACCTCCTAGTCAGCTTCAGACACTCACTGGTCTTTGTTTCCGAAGGTGACAAATGGGTCATCCGGGATGAGCGTGTGTCAGAATGTAAGCACGTACCATTTCCGCTCGATGGTGAGAATTAGTACAAGGATCCCCTACAAATCCTCATCGACGGTGATTATGATGACCCTCGATACAAACGGGAGCTGGAATCACACTCACACCGGGTCATCATGGTTTCTTTTCCCTCGGAACAGGGTTTTTCGCAACGAAAAGATTTAGGAACTGGCAATGAGAGCTTGGACTTCAGAGGGCTTCAATTTGCCAGGTAGTTTATCTATGACTTGCTTTTTGCCTCTTGATAACCGCTTGTAGCTCGTTCCTTGATGAATTAGGTGTTACCCCGGATCACCTAGCAAAATCAATTCGGCCATTCGCCTCGCATTTATTTCGCTGCGGATACGGGACTCAAAAACGCCACGACTGCTGTGACGTTAGATCATGTGTCCTTGAGGTTTTAGACACTATAAGTACCCTAATATCGTATTGCAGTGGAACTACATCTGACGCGATCTTCGAAATGGTGCTGGGAGATGAGCTTCGCTCCTGGGTAAGTGCAGTCGTCTGTCCAGTTTCTTGCCTAAGCCTCGATCTTGTTCCGTGATCAAGCAGACAAATGGAGTAAACAGCGTCTGTACGACACACTGAGATATGCTAGAATGCTCGCTGTATTGACATGGGCGCGGGCCCTCCATGACTATCATCCAAATAATCCGCCGTATAATCTCCATCTCCCTGAACCATTTCACGTTCACGAAACATGCACCACTTCTATCGATTTCATTCCGCTCGTATGAAGGCGTTTAATTTAAATAACAACATTTGTCGGTCGTGTTATGCGTACCCAGATTTCCCCATCGTCAGTACGTTGGACTTTGGTGAATAGTTGATTGCTTACGGTCGTGTGCCATAACGCTCGGCAGTCTTCAGCATGGACGGCGCTGGGTCGCCTTTAAAAACGTTCTATCCGACCAAAGACAATTCGTGGATTATCATTTTTGTCGTTCCAGCTTCTCCCAAGGGCAAAATTACGCTCTAAGCCATAGAATACGATACAAAAACCACATTGACATCACTGAAGAGAGCGAGTGGGCAGGCAATGGCTTCAACCTCAACTTCCGAAGAAGGCATTGTCATCTGTGCAGCTTTGTTGCAATGGTATATTGAAGAAGACGTCTTGCCAGCATATGGGGCATTTTTAAAATCGATTCGTATCATTCGGCTGATCTGGACATAACCTTGTATGATTGAATTTTTTGGGGGCTTCTCCTGAGATTTGCGTGGATATTGTCACGTTGAGTCGCAGGGGAGGGGGACACGTATTGCTCAATCAAGTTGAGAGCCCTCAGGGTTGTCCCTAGTTCGGCCCTTTGGCCCGATTTTAGAACACGTCCACGTGAAATTTCTGCCAAGCACACATGTCGCACAATACTTCCCTCCCTTCCCGTTACCACCATTTACTTTCATTATTGAATATAAAAACGCGGAACGCCCTTATTTCTGTAATACGATGGACCTCATTTTGGCTCGTCAAGGCTTGTCGACCACCTTGCAGCAGATCGTTAGTAAAAGAGTGCACTTGGGTCCGGAAAATACCAAGGTGAGTTGGGAGGGTATAGAGCTTCAACTGTCGCCGAAATTGTTGATACAGAAGGAATCAGAAGGGTCTACAGACGAGGCCGATGTTTATACTAGAATGAACAATCCTCCTTCGAAATATGGTCCTTGTCTCCAGAGTCGCTCTTCTCAGCATTATAGTCTACAGCCAACTGACGAATCATGCGCAATCGGGAAAGTTTCTTACACTGTCACTGCTCCTATATCTGGTCTTGAAGGTCACAACAAGGAGTCTATCATGCCGCTGTCATCCTCTGTACCCTTCAATCCACCCTCTCGCGAAAAACCCGATATTCCGTACGTGGCTATCATAAGACAAGCCATTCTATCTTCTCCAGATCATTGTCTCGGCCTCTCAGAAATATATGACTGGATCATAAGAGTATATCCCTTCAGTCTGGCGACAACGTCCTGGAAAAACAGTATCCGACACACTCTAAGCAGCTATCAGTGTTTCCGAAATGAGGCCCATGGTATATGGGCTATAAATGACGCGGATTCGGAAGGCTATGGAAACGGGTCTGTTCAGAATTGTGACTCTTGGTTTTCGAGGGTACAGTGTCAGGAAGGTTTCTGGTAAGAAACAGGCGAGTGTGACAATTGGTCCGAGGAAGGACAATTCACCCATCACAAAATCTGAGACTCGCAAGCAAGAGATAGACAACGAGGCGGATAAGGAGTCTAGATAATCGAAAAGAGGGAAGAAGGCAAGGTCGCGTTCCTATGCAGCACTCAATGTCGTTCATGAAAGATCGCTCCTACCATCCGAGAAAGGCAGATCTCTTTCATCATATCCTCCGATTTGGCGATCGTCCCGGAATCTCAGGGGTGATGGAAGAATGACCGCGAGCTATTCTGGGTTAGATGCTACAGAGTATCGAAGGCCTACGCTAGTACCAGTAAAATCCTGGAATTAGGAAATGCTACAGCTTTGACCTGGAGTGAGAGAGTGCTTGAGCACGACATTAGCACCTGGTGAACACCTTTTGTTTACATGGATGTTGCATTGTAATGAACACTTGGAATTTCACCTGAACTGGAACGCTAATCAAAAATTTCTACGCGATCTAGAAACGAGAAGCGCTGACCAAGCGGCAACAAGACTGCGAGAGTCAAGGCTGAGGAAGCTTGACGTTGAGAATTCCATTTCGCCGTTTCAACGTGACCACCGTGGTTGATGGAGTCTGGCGAACAGCGCCGTGGAATACTTCCAGTTCTTTACTCTGCATCTGCATATATAAAAGAGAGAGCATTGGAATATTCGTGTTATAATACAACATGTAATATATAACTGGTACAGTCAATACCGAGTGCGTGGCTTCTTCAGCTCCTTCAAAACATTTAACATGACCCCCAAAGTGATAACACCAAAGCTCTGGTGACCGAAGGATTGTGTGCGATCCTCCTGCGCGTCGGCAAAAGCCTCTTGGGCTGCCACCCAACCCGCCCGAGCACGATTGAACTTGATACAAAGGTGCTGAATGTCCCGTTCGAGCCCATAGTTTGAGATAAGATCCGAAAAATCATTGTCATAGTCATCCTCGTCAGATTCTTCATCGTCATCGTCTTCTGAAGGAGGAAGAAACTCTTGTCGTATCGCCCGTGTGAGCTCATGTGTCTGTAGCAGACATTATTTCAACCCCCGATGAACTACAAGATAAGAGAAGCATACGCACCTGAAGGTTCATGGACGCTGTGGTCTCTCTGCGCTTCTTGTGATCAGTGTAACGTTCCATGATACACCCACAGACAAGTTCGGCTTCAGAGAGATGTGCTGTTGACACTTTGGAGACGGTATGCGCTTTGGCTATTGCCAGTAATTGCTGGCAATATTCGTCCAAGATGTGGCGCATTTCTTCGAGATCATTTTCGTCGGGGTCCAGGCTCAAGTCGTAGGCCACACGAAGGTGTGGTTCTAGCAAATCGTCTAACAGCTCGTGGTCAACGACTTCTGCTTCGTCTTTACGTGGATGGTACTCATCGACAGGCACGCTGCGATAGAGTATGCCGAGTATCTTTTTGCTAGGGTAATACCCTGGTCCTTCGTCGGGGTTGACTCCCTCACCGGACAGGTAATCAGGTCGTCGATGCCGATCGGCGGGTTGGGGAAGTTCCGAAAAGTTCACAGGAGTTCCGACCTTGGGAAAATCGACAGCATGTGAAGCTTTCTCCGCCAGGAACAGACACTCTTTACAATCAACACCTTTGAGATCAGAAATTCTCAGGTGAAGTGTGGAAATGTATCCCAGGAGATCAGATTTGATCTAATGAGAAAATTGAATATGGCTCGTCGTCTGCAGAAACAGACTGACGTAGTTAATAACAAACTCTGCGACTTCGGCTTTACCACAGATATTGGTTCTGACATCAGGAGGCAGCGGTTCGTATGTTCCAGGTTCCGCTGTGAATACCTTGGGTGGGTGTAGAGTTTCCTGGATGCAGAGTGAGAACGCCATCATATATGACAGTAGCGCCTTCAACTTACATCTAGAATGATATTATATATATCACCGTCGAGATCTCCTCCTCCAAGACAAGATGGTAAACTCCTGCTTCCCCTAATACAATATGAGAAACGAAGACTGGTGTACTGCTACTGAAACACCCACCTGCATGAAAAGACGACCACGTTGGTTAAATGCCTCAATTCCGGCCTTCGCACTGCTGTAGCAAACTGAATGTCTCCAGGATGAATTTGAGGGCTCCGTGTGACGAGGACTCGACCTTTAACGGCTATACGTTCGTTTGTGCGTGGATCAAATATCGTGGCATACACTTGGCCTTCCTCAAGGCAGTCCCATTCGTCCGATACGCCAATTAGAGTGTATGACCCAGGCACCCGGATCCGTGCACGATGCTTTATTTCCCTTAAAATGTGGGTGGCACCATATGCGATGACTGTCTTCAATAAGCCATAGTGTACTCCCGATTCCGAGTCAAGATCTTCAGATAGTTCCACCTGTAAAGTCCTAGACATATTACGGAAGAGAGATTCTAAGTGGAAGGAGCTGCCGAGACCATGGTGTGTAAACGTGGTAGCGGCAGCGTCCAGAGATTTCTTGGTCTGGCGTACTTCGTTGATAGCTCGGTCCTGTAGATCTTTAAAACTCTTGAGTGGAACCTGGTGGTGCTCCAGGAGGGCAATCATAGGTCGGTTAAGATAACAGTAGATGGGCTTCGCTGATGTAGTTGTGATATCTAGGCTGCGAATATTTTCAGACTCAAATTTCGTTTGTGACGGACGAATTGTCAACGTCTCGCCTGTCAAGGTGGGGTCCATAAATAAGACGCCCTTTGCTCCGCCGAGCCGGAACTGTAGCGCTGACGGGACAAATCTGACGCGTCGTACGACCTTTTCCTTCACAATTGTGATGAGATCGTGCGAGATCGTTGAACAGCCGTCTGTGAAGACTTGATTTACATGGGGGCCGGCAGTTCGGTCCAGAATATGTGTGATCATCTCGGGGGGGATTTCTACGGACGGCAATGACGTCGAGAACATCTGACCCCAACGAGCACCCAACAAGGCGGGGCGATATGCGGCCTTGGTAAAATCACCCTGAGCAAGGCGAGTAAGGAAAAAAAAAGTAGCTAAGATGCTAGAGCGATATGATGCTCACCAGTTCTCCATGAATGATATCTGCAGTAACATGATTACCTTCGAATGTGAACGGCGTCACGAAGGCGAAAGAATAATCCTTCAGTCCACTCATTGAGTAACCAAGAAAGTCAAACTTGCGCCCTGCGACTAGCACTCCGCTAGTAAGGACGGGACGATACCGTTTCACTAAGAGCTGATCTATTGAGAGCGACTGTTCACGGCGAGGCTTTCCTCTGTCCTCGTCTTGGAATGACACACGAAGGAATGCTTCATTCTTGTTGTACCGTCGTAAAACACTGTTAGACTGATCGGGGAGGGGACCCTCTAAAAGCTGCGTCGTGGGCGTGACGATGAGATGATATGACTGGTATATCGCTGGAGAGGGGGCAAAGCGCCGCTTTGGCATCCTCGCTTCCGCTATGTAGGCTTCGACTGCCTCGTGGAGCAGACCAGTAAGGTCCTGTTCCGCTTTGTGTGACGCAGTTGCGGCTAGCTGCCGTCTGCGAGTCCTGCGATTTCGACGTTTCCTACTCGATTTCGATTCTGACTGTGTCGAGGTTGGATTCGGCGCCTGCTGCCTGCCCGGCACCTGGGATGAAGTAGATGCACGTGGTACCGCATTTGGTCGAGTATACACAATGTCCTGAAGACTGGGAACATTCAGCACAGAGGTGAATTGGCGAAATGCGGAGGCAGCGGTGAGATTGTCGTGATGCGCCTCTAATTCATGCAGCGCATCACAAAGACCCAGAAGCTCTGAAGCTTCCAGAAGCCCTGCCCAGTAGGCCTTTTCAACCTCAAATGCAAGAGGGAAAGACAAGGAACGAAGCTCGGCTTGTAAAGCATTCATCTTGTTTTCGCTATATCCTTCCTTTCTCAGAACTCGAGTTATCGAGCGATGAATGGGGAGAGGTAAATGTATCTCTTCGCAACGTTGCAGAAATTGGTGTTTGTTGACTGGTGTGTCAAAATGCAGACACAGTCCTTGGGAAATCAATGGTGCGAGTTGATCGTTGGTGCGTAGCGAGGAAAGCCGGTTTGCTGGAAACAAGTTCGAGCCCCAAACGTCGTGCACCGTTTCTACCTGAATGGTGGCAGGAAGAGATGATTGGATATAGATATCGCAGCCGTTGTCTGATGACAAGATGGTCTTGATGTTGGAAGCACGGTACCAAAAAGATACGTCCTCTGATGTCGGTGCTACGAAGTCCTCATTCTCAATCGGGTCTGGATCAACATCGATCCTGAGCCTCCGTAGGTCAGGATCGCATACAACGCAGCCCCGAACGGTGAGCTCCGTTGCGAAGATGCCCTTGCGGCAGATGCGACCGAGCTCAATGGTGATCGATGGAGAAGCGCGCGCAATGTCCTGAAGTCTCTCTCGTTCAAGGCGCACAGATTCAGGGTCGACCCAAGGGCGCGACGCAATAGAACTGACTCGGGCTTCATTGGTTGGATATTTGGAAGGCTGAAAGTAGACTGGTCTCCTGGCTATGCTTATGACGCTATATAGCTGCAGGAATACGCGGGCCGAGTTGGCATCTGGGAATGTTACAAGACCAATGCCGCGGTGTACATTCGATCCTCCTTTCCGAAAAAGCTCTACCCCAAAATTCAACGGTGGAGAATCAGGATCTTGGATGGGTGGTATGTGGATTTTGTGCGCTAGATGGACGCGGAGGTCCTCTTCTGATACCGAGAAGGGAACATTGCGCACAAAGACTTCCATGAAACCTGCTGAGACATAAGCACAGTGACAAGAGAGACGAGACTACCGTACCTTGAAGGACAGAAGGAATGTGGGAGGGATACACCAAGGCGTATCATGATTATCATCCATCATTGGTGCCGCATATATAGTTAACTTAAGCGCTGGAAAATCGATAACGGCTCGAAGGGGTGTTCTTCTCTGCTGTCCTCGGAAAAGTTCAGCATCAGCTGATACCTCCCAGGCTGTTAACCGTGGCAAGACACTGTATTGAAGAGTCGATCAGCATCGGACGTTATGGATATAAAGGGCCGATACGTTTCTTACTCATCGCAACTTGGTCCCTGTGATGACACGTAGTAGGTAAAGGAAGGCAACAAGATTCTGAAGTGCATGGAGGAGCCATCAAATAGAGAAACAAGTGGGTAGAATACAAATTGAAAAGTACCTAGCCAAGTATCATAAGTAGTGGCAAAATTCCAACCCTCTGTCGTTTCCTCATTCTTCGGAAAGAATCGGGAATTTTTGACTTGACGGTCCACGGAATACGTCGTCCGGCAAATTCCGAAGCTCAATCACTGCTTCAAGTTGGTTTTGAGTTCAAATCTTACTTGCTGTCAGTCATGGAAACCTTCTTCTGTGGCATATATGATTCCACCAGGTCTAAACCGTATATGCCTATCTTCAGCATGAGTTATCCATGAGACCAAGGCTAGCGTTTGTCGACGATGCCAAAACCGCCGTTTTTAATCGACTCAAAGACAAGCCAACTTTCTCGCGGCTTGGAAAATAGTCGCTGGATCGTATAGACCTCTGAAAAGTATTATTATGTGCCTGTTCTACTGTCAAATCCTAGTTCAATGTTGCATCGTTAGCTGGATGAACCGATAAACGCCTCCGAATGGGAGAACAACAGAAGGCCCTGACCCCACGTCTCAGGGAGGTTTTTCCGTACGCAATTTTTGAGCCCAACCGAATGTAATTCTTGGTCTTATCTGTTACATCTTCAGATGGCTGATCCTTTACTAGCGCACAAGGTACGAAAATGCCACCTGTTGTCCTACGTTTATCCTTGCGGCTGCAGGACCAAGTTGGATGGCTACCTTTGGTGCCGTTTTTATCGACAAGTTGATCATAGAACTGTTGATAGATCTCGTCTGGGTTGTGAATCTGACCTTGAATGACCCCATTACCGACGAATAGGTCGGCTCTTTCACGTCTTCGGCAACTGTTTCACCTCATTGGCAGAGTATTGGGATACAGTGGTTATACCATCGGTACGTAACGTCAATGAAGCATCCTCGTTATTTTCCTCACATCAAGAGCTATACCTCGAACAGCTTGACTATCTCTTTTCGATATCTTCGCCCGATAGATTTGGAAGACGCTAGATGTGCTACGTTCCTCGCAGAAACAATAGGCCCTTGCCCGACTCGTATCATTGTCAAGTCTGTGGAGCAATATGGATACCAAGCACAACGATTTCCCGCTGATGCCAATTCTGCCCTCTATCATGGTGTTATTGACTCCTCCGTCGACGCACCGTCAAACGGTAGTCTTCTCATGGTGATTATGGAGGACGTGGTGAGGATGGGTGCATTTTTTCTATTCAAAGATCGACCGATACCGGAATGGTTCATAGCTGAGGTATACGAAGACATGCGAATCCTCCATGGCTGTGGATTCGTGCTTGGTAATTTACGGCATCAGAACATTGTAGTCACGCCAGACGAAGGAGTAAAGCTCATTGGTAGAGTGTCCGATGCGGTCTTCCCAAAAGACGCAATGGGCACCGGGGGTAGGGGCGATGGAGACGATGTATAAGGCTCATGATAACTTTATGATTCGTCAACTCTGATAATTTCTGAGTGGAATACCTGATTCAAAAAGCGCTAGCCATCGAAGCTTTTAAAAAAATTGCAGATGACTAGAGCGGTAACGTATCAGAAGCACGTCTGCTGTGGTGGTGGTAGTGAATAATGTGATCGCGACTTGATCTCATACCGTGACCATCATCAATCCGGCAACTGCCAACATCATGAAGAACCCATTGAAGGATGAGGATACTGATGATTTCGAGCTCTGTAGTAGAAAGAGGGCAAAGGTAGACGACATTGATGACGATTTTCGGTGAGTATATGCGTCTTTGTATCCCTTCTATCTTTATTATTTTTTCTAGTTCTCCAGCGTCGGATGGTGCTTATCCTGAATCATCGTCATCGTCGACGCGTCCTCGACAGTCGTCCCTTCCACCAACCCCACAATCGCCTATCCGAAGACGCGCCAACTTCACTTTGGCTCGTAGGGAAAAAACTCGCCGCTCCAAAAGACGCAATGCTCAGCTTATTCGTCCGCAAGTCGTGATGACTTCTTCGTCCAACTCATCTGTGTCATCATCGGAGCCTGGAATGAATGTCAAGTTTACCTTCACTGCGAATGGTCCTTCCTACTCATTCTCGCCTATGGAATATGCCGTATCCGTACAGCCCAACGCTCTTCAATATTACAGCTCTTTTCCACCTTGTGTGACCCATTTCTCTTCGAACGATCCTGCCTTTAAACCAGCTCCTTCGTACGACGAGGCCACGCTCTTGTATCCTTTCCAGGCTATGAAACTGGAATAGACTCTTTCTTGGAACTGTAGACTGAAGCGAGGATGCCGAAGTCTGGGAATAATATGGGATTGTATATGGGAGTTTTCTTTTTTCGTGTTCAGTTTGTTCGCAGTTGTTCGAAACTATTGTTTGTATGCGCACGGTCGTGTAAAATTCGCTACGTATTTTGTCATGGCTACGTAATGCCAATCGCCATGGCAGATTTTCTTCGGCACCTGCGCCCAAGGCTGTTTACATACTTACTTGCACTGCTATTTATTACCGTCAACAAATATCAACGCGCCAAATCTCCTTGAACTTTCTCGATGTCCATGTCACCAGGGGAAGAAACACACGGTTATAGTCGCACCAGAAAGACGAGACCTCAGACAGCATGCGAATTTTGTAGACGAAGAAAGAGTGAGTGTTCGCATAAAGTTTCCTTGATCCTAAAGATTATCGACGTTTTAGTTGGATGTGAGGCTTTTGCGAAACCATAAAAACCTTTTGTAATGAACACTTACCTCGGCAGGCGATGGTGCTCAAAGACCGGGGAAACTGTGTTCGAACTGTGCGGCATGCAACGTTGATTGCAAGTATTCTGACAGTCGTAGAGTACTGGCAAGTCAGACATTTACTTCTATTATGCATAAGCTAACATGGCTGTAAAGGCGCCTTCCAAAAGGTTCGCCATGATTTTCTTGCTAGCACTCCTGCCCCTATACTCGAGGTAGTTATATCCAGGAGCTGGAGAACAAACTAGAAACGATGGAGAACATTTTGCGTCGGGTGAGTGTTATCTGCGCACCTATATGCAGAACTGACTCTGCTGTAGATCCTTCCCGAAACCCACATCGGGAGCATGAGCACCGCCGAGATAGAGGATCGACTGCGAGAGGACGATCATGAGCGTGATGCGTTGGACGACAGTCTCACTCGAGCCCAGGCATATGCGTCGGGCTACGTCTATCGAGGAAAATCGAGTACCGCCCAATTCATAAAAACTGCGAAGGATTTCAAACAAAGACATACCGGTGAAATCTCAGATAGAATCATATTCAGACGATCCGAGTTCTGGGATGCACCTCCTTGGCACCAAAACACCTGGTTCCGGGCTCGTTATCCGGATTACACCTTTCCAGAAGACGACCTGCTCCCATCACTTGTCGACCTTTATTTTGTGGAAGTGAACACCTTCGTTCCGCTGCTGCATCGACCGACTTTCGAGAAGTCGATCGATGATAAAATTCATCTAGAGGATAAAGAGTTTGCTACGGTGCTGCTATATGTGTGCGCTCTCGCTTCAAGGCACACAGACGACCCCCGAGTTCTTTCAGATGGGGTGTCTTCCAAGCAGTCGAGTGGATGGAAATGGGTCAACCAAGCAATACGCGGGCGCAAGTCTCTGTTAAGTGCGCCGACGTTGCATTCCTTGCAATCTATATGTGTAAGTGTGGTCGCTATTCACTTATCGAGGTGCTTTCATCTGTAATACCAACCCAGCTTTTCGCCCAATTCATGTTGGGATCAACGGTACCTCACTTGTGCTGGACGATTGCTAGCATTGGACTTCGGTTATCCGAGGAGGCGGGGCTTCACAGAAGGAGAGTGAAGTATGCTAATCCCACTGTAGAGAGCGAACTGTGGAAACGAGCATTCTGGTAATGTTATCGCTACCTCATCTGTGCACCTTGCTGACTGACTTTAGGACACTTGTGTACTTAGACAGGCAGAGTAGTGCCTTTCTAGGCCGTTCATGCTGTCTATTCGACGAAGAGTACGTCTCTGCACCCTTCCTCCCATGTTTCGTTGTTAATTGATGCAGGATTGACCTTGACCTACCAATCGAATGTGATGACGAGTACTGGGAACCCTCAAGTGCTGTCAATGCTTTCAAGCAACCGCTTGGACGACCTGCGATCATTTCTTACTTCAACTGTTACCTGAAACTCACATCCTTGATAACGTCTTGCCTGCGCTCTGTAGTAAGTCCTCCTTTTTTCCACTCAGTTGGTCGAAGTATACATGAACATTTTAGTATGCAATGAACCGGTTTCAAATCAGGCTCAGATTTTTGGATAAAAACTGGCAGAAGCGAGTCGTAGAGCAACTCAATGCGAGGCTGAAGCATTGGATGGATGCAATGCCTGATCATCGTGCGTAAAAGCTATTGACACTATTGTCACTTAATTCTCATTACCCACATTAGTACGATGGGACCCCGACCGCAAAAACCCTATTCACTTTGCCCAATCTGCTTCGTTACATTTACAGTATCATCATTTGCAGATGCTGATTCATAGGCCCTTCATATCTATGCCTTATGACTCTGAGAACTTCCCGTTTTATTCAGTAACCATCTGCACAACCGCCGCTCGCGTATGTGCAGATATTATCGATACTCAATTACGTCGTAAAGGGCATTTGGGTCCCTACTGTGGTGTAAGACAAAGCTTCCCCAGATGCAGGTGCTTGTTCTAACGTCCGCTTAGCTTACTGCATTCAATGCCGCTGCAGTACTCCTTTTCGACTATTGGCACACAAAGCGTACAGGCTTTCCCGTGAACTCCGCCGATGTGTTGAAACTCGTGGACACATGCATGAAAACTCTTCAAGTTCTGGAAACAAGGCGCGCACATCCAGGTTGTTGCTATCTACGTCGCTAACTGAAGCGCAGGTGGCAGTTTGCAGGTCGGCTCTGGTGAAAGGAGTCTTCCCTGATTGCTAGGTCTGGTGAACTGATACCATATCCCGTTTAGGGATGTCCTCCATGAACTAGTTTCTGTTGGTGATCTACATCCTAACTCAGCGAACCTTGAATCGGAGACGAGTGTCGATAACGAGTCAATATTCACACAAAATGAGGCCTTTCCTGATAGTCTTCCGGAAACCCATCCTGGCGGCAACACTTGTTTTGACATGCCTGCCATGGATGAGTCCAGTTGGTTTTCAGGCATCCAACTTCCATCGATACTCCTAGATGAAGCAAATGCACAGCCCCGGATGTCCGTCGCTTCCTCGGACAACGCAAGGCTGGAACCTCCACACTCCCCTCCTCGAGGCGAAAGCTATGTCAATAGGACCGAAACCTTGCAAGAATTCGGCTTTACGATTGATCACCAACATTCTTTCCTTGAGCCTTCTAGTTCCTTCAGCAAAAGCGCTGGTACGTCAAATCCCGATACTCTGCCGACGACCAATAAGTCCCACAACCTTCAATGCAATGAAATGAAGTACGGCCCTCCATGCGTGTTGCGTAATGTCAAGCTCTCATGATTCATTTCATATAGTCTGGATGACTGGGGCTCGTTCTTCAGTAATGTAGACGGGCTTACCCATGGCATATGGCAATTCGAAAACTCAAATAACTCTGCTACTACTACAAGTGGACTGTGGTAGAACTAACAAGATTTGAGCCAGATGGCTTCCTTGTTTTTAGGTCAGAAAAATTGGGCAAGTTGCTCAAATAGCTTCCTGCATTTCCCCTCATCGTAGTACTAGTAAAATCCGAACAGAATCTTTACAGTATACATACCCTCGTTACAAGGTATCTGACACTTTGCGGTTCAAGTCAGATTACGTGAGATATATCCTAAAGCGGAGTTGTAAAGTTACAAAGTAGTGTCCAAACCTTAATTTTTCCCTTCATCGACAACGCCGTACGGACCCAAATGGTGGGCAGTCTGCTTAATACTTCAAATTTCCTGTACTAAGCAGTGGATTACTTAGCCTTCCCAAAAGACATTCAGAACAAAGCGCATTTTGGCCAAGGCTGGAAGGCAAAACAGGTAGGTACTTGCTTGAGTACTACGCTGCGCTGTACTGACGGTGTGGTAAAGGCCAATTCCCCAATGGTTCCGCCTAAAGACAGACACCAAGATTCAGGTGCGTGGAACATGTTTTTTTAATGGATTCCTGACTGACTTGGGACTTAGTACAATGCCAAGAGACGGCACTGGCGACGAACCAAGCTTAACATCTGAGCTGGTTGTGGATTTGGGGAGGACAGTGTGGCTCGTTGCATACGTATCCCGTACGCTCTATGACTTCACATGAATCTATGCATATTACAGCCACTTTGCTGTAATGCGCCTTGCAAGATCCTCGGCATCCAACAGCCACGATATCCGGTCTAATTGGCACTGAGATGGTTACTCTCTCGTCCCTCAGTAGGAACTATAAAGCCTGATCAGGTGCAGCATTAGGTGCTTTGCTGACTGGAAACATTTTCAACGGAAGCAACGTTTTCTAAATAGCATGTTCAACATTCGCCTAAGTTTCTGGTGGGCTACATCTAAGATGCTGACCGAAATTCACGGAAATCATACTAAAAACACAGGTACCCTGCTTAGTGACTTCTCTACACAACCTTTCTTCGCCAGCAACTGCTGTGAATAGCGACATCAGGTAAGATTAGCGCTTATCCACAACATAAAAAGCTTACCATCGCCACAGTCCGGATGTAATCAGCTGATGCTAAACTCATCCCAGGACGGGAGAGAAGGACCCACCACTTCGGGCCGTTATCGATTCTCCAGCGCCTAAGTTAACTATATATGTGGCCCCAATGATGGATAATACGCCTCGGTATTGTCTTTCACGTCCCTTCTGTCCTTCAGGGTATAATCAGCTCGTCTCTCTCGCCAGTTTACTCATGTCTCTCAACAGGTATCATGGAAGTCTTCGTGCGCAATGTATCTTTCTCTGTATCAGAAGAGGATCTCCGTGTCCATCTGGCGCGCAAAATCCATATGCCACCGATTCAAGATCCTCATTCTCCACTGTTAAATTTCGAAGTGGAGCTTTTTCGCAAGGTTGCATCGGCTGCTCATCGTGGCATGGGTCTTGTAACCTTTCCCGATGAAAACTCGGCCAATACGTTCCTACAGCCGTACAGCACCATGTCTATTGGCGGGTCGTCGGTCCTGTTCCAGCGGTCCAAGCATCCCACCAATCCAGTGCACGTAGCTGCCGTTGCATCTAGACCTTAGGTCGATCCTGAAACCTTGCGCCAAGAAAGAGGGAAGCGCAAAAATGTTGCACGGCCTTCTTCCTTGATCACCATTCATCTTGGACGCATCTGCCGCAAGGGTACCTTTGCATCAGAATTCACTATTCGCGGTAAGGTCGTATGTGATCCTGACCTGCATAGGTTTAGGATCGACGTCGATTGGTGGTCAATGAACGACGACGACGACATGATGTCTGAGCTTTACAACATCTACCCATATTTTTGGTACCGGGCTTCCCATATCAAGTCTCTTGCTTTGTCGGAGAATGGAGTCGATGTCTATGTTCAGACATCTATTCCGGCGACCATTGAAGTAGAGGTGACGGACCTAGATATACTGGGGCCACCTAAAGTCGGTCGGTGTCCAACACTCTGCAGCGACTCCCGTCTCATGCCATCACGTATTACCCAAGGACTATGTTTATGCTTCGGCAAGCAAGTCAAGGCGTACGAATTTCTCCATCGCTGTAAAGAAACTTGGTTATTCCATGAGTGGTCTGAAGGAATATTCTTTCACATTCGTGAGGCCATTCAAGTCCCAAGGTAAACTTTTTAATGCATATGTCATCCGTGGAGAGCTGGTGAGCATCATATTATTCTAGCCTCTCAACTACTTTTTCCTGACTTCTTTTGCACAGGGTGATTTTTTCAAGGTCGTTTGCCGTCCTGCCTTGCTGGGTGCTCGTTGGGGCCAAATGTTCTCCAATTCAATGCCTTCTGTAGAAATCACCCCCGAGATGATCACACATATTCCGGACCGAACTGCTGGCTTCGATGTCAATGCCCTTTTCACCGACGGCTGTTCGACCATCTCCCGCGATCTCATGATCGTTGTGAAAGATAAGATTCTACGACGCACCGAATTTGTCCCGTCTGTTTTGCAGTTCCGTCTCGGCGGCGCCAAAGGTGTCTTGGTCTTAGATCCTAACCTGACAGGAAAGACGTTGACACTTCGCCCATCACAGACAAAATTTGACTCTGAAAACATGCGGAGCTTGGACATAACAACCACATCTGCAAATCCTATCTACTGTTATCTCAACCGGCCATTGATCGCCCTCCTGGAGCACCATAAGGTTCCAAACAAAAGTTTCAAGGACCTTCAGGACCGCGTTATTGATGAGGCACGACAGATCAAGCGATCTCTGGATGCTGCTGCTACCACGTTTGCCCACCATGGTCTCGGTGCCTCCTTTCACCTAGAATCTCCCTTCCGTAATATGGCCAGGACTTTACAGGTGGAACTATCTGAGTATATTGATTCAGAATCGGGAATACACTATGACTTGCTGACGACAGTCATTGCCTATGCATCGACACATATCTTGAAGGGGATCAAGCATCATGCGCGCATTCGAATACCCGGGTCATACACGCTAATTGGCGTATCGGACGAGTGGGACTGCCTCAAGGAAGGCGAGATCTATGCCACGATCTTTGATCCACGCACAAACGAACGCGTAGCTGTTAAAGGCCGCATTCTCATAACACGGAGCCCTCAAATTCATCCCGGAGACGTCCAGTTCGCCACGGCAGTGCGAAGGCCAGAATTGAGGCATCTAACTAATGTGGTCGTGTTTTCATGCAGGTGCGTAGCTTCAATGGCATATATCAGTTCTGCGTCTCATAGTGATGCAATCAGGGGAAGTAGAAGTTTGCCGTCGTGTCTTGGAGGAGGTGATCTCGATGGTGATATCTACAATATTATCCTTGATGTAAGTCTAAGGCGCTACATACCGCCCCATTTCAAGTATCAAATCCGAATCTAGAAATCTCTACACCCCCTCAAGGTATTTACAGCGGAACCTGGAGCGTACAAACCGCTGGCCCCCGATACTAGACGCCAACCATGCGGTAAAGCCGAAGTCGCAGATTTTGTTATGAATTATGTCAGTCCCCTTGTCTTGACAAAGAGTGTCGAGCTGACCTCTCACCTCAGATCCAGTCCGATTTGTTGGGATACATCTGCACGCTTCACTTGAGGATCTCTGATCTGAAAGGCCTTGATTGTGACGAGTGTCTGCTTTTGGCTAAGAAGGCTTCACACGCTGTCGACTACCCCAAGGTCGGGACTCCCGTCAAAATGGCAGATCTTCCCTCGCCGACGGATAGGCATCGAAGGCCTGATTACCTGTCCGTTGAGGATGTTAACACCAATGAAGGACGGGGCTATTATCCTAGCAGGAAGATACTGGGGATACTATATCGGAGTGTACCCGTTGATGAGTATCACCCACGCAAAGACGAAACGGACCTCATTGACCACAAGCTACTAGACCATTTACTAGAGCTTCACCTTCATGTGGCCGGCGATCTGCGCATGAATCCTGACGAAGATTTACCGGAAGAAATGCGTCACATCTTGGACGAATACTGCCAGCAATTATCAGCTATAGCGAAAACGCATACCGTTTCCACAGGGTCTGCAGCCCATCTCTCTGAAGCTGAGATCGTCTGTGGGTGTATTATGGAACGTTACACAGACCACAGGAAGCGCATGGAGACCGTCAAGTCAATGAACCTTCAGGTACGTATTTTATCTTATATTGTTTTCCAGTAAAGGGCAAAATAAAATAAAATCTACCTGTTGCAGACGCACGAGCTCACGCGAGCGATACGGCATGAATACAAACCTCCGTAGGACGACAACGGGGAGTTCGATGATGATAATGACGAGGACGATGAATTCTCCGCCGTTGTTTTGAATGAGCGCGATATTCACCACCTCTGTACCAAGTTTAACCGTGCTAGGGCAGGTTGGGTGGCAACTCAAGATCCCTTGGATGATGCGCGGGAGGAAAAGACAGTATCTTTTGGCCCCGAAAGCTTTGGTGTCATAGCTTTGGGAGTCATGCTAGACGTTCTGAAGGAGCTGAAGAAGCTAAGAATTCGGTACTGATTGTACCTGTACGACGTTTTGACCATATTGTACTACTATTGTTGTCCATGCATATCAGAAGGTTCCTTTTCCCACTGCTATCTCTTGCCCTTGTCAAATTTTGATAATACAGGGGCAACTATTCGGTGATGAGTCTTTGGTGTTCCTCGTTCGCTGTTTCATAAGTTTACCCCTCCTACTGCATCTGATTACAGGTCTGCATTGCACAGTTCAGATTAAGTATTGGGCTTGATGGTCGTATTAATCTTTAAGTTGAGGCGAACGTGAAGATTACGACAGTAGTATGACAGAGGATTCAGGGAAGATGGCAATGGGACTATACGTAGTCAATCTCGTTCATTCCGGCTCATACCATGGATAGAGTCTGAGTTTGGTCCGAGTCTTCAACCTTTTCTGCCATGGTCCGGGCCGGCTAGCCGCTCATGTCGGAGAAAAATGTCGTGCATTTGGTACCCTGAAGGAGCTCCTGGAATCTCGGTATATTATAGGAGCAGTAATTATCGGATGGGGCTCTTACACGATGCTCTACTAGCCTCGGGATGTAATGGGACCAGATCTCACCGAAATAGACTTGACCGTGGTGGCCCCAAGTGAAACCTCTGTCAGATGCCCTCAGATTTCTCCCTTGTTCCCGAAAGCACATACCGATGTGGACGCTATCTCGATTCGTTATATCGGTCCGACACATTCAAGCTCGAAGCATACAAACTGCTGGGTGGCCCCGTATGCGTCCAGTGAGTCGCCACTGATGGGACGCGTCTAAACGTATACTAATCCAGTGATATAGTACGAAGTCATACGACGACTTGCTTCTCGTGGGTCATGATGAACTCTGGGACATTTTTAGTGAACTCCATGAGTACCCCGAGCGATCATTTCCCAGAGTGTCCGTGTCATAATCCTCCTTTTATGGACTCATTGAAGGGTTGAAATAGGTATGGCACTTTGCATGTTGCCAAGATAAACACGTACTCTTCAGTACTTCACTGGCAAGGGTCACAAGGCCACCTCAAACCCATTCTAATCACCGCACATCAAGGCAACCATGTTTCTAGTAGAGCATTTGACACTGGGAAATTCAACCTGTTCTTTAGATGTTGTTCCTGTTGATCCCACGACTATAGCCAGTGGACTCATCTCCATATTCAAGACCTTTTGACGGCCCCACCTAGAATGATCCAGCAATCCTAACATCAGGTACTTGGATATGGAGACGAGGGTGTGCGGATGACAAAGGCGATCTTATTTCTCAGCTGCAAGTTCTATTAAAGTTGGCGGAAATCCCTGACTGATTTTCAAGATAGGATTGCAGTTGAACACCTTGCCGCCGGGTTCAAGCCGCAACGCACGGTCGTGTTTGCTTCTGGCATAGACGAAGAGGCTTCCGGCACCGAGGCTGGCCAATTTTTCCGGTGGTCGGATCCACAATCCTCATGTACTTGTCCGGGGTGCTGGCAGTCTGGCAGTTCATCTAAAATCGACTTATGGGCCGGATAGGTTTGCAATGCTGGTAGACGAAGGGGGTGCTGCTGCCCCTCGATCTCTACTCTTCTAACTAAAGGAGCTGCTGCCTCATAGAGGGCTTAAGGACGCCGTAATCCCTACTCTTCCCGGTGTATCAGAAAAGGGCTACTTCGACGTGTTGATTGAAGTCTTCACACCGGGAGGGCATTCCAGTATACCACCTGCTCATACGGCACGTCGATGGCCTCATACCCCACGACCAGGATTGAACCCGAATACCAAAGCATTGGTATTCTGTCACTGATGATTGTGGAAATCGAGAAGAATGCATTTCAGCCTGAGTTCTTGCTTTCAGGAACCGGGTTTGCGAACGCACAATGCGCTGCTACTTAGGACCCGAAATTTACTCCCTTATTGAGGGTCCTAGCTAGGAAGGCTCTGACCGATGATCAGGCATTAGACGAATTCAAGAGAGCGATGATTGCATTAAATCCGATAGTTGGTGTGATGCTGAAGACTACCCAGGTGGTAGACCTGATACAGGGTGGCGCTGAAGTCAATGCTCTTCCTAAGAAGGCGTCCGCAGTCATTAACCACAGAATTGAGGAACATAGGTTGACTAACTCATTTCCTTCCAGTTCTACTGAGGAAGTACAGCAGCATATTATCGAGCTCCTTACGCCCATAGCCACTGAGTATAATCTATCCGTCGATGCTTTCGAAAAGACGCTGAATATCAGTGGCGTGGAGGGTGGGAGAATGGTGTTGTCGGATGCCTTTGGTTCCGCATTACAACCGTCCCCGTGTCTCCTGTAGATCTTAAGGGGCCGTATGGAATGCTTTCTTGGACCATCAAAGCGACGCTCCAGTCTTCTGACAACTTCGGCCTACAGATACGCGATTCTACTTGACTAGACATATTTTCAGGTATTCGCACCGTGGCGGTACAGATAACCTGTACAATGGCGTGCACAGTCGATGAAGGTATGTTCTATCGATTGGCAGATATACTATGGTTAAATAGTCTATTTGCGGCTGTTCGTGGAGAATTTATCATTGAGGAAGTTCACTTATTCATCAAACTCATCCTAAATAGTGATGGAGCGGATTTTTGATGAATAACGATGGCTTGAATATTCGTTACCACCCACAGAACAGACCCGCCATGTGGCGCGTCAGGGTGCTTGGCGTCGGGTAATCCATGACCGTTAACCACAAGGAGGTTCGGTGCTTGATTTGAATAAAATTTGGAACTGTGGCGGTCGGTTGATACTTCTTACCGCCACAACAGAGATTCCGAATATGCAGCAGTATATATCGTAGAGTACGGATTCTGCGCCTCTGTTGTTAGTAATGGTGTTGTGGCTAAAGGCACATTAAGGTGGCGTTAGCGTTGCCTCCGTGCCGAGCGGTCGGCCCGTCAGAACATTACCTCATCAGTCCCGATGGGTACCCTCACAGTCACCCAGTAGCACTACGAATTCGCGCCAGCCTCAATTCATTCCGGACTTGGCTTCCTACCACTACCACCATCTCCTCCGTCGTCCATCCGATATCCTTTTTATTTTATTTTTCCGATAACCATATCTATCCGGATTCCAAGTCCGAGGACTGTCATGTCAAACAACCCGAATGTGGCGTTCGATTTTGATCCCTCTCCTTCGTTGCGAAAAGACCTATCTGGATTCATGCAATCAGATCAGACCTGTGTTCACTGTTTTCAAGAATGCTCAGAGGATGTCTGCGCACAAAGGAGCCTTGAAATGACCTCCCAGTGTACAGATCAGTGTGTCGTAGTTACCTGTAACGACCTCACACATGGCAGCGCTTCCCTGACCTGCGACGAGAGCGATCATTGTGATTTTATTTGCGACGGGGCCACCAACTGTCCGGACTGCAGTGGTCTCGATGAATTCGTATGTGTATGCGTCTCGTCGTGTTGTCTGTGCTGACTCTGTTGCAGCTCCAGTGTTGCACCGACTTCCATTCCTATTTTTCAGACCCCAAAGCCCAGCACCAGTCTACCTGGGAGCCAACTTTCGATGGCCTATGTAATTGCAATGGAACACCCAGGAATGCATTTTCTAGCGGCTCATCATCGTCCTCAGCGTCACCGTCGCCGTTTCTCGATATGCAGCCCCCTCCTAATTTCCCGACTCATAATTCTTCCACTCCGCCTGAATCAGGTACCTCATCGTTTATGGACTTGGCATCTTGCCAGCCCTCGTCACTTCCACCGCTGTCCTGTATGTGGGGCGATTGCCATGCTCGTTTTCACGCCATGGAGCAGCTCGTAGAGCATGTCAATCTCGAGCACCTTAGTCTATCTTCTCCAATGCCTCCATCTGCACCTTGTCAGTGGGGAGATTGTCATGAACAGCTCTCACAGCAACCCGAACTTTCATTAGACGTTCTAGCAAACCACCTCTTCCAGGACCATCTGATGTGGCCGACATCTATAGAGGTTCGTTCATGTCTTCTATTTTATATGCTGTATTAACTGCCATATAGTCCGTCGTATCCTCTTCCTCTTCACCTCTAACACCGGCCCCCGCTCCAATGGACTTTGGGTTGCTCACTCCTCTACCTCCACCCACGACCTCGGACCATAAATGCTCCGAAACGCAGCACATCTGCCACTGGCAGGGATGTGGAAAATCCTTCTCCACCTGTGACGATCTCACCGTTCATCTCGCATCTGAGCATGTCGGATCGGGCAAGGCTCATTATGACTGCCACTGGAACGACTGCGCTCGACATGGCGAGCAAGGGTTCAGCAGCAAGCAGAAAATATGCCGGCATCTGCAGTCCCATACAGGCCATCGACCGTTTCAATGTAAGATCTGTCATCAGAACTTTTCGGAGGCCGCGACATTACAGCAACATATGCGGCGACATACCCAAGAGAGTAAGCTGTTTAGCGTCAGTTATGCTACATCATCTCATGTCATCTGTTAGAGCCGTATTCGTGTGATCATCCCGGGTGCGGCAAGTCTTTTGCTATTGCTGGAGCGTTGACAATACATAAACGTACACATAATGGGCATAAGCCCTTCAAGTGTACTTACTGCGAGCGGTATGTCGTTCATCTTCTATCACATAATAGTTAGCTGATTCTCATACCGCTAGCGCTTTTACGGAGTCATCAAATCTCTCAAAGCATGTACGTCGTTCCACTGTTCTTAAAACGTAATTAACTTGAAACAACGCAGCTCCGTACGCACACTGGCGCACGCCCTTATCCGTGTACGGAACCTGGTTGCCACAAGTGCTTTGCTCGGCCTGATCAATTGACGAGGCATATGAGTGTTCACAGAAAAAAGCAGGTAGAGAGATAATGAAGCAGGGACAACATAGTTAAAAGGGTGTTACAGAGTAGTCCTGTTTTAACCGCGGCCCCTCTGCTATGGCCGTTGGTCCTTTCCCATCACTACCGGCGAGAGGAATTGCTACTTATTGACAATTTGGTTGGTCAAAAGCCGGGGTATCTGGTATGCGTGTACTATATGTTATTAGTAGAATGCAGGATGCGAGTAGTACGACTCGTGGAAAGCGGCAAAGGCCTTTTCTCTGCGGACCAGTTATCATCCGAGTTTGGGCGTAATATCGAAGAAAACTTGTATGCCGCGAAAAGAAAAGACTGCCATTTGCCATGAGAGAATTATAAAAGCAGAAATTTATGCAAGATTCAGAGAAATATTAGCGCTGTCAACGCGTCGTGGACTGATCATGTAGGAGAGCCGGAATAAATGATGTACTTTCGTTTGGTGCATAGGCTTGCTGATGGTTTCATGTTTCTTTCCTTCTTGACGATGCTCATTGTCTTGGATAGATGTGCTCGTTGCTCTGTTTGAGCTTTTCCTGAGATTATAGTGACATGCATCACGGTTTCTCTTTTGAAGGCGGACATTCTGGTCTGTCTGTGTTTGAGTGGGCTCTAGCTAGTATTGACTGATCCTTCACAATCGCAAATGCTCTCTACATGCATCGTAAGACCCCCATTGATCATTATGCGCTCTGGCTGGCGGACAACTGGGAAGAATAAAAAATTTAGCAGGTATGCCATTATGTATGGCATGAGGTACCGTCAAACCCTTAAAGCCATCCTCTAAATTCTTTGATGTTAAACCGCACAAAATTGCTTCCAATTTGGGAGCATCAAGGGCAGCGTCTTCGACCACAAACCAGCCATTGATGGTCGTAGATCCACTTTGCGTCCAGGCGAAAAAAATTAGCAACCACCGACAAACATTCTTATAAAAAGCGGATGATAGTGAGGCCATTGAGTGCTGCAAAACAGCAGTCTCGATATCGGAAATCCGGATAATCCACAGCGTCCAAAGCCACGACAAGCACAGTTTCTGTAGTCAAACCCACCTTCTAAAATGTGGTATTCCTATCAGAAACAACCAGTTTCAAAAAGAAAGAATCGAGGATCGGCATGAAACCGCCACTATAGAGATACATAAGCAACAAACTACATACAAACTGTCCCTCCTTCCTAGATATCAACAGGTCTGTATCGTAGTCTGTCCACTAGAGACTAGTTACAAGGTGTGTGGCATAATTGTATTGTTACAGATGTATCGGTTCTGGTTATGCAAATGGATCCATTCTAAAAGGAAATTAATTTACAGCACGAATAACTAGATTCCGGTGGCATACAGGTCAACTATCGGCATTGAAAGAGGCTCGCCGTCATGGTCGTCCAGTTTCTCAGCCGTCGGTGTAGGCAAGGATAATAGACTCGCTGGTTGTACCGGAATATGTGTCGGCGGACCTGGCGTCGACAATGATTTCGAGACAGGATGGGCAGTTAAGCCATGAGTTCTCCTTGTGAGAATGACTTTCCCTAGATTTGACATTAGTATTGCTTGTAAGACCTCGCGCGCAACACTCACCTAATTTTTTGACTTCGTCGTATCCCTTCACTCGAACGGTGTCGTACTTGGGATCCACGGTGATGCCTTCATCGATAGCGATGTAGTCGATTCTTCTCCTCGACAAGAACTGCTCGTCGACCCGCCACGGTGCATCTCTAATGACCTCGTCGACCCATCGACAATGTCTTACAACCTCGCACCTCTCGACGTGTGGGAAAATTGCTGGCGATCCATAAGAGCTGCACAGCTCGTCGGAAAAGACGCCGACAACGAGATGCACCGTGGGGAATGCAAGCTTTGCCTGACGAAGCTGCAGCGCATGGCTGACAGGTGAGTATTAGCTTGAGCTATACCGTCAAAGGCAAGAGATACGCACCCGACGCCAAAGATATCGAACACGCCGTCGACATAGACTCTGACGGTGTGCTGATCTGCTGATCTGCTGATCTGCTTTGTCCTGCCCTCAGATTCTCGCGTCCATTTCTGGATATCCTCCGGGGACAAGATAGCAGTGTCGAAGCGATCTCGTGCCTCCTGGGTCGGAGGTGGCTCCGACATTGCTAGAGATAGATCCGCAAGGCTCGAATCCAAGCCAGAGTTGGAAATGACATCGTAGTCGGAAAAATCGTCGCTGACGGATGACGCGTCCATGTCTATGGTCGTGTTACAAGAGAGTGGGTGGCCTGCCTCATGCATCAAGGGAAGGCAGCACCTGACAGCACCTGACCAAACGAGGTAGCAAGGGAAGTATTTCTTTCCACCAGCTGATGATGGTCATTGCTTAAGGTGATGGCGATCAGGAGGCAGCGAGCCAGGTACCTAAAATATTGAGCAAATCGGAAGATACTTAAAGTTATAGAAGTTCCTGATAAGAATTATATAAAACCACAGCTTTCTGATGCAAGAGAAATCAGACGATTTAGAAATATCGTATTACTCGATACTGTTAACAAGGATCCGTCCAGCTATCGTATCATATTGTACAGAGCATTCTACATCACCAATCTTCACCTGCTTATCATAGTTTTGCCGCTGAAGAATGTAGGTCAGGGAGCATAGAATCTCAAGCTGAATAAGAAACACAAACCTAACAGTCTTCCGCTCTCCTGAGGGGGCGACTTCTGGTCTGGCCCTGTTCAAAACTTTCTGAAACTCTGCTACACGATGCCTCATTCGCGAGTGCATATACGCCTTGGAACACTTGATGTGATAGTGCAGATAGTCTCGGAAGAGTTGAATGTGAGAGATCGTCGTCGCCGCCACAGTAGGGTTTGAAAAGTGTCGAGGGAACAGCACAAATGTTACATATCCCATGTCCTCTGTGTTGCGTAGATTTCCCAAATGACGAATTTCAAGAGGAGGGTCCCGACTAGAATAGAGGACCTGAGGTGCATTTTGAATCGCTGGGAGACGACGAGCGTCGACGAATTCCTTTGTGCGCTCAGCTAATAGAACACAATAATTGGCATGTGTAGCGCACCTGGAGGAAAACTTTGCCATAGATACGATCGGTCTCATCGTTGAACACGGTTGAGAATATAACGGTTACACGATCAGGCGACGATTGCACATAGATGCCCTCTTCGTCACGATAATGAATCTGCATCAGTTCACCCTGGCCCGTACCAGTACTCTCCAGTTGCTTTTGAGACTTGAAAGCGAGTTCAAAGGGAGCGGCGAGAGCATTGCGTTTCAACAGGGACATGGAAGTGATAAATGCTTCACGGTCCTCTATATATGCACTTATTAGCCAAAGGGAGAGAGAATAAAAGCTAGAAAGGTCGTACCTGCGCCGGTTGGGGCCTGCTCCAGGTCAATCTCGAGACTGACATGATACTCCGACTCAGCCTCGCCCTTCAACAAAGATCCATACTCGCGCTTCAGCACATCTAACGCCCCATATTGAACAAGTTCAGCCCAACATCGGATATGCATCGACAAAAGAAGAAGTGTCTTCTTCTCTGGTGTGGATAGATGGAACCGGACACCGTCGTAGTCAACAAACTGTACATCGAGCGAAGAGGGTCTGAAGATGAACGGTAAACATAGCAGTGGCATAACGATGGCACGTCGTACTTTATGAGTTTTTCCCCGAGTGTTTGTTGGATGATAACATTATGCGGCTATGCTGTCGTCAGTAGTCAAGCATTGGAGGTAGTACAGTACATTACTTCGAGCAGAATCATGCTTGTCTAGGGTTTCCAATGAGATACATGCGCGTATAATGAGACTGCTGTTAATTACGGACCTATGCAAAGAGCAGTACGTTCAGCGCAGGGCACTCGTTAGGCGATGAATGGGATACGATGTACAGTACGCAGTCTGTTCCGGTAGCTGTGGGCGGCATTTGCCGAGATACCAGAGTAGACAATTGCTCCAGCGGAAATAAGTTGTTCTGAAGTTTCCTATTTTACATGTTATGGTATGTCTAGCTGAATGATGATACACGGGGATAGTACACATACAAAAGTTCTTTATATAGTGATAGTCGGGACAAACCTCTCGCCTACGGGATTCCAAGCAACTTGGTCTGGCGTTCGACTTCCAACAACATCAAACACCCAGTCTCTTCTCAGCCGCCTGTAGATATCCTTGAAGCTCTCTGTCGACCCCTTTTCCTGTACCATAACCAGTGTCAAAGTCGCCTGAACCTCCGAATCGACCTCAACCCTAAACTTGACGGGCTTGAGCACTCCCATAACTCCGCTAGGATCCTTCAACGCGTCCAGCCGACACTTCAGTAGGCCAAGGTGCTCAGAATCCACGAGAACGACGCGAACATCCATGGCCATCAGTAGCCTCCGGCACTCATTCTGCGTTGTCTTCATGTCGTGCGTCGATTGCAGAATGAAGGCCGAGTGTCTGAACTTGAAAACGTTCGCGAGCCATTTTGTACGGGGCGACGAGGGAACAGGGGAGTTTGGAGTGCCAATGGAATTGGCAGGGGATAATGGGGCAGCTTTTCTTTTCCGCAGTTTGGTTCGTTCCTTGTCGTCGCGATGATCCACGATTTTCACTCGCTTGTCGTTGGCCCCCACTCGACACTCCTCGGATGGTTTGAGAACGAGGCTTGTATGAATAGGAATAGCTGTGCCATTGATGTTCTCCTTGTCGACAATCGTGACGGTAGGGCGTGCAGGACGCTGTCTTCGAGTAACAGATAATGGCTGAGTAATGGGAGCCGCCGGTGACAGAGAGGCAGCATTTTGCTGGTGTGAAGGCGACAACCGAGATGCTATCGGAGGATCCATGCGCATCGTTCGATCTCCTATGATATCACGCATAAGAGCAAGATTAGGGGATGTTATAGTTGCTGGAGACTGGGATCCCTCTGTCCGAGAATAAAGCACAGTGATATGATCAGCAACCTGCTTAAAGAAAGTCTGCATATTGATGTCATGATGCTCGGGGACGATGAGTGCCGAGGGTTCGATGCCATTCGAGGAGCATCCTGAAGACAAAGAGGGAGGATGGAGATCGATCCTCGGAGAAACCTGGCTTCTACGATAAGTCAGGGAGCCTCCCGATGACGCTGCCGATACTTTACCTCCCTGGGCTCTTCGAGGAGTAGGGGGGCCATCGCGAGGAGGAATGGACGAAGGGGAAGGAGTTACGTGAGAAGTAAGATCTAGCGAGAGTTGGCTCTGAGGTGTACGTGAGGTTCCACGCTCCCTCTGGCGCCGCAGTCGTTCGTTTCTTGCAAATGTTTCCGCTTCTTCGTAACCTTCCAAGTTCTTTCTTCTGTACTCTCCAAGAAGGTGATAGGCCCCTTTGTGCCAGTTCTTCTCGTTGCTTAGCAGATTATCAACGAGGGCATCGTCAGAACTATCAGGCCAGAGGGTGTGAAGATGACGAAGAAGTTCTATGTCGATATCATCACGGGAGAGCAGAGGACATGCAATATTATCGAGATTCCTCGCAGGAACGTCGGCGAGATGAAAAGAGTGAGAGGTGAAGAAAGGGTGGCTCTGCACACCAGACATTGTAAGCCTTTTCTTGACGTCCTTTACTAGCATTTTCGCAATAAGATCCTGAGCAAGCGGATCGATGTCATCAGGCATCTCAAACTTCCCGAAGCGGACTTTCTCCAAGAGCTTCAGACAATCGTCATCGTCAAACGGCAGCCTTCCCGCAAGCATAGCGTGGAGGATGATACCACAGGACCAGATATCTGATGCGGCGCCATCATATACCTCGCCGTTAACGATTTCAGGGGCAGCGTAATGCGGACTACCGCAAGAAGTCTGAAGCATATGATCTGGCCGCCAGGCAGCCATACCAAAATCGGCGAGTTTGACATTAGACTGGGAATCAAGGAGAATATTTTCCGGTTTGAGGTCCCTATGGACGATGTTAAATCGATGACAATAGTCAACCGCAGCTATGATTTGTTGGAAGTATCTCAAAGTCTCTGAGGGAGAGAGTCGTCCTTTTTCACAGAGATAGTCGAATAGTTCGCCGCCCTGAACGTGCTCGAGAATGAGGTAGAGATGGTTTGCGGTGTCCCAGACATCGTATAGTTTCATAATGTTAGGGTGATCCACGAGTTTCATGATGACGATCTCGCGTTGGAGAGCCTGCTCTAAACGCGCCGCCTCTTCTTCCGCGTTGTCGAGAGACTCCCTGCGCGAGAAAAGGAACGATTTTCGGATTATCTTGACCGCCGACATCTGTCCTGTTTTCGAATGGCGAGCAAGCTTGACTCGCCCTACAGAATTTCTATCGGAGGGAATCCTTTTACAATGAGTCGACCAACGCACCGGAGCTTCCCTTTCCAATGGTCCTTCCAAGCTTCCAGCATCCAATCATCTTCGGATCATCACCCGCTCTCGAGAATGTAGGAGAATCAAGACTAGACATTAGGCAAATAGGATAGAGTGATAGTAATAGTAAAATAGAGCTGAGGTAGAGGATGGAGTCTGTGGAGGTCCGAAGAAGGAACTCAAAATTCAACTACTACCGGGAGGACGAGTCCGCCCGGTCCGGATCACCAAGCAAGACCAAATAACGCGTCGACCAATGCGGAACCGTGCAAGCACACAGTCACGAGACCCTTCCTGACTCTTACTACCATCATCAATCAATACAAGTGCTTCAAAGCGACTTTGTCTGCGAATTACCTGTCACTTCCATAATCTTTCAAGATGATGCAGCTAACGCCGGCACCAACCTCAGCGCCCGGATCTCCACAGCCAGCGCTTGAGGAGTCGCAGGTCACTTCAATGCCTGAGCCACCACAAAACACCGGGAGTGCTCCTTTTGGGATCTTAGTAGGACTATTTGAGAGGTTACAAACTGAGAGAGGAAGAGATAAACGAGAAAAACTATTATCTGCATGGTTCAATGTATGATTCTTCTCCACATCAAACAGCGCCTCCCGAATAATCTCCCCTTAGCATTGGAGAGATGAGAAGGGAAAAGATCTTTACCCTGTTCTACGTCTTTTGCTTCCTCAGGTAGGTATGCTGATAATTCTGACCGCTTACTAACCAACTCTGAATTCAGAAAGATCGTGAGCGGTCCACTTATGGCTTGAAGGAGCAGAAAATCGCCAAGACGTACATCAGGCTCATCCCTTTAGGTCCCAGAGACCCAGATGCCATCCGTCTCACGAATTGGAAGAAACCAGTGGAACAGAATGTGCGCGATACATGTCCTCTTGTGCTTCCTCTTACCTTTGTTCTTTACAGAAGGCCTCTGGTGACTTTCCCACAGTTCTCTACGAAGTAGTCGTCAAAAGATCATCGGTCACGGAAGGCTCTCTGTCTATTGATGACTTGAATGAAATTTTGGATGAGCTATCGCAGAAACAGGACTCCACGTGTGTCGTTACATTCTCATGGTCTTCGTTCTAACAACCAAAAAAATAGGGAAGTCCAATCGAAAATTCTGAGACGCATATATAATCGTGCAACACCGGAGGAGCAAAAATGGATTGCGCGCATTATACTGAAAGGTGCATTTTTCTTTGGCCTCCTAATCATTGAACAGCCATAGCTGAAGAATATGTCTAGACTTGGTGATATCTGTAAAGGAAACCACGGTTTTTGCAGTCTTCCATCCTGACGCTCAAGACCTATATAATACATGTTCAGACCTCAAGAAGGTCGCGTGGACACTCTGGGACCCCTCATTCCGGTTAAATGCCAATGTACGTTCGTCTTACGATCAAAATTTCTGTCATGCTTGATGTCCGTACAGGATAAAACTGTAGCACTCTTCCACTCTTTCGCACCTATGCTGTGTCTGCGTCCCACCAAGAAGATAGAAGAGACCGTCAAAGAAATGGACGGAAGTGAGTTTATCATCGAGGAAAAGCTTGACGGGGAGAGAATGCAGCTTCATAAGAAGGGCAATGAATATTTCTATTGCTCAAGGTTGCTTTGTTTTACGTGTCGACTTTCGCAATTCTTATGCGTTTTTTGCAGGAAGGGAAAAGACTACACGTACCTGTACGGAAAGCACGTTGGAACGGGGAGTCTGACGCCTTACATCGACGCTGCGTTTGATGAGCGCGTTGACGAGTAAGTTTACTGACATCATAAACAGGTTCTTGCTAATGGTCTTCCAAGAATTATCCTTGATGGCGAGATGCTGGTCTGGGACCCAGTTTCGCAGCGCAACCTACCATTTGGAACCCTCAAAACAGCTGCTGGAGGTGATGTGGTGCCTGCATCCTCGCCTAACAGAGCTCTAACGTCTTTTCAGACAAATCCAAAAAGGCTCACATGCCTCGTCCGTGCTGTAGGCTCTGCTTTTTTTAATTTTTTAATTTTACGGTACCCGTTTAACCAATAAGTCTAGTCAAAGTTTTCGACCTTCTTTACCTCAACGGTCAATCCCTTATTGACAAGACGACAAAGTTCCGAAAGCGGAATATGAGGGCTTGTCTGAAAGAGGTGAAAGGACGTATTGAATTTGTCACTGAGTTTACGGGCCGAGATGCACAGCACGTCAGACAACGGATGGACGATGTGATGGAGGCGAGGGGCGAGGGGCTGGTTATTAAGCATCCTAAATCTATGTACGTGTTGAACGGGAGAAATCGAGACTGGATTAAAGTAAGTGCATTTTGCTGCAATTGTGGCTATTGCTTCTGACTTTGTGGACTGTAGGTCAAACCTGAGTACATGGTACGTATATCATTACTATTTCCGCTTAGTCGACGTTAATTCTATCGCTTAGGATAATATGGGCGAGACGGTTGACGTTCTTGTTGTTGGTAAGCTTTCGCAGAGTCGTTTCATTACGGATTTTCACGAAATTCGCAGCCGCCAATTACGGCACAGGGTCTCGTGGCGGAGGAGTCTCCACCCTCATCTGTGCAGTAATTGATGATCGACGTCCTGATAGTCTGGACGATGAGCCCAAGTTAGTGTTGTTATTGACCTATAATCGTTTTCCGTTCTTATGCGGTTATATAGGTATAGCTCCTTTGTGCGTATTGGCTCAGGCTTGACTTATGCTGAATATGTGTGGGTCCGCGGTCTGCCTTGGAAGCCTTGGAACCCCAAGGAGCCGCCGGAATTCTATCAAACTTCCAAAAAGGCAACTGAAGACAAGGGAGATGTTTACCTCGAGCCTGAGGAGTAGGCCTTTGTTTAATTTGTCGCCGTAATAGCATAAGACTCACGTATACATTTTAGCTCCTTTATACTTAAAGTGAAAGCGGCAGAAATCACACCATCAGGTGAGCACTTCAAGAATACACCTATACTAGAGTCTCATTATGTAGATCAATACCATCTCGGATACACCATGCGATTCCCCCGAGCTCTGGCCATTCGACAGGATTTGACGATTGCCGACTGTATGACGGCCTCCGCCGTTCTCGAGAGTGCCCGTACAACAAAGAAGAGGAAGATGGAGAGCGATATTACGTATGTTATGTTGCCTGTGTCTGGACAGTGCTGACATATTCTACAGGACGAAGAAGGAAAAGTCAAGCAGAACGAAGGCGAAGGTAAGCGTGCTTTGTTCAATGAAGCTGTGTTTCTTATTTACTGTCCGTAGCCGACGATGCTTTCCGATTATCAGGGAATAAAGGCTAAGGATGTCTTGGTCGAGTCTGATATCTTCAATGGCTTAACGTTTGGTGGGTAATACACGCTATCATTGCGTGCACCGAAACTCATCGTCCGTAGTCGTCGTGCCTGATTATAAGTCAAGAACGGGTGAACAGCAGAAGAAAGACTTGATGAAGCTGTGGGTCCTTTAAGTTCGTGCAAGACGCATACATATGGCGCCTAACTTAAACTTCACAGGATCATAGCGAATGGGGGGCGCTGTCAGCAGCTAGTTTCAAAGCGTCCTAACCTCTTCATCGTATATGGTGGTACTGTCACTTGTGCGTTTTTCCTTTCTGAAGGCCTTGGTACAACTGAAGCATTAATTTTTAGCGTATGACTTGAGGCTTTCAATCAATAAAGGTATTTATGACGTGGTTAAGCCAGAATGGATTACGGACTCCATTGCCCTGGGACGCCAAGTGCCACTCTCGAGAAGGTACTTTTTCCACGCTACTGAGTCGAGAAAGGCAACAGCAGAATACAGCATGGAGGATGACGTGAAGAAAGAAAATGAAGTGGCGGAGCCGACGGATGAGATAAACGAGGCAGGTCCGAGCATCAAGGTGGAGGAACAGGCGGAAGAGATCAAGCATGAGACAATCGATCCGGCCTTAGCGGAATGGCTGGCTATCGACGCACCGAGAGCACCAGCTGACAATGATTCAGAGACGGAAGACGACGATGACGATAATGATTCTGTCAATGCGGATGTACCTGGACAGTATGTTATGGATGACTGGCTTAATGTGGAAGGGGAGGATACAGAAGTCGATACCAAGTCGGAGGTGTCGAACGACCCTACAGATGACGTTAAGGAACCTGACGAAGAGAAGCCTCAAATGGGAGAGGACGAGTCAGCTATGGAGTACGACCAGGACCTCATTTTCAAGCACTTGTGAGTGCCATTCGCCTTGTGTTTAGCTTGAGCTAATATCCGCAAAAGATGCTTCTACTTGGACACTTCAAGTAACGCCCGACGAAACGGGATGACTACTAAGTCGAAGTACGAACATGTAATTGACGCTAGGCCGGTCCTGTTTCTTTCTTATCTCTGTAGGGTTCTGAATGTTCGATCATTAGTTTCGAGGAGATGAAGAAGTTGATTACCTCCAACGGGGGGCGGGTCGTAGATCTCGATGAACCGAAACTAACGCACGTTATTATCGATAAACGGGATGATAGTCGGCGTTTGGAACTTATGAGGAGGACAGCGAAGTACGTCGCTACCTTTTGTGTTTTGCCTGACAATTACTTATCTTTATGGCATCAACCGCAGGCCGAAACGGAAGTATTTGATCCTTTCGAACTTTATACAAAGCTGTTTGGACGAAGCCACACTTCTTCCAGAAGAAGGTGAGTATTCTTTACGCTGAGGATTGAACCTTGTTCTATCGGTCGCCTTAGAGTTTGCACCATGAGTTATCCTTGATCTACATTGAGAATGGTATGTTGGTGCAATGAGAGTATACTGTCAACAAACAACCCGGCCCTTGTGAAAAATTTCAATGTTAAGCCGCTATGACAGCGTTGTGTTTGCAAATTGCTCGTCAGACGGCCTGACAGAAGAACTGATCGTCGCTGTTGTTGGACATTCACAAGAAGTACAGCCGGTACCCTCTCAACGGATCTTCCTCTCTAAGCTGACAAGATCGAGTCCGAAGGCCCTGCTGTAAGCCTTGTAGTTGAGCAAATTCAAAGAAGAGTGAAGGCCGGCCGGCTCCCGGCGTGGCGGGTCGGAGTTGAGATCCGTAGCCGACTTGAGACCATATTACCGTCGAGGCTCGTGGCCATTGTTTTTCCCAACCCTTTACTCCGCCAGCATTGCGGTGATCGCCATTTTTGCCGTCAACGCTGTGGGCAACGACGACGACGACGACCTGAATATCCGTGAGGGTTGACATCATTTTTTCCTCTGCGTAGTTAAAACGCCAAAAACGAGAATTTGTCGTCTCTGTGCTGCCATTGGCTCTTGTCTAGCAGCATGGCCGACCGCGAGGGATCTCCCATTTCTCAGCTCCTCAACACTCTCGGCATCACGCGTGAGGAACTGCACAAGCGCAGCGACCAGATGCGCCAATTTCTCACCGCCGACAGTGCCTACTCTTCACGCGTTTCCGACCGTGATTCGTCGTCCAAGTCAAGTTCGGCCTCCCTGTTGCGCTCGACATCGCTCTCGACGACGTCGGCGTCAACCTCGGCGCGTTCTTTCTCTCGAGCAAGTTCCAGCTCCATGATGGACGCGTCGCCGCCCCCCTCGACGCCTATTAAATCCGAGCCAGTTGATGGTCCTTTGCCTCAGCGTCACCATGACACCATGGAAGAGGTCATTGAACGACAACGCCTAGCCAGGAAAGAGCGCAGGGATAAGAAAGGACGGCGGGACAAGGAGAGGGATTTTAAGACCCCCAGGTCGCACCCCCGGTCGCCGTCACCCAGCGCGTCGCAGTCGAGCACTAGCCTTGGGTCATCGATTGGTTCACGCGACGAGCGCGTTGATGGCAGTGTTCGGTCCAGTTCGTCTGTAGCAGAGAGTCGTGAAGAGGTGCGTAGATCGTCTGTTTCTACTAAACCATATCTAAGGTGGCGTTTGTAGGGGAGACCGTCGCCGCCGCCCTTGACGCCACAGCAGAGCAAGTACTATCGAGCTCATACGGCCTCACAGTCGTACAGTAGTCTGGTCTGCACCTTTTTAAAAAAATTTCTCAGTGCAGTCGCTCAGTATACCACAGGTTAAGGTCAATCCAAAACAGGAATCACCTACGCCTACCCGCCCACAATCGGTACCCGTGTCTCAGTCGGGTCTTCACTACTGTTATGCACCATATCCCTTACCCGTGCTGTATACTTCAACGCCTGTTGGGAACGATGCGCCTGCTGATGCTGAACTGGCTACGCCTACTCCAACACGTATCATTAAAGCACCTGCGTCAAAACCTTCGCCCCTACCGCCATCTTCTCCTCCGCCGTCGTCTCCCGTGTCGTCTCCAAATAAACCAATAGTCAACCTTGTCTCGTCTCCCGGGCCTATGGGCCCATTGCCCATAGAAGATGAATACGACGGCCTACCCTACAGTCTGCCTCCTGGCCCTTACTCTCCTAACAAACCAGATTGTTCTTATGCTGCCCTTCTTGGCCAGGCGATCCTTTCCTCACCTGAGCACAGGCTGACTCTCCAGGAAATATATGACTGGATAACCATTGTATACCCCTACTTCAAGCGTGGGGAAACGACGTGGATGAACAGCATTAGACATGTCCTTAGCACCACCGTGTGTTTCCGTAAAGTCACCAGGGACCGCTCTCTTGGTAGGACCTTGTGGGCCATCTGGGATGAGGATCTCGAGTGTTTCAAGGGCGGAGGATTCAGAAAACAGCTATGCAGTGATATCAAGGGCAAAGAAAAGCCTAATACAAACGGCGGGACGAAGCGGTCCAGAAAACCTTCGGAAGGAGATGGCGCTCCAAGGAACAAGAAGGCGAAGAAGGAAAAAGAAAAAGAGAAAGAAAAGGCTGCACCAGCGCCTATTCTCTCCGCACCGTTGCTTCCGCTTTTCCCTCCGTCTCGTCCAACCCCGCATCATCAGCCATATTACGAGAGCTGCATCCCGAAGACCTTACCTTCAGAAATCATATTCCCGCCATTACCGTCAACCTCTGGTTACCGACAACTTGCCGACAGCAAAGCAGCAGCAGTACAAACATCATCAGCTGTGACTCCTAGTAGTGAGCCTCCGCAAACTGGTGGAGACAATGGCAATTTGGATTCGCCTCATGGGGAAGACAAACTTACACCACCTCACCCAACATCGTCTTCTGCTTCTGCCTCTTCTGTTCCGAGTTCCTTACCTGAACTTACTCCAAACGATAGCTCGTCGAGTCCTCCAGTCTCTTCGAGCGACATGGAGGTGGACGTGGGGGCCAATCTGAGTACTGCACCCATTTCCATTTCTGGTGTGGATACAGATGAGGATGACGAAGACGTTGAGCAAGACGTTTTCACAATGCAACTGAAGCCTGTGCGATTCTGGTGCGATTCTGACAAGCAGGGTGGTACTCTTCAGCCAGGAATACAGTTGAAGTATAATGTGCCAGATCCTGTATTGGCGACAGACGACGAGGATGATGAGCCTGCCGTGAAGGCCACGAGGGGTAAGAAAAAGAATAGAACAACAGTCAGTAGTTGTGTACAGGAGTGTCCTTCGGAGACTGACTCTTGTTTTCAGGACGTCCCGGCTTCTCCCACTCTTGGCCTACGGTCCAACCCGTTGAAGACAACAAAAGCTGTAAAAAATAAATCTAGATTGGCATCTCCACCGCCCACCACTGAAAGTCCCTCCACACCGACAAGAAAGTCTACTTTCGGTCCGTCGTTCTTGTCACCCATCCACACTCCGCTTTCACACAGGGGACTGCATATGAGTCCTTCGGCGAGTCTCGCGCATTACAAGTCAAATCTTGACCCTCCACCATTCGTGTCATATCCAGAGAAAACGGGGGATAATGAAGAAGCTGACGAAGACGGCGACAACGATCTTATGCGTACTCCGTCAAAGACGCGTTCTGCTGCTACTTCATCTGCGCTACCTGTGACTCCCAGGAGGTTGTTTTCTTTGGGTGACTCTCCGTTCCGGACCCCAGTTGGAAAGTCATCGTTTCGCAGCATTTATGATCCACACGACCCGACGTCGCTGTTGGACGATGAGCTGCATAGGATGGGTGCCGCTGGCCATGGAGATAGCCCGGCAGGGTTGTTTGGCAAGTCGCGGGCGTCTTTGCTGTACGATAGCCCAGGGAATGTCATGGGTGGCAGTCCAGATAAGTGGCAGAGATGGTGGTAAATTTGAAATTGACTGTTTTTATATTTTAATGTGTACGCCTGCGGACATGCCATGTTGGTATGGACGATCGTCGATATATGATATTTGATTCTTTGTTGCCTGCTGATAGTTTCTTTCTTTTCTCTGCTTCTGCCTCTCTACCTCCCGTAGTTACTATCATGTCATATTTGTTGTACATTTAGCTATCCATCTGCATCTATATAGTACTTACATTCACCAAGCGTAGTTCGTGGTCGGTTTTAGTCGGCGCTTGACGCGTGACGTCATTTATCGGACCTCCGTTATCAGCCGCCACACGTCCGATGTGATTTTTTGGGGCACTGATCTCGGGATTGGCGTGCTGGATCAGCCTCTTGGCCTTTTACCATCATGACGACCAGGTCTGCCCTCGACAAACAACTGCTGGCAGCGCTCAAGTCTCGAGATGAACGTCTTATACGGCGACGGCTGCCGGATCCATCGTCGTCGGCCTCATCGACGCTCATCGACTTCAACACCAATGATTATCTTTCCTTGTCCAGTTCACCAGTTCTGCGCTGTCGCTTCCTCGAAAAACTGCGAGATGCTCCAGACATCCTGGGATCTGGTGGCTCCAGACTCCTCGTGAATGGGTCAGCGCACAGCGCATTGGAAGCTAGATTAGCAGAGTTTTTCGACTCTCCTGCCGCATTACTCTTCAATTCGGGATTTGATGCCAACGTCGGGTTTTTCTCGTGTATACCCCAGCCGGGAGACGTGTTGGTGTATGACGAGTATATTCATGCTTCAGTTCACGATGGCATCCGTGCATCCCGGGCCCGCGACTCCCAGTATTCTTTCCCACATAACTCGGTGCAAGCGTTTCGGAACTTGTTGGTGGGGCTTCGGGACGAGCGTCCGTCCTTGGCAGCGGGCGAGAATAGCGTGTTCGTCGCTGTGGAAAGCTTGTACAGCATGGATGGGACCTTTGCGCCCCTGCAGGAATTTGTTGAAATCCTCGAGGAAGTATTTCCGCAGGGTAACGGATATCTGGTGGTGGATGAAGCACATTCCACGGGTATTTATGGTCCCCAGGGCCGAGGAAGGGTAGCTATGATGGGATTGGAGAGCAGAGTGTTTGCACGCCTGCATACCTTTGGCAAGGCTCTAGCTGCAACTGGGGGTGAGTCATTCCGGGATTGTATTTTTTTTCCAATAGGGCTGATTTTGCTTAGCTGTCCTTTTGACAACGCCTCTAATACGAGATTATATGCTCAACTACGCGCGTTCACTGATTTATACAACATCGCTCAGTTTCTCAAATATCATTGCGGCTGACACGTCTTTCGACATGCTAGCGGACGGAACCGCGCGGATACTATCGAAAAATCTGATGGACATATCCTGGTATTTTACGCGATCCCTCAGTCAACGTCTCGCAGCAATACCTGCCGACCTCCTTTCTCTGCCTCCAAACTTGGAGGCATCTCCCATTATCCCCATCATGACTTCACAGCCACGACCATTGTCTGCCTTCCTATACGTGCGGGGGATGAATGCCCGTCCAATAACTTGGCCGACAGTACCAAAGGGTAAAGACCGAGTCAGAGTGTGTCTTCACGCGGGTAACTCACGAGAGGATATCGACAGACTTGTCAATGGAATGATAGATTGGGCCAAGAGCGTGCTAGTAGAACAACGTCTAATTAACCCAGGAGGATCTAGTTTGTCTGGGGTATTAGTGGCTAGCAAACTGTAAAGAGAGCGCATGACATACACACTAGATATCTATTCCGATAGATATTTGCAGAACAGAACGAGCAAAGGCCACTTAGAAAAGATGGGTTTGAGGACAGAAATCGTGAAACGCATAATATATCAATACTGTTACACGGTGAAGCCTAGTACTAATACAGCATATTATACAAAGACTTGCAAAGGATGACGGTCATAAACGTTCTGCCCCTCACTCAACTCTCCAAGATCGGGATAGAACGGCACCAGCGAATCCTCAGCGCCCAAGTAAAGCGCGTTATAAACGCGCCAATACACTTCTCGGACCTTCCTAGCCGGGTGGAACAACCCCTGCAACACGTAACTTAATAGAATACCAGGACCCAACGTCACACGCATAGCTTCAATTGCATCCATCACAGCGCCGATGACGTGCGGAGACGTTTCAAAGCAATTGGGCCACACGAGGTTCATCAAGTGAAGCATGGAATCCTCACAACCTAATCCCGCGACACCCAAAGCTAGATGCTTGACGATGGTGCTGGCCGTTTGGCGATGGACAAGATCACGGTCAGTGAGCGCATCCTCTAGCATGGTTACAACGGAGTCGCAGTAATATGCGGACTGGGGACCGACGTATTCGAATACGAAGGACAACGCTTTCAAACAACCGGTCCGAACATTCAACTCCGCGGTACGGTATTCGTTAAGAATGGCAGGTATACATGTGAAGGCTGTGCAGGGAGGGACGATATATCAGCAAAACATTTAGCGAAATTAGTATGCCACTCACGCCCACAAGTTTCAGCAACGATGGCGATAGCCACAGTGCTGCAGACACGACTTTGACGTTCTTGCACGCGCAAATTGGTCAAAAGCACCGACAACACATCCTGAGGACCCAGACTCTTGGCGATATAGCCGAAAGAATTGACAGCAGCACGTCGAATACCCTTTTTGTGTGCTTTTAGAAGATCCAATAATTCGAAACATATACGCATCCACTCGCGAGCCGGAACGAACTCGGCGCCACGATCAGCAATACGCCCAATCAAGTTGATGGACGCTTCCTGCACTTTCTCGTGCCTGTTCCGTAAGATGGGGGTCATACGCGGTACTAGGGGGAAAAAATCAGTTCAATGAGATTATTGTAAAGACGGGGGAAAACTTACGCAAATCTTTCACTGGAGGATTCATTTGAGTCATACCGACAACGTTTGCAATGGCCCCCTCGGCCGCAATGATGCTTCCCAAAGTGTCCGGATACTCCTCACCAAGCTGTTCGAAGAGGACAAGACCCAACTTGCTGAGAAGCTGATCCTCTCCACACTGCTTGATGACTACCGCCAATCGAGAGGTCAAATCGGCGGCTTGCTGCCGCACTTTGGCACTCTTGTTGTTGAGACGCCAGAGAATGGTAGAGACAATTTGCGTAAGGTATGGCTTGACACGGATGCCGAGGGCGTTAACAACAGTCCCGAAACCGTCCAACATAACCTGATCCTCCGTCGTCTGCTCCTGGAACGAGAAGATGATGCCATCGACCAGTCTCATCTCCAACCTCTCGTCGATATCCGAGGCTCCAAGAGTAGCAACTACCTTAGTAATAGTCTCCATCACCATCTTCCTGTAAGGCTCAGCCTCGTCTTTGAGTTCGTTCACAATCCTGCCAACGATTTCCGATACACCGGATTTCTGCGCCAACTCCACGGTCGTCTCAACAACCTGCCTGTAATTCCTCCGGTCCAGAGCCATACGACGAACCCAAAATGATTTGAAGAAGTCAGGAAGAATATCCTGCTTTATGTATTGGGGTGTCACTCCTTCAGTTGCTGCGCATTGCTTGACGACCTTGAGGACAATCTTCTTCATCTCCTCGTCTGATGTCTGGAACTCTCGAATCAGGATGACTGTGACTTCCTTGGTATAATAGGAGGCATATTCTGGATCCATCAAAGGAATGATGAACCCAATGGCTTTCAAGAAAGCGGCGAGACCTTTGCCACGGTGAAGACGAATACCCAACCACAAAGGCTTCAAGACGTTGTCAAACGACTCAATACCATATGGTGCGGCAGCCTCAGCCAAAGCGGCTAAACCCAAAGCTGTCATTGTCCGAACCTTCTGCTGTTCATCAGACAAGCCATGTGCGATGCAGTCCACCAGATTGCGTAAATGAGGAAGGACAGCACATCCCATCATGATAGCAATCTGCTGAACGATACGAATGCCTGTGTGCCGAGCCTGCCATGACTTCTTGGATCGGCAAACAGCTTTGAGGAAAGGAAGAAGGGACGGGATACCCAGGGCTGAAGCTACGACAGAGAATGCACGAGCTGTGGTATTGCGCACATACTCATCGGCGTGGTCAATATCGGGCCGCATGGTAGAAATCATGTGAGCCAGACCCGCAGCTTTAGAGAGGTTGGAAATGATTTCGCGACCTTCCACGCGTGCGTAGTAGTCTTCGTCGATGAGAAGAGGTTCAATAACAACGAGAATCTTGTGGACGTAGGGACGAACGAGGTCATCGAGTTTGTAGAGAACGCGATCAATGACCTTGACGAGAAGATGCCGCTCCTGATCCTCCAATGTACGTTCCATGAGAAGAGGGAGAATCTTGTCAAACAGCGGTCCTGCACCAAATTCACGGGCCTTGTCAGTAATTTGGCGGAGAGCGGTCTTTCGCACAGGTGGAGTCCCATTTTTTATTTTGAGCAAAAGTCGCATAATTTTGCGCTCCTTCATCTCGTCGACCGACAGCTCTGTTTCATCCTCCTCTTTCAGGATCTTAGCAAAGTATTGAGCATCCTCGGCCTTGAAGAAGGCGAGATTCCCAACCCCCGGTATTTCCGTGGGCAGCTCTGGCGCTAATCCTGCGGCAGCAGCTAGAGAAGCAGCATCGGAGCTCTCCTGTATCTGGAAACCGCCGACCTCGGTGCTCAAGGGGGTCGCCATGAGCTTTCGCGGGGCAACACTAGGGGCATATCCAGGAGGTGGAGTGACAATGGCGTAACCGGTAGGAGGCAGAACGGCATCAAGTTCCTCGTCGGTGAGATAGCGGTTGTGCTTGTCTTCCTGCATGAAACCGGGCGCATTCATGATGATAGGCGCCATCGGAACGTCGACCTGGACTGGAGTCTGATCCCAACGAGAACGCTTCGCAGTTGTCGGCGTTTCTACAACTTCAGCAGGCGTAGCGTCCCAGCGAGACCGACGCTTTTTAGGTGCAGAGGCTTCAAGTGCTTCCTTGGACCACTCCCCCGAGTCAGCTTTATTGGGATCGACATTCTCATCAGAGGGTTCAGGAACGTCCCAGCGTCGTTTGCGTTTTGTGCCAGCCGAAGCCTCCTTGGCCGCTGCAAGCTCCTTCGCAGAGGCCAGCTCCATGGCGACATCCTTAATCTCGGAGGCAGGCGGTGTTTTGTCAAGGTCCATCTTCATCTTTCCCTCCTCTCTATCCTGCCTCTCCTTCTCCTCAATCGCCTTTTTCACCCGGGCCTCTTCCTGCTCCAGTCTAGCCAATCGCATGGCATCCTTGTAGCCTCCTTCAACCTCCTTACCATCTCCGCCTTGTTTGAATGCATCTGCGCTCTCGAGTGCTACACGGTCGAAACGACGATTGTGGTAGTCGGATTGGCGAGAAGCTATTTGCCGCTTGGACGCGGTTTCGGCAAATGGGTCGATATTTTCTTCCTCAGCAAGCTCCTCAAACTCTTTGAGCACATCCTTCGGCACTGTATACGAGTCTATCAATCTGGGCGATCCCGGAGGAGACATTATACCTAGACTTCCGATAGAATGGGGTGGGAGAGCGGTGGGAGTCAAAAGCCAAGTAACGGAGGACAATGCATGACTAAGGAACCGTGTGAATTCCCACGCCTCGGGTACCCATAAAAAGCATACAATTTTTTTTCTTCTTCTCTCCAAACAACGATCATCATGGTGAGTCTCGTTTCCTAGTTATTCTTTGTGATGATTTCTTGCCGCCCCAGTCGTAGCCATTGGCTTTGACGATCGGCAGAGCACAGCCAAACTCATTAGTGCACCACTGACTCTTTTCCACTGTCGTCGTAACTCGTCGCTCATATTTTTCTCAGGTTCAGTCGCATACATAATGACTCGAGCACCCTCAACGTTTCATTCTTTATCATTTCTGGTGAGTTGAGTGCCCTCTTCTCTGCCTTCATTCACGATGTGAAAACGTACACCCAATACCGCAACCGGCACGCCGGTGATGGGGAGACCAAAGAAAAAAATACTAAGAACAGCCAGCTGATTCATTCTTTTCTGCTTTTGATATCTTTGGCTTGCTTTGCTTACATTTCCAAGTTTCCAGTGGCCTTGAAATCTTTCAGCGTGCATGATCTCCGTAGCTAGTTCCGCAGAGCATATTCTGTTTGTCTACTAAGCTTGCCGCTGTTGGTAACCATTATAACTGTTCACTCGTGGGAAATAATAGGGTCCTTCGTCTGCGCGCCTCAGTCATATTGTGCTTTCTTCGCCTCTCCTGGTCACGTTTTGGTGGGTGAAGAATAGCAAGCAGGACGCCAATGAGCAAGGCCTGGGCGACCACAACTGAGATGTTTCCCTTGAGGACTTGAGGTTGTTCAGTCATTTTGAATAACAGTAATGTGTCAGAAGTGACGCGGTATAGAAAGATATGGAAGCTGAGCATTGAAGCTATACGCTGTTGAGCGCCCCCCATGATGCACCATGCATTTCTGATACGGTCTGACACGTTTCGTGGCGGCACAGAACCCCAATGTTCCTTATTGGGACCATATACCGGTTTTCTAACCTATATCCTCTGAGCTAGCACCGATGATCTCGCTACACCCTATACCCTTCAATCAATCCGATACGCGTTGCAAGAACCAAAAAGCGACACTAACAAGCATAGAAAAGGCCTGGTGCACAGTTAACTAGAGCTCATAGGTAGTAAAGGGCCTAGTAATGTTGAGCATCGTAAGTGTCGTTTCCGAAACCAGGTCAGAGGTACTGACCCTAAGAACACGATTCTCTGCGTACACCAGCGTCCCCGCGAGCACAGCAACGCCGATCAAGTGCCATACCTAGTCACAAACGGAGTCAGATCCGTGTTCTCGATGCACAACATTGCGACGGATGGTAACAAAAATCAATGGAGGCCACTTCCGCCCTTTGAAGACGGTATCACAACCACGAAAATCCAAGAGCAGAAACGATCTGTGTGGCCCCAGATACCAGCGTAGGTTGGGCTTTTCGGGTGCTTGAGCCAAAACGGCATGGACTGCTGGGGGTTCTGTAAATAGATATATAAAGAATATCCTGCTGTGAAGAGCCATATGTGCCATTGACTTGGTAGATTTACGAAGAACGTGATCCTGGTTTGGGGCCTTCACGACCACCAGCAATCATCCTTACTTTCTTTATCTCGATATCAAGCTCGGAGAACAACCAATTAGGTTTGATAACAGTAGAGAGTCCAGGAATCATGAAGATAGCGCCGACTGCAACAGGGAATGATATGAGAGCATCAATAGCGAAACACTATAGGACTTCAACCTCCAGCAGCATACATCATACGTTGGGCTCACCCATCGCCATCTCAAGTAGAGTTGGCGGGACAAGCGTGAGACAGGCTCCGGTCCTACATACCCTGAAAACCCGCCCTTGCCATTCAAGGAGCTATAGATACCACCTTGGATCAATCCACAGAGTAGGGTACCACCAGTAGTCGCGGCTTGAAAAATATTTGACTGTTTGGAAAGCTCTGCAATAATCGGTTAGACCAATTGGACCATCGCAAAGTATAAAACCTTCTGAACGAACTATCCTTCGTGTACCAGGAACCAATTAGAAAAAGAAGTCGCTTTATGGCGAGATGGACATCATTGAGGACTGAGGGGTTGGTGAAACCAGAAAACGCGCTGGATAGTAACCGCACTCAAACAAGCCGACAAAAAACCGGATTATGTACTGTGAAAATAAAGTGGATACTTGTTACGTGCACTTGAGAGGAAAGAAACTTTCAGGTGTGAATATGATGTAGATGTATGGAAGCTAAGACAGCGAAAACGAGTGCGCGTACTAATGCAGTGATGTGCGATTTATCAGCATGTTCACTAGTACTCAGCCTGTAATGGTTGGCATTACTGAAGTTCTTATAATCTTGAACCACATTCACCTATGACATATCCTACAGCCCAGCAAGTTTGTGCGTGATTAAGCTCGTTGCCGTATCTAAAGACACGATCAGAGTGTTTTTAGGACATTATCAAGAAGACCAACTGGTCAAGCTTTCTATGTCATGATAAGATCACCGAATAACTGGCACAAACTGGTGCGGCTGTACTCAATCTCGCATTCCCGAAACATAAGCTCTGTCGACATTTTTTTCGTCAACGTATCGCATGAGCAGTCCAAGGACAGAGAATACGAGCAGACTCAAGTCTAGCTTGACAATGTAATTTCGCTCTTCTTGCGGTCGACAGCAAGTTTCAAACAAGGCTCGACTTTGAAGGGTACAAACTTGCTTTCCAAGTGAATCACAGGCTACATACCAACGAAAACCAACGGAAGTTTATCAAAAGGTTCCAAGGAGACATGCGATGAAAAGCTTACCGTAGCTATACCAAGGGATCTTTCCTGTATCATTCGATCGGAAAGGAAGGACTAGCCCGGTCACTACATTATTGAGCGAAACCGAACTTGAACCTTTGCTGTCAGGCCTTGCCATATTGAGAAGCGTGAGGAAAGAAGCGTAGAATTCTTGACGCTACCCACTTTATAGCTTCTGATGACCATCGTTTTCAGAAGCATTGTTCAGATCATTCCTGAGCATCTCAGGTCGTACGGTAAGAATATGGCGCAATGAAGATGGAGTCTGAGAGCAAATCACGAACTTGAGAAAGTTGCTCGGCCCTACGGCTTCAACTGCCGATCTACGCCGATCGAATTGTGATCGAATCCAAACAACCGTTTCGAATCTCAAACCTATCGCTACCAGGATTCAGCACACTTTTCGGCTTCAACTGCCACCGAATCTGCCCATATAGTTTCCCAGGTAAATGCTACTACGCTACTCTCTCGCTAAGTTGTTGGAATCCTGGGTGTTGCGCAGGGTAGACTCCAGGCTGGTAAAGCCAGATGTAAAGGAATTGTTATTCTATGGCTCCTACAGAGCTCATATTTATACTACTTCGCACTAGAATCTAGAATGTACTACAACTTTCTACGACTCTCTTGCTTACTCATCGACTCTCGGCACGATGCCGGATTGCTCCTTCTAGAACTTTCCAGCAAAATCCCAACATAAGTAAAGCAATGTGACTATCATTCATGTTGCGTAACAATGATGGCATGGAACGCCATAGATAAGTTAGCATGTCTCGTGCTATCCTAAGAATTGCGATATTCCCACATGCTCGTCTAACCTAGAGAAGATTAAAGTATTTACTTTTGATATCTTGGCTATCATCGTACATTATGACCACTGCTGCCGTTTTGTCTCCCGTCGATGCGTTTGCTCCACAAATCCAAGGTAATCAAGCCTTACCCGTATGGAAAGTGCCAACAACAACCAAGGAGCCTTGTAAGCATACTTTTTGCAATCATATTATAACACGCTGCTAAAAACCGCTTTGTAGTGGATTGGGTTTCACTGGAAACTATCGACTTAAATGACCTCGATTCCAATGATCCGTCTGTTCGTGCAAACCTTATATCCAGATCTAAACACGCCCTCTCGGTTGATGGCTTTCTCTATGTCATCGGTACCGGTGTCACGCAAGAAATCATTGAGCGTCAACTAGCCATCGCCCAGCACATAATCCAAGGTATTGCTGATGAAGAGAAGGTCGGATATACCGCCAAGCTGTCCGAAGGCTCATATCGCGGCCATAAGCCGAAGGGAATTTGGTCTCGCGAAGGTGTCGTGGACAATATTGAAGTAAGTAAACATCTTGCCCGATTATGTTTGCCGAAAGTTGAGCAAACATCATTTACATTGCCTAGCACTACAACTTCGAAACTCCGTCATTCGATGGCAATATCGATCAACATCCACCTTCTTTACGTTCCCTTCTCCCCGAGATTCAAGCATTCGCAGACTATACGTACAACCATATAGTCCGTAAGATACTAGAAATCATTTCGCTTGTCCTGGAGCTTCCTTCAGACGCTCTTTGGAAGCTCCACAGTCAAGACGGTGTCATTGGTGATTCCTGTCAGTTCAATTACCATGTGAATGAGTATCTACAGTGTCAATAACGATCTATAGGCCAGCGATACATGGGCTACCATCCCAGAAGCCAAGAAGACGAGGAGAAGACCAAACACATATGGAGCAAGGGCCACACAGATTACAACACCATCTCGTTGCTGTTTTCTCAACCTATCGCCGCTCTTCAAATTCTGAGACCAGATAATAAATGGAAATGGGTTCAACACCGCGACGGCGCTATCGTGGTAAACGTTGCGGATGCTCTGGACTGTAAGTGTTACTTTCGGTTGTTCACATCACGCTTTCTTACTTTCTTCTAGTCTTGACTGGCGGTGTCTTGAAAGCAACACGACACCGTGTAATCCGACCCCCTACTGATCAGTCCGATATCACTCGCCTAATCCTTATTCATTTTGCCCGGGCGCGTGGAGATCTTGTGCTTAATCCTCTTTACGAGTCGCCGATTGTCGGGCGTGATGGGGTGCACGCTTTCCAGGACCGTATTGACGCGGGGGAGCGAGCTCCCACTCAGGCTGAGTGGCTGGCCGAACGAATTAAACGGACCGGTCATGAAAAATACACCGAAGACAAGAAGCCTGACGAGGGGAAGGTGCAAGAGCGAGTTCTAGGACGGAAGGTGGACTACTACGTGTAAGTTCTGATGAGGCGTGCGAGACATCCGGCGCGCCTGTTTTTCAGCTTCGATTTCAAATGTAACGCGGCTACCTGAAATTACTTACTGTCGGATCGCGACGACTATTCAACCAATGTGAGAAGAAAACGTAATCTCACGTACACTAAATATACACTTTTCACATCAGGATCTTAAAAAATCAAATAGCGTGTTCGACCAACTTACTTAGTGACCACTGCGACAAAGGCTACGAGTTAGAGCTTGTGATTAACTCTAGTGGTTCTCATAAACTTCGTATGAAAAATGGCGCGATAAATCTGTGCCCGTGGCTAATAATATTTCCTTCGTTGTACATCCTGAGCAGTGGTGTCAGGACCGCCTTGAACCGACAATCAAAATAAGGAAGTATTCGAGTTCTTTCGGGTTCGCAAAGGCTGGTCGCTCAGCTGGGACGCTCCAGACCGCAACGTCACTGTTGGCGAGTCTGATGGGCGCTTACCCCCATTATCTCGAATATTGGGCATTTGTCGCGATACAACCTGCCCTCGGCTTAATGCGTTGTGATTGGAAAGGGTGGATCCGGCCCGATATTTGCCGCAACCAACCACGCGAAGATGCGCCGCCGGATCAGTTTTTGACTTGTCAGAGTTTTCTTCAATGACTAGACAACCAAGTCCCCGAAATCGAAAATCGCCGTTCCGTCTCATTACCTCTTTAGCATTTGCGGTTTTTGTTACAGAAAGTTTTCCTCTCGTTCTCTCACCTGTTCTAATGGGTTGTTTATATTATAGATAAAAGTTTACTTCCGATGACATAACTTCTGGAGGCCTGTCATCCATATCTTTACCTCCACCAAGCGGTTTGCAACGCGAGGGCGCCTGCGACATCAAGGTCTAGACTACAGGTTGCACGACGAACGTCCCCCATTATTCGTGTATCCGACCCCGAAGAATATACACATGCCGTGTCGAAGAATTGCACGTTGGCAGCCACGAGTACCGTTAGTCGCGTTTAGGTCTCACCGCAGAGTCTTCCTATCTCATCTTCGCCTCAATTGTCCAGAAAATCGTGGTAGATGAGGGTAAACACCGGGCGGAAGGCTGTTTCAAGCCTTCGGACCCCTTTGTTTTATGGCCGACGACAAATCGCAGTCGTTGAGGGATCATCTAGTATCCGCCTCGGCCCGATTTCGCCCGCGTGGTTTAACTAACAGCTATCATGACCTCTACAAATCTTCCACCGATGGCGTTTGGAGGGTATCATTTCGCTTCGTTCTCGAATGCTGCAGGGTCCGAGTTGTATAAAGACGACCGATGCGCACATTTGACGCATCCTTCAGAGTGTTTTCGCTATCTTGAACCTGACAAGTGAGTCGTTTGCTTTATGACGATGGAACGTTGTCTGATTTAGTTGTTCTTTATAGCATGACAGCGACACGTCAGGCTACAAAGTTGTGCCATAATTGTGGAACGGAGTTCTGCAGCAATGCATGGATACCTATCCCGTGTAATGCATTTTCGCAGCAGTACCGATGGACAAGCAACGTCCTAGCTGCTCCGGAAGAAATCGAGTATCGCCGCGAGATTTCAAACGCGAGAGTCGAGGTTTTGCGGTATGAAAATGAACTGATGAGGTTGGCACAGATCATGTCCAAGCTGGACGCGGAGAGGGCCGCTGTGGAAACCTTCATTCAGCAGAAGGAGTCGTTCCTTTCGCCCATTCGAAGTATGCCCACCGAGATTTTGGAGCTCATTTTCGAATGTGCTGTCGACCTGGATGTGGCCTGCACCACACCACTATTCCGCGAAGCACTCTCCGTGCACCGCATCAGTCTCGTCTGTTCTCGATGGCGCGATATCGCAACTTCCATGCCAGAGCTATGGTCCTTCATATCCGTCTCTCTTGGCAAGCATACACAGCACGATCTCATCGTCTCAGAGGCGCTGATTCGCAAGCACCTCGAACTGGCGGGAAATGAGCTGCTGACGATCCGTATCTCTTCCGAAAACTACGTTCCCCATGCCCATTACCCATTTGTCGTTCAACTTGCCCACCACGCCCACCGCTGGAGGGATGTACGCGTCCGCCTCTCAACTGCGGGTGTTGCTAAATTCTACGAAATTCTCAACCGACCCGGCGTATATCTCCCCAACCTCGAAATTTTGGCAATCGACTACCCCGCAAACAGCTACAGTCGTGAGTTTAGATGCAACTCATTCATGGGAGCGTCGAAGCTCCGGGAAGTACACATTTCGGGGTCCGGCACACAGATAGTCAAGGTCCATCAGCACCCGTTGCCCTTCCTGCAGCTTGAAGCTATCACCCTTGGTGAAGGAATTCAGGATGGCGTATCAGTGGCACGTTTAATTGCAATAGCCGAAAACGTTGACCGACTTACGATCATTACTGGGCCCTCGCCAACCTATTCCCCAGTTTCTTCCGACATAAAAATGTTAGAGGTCGTTTTGACAGGAGATTTTGGTGTTCGGCCACTTCTTGACGCGCTCATCCTCCCCAAGTTGGATACCCTAGTCTTCCGCCCCGCGGACCTCGGCTCAGATGAACGAGTCGTTGATCTAGATCCCGTTGTTGGCTTGGTGGTGCGTTCCGTATGCCGCCCTCGTCAACTTATCGTCAAGGGAGTGAAGGTGCTTGATTACCAGATTGATGCGCTCCTCCAGCATGCGCCTCAAATGATGGTATTATCTTGATTATCATTATGGTAGATTTTGCTTCATCTTGGGTTCCACTATACTGATAATGTACGTTACCTTTCGTTTTAGGTTTTAGATTTATCTATCATAGACTTACTAGACTCCATACTATGATATCTAATCCATTCATGACACCTGCATGATACACTAATAGCATCCTAGATACATACCCTGTAGAATATAGAGCTTTTGAGTACGTACAGCCTTGGATATAGACTTGCTTAAATTTGCTTGAATACCCTTTGGCGTAGGAAGGTTGCCGCCATATGATATTCAAGACGATAACGATTTCGATTCACGCCCCTGGTCTCTGGTAAGTACTGGTCAATTCATTTGATTTCAATGTCCACGAAGTAGGGAATGAAGAACCGTGAAAGAAAGGGACACGTCACCCCAGCACGCGCCTCCGAAATACGACTTACAATATGCCTTGCTTCTGAGTACTTATCAACCAGCAACCAGTATGTTCCTATCATTGAGGGAGCCGGCGCCGCATTGCTTTATTCAACTCGAAATGAACTCAACATTGGTTCAACTAACAATCTCTTTTCTTGAAATATTTTAGCAAAGAACATGGTAATCAAAAGAAATAGTCAATGTTGGCGCCAGTTCACACGATACATGCATGGGTATAATCACTGCTGGGGCCGGTTCCTTTTCAAGACGGAAAAACGTATTCTGAATATGTTGTGACGTTTCTTTCCCTTTGAATGGTGCAAAGATGGGATACGGAAAGCACAATGAAAAACTAGTTCTATCTAGCGCTCCTTTCGCATATCAAAAATGGCATTTTTCTGTGAATGAAAAGAGGTTTCCTTTGTTCTGACTGCGGGAAACGCCTTTTTCGTTCCGTTTTTCTGGCTCTTTTCCTTACCCCCAAAGTGTACGGGAAATATTTCATCTTTCAAGTTGCTTTTTGAACTTATTTTCACCATTAGAAGTTCAAATGAAATGTCACAACATTTTGAGGTCTCGTTTTTCTGTGGAGAAAATGCACCAGCTTCAGCAGTGAACCACGTCCATGGTCTGTATTTAGGTTTCGTCAAGAAATGTTGCCATATAGCCACCGCTCACACCAACGCTCACCAATGTTGGTAGGGGTGGAAAATTGAAACAGTTAGTAAGTACTTTGAGCCATTGAGCACGATGTATGACGCGGTACCTGTATGATTTACTTTTGATTGCCAGATTCGGGTTTTAGCCTGTTTTAGCCGACCAACGATCAACGTTGCCATTCAACGTTCCCGCACAATTTCATCCTACGGGAGTGTACGCTGACCGTTGACCTATACAACAAGGTGAAGCCGCTAGGATGCAGCATCCGTCATATCTACAAGGCATCTCTCCTCTTATTTTTCTATAAACTATAAAATTTAACGAAAGGAAAACCCGTTCCGCGTATTTCGACGAAACTCTGCTTTTAGTTGCTAACTGGATACCGAACTCATATATATTCATTGTCAAGATGTTATCATATCCTCCGATAGTATGAGTCGCCCCTCCTTCATGTGCAACAGAGCACACATGTGTTAAGGCAGCCTCGCGTATATTCACTGAAACGTGAATACCAGCTCGCCTGATCTACTACAATCATGCTGCGGAAGACGAAGTTAACAAGTGGGTGACACCGAGACCATACAAACTTGAAAGGGCCCCTCCCATAACAATCTGTTGCCACCATATGCCTGCATGCTTGCAATATATTCGCGGTATGAAAAGACCTTTATTCCCTATCATCCGATATCTCCAACGTCTTTTCACTATCAGAAGTCGCCACTGCATTCATTTCGCTAGACCGTGATAGATTCCAAACAACATCATGAAAGGACTCGCTGTATTTGTCGCTCTCGCCGTCGCTTCGTCCACCTATGCGACGCGTACTTTCACTGTTACTAACAACTGCGTCTACACTATATGGTGCGTGCACCACAACCGATGTCATTGAAATATCCTAACCCACGTTCTCCAGGCCAACGGTAAATCAGCCGCTATGTATCGCGATACCCGATCACGCTAAACTCGCTGTAGATTTATACCGACCTCAAAGTTGGCACCTCTGTACCCAACCAAGCCATCGGTTTGCACCATTCATTCTGATACTTCATAATCTAATCATGGTGCTTGAAGTTGGGAAGCAGCGGCTGGAGGTACAGTGTCTTTCTCCGTCCCGGGTGACTGGACAGCCGGTCGCATTTGGGTACAACGCTATTTCCTCATTCGAATCTCCCTGACATTACCTAGGGCCGTACGGATTGTGACTTTTCTACCAACCCTGGGCCTACTTCCTGTATCACTAGTGGATGTAATGGTGGACTGGAATGTGATTTAGCTACCGGAACTGTAAGCTCATCTTTGAAAATCTCGAAACATCTGAGCTCATGAAGAGATTAGGATGTTCCTCCCACTTCTGTTGCTGAGTGGACTCTTGGAGGATCTAACGGTGAAGACTGGTACGATGGTGAGCCGTCTTCTCTTATTCGAATACATAACTTCCGGTTTACGAGGATTCCAGTTTCTCTTGTCGACGGGTTCAATATTCCAATGGCCATCACTAACAACGCTGGTTGCTCTACTGCGAGCTGCCCCACCAACCTCAATACCAACTGTAAGTTACCTGTTTCTTTTCTCCGTTCTATAGAATAATAACCACTCACTGATCCAGGCCCATCCGAGCTCGCCTTAACATCGTCTGGGACTACAGTCGGCTGCAAGAGCGCGTGTTTTGCCAATCTTGATGGCAACCAAGGTAAGAAACATGTCTTGGAGTAAAGCACGGGTTCTGATGCGCTCCCTAGCTGAATCCGGCAACTGCTGCCACTTGCCCAAGTAGCGGTGTTGAATACTACAGCTACTTCAGTAAGTTTCATCTCCTGCTCCTTTGGAATACCTGGTCTTCCCATGAACAGAGGATGGCTGCCCCGATTCCTATGTTTACGCCTACGACGAGAGCAGCGACACCGCCTTGTGGACGTGTGGGAGTACCCTTGTGGCCAACTACGGTTCGTGTTTAAACCACATTATCAGATGCACAGCAACTCATAGTAGCTTTTCACACGGTTAGTGCTCACCTTCTGTCCTTAAAAAGGAGATATCGGGCTGCCAGAACCTGCTAATATATGAACATTTCAATCTTCTAAAAGTCCTTCACTCCTTCTATTTACCCACTGTTTGATCAACCAACGGATATATATACCCATCCTTATTTCCCATAGTAAGTAGGACAAGGATTTTGGACTTTGAAGGAAAACAGTAATAAATCCTGATCAAATCCATACCAGCCATTGATTTCAGATCTATCAGCCCGGCGTCCAGTGAAATCTGGTCTACAAAGTCGCTAAGGCCATACCTATGTAAAAACAAGCCGAGAGTCGTTTACTAATATATGCGGATACTATACTATGATCCACCCGTCAAACCCGGCGGGAACCCAGAAAAGTCGACCTGGTCCTGTACGGCGCGGCCGGCAAGAGTGTAGGCGATACGCAGGCGCAGCCGTACATTGGCCTTTTGAAATTGATCAACCTCAACATATGAATTTACTTTAATGGAATTTGACCTACGCCAGGTGGAGATATTACGCGCATTTGCTGAGATTCTGTTGAACCAGGATTCACGTTTGGACTTGACATTGGTTGCATTTGCAACTGTTGTGACTGGTGGATGACGAAAATGTGAGCATCCCGATGTGATGGCCTGACTTAAACTTACTTTCGGAACGGCTGCCTGGAATGTGAGACCGGTCGCAGCATTTCCACCCGTTATTTGGAATCGGGCAAGTATGAGGACCACTCCAGGTCTCGTAGGAGATGTTTGAGGCGTGAGTGTAATCTTGAGCTCGTTCCTATCGTACGCAGTGTACGAGATGAGATGAGAGGCAGCAGGTTGCGGATGAGGAGCCGGGGTCTGAAGTGGCGGTGATGTAGGGCTATCAAACGGGGAGGGAGTAGAGACAAGGGAGGGCGAAGCAGATGGCACAGTGGGCGTTAGAGTCATTGTGCCGTTACTCGGTCCGAATAATCCGAGAATATCATCTATAGTTGTTCGCTGTGAAGTAGGCTTAGGTGACGCGTTTGTTGAAGGAGTGGAGCTTCCACCCGATGAACCAAAGATCTCAGCAATGAGCTGCTGATCATTGGGCGCAGACGGCGTGGATGATCCGTTGACGGGTGATACTGGCTCGTCCCCTAGAAGATTCCGTGATTCCGTCGACCCAACAGGCTTGCTTTCGCTCACTAAAACTTGGTTACATTATCGGATGACACACAGCAAATTTTGCACTGACCGACTCCCATGATGGTGGCCTTGAGCTCTGGAAGAGGCATTCGTTCCAGTACACCTTCCCTCAGCTCACCAAGATTGAACAAGCTAGCGAACTCTACCGCACGCTGCTGCAGCTCAAGCTCTGGACTTGTCGTATATTGTGTTAGAACTTCAGATATACGTTCTTGCTGTGCGGCGGACGTCGTAGGTCGCGCCGCCATTTTAGTTATCGCGGAGAGAACGTATTGTCGCGTCAGATAGTTAGCATATGGCGAGTCAAGAATAGACAACAGTAAATCCACAAGTTCCTTGTCTGTGACCTGTATGAGATATGATGAGCACAGGTACTGTAAGTGAATGACTGAAAACAGACCTGCATCGTCACATCATCGTCAACAAGACCACCTTCTATTATAATCTCACTGTATTCTCCAATGATCCAAGTTGCAGCAAGCGTCAGTGATTCCTGAGATATATCGTCTCTCAAAGCCTTATACAATCGCGATGCCGTATAGGCTTGAAGTTCTGGTGTGTGCGCCACCAATCTGATAAATGCCGACAAGACTTCCTCGCGTATAAAGTTGCCAGCCTGTAAGCCTGTAAGCCTGTGCATGCGAATGACACAAAAGAAATGGTCACGGACCAGTTTGAGCACACGCAAAACGGTGTCAATATGCCATCTTTTACTTGGAGCAAATCTCTCCGCAGCCAGACATATTTGAGTTGTCATCCCGATCTTGAACTCATCATCCGCAATTTCTAAAAACGCTGACAGCTCTCTGACTAGAACCCGAACATTTTGTTCGTTAATGAGAGCATAAGATAGTTCTAGTGCGCGACGACGAATAGAAATATCAGCGTCACGCAGGCAGTCAAGGATAATGTTTCGATGTCGTTGAACGGCATTAGTATCCATTGACACCACCTTATTCAATGTGTTGAGAGCAACGTAACTATATTCTAACCAGTCAACACTCTAGTCATAGATGCAAAACGAGGACACGTACCGAATGTTGTTATCTCGATTACTCAAGAACTTCCCTAGAATATTAATGGCCATAACGCGCAATCCCGTATCAGCTTCAATCTCCAAGACTGTTAGCACGGTTTCGTATAGTATAGAGTTTCCGACGTTCTTTGTGGAATCTGTGTTTGTGGCGACCTATGGTCGGGTTGAGGCAAAGCATCAATGAGACACATATGAATTTACCTGCGCCAGTATATCATTCATTGTATCACTCGCATGCTCGTCACCTTTGCCTAGGAGACGCAACAAACGCAGTATTTTAACTTGAAGAAATGGGTCCGCGATCCCAGACACATCATGCTCAGGACTGTAGCCTGTTGTGACTAGTGACTTGAGGGTTCGAACAAGGATTGGGACAGCCTACGGAAGGCTGTTAGATACTCTAAGCCACGATGGATGTATACGAACATTTCGAAATTCATTGAGAACCGAGGGATCAGTTTGACACATTTCAGTTATCAGCGTTATTGATGAAAGCAGGACACCATGATTACGGTCGGTCAGGAGGTTCTTAGCTTTGGAGACAAAGTGATCGGTTAGGTCGGGGACTTTCTTGATGACTCTCAAAGCACACAGTGCCGCCTTTCCTACATGTGAGTTGGCGAAGGAGAAAGTTTGTATTTGTACTCGCCTTCTTGCGTATGTACGTGTTACTGGAACCCAAAAGCTTTTCTATCTCATTGGCCAGATCGCGCGACATCTCTTCGGAAGCAATATTGGCAAAAGTGCAGAGTGCCAGCCCAACGGCATACATATTGGAATGAGCCATATCACTGTAAAGGCATTAGTGTCTGAAATCGACTACGAGGAAAAAGCACTGCGTACTTCTTGAGGGAATTTGTCACCAACGTTAACACCTCCTGCTTCTCATTCAATAGCAGCATGATACCAAGATATCCAAGGCGTTTATCCGCAAAACGGGGGCTTGCTACAAGCTTGAGGCATTCTATTTGTCCAAAATGTGCCGGCGAGCCCAGCATATGGATGTAGAGGAGTTTGGCGATATTGTTGTGTCGAGCATATGAGTCCTCATCACGAAAGGACGCGCGAATCGCTGCAGACTCTTGCTGAATCAGAGCCCTCTCGTCCGCCACGGTCTAATGAGGTGATGTCGGTCGTTACAGCTCGGGTCGACTGCGTTAATGCTGCGTACCTTGCATGATCGGATACCCTTGATGAGGGCTGGTATCAAAGTTAGGCTAGGAATGCGTAATCTGAGGATAATCGTACCTTTGAGATTGTGGTAGACCATTCGTACCCTGCGCGGCGCTGTTCTTGAATGTGTGCCTGTGCAAGCGACGTGTGAATTGGTGTGACTGAGTGACACGATCTATGTCATGCGTGACCTCATGTCACTTACAATGAGGCTTCCTGCCTTCCTCAGCTCTTTCGATGCAATCTTTGCTTCCTACCATCATGTCACGCGTGTAAGTGGATAAAATCGCGCGTCGAATCCTTCGGTTATCCAAGCTCTTGTTATTCTGTAATGCCCGTTCGAAAATGTCACAAACTCCCTGCAAGTACTTTCAAAGCGGCGCGTGTACGAAAGGGTCGAGTTGCTTGTTTTCACATAATCCTTCTGCTGCCAAGGCCGCACCACCGGTGACATGCCCTTACTTTATTTCAGGAAAATGTCGATTTGGTGACAAGTGTATCAATGTCCACACCAAAGGGTCTCCTACGGCGCACCATACTGAACACCGACAAGAGTCGCCATCGATAAGAGGTATGTATAGAAACGTCCTTCGGGGATGGTTCAAACTATTAATCATTCTGATAGGTACTACAGTAGCTGTAGAAGCGGATGCTGAAGTAAAGTCACCTAGAGCTGAGGCTGCAGATGTTGGATTATCGAACACTTCCCCACCCTTACCGCCCGAAATCGGCGCTGGAGGGGAAATCTCTGATTTGTTGCCAAGAGGTCAACTCTCTGAATCTTCTTTAGACCCTCCTGTTTCTGCCTCGCCACTTAACAACGACCATGGCGATAAAAGTTTTATGAAGGTCGCGCCTGAAGACATCCACGCAGCTAATACGCTGTCTTCTCTTCCTTCCCCTTTCAACCATTCTCAGATGCTCTTCTCCTCCGATGCGGTTCCTGATGGTCCCGCAGCTCATTTTCCTTCAAAGCAGCATCAGAACCTACCTTGTTCGGTGTATGCCCTACGAGGATCATGCACTATTCCGGACTGTCATCTTCCTCACTTCCTCACAGATCATCAGTATCACCTTCTTCTAGCTAATCCAATCCATCCGTCACCCCTATGCAACCTCTTTGCGATTAGAGGATCTTGTCCTGATTCATCATGTACACTTCGACATACCTTGTTACCAGAGGAATACCAAATTTTGCAATTGCACAAGGATCAAGGGATCCAAGGCCTTCCAGACTCTGATGCGATACCAGTCCCACCCAGACCTGTGGCCCCAGTATGCTCCTTCCACTCGAAGGGCAAGTGTCGGAATGGCCTGCAATGTCCCTATCGACACGAAGCTCCTTGCGACAATGAGCGGGATGCAGGGTTTAGAACTCAAAATAGTGCCGCGTCGGCAGGCCGTAGCCATTCGTCAGAGTTTGCTGATGGTGGAGGGAGTAATGAATACTCCCCACGGAATGATCAGGCCGGTAAGCTTCGGCAGGGTATATCTTGTCCTTCCTAAACATAAATCCATAGACGATGCAGGCTGGGGGAATACATCCAGCAACCGTACTCGATCATCTAGGCCATGCCGTTACGGCATAAATTGTTCTTACGGCGATAAATGTTCGTTTAGTCACGATAGTGACCCCCCTGAAGGTGCCGAAGCGCCGGAAGATGATCCTTGGAATGCGAGCTCTTGGGAACCACCAGAAAATACCGGAACATGGAATCCGTCGATAACAGAAACAGCCCCTGCGAGCCGAGCCAAATCGAATGATCCAGGAGAAGGGTCTTGGGATGATCCAGGGGGAGGATCATGGGATGATGCTGCAGATGCAGTAGCCCAAGACGATCACCATAAAGAACCCGAAGATGAGGCTTTGAGTGTAAATGGAGACCAAGAAGGCGATCAGGTAGGTAGTCCGTTACTCTTGTAGGCGAATGACTGTAATTGGTGTTTAGGACTCTATTTCTGCGGGCGTGGATGAGCATTATGATCTAGTAGGGTCTTTGTCTCCTTCATTATCTCTAATCATTCATCACGCTTTTCCTACTAGGAACCTCCCGTAGGCGATTTTTTCAACTGCATTATCAAGTACGGGCCCGGTGCCATTCCGGACTCTGTCACTACGCCCTTTAATACTTCCACGCTCCTGCTTTCCAATCTTCCTCCAGATGTATACGATGACTCCATCACCGAGATGGTCCAGTCCTACGGTACTCCTGTCGAAATCGGACTCGAACCCGCAGACAGCACTGCACGGATCAAATTCGAGGAGTGCTGGGCAGCTGCGCTGGCTGCTCAAAGCCTCGATGGCACCGAATGGCACCAGTCCAGTACATTGACGGCTACAGTCGACCAAGCCGGTGGTCGACTCTATGAATTTGCCAGAGTAAGCAGGACGGTCAAATTGACTTGGACCACACCCTATTGCACTGCATGGCTTTTCTATGACTCGATTACGGAGGCCAAGAGCGAGGTGGACAGGTTGAACAAAGTGGCGTTCCAGGGTAGAAGAATCAAGGCGGAGTTCAACCGCCCGAAAAAGAACCAGAAGGACTCTTTTTCTGTGCAAATACATGGTCTTCTGAGTGAGGTTGACTCAGTCACGCTCAAACACTCTTTGAAAGTCCATCCGGAATTGTCCATCCACATAGGACCACTGTCCTTCGTCGGAGACCCTGTACAGCGTCTTCAGGAGGAGCTTAGATGTTTCGGGGAGGTGGATACTGTCGAAGCCGTTGCTTATGATGGACCGGAATCGACGGGATTTGCTCATTTTGTAACGGCTTGCGCTGCGGCCAAGGCAGTGGCAGCGCTCAATGGGAAAGAGCATGCTTCCCTGAGTGGCTTGGGCCGCCTAGGGGTCAAACACACCTACTTCATTCATCACAATATTGATCGGCGTATATTCTCACCCATCCAAACCGACGTTGAATCTTTACGTGATGAGTACAAGACCTGTCAAATTCTCGTCCACAACAGGGATGATGACACGATCGTCCTCCGTCTGTTTTCTCCTGACCAAGAAGAATATGCGCGAGCCAGAAAATGTTTAGATACGATGGTGTTGGGCGAGCCGCTGCTTGTCGAAGGGAAGGTGTTATGGGATCCTTATTTTGATTTGGCCAGCTGCCAAAAACAACTCTCTCGTCTCAATAAGAAACATGGCGTGTACATTGGACTCGATTTTCTAAATCGTATCCTTCGTATATATGGTCCCAAAGAACGGCAGCTGGAGGCTAGGCAGAGCGTCCTTGATTTGTTGGGGCGCGTTCATTCCCAGCAGTTCTGTGTACCCCTTCCTCAGCATTCCTTGCACGGCTTGTTGAACGGCGGCTTGAAGCAGCTATATGATGCAATTGGAGCCACGAAAGTTGATATGGACCTGATCGATAGAACACTTCTCGTTCGTGGCTTAGAGGAAAATAAGCAAAAAGCGGAAGAGATCCTCCAGACTCTCATATCATCTCTAGAAGAAAATGACGATTCTCGATGCGGCCTTTGCTGCGTCCTGCCTATCAACCAGGTGGCCCTCCCTTGCGGTCATTTGTACTGTCACTCCTGCTTGCACACCCTCATGCGTACTGCCATAGGACCCAAATTTTCGGGTTTGAAGTGTGTCACCCAAGTGCGCTCCGATGATGATTCGGGTGTATCCGATTGTTCAGCCTTCATCCCTCACCAAATATTCATGCAGATTCTCTCGGAAGAGGAACAGCGCGACCTGCTAGAGTCATCCTTCTTGGCCTACATCTACGAGCATTCTGACGAATTCTTTTACTGCCCGACACCTTATTGCGCTTCAGTATACCCAGCGCAGAATCCGGTCCCGGGAGCCATGCTTCGATGCCCGACTTGTTCTGCCTGGATTTGCCCGTCGTGTCGTGTTACATTTCACGAGGGCTTGACATGTGAACAATACGGGGCGGTGTTAATGCATGGCGAATCCAAAGAACAAGGACAAGAACCCAAAGAACAGGAAGGACCAGGGAGCCGTGCGTTGGTCGTCATCGGCTAGTGGGCACCAGGTGTATGGTTAGATAGAGGCGGCCTTTGTCGTTGTTTAGGATTTACAAACATATTCAAGGTACATACACACTATGCGACTTTCATATTCACAGATCATACTCGTCTGCATTCAAGATTAAGGTGGTGAAGAAACGGATCATTTCAAGGAATGCATCAACGTTGATGTCTACATTAGCAAATACAGTCAAGAGAACTTCATCAATTCTGTATAATAAATATCACTCACTTTCATTGACGGTATGAACTCCACTTAACCGATTTGGACCATATCCCGAATTTTTGTGGTTGTAACGGAAGATATGAGGCGTAAGTTTCCAATAGAATTGTGTATCTGTACAACCGTCAGGACGGCCAGTCATCTTGTACAGCAGCAGAAAGATAGTACCTGTATTTCCGGTTGACATACCAGGGCTAACGGCAATATTATCATTGCCTGTTATTGATCTGTGTGCGTTGTACGTGGACTTGATTGTACCAGATAGGAGTCTCCAAGGGACTGCTTCATCTCCGTAGAGAGGCGTTCGAGGTGCAGGTTCCAAAGCAGTACCAAAGGCATCGCTCAGAGTTAGACTGCCCTTTGAAGGAGCACCGGCTTCAGAGATACTCTCTCCAAAGGCAGCGAACGTCAGATTAAATTTATGGGCCAACTTCCTAATCGTTGCGATGTCATGAGCTTGCGTTTCCGCGACAGAGCTGAAAACTAGGGTGAATTTCAATGGAGGTGTAGCCTTTCGCTACGTACCTGAGCGTAGAGATACGGTGGTTCACGACAGCGTATGCTTGTTCAGGTAGAGCATTGGACTTCACGCCTCCGTGAATCAAGTCGATGGCTTGAGTGGTCTCGACAAGGCTCTTGAAAAATGCCTCCTTGAAAAGAATCTTCTCAAGTGCTCGTAAGGCCCAGTCTGAATGTGCCGAGTGTTCCATCGCGCGGCGCAGACGTTTAGGTACCTTTGTGCCGTGTGCCGTGTAACATTGAAGAGTACTGTATAGGACATCCTCTTTCGACTACAGAGATAAGATGAATTACAAAGGAATAACAAGATAGAAAAAGAGCTTACCAATTTCGGGACATAGGGATGCTCCTCAAACTCGACTAAAAGAGCTGAAAGTATGCCGATGCTCTTGAGGCGGGAATCAGCACTAATAGGAAACTGACAGGTGAGAACAATACCGTGTGGGATGGTGGAATAGAGGAGTGGCCACCAGGAGAAGCCACATCAACTTTTACATCTATGTATCCCTTTTCTGCTATACCAGGGGTAGCGAATATCGTTCCATATTGATCTGTAAATCCGCCTAGGGTAAAATCACAGATTGGGATGGGTATTTATCCGATGAGCCAGCCGGCTTACCGCCTTCGTCAATGAGGAAAGCGAAGGCATCTTCCCCGTATATTTCAAGCATAGCTTTCCCGAGCGCTGCGGCGCCCTACTATAAAATCAGTACCCAGTGATTTCGCATAGAAAGCGTCACTTACATGTACTCCGCTTGCTTCTTCGTCAAATCCGAAGGCAAGGATGACAGTACGATTAGGTTTGAAGCCCTTCCCCAATAACGTTTCAATTGTGGACCTAAATAAATTGGTGTCAGTCCAACCTTGCGGATATGATGGCTGATGGAAGGACTTGCATGACGCCGATAAGACCGCTCTTGTCGTCAGACGATCCTCTTCCCCAAATCAGTTCACCTAACGAGAAATACATTTAAATATCTGTGAGATAGGTACTGCTTTGACGACTTGCCATCGAAGTATCCAGAGTAGGGTGGGTGAATCCATTCGTCTACCGTATTGGGATCTACGGGAACTACATCTAAATGATGCATAGACATTATATGATGTGATGATTATAGGCTCATGTGCCTACCTTGATGCGCAGCCAACACTATGGGCTTCAACGTAGAATCAGATCCAGTCCATTCGTACAACAAGCCCCATGTGTTGACTTTCTTGAGAGAGAGCGAAGCATGACTGAAAGCGTATCAAGAAACAAACATTCGAAGATTTTGAGCAGATACTTACGTCAAAGGATAGGCATTCAAGAGGTAGTCGTGGAAAGGACCAAATGCTTCCCAGCGGGGGTCAACACCGATATCATCCATGCTATCATAAGACTCCGTGCTGTAGCATGTGAGCACATCGGTACTATTCCTGCACAAGAAACAACATACGGAATTTGTACTGCTCCAGACAACCAGCTAATCGCTTTCGTCTTGAACTCATCAGTCCCAATGATATCCCCCAATTCACTCCAGAACGAGGCATGCTTCGACGGGTACAAAGCCTCCACTTGCTGGCACGACGATGCAAGCGCGTCTTCCGCACCGACCCCATCATGATATTGGCTGATATCACACGACTTCCAATTCTGAATGTGCTCCATGATATTGTTGGAGAATGAGAGATGCCCCCAAATGAGAACAAACGGAACCAATACAAACAGCGCATAGCGACGCGGCTGGCTCGAGCGACCCATTCCAGTATTCACGGGTGCTGGAAGAACATTGCTCTGCTCTTTGGAAGACATGATGATAGTCAATGGGGAGGAAGCGATTACCGAAACTTATAGGCTCCTATCATCGTAAATGCCGATAGATAGCGACATACAGCGGCATTGTAGCCGGCACTGGGGTGGCAGCCGTGTTAGATTTGAATTTCAAAAACTCATGATACAAGAGGCGGTATAGACATGGATGGGTGTAGTTAGTCTCCTAGCAGGTAATAGTCCAAAATCAAGACAAGAATGCTTCAGCTTGTAGTTTCCATATCCGAGCATATTCACAGTCCCTACGAATAAGATCAACGTGAGTGCCTTCCTCTATGATGGCAGAGCCATCCATATATCTAGAGACCGAAGGCATCAGAGATGGTGAGTATTGCATATGAATGCACCTACAAGATCAGATCAGCATGTCGTGTTAGGTTTCCGAATCTGTGAGAAGAGAAGATCATGGTCTTGTTTCCCCGCAATTGACGTAGTCGTTCAAACAAATCTGTTATTACAAATTACTGTCAGTCTCGTATCGAAAAGGAAAAGGAAACATACCATGTTCGGCTGTGGGATCTAAACTGGCGGATGGCTCGTCGAAAAGTAGCAGACCCACGCCTTGTTCAGATACGAGCGATCGCATGAACGTGCGAGACCTGCGCATGGGATATTAGACGAAGACAAAACAAAAACAAAGCCACTCGCAATGCTATTCTCTGCATCTGACCACCTGACAGGGTCATTGAATTTGTGGTACTCATCCCGGCCATGCGTCTAAGTTTGCCAAAATTCACCGGTCTCCCGAAGAGTGTGTCTGTGCCTTCGGGCAAAACGGAATACATGTCACGTACAGGCCGCTCCAGATAAGTATCAAAACCCTCTGGCAGTTTGTTTATAAACACCTCTGAGCCACCAAGTTCTGCAGCTCTTCGTATCCTGTCTTCGTTGGTGTGGTTTTCGGGATCGCCAAATCCTATGTTATCTTTGATCTGAAGATAAGTTAGATTTGAAAACATGTGAAAAGAGGTGTTGATACCGATAGTGGAAAATGGGTATAATCCTGGAAAAGGACGGAGGTAGCTCGTCTTAGATCAGCCAGTTTCAATGTTCTGATATCAAGGCCGTCTATGAGAATGACGCCTTCCAGAGGATCGTATAAACGAGCAATCAATTTCAAGATTGTGCTCTTTCCAGAACCATTTTTGCCCACAATGACCTTCATCGGCATCAGCATCGTAGTTGGAACCTTGGAAAACACCACCCACGCATAGCTGGCCTTGTCGAATTGTGAATGATACCTTATGGAGTGCGTAAGTTTCTGACCCCGAGTATCTGAAAGACACGTTTCTGTGAATGCATAAGATATACCAAGTTAGATTAGCGTGGAGCAAACATTGAATACCTGAATTCGACAGAGATTCCGGAGCTGAGGGTCTGGGGATTCTCAGGATATGGGATCGCTCCATCTGCAACACGATTCTCCATCTTGCCAACCTCGTATAATTGGCGGATGCTCGCTATGCGCTCTGCCACTGAGGAAGACCCACGGAACAGACTGTACAGTGTAAAGGTAAAAGATGTTGCTGATGATGAGATCAAATTCAATGAGGCAAGAGACAGCGGTATGGAGGCAGGCTGTTGCACGGCACGGAGAGTGAATGCGATCTAGAACATGAATATTGAGCGCACCAGAGTCATATGACGCGAATGGTATCCATACCTGAGGCAACTCACGCAAAGGGTCTTGAAGAAACGACAGATAGCTGTCCCGCGCTGTCTGCGACGAATAAAGGGGCCAAAAGTCGCCCCCGGCATCTCCTACTCGCCATACACTGGTGGTGTATTCTGGATGTAGATGAAAGGATGAAGTATCCTATAAATAAGGAGCACCTTACCACGAAGAAGATATTCCCACATCCCACCGGCAACAATCTCTTTACGATGTGTCGGGTTGATAATCAGACGCTTGAGTCCCTCTGATCTAATGTAGTCCTCGTCTTTGGTCGTCGCAGCCCATACTGAGAAACATCCAGTTGGTATTGCGAGCGAAGCATTGCTAATGAAAGTACTCACCGCTGGCGTTTATATGTCGTGCGTGCCGTCCTTCGTTTTGAAACAGCGCTTGTCCGAAACTAAGGATGGCGATGAGAGGTCCATCTGGTTGGTCATGTACGACTCGAATTAGAACTACGAGCTGGGACACAAGCTGTACTGCGGTACTGAAGATGTTGACGATGGCATTGACTGTGCCCCAAGCGACTGTAGAGCCTGAATCGACTGCGGATGTCTGTTCGAGCTGCTTCTGCACGGCTGGATCGTCAAACGTTGGAAGGTCAAGCCGTGCGACTGCGTGGAACATATGAATGGAGTAGTATTGTTTGATTTGCGAGTTCAGGGTTGGATGAATGTACTGTTTAGCACGCGAAATCAGCCGAGAGAACAGAGAACATGCAACCCGCCCAGCCGCGACGTGAAAGAGAAGCGTTTTGTCTACGGTTCGTTCATCGATGGCGATTTGGACCTAGGGAAGAGCGAAACTTGTTACGAGTGATGAACAAAGGACGAACTAACTTACAATGTTCAACAATTGCCCAGAGTACCTGCGAAGGTCGCATCAGAACACCTACGTGTCTTTACGAGAATTGGGACGCACCAGAGAGCTACTGCAGGTATCAAAGCACCCAAGATATGTACAAGGAGATTGAGTCCAAGGAGAATCCAGCAGGACCGAATGCTCCCAATATCCCTCAACATCCGCCAGAAATACGGCATGTTGCCCAGCATCTCGACATAGGGCTCCAACCGCGACGACCATGGTATCTGAGTGAGCACTTCAGGCTTTTCTTGGTAAAGGTCCCACACGCCAACGCGTGTATATGTTACAGTTTTGTTGTCTGACGGGTCGAAGACTCCCTTTCGACGAGTACTGCGCTGCTTGCGCGGACGACCATACATGGAGGGAAGAGGAAAAGAACGCGACTGCGATCATTGTAGAGTACCAAGCAAGGAATATCACACGGGATCATGGCCGTCTTATCTATCCTGAGACAGCACAAAGTCTACTGATTGTTGATAGAGGGCTCTGTGAAGTTGACTGGGCAATTCTTCTATTTAGTACTCCACTCATAGTTCTTACAAAGTTAAATAAGAAAAATGTTTCTCAGAATCTGGTGTTCCCTCAGGGATACCATTGCCGATTTCATCATCAATAATATTATAGCTTTGGAGCAAATAAGTCCATGGTATGTGCGTACAATGAAAATGCCAGGTGAGGTATAGCGTCGCCTATATCTTCTTCAAATTGCGGTGCAATTCAGGCTTGACGAGGACCACTCTATCTAACAGCTTTTTCACGACCTGGTCCTTGTTCGAGTTGAATGAATCCGTGATAGCTTGGAGCTTTAGGTCTGTCTCCTTGTCTATTGAAGCCTGGGCGCTGGATGTTGACCCTGCATGCTGTATACTATGTTAGGAGTGGTCTGAAATGCGGAGATGGTACACGGACCGATGCTTCAAATGCCTTGAACTCTTCTTCCTTAGATTTCTTGTACGCCTCTATTTCCTTTGATGCTTCAGAGCGAGCATCCTTGAGTTTCTGTACACGGTCTACGGGATGTAAGCGTGGACTGGGATCGGCAGGAGTGACGGCGCACATTGACGGGCTTGCTGTACAATTTTGGCGGCCTCTTTCTCTGCCTCAAGAAGGGTCTGGATTCCTTGGGATTGTTGTGCTGCCTAAAGAGAAATAATAAGCAATGGATGGAGCAGAATAATGCTGGCAATTACCATTTCGTGGTGGTTAAGTGGGGAGGGGCCGGTGGGGAGTTACAGGTGTCACAGTCACGCCGAGGCCTTGAATTCATCACCATCGCGGGCGTGGAGGACGTCGTGAACGATGTCGGGAACCCCAGTGGACCCCCTGCAGACCCTTCAGGCGGCATTGTCCGTGCCTGCAAACTCAAAGGAACAGGCAGATCTCTTGGCTGCCCTCCGTGAATCCTTGGAAGCCCATCCAGCCCCCATCCGAATCCTTGTAGGAACTCTCATCGGGATTGTCGCAAATACCGGTGATTCTCTGTTGAAGAGATGGGTTCTCGACCTTCTACAGTTTGCAATTTGTCGGTCTACATTACCTCTTGACCAGAAAACACAGCGTTAGTGAGGTCGTATTGAATAAATTTTCGTTTTAATATCCATTTCCTTAGTGGCATCGCAGGCATTGGATACATTGTCTCAATTACTCAACGACCGAACACCCTCAATTGTCAAGGTTGTCATCCAGTGTCTGACGACAGTGTACCCGCTGTTGTTTCGTTTCTTGTACGCGTCTTGCCCCAGAATTCCACTGGCGGTTTATCTTTTGTTCATAGATGTTCAAACCGGTCGAATCCTGCGGCATGGGATACATTGTCGACCTGTAAAACACGTATTCTCGAGTTCGTTTGGAACCCCCAAGCCAACAATGGTGTAAAGGTGTCAGCAGTCAAATTCATGCAGAGGGTTATTCTGGTGCAGTCGCGCGGTATTTCTGATCCTCGTGTGCGTATGATGGTCGTATCTGTGTATTCGAGTCTGATGATAGCTACTTTGTTCAGCTACAAAACAAGAATGATCCAAACATTTCCTTCTGTCCTCCCGACCACCCGTTCATCTCTGTTGCCAAACTGGAAAGCGAGGGCCAGAAACTTTTGGAGAATGTTATCACCATTCTGTTCTCAAGCCAGAACATTGATATACTCTCAGCGGTACTGAACAGTTGGGCATCCTTAACCAAGCTGCGGCCAGCCATGACACCTGTGGTCATTGGCACACTCAAGCAATGGTCGCCGGTCGCCCTTGGCGGACTCTCTGCTTCGAGCGTCAAAAGCGTCGAGAAGGTAATTCGTATCCTTCTCATTCATATATCCCGCAACCCGAGCAACGCGCAATATGGGGCTCAAATCAACGAAATTATTTCTCAACAAGCCGTTCGAATGGAAAGAGCCGCCATTGAGGAGAAGAAGCGGAAAGTTGCCCAAGCGTCTGGCATTGACACCAAAAAAAGACCACTGCCCGATGGCGAAGGTCCTACGGATCCTAAACGCGTCAAACTCGATTCTGAACCCGGCCCTTCTTCGTCGTCGACAAATATCCTTTCTTCGTTCGATTTCACTACCCTTCCCGCCACCCTTATCACTGACCTCATTGTTGCTAACATCGAAGCTTTTACCGAGCCAACTTTAATTGGTCTCGTGCATGCGTACCGTCAACGGAGGGGTCTACCAGGACCTCAAGCACCCGAACCTTCCGCATCACGCCCTATTCCCCCATCTAATGTGTCGCAAAGCAATAGACCAGAAGAAGGGCGCCGCAATCCACCTTCCCAGCCTCTGCCCGAATTACAAAAGCCTCCGCCTGTCGCAAGAGTGAAAGATGAGGAGCCCGTAGATCCACTGCAGATGGACATTGACCAAGACGAGATAGAGTATGAGCCTGATAGACTCAACGAAGAGGTGTATATTCTCCTTTCATTGCTGGCAACATTCTTGACGTTTTACTTCAGCTATCAGGACCTCTTTCCATTGCTGATGCTTCCACCAACCTTCCCGCCTCCATAACGACAAACCTCACACTCCTTAATTTCAAACTTCCTCCTCCGAGAGAACTCGGTGACTCAGAACGTACGTCAATAGTCACCGATTCAATACAACGTATATGGACAGGAGCGGAAGAAATACGCGCAAGCTTCGTGGATGCGGGTGTCTCCCCTGATTCACAGATCGCTAGTGCAAGGGGTGCGACGGATATGACCATGCTGCTACTGGTGAGAATGATCACAAGAGTCGCAAAACCACCCGTGGAAGTGGACGAAGACGGCGATGAGAAAATGAAGGAGAACGAGTCCGAGAACGAAGATTCCATGGATGCCTATTATGAACGACAGGACCAGATGAGGCAAGCTCTCTGCGATTATATCATGTCCGACTTCCCGTCGCGGTACGTTCCCTGACTGGTACATTGGTGTAAACTGACTTTTTACTCAGGATACGGCTTGCTACGACGTGGATGAATGAAGAGTGGTATAATGATCGAATAAGGTCTGCGTACGACCCCACCTGGGTAGGTACCTTTCCCTGCGAAGACAGCACCTGAACTCAGGAATATTCTCAGCGATTAAACTACGAGACCTGGTTAAACCAGATAGTAGCATCTTATCAAACCGTCTTGGACGGAAAAGATCGGACGTTTTCACGCTTTCTTTTAGATCTCCCTTCTATACCCCCCGATATTCTTGTTTTACTTCGGGATCTATGTGTTGATCCTGACAGGTTCGTGGAGGAATGTTCGGAGAAGACATATGTTGCTGACCGCTCAACAGTCCAGACAGGATGCAAGTAGGTTTTACAACTTTGCGAGGATTTGTTATCCAGCGACCTGCCATGCGTTCGGATGCACTTAATGTCCTCCTGGACCTGACGACTCATCCGGAGAAGAAGATTCGAGGAGCTGCCATCAATACGGTTAAGCTATGGGTACCCAACAGTCAGCCGATGGATGCCATGGTTCGGGATTTTGCGCTGCAAATGCTTCGAAAGCTCCAGATCTCTCCAAGAGAAGTTTCGAAAGAGCCAAAGAAGATATCTGCGGATAGCGACTCTTCAGAGATGCAGGTTGACGGAAGTACAAGGGCGGAAACAAAGGGACGCGAGGATGATGAAAACATGGAAGACGGGCAGCTACCTCCCGAGGATTTGGTTCAGACTCCGTATCTTCCGGAGCGCATCGAATTGCCTGCACAGAAGAGCCATGTTTTGCAGCACGTGGAATTATTGTTCGCGTTGTCCGTCAAGGTTCCTGAATTTCTGGAAGAGTGCGTTCCATTCATTCAGTTCCCTATCCAGTACTGATGCACATGAAGGATCTTTGCCGCGTATGGACAGATGGATGTGACAGTGCAAGAAGCAGTTCAAGAACTCATTACAGCCCTGATTCGTTCATTGGGATCGAATCACGGTAAACTCCTTACTCTGATGCGGAATTGTCCACCAGGGGCTGAGACCCTTGCACTTCGCGTCCTTACCATTTTCACTGAAAACGGCCGTCCTGGCGCGCAATTGGTGGCGCTAGTCAAAGCCCTGATCAATGAACGAGATCTTGATGCCAGGTTCCTTATTCCCATCATCGCAGAGATGGACAAGGTAAAGTTTTCCTCTTATACTATTTCCGTCGGTCGCTGATCGATATTATAACCCTAGCCTGATATCATTCGGCACCTACCACGAATTGTTTCAATACTGAATGGAGAGCCTGAACCCAAGAATCTGGTCCGCTCAGTTTTCAGCTCTGTCGTAACGACGCCACCGCAAACATTTGGGAGCGTCACATCAAATCTTCCTCGAGTCAGACAGAGTGAATTGCTTACGCCTGCCGAGCTCATGGTTTTACTGCATGAGGCAGAAAAGGAGATAGGACTGAAGAGCGCGATCGAAGGTAAGATCGACATATATGTTATAGTCACTTTGTTAATAGTTTCATCAGCTATCGGTATCTGCTTCTCGATGACCGACGTGTTCCGGTCTGAAATTCTTGCCGTGGTGATGCAGCAGATCATGGATGAACCCGTGCTACCAGTGCTTTACCTTCGAACAGTGAGATATTCTTTCCCGTCATGTTACCAAGAGAACCGGGTCTGAAGGCACAATTTATAACAGGTGATCCAGGCCGTTACTACGTACAAATCACTCGTGGGCTTTGTCTCGACAACACTTCTGTCCCGACTAATCACCAAGAAAATTTGGACGAATCCTCCACTGTGGGAAGGGTTCATTCGGTGCGCGAAAGCCATAGCGCCGGCGAGTTTCGGTGCGCTGCTGCAGTTGCCGAAAGATCAGCTACGGGAACTCGTCGACAAGCAACCAACGTTGAAGTCTGGTCTTCGTGATTATGTGATGAAGAAGGCGACGAACAAAACGCGAGTATCAGGCTTTCTGGATATTTTTGGAGAAGCGGAGGAGAACACCAATTCTCCAAATCTGTCCTGACTGGAATCTGTTGGTAGTTCCAGGCTGCCTGATGTAAAGTTATTGCTAGCCATGTACGCCCATAGCTATAGTTATATTTGTAGGACAGGACTGAACTTATTGTATCTTAATTATTGAATTATGGAAGCTGAAGAGATTTTGTTGACGCCGAGATCCGTTTATATATGATGCGCCAATCAGCCGGCACCTAAATTAGAATCTGTACAGCAAGACCCTCTGCCTCTGACTCTCACTTTTTCTACCTCAACCTTGTTTTTCTTGCTCCCTACTCTACGCATTCTATTGATCCACGGTACGGTAGCACAGACGACTCTTCAAACATCGTTTCACGCAGCACACTGGGCGAGGGCGTGCCACCACGACAAGGACGTGGTTCAGTGACTCCCAGTGGCGGCCACGCTCTTGCAGATCGTGTTGTTTGTCTTTGTCAAATTCATTCAGGAGACGGGAAGTGCGCTGTTGAGGATGACGGACCACAAAGCTGACCAACAGTCGCCGTCGGGTAGCGTTGTGAGCCGTCGGGCTGTACGAGCGGATTCATTGAAAGGCGACAACAACAACAACAACAACAACAACAACAAAAACTCCTCACCATTGCCGTCGCCAGGCTCGTGGCATGTCGATAGAGGTAGATCGCGTGTTCGTCGCCCTTCCAATCCATTCTCTGAAGACAGTCTGCGCAGACGGTGAGTCGCATCCAAATTATTGCTTCCGTTATCGGAGCCGACGCGTTGTATCTAGAGGCTATCACTCGCTGCTCTCATCATTCGGCAAAGTCTTCCATGTCGAGAAACGCTGGAAACTCGTGAGGGAGATGGGCTCTGGTGCCTATGGTGTCGTCATGTATGTTGTCGTATTCCTCGTCCTCGATGCTGTGGCTCATAATCACACCAGTTCGGCGGCAGATGACATCTCTGGAGAAACTGTAGCCATCAAATTGGTCACTCGGGTTTTTGAGAAGATACAGCTGGCAAAACGGGCCCTCCGAGAAATCACTCTACTCCGGCATTTCGCTGGGCATGAGAATATCACCGGTCTCATCGATGTAGACGCAATATCACCCGATTTTAATGAGATGTACGTCCCTCCCGTACTGTGAATTCATCATCGTTTGAATTTTGTCATAGCTACTTATTCATGGAGGTATGACAGTCCCGACTTTAGGAAAAGGATTGCATTCACTTTCATGTGTTTACTTATTGCAGCCTATGGAAGGTATGACTCTATGACATAGCATCCCGATGACCATTCATCGCTCCATAGCCGATTTACACCAAATCATAAAATCAGGGCAGCCTCTTACCAATGAGCATGTCCAATATTTTCTCTATCAAATTCTACGAGGCATGCTGTCGTCTTTAACTCATGATTAACGTTGACATGCAACCCCAGGAATGAAATTTATACATTCCGCGTCGGTTATTCACCGCGACCTAAAACCTGGAAACTTACTCGTGAATGCTGACTGTGAACTGAAAATATGCGATTTTGGCTTAAGCAGAGGTTTTGAGTCGAGACCTGACGAGAATCCGACACATTTGACTGAGTATGTAGCAACTAGATGGTACAGAGCTCCTGAGGTCATGCTGGCATTCAAGTTTGTATTTCCGACACTACCAATATCATTCTAAGCGCTGACCGCATGCTTGTAGGCGATATAATACGGCAAGTGCGTTGGTCAGGAATTGTTTTGTGGAATTGGTATCTCAATCGGGGTTCTTCCAGTTGATGTTTGGTCAATAGGGTGCATCTTAGCAGAGCTCTTATTGGGAAAACCCTTGTTTAAGGGTAAAGAGTAAGTATCTGATCTTTTGGATAATACGGTATCCTGACTCTTACTTAGCTACGGTTAGCAGGATTCTGCAGGATGAACAACTTTCAACCCTAACGTAACACCTTGTCAGTTGATCAACTAAACAAGATTCTGGATGTTCTTGGTATGGTCAGTACCTTCCAGCATCCTCTTTGGCTAACTTGTGGCAGGATCACCCAACGAGTCCGTCATCAAGAAGATAGGGAGCGATAAGGTGTGACAATAAACTGACTTTCAAATTGGCCCTCGCTGACTTCTATGTTAAGGCTCAAGCATACGTTCGATCGTTGCCCGTGAAGAAGACGGTAGCATTTACGAAAATCCTACCTTATGCAGATCCACAAGGTGATCGTGCGCCTTTTTTGTTTATAGAAGACTACTTACCTCAGCTTAGCCCTCGATCTGCTAACGAAAATGCTATCATTCGATCCTGACGACCGGATTTCCGTTGTGGAGGCACTCGAACACCCGTGGTTATCCTCGTACCATGACGTCGCCGATGAACCAGAATGCGCAAAAACGTTTGAAAAGTGGCGGCAGATAGAGGAGTTGGAAACTATGGAAGAATATAGAGCAGCTATCTGGAAGGAAATAGAGGAATACCGTCACGAAGTTCGGGGTGTCAGCGATCTTTCCGGTGCGCCCATACGGAGAGTCAGCGTCAGTGGTGGATCGGGACCTAGGGCAAGGCAGCATTCATTGACGAGAGAAGGCATCGAACCAGATGTTATAATCGAATCACCTGGAGAAGGAACACTTGGCGAAGGGGCGGGAGAAAAGCACGATGACGTTCTTGGGCCCCCACCTCCAACCCACAGGCCTGCAACGCCGTCTGATCCACTTATATCATACGCTCGACGGTCGAGTATCCTACAGCAGCCATCTCGGCAGGGCTCAACGTACAATTCGCCTCTTCCGTCTACACAAAACCTTGCTTCGACGTATACTGATGGCGTGGTTACCTCTGAATCGGGGCCTCTGCCGCAAGGCAGTATCGCCTTCCCTACACAAAGTTATGTGGTTCCGGCGCGTTCGCGAACGGGTTCGACAGTAGGCGGGGAAATGACACGTAAACTGTTGCGGACGCTATCTACTGTGTCGATACACGAGAGTTTGACGGCTGCAGGAGAACATGCGCCGATGGGAAAGTACATAGTAGAGAAGCCAACAACCGACGCGCCGCCTTCGGAGATGCCGAGGGAGTTTGGGATCGAAGAGGAGTGCGAGGATGGAGGAGAGAAGCAAAAGAAGGAGGGTAGATTTATCATAGACTGATGATTGTGTGATTTGGTGACGACTCAAGTAATGGATCACGATTTGAATGATTGGATACAAATACCTGTGATACTTGTGTGCAATTTGCAGAATGATTTGACCTCAATTCCCGGACGAAATCCGAAAAAGATAGATATATTCAACTTTGCGATGTTATGCCTGGCGCAGCTCCGCTCTTCCCCGAGCTCTCGTACACGATCTCAGACGCAACCAGACCTGGCGGTATATACTCACCCTCTGGTGCCGCTTGAAACACGTCACCCAGACTCTGGGAAAATGTGGATGTCGGTAGCTGCACTAGATGTGACGGAGTCCGTGTTAGGTATACTCGAAGTAGAGCATCTTCAGCGGCCTGCCAAAAGGGTCAGGCTGTATCGATTTTGCAAGAAGAGGATACGCACCCGGTACTCAGCCATCTTAAGGGAGCTACCAAATCCTTCTCCCAACTGATCTTCTCCAGAAAATACGCCCACAACGAAGACGGGTGCTCTAGAAAAGCGACCGGTTTCACGAAGTAGTCTGCATGAACAGGGTCATTGAGCTTGAAGGCACAAGAACATGAAAACGACTATTGCTAGCCTTGATTTTGGTCGTTCCGCTCCAAATTTTGCTACCATCTCCAGCAAAGCCGCCTTTGGGTCCCGGAATTTAATCATGTTACGGAGGTCTATTTCGCGGGTGAGAAAGTACGATTGAACAAATTTCCGGGCGGATAGGAGTGATCGTTTTTGATATATCAAGGCAGTTATCGCTCTAGGTATCGATGACAGAGCGTCAGGGTGCAGGACGCCGGGTCGGTTAGGTGTGTTTGGCTAACGAGAGTCTAAGTGGTAATAGTTGTAAAAAAATGAGACAACATACCGTTCTACGCCATCTCAGAAGAGGCGCAGCACCCATCTCATTGGCGACGCTAGCACAAGTCATGGAACCGACATGAGCAGTTATGGCAGCCTTCAAAACGCGTGTAGGAAGATACGGGTAAGTTGCATTTATATGTTCCGTTGCAAATAGACCCATTAATGAGTTTCCTATTGTTGCAAGCTGGGCATTGGATATGGGTGCCGGTTCGGAAGGATAATAGTGCTGGTAGAAGGCGACAAAGGAGGAATGGGTGCATGTTTGTTGTATCAACTCTGTCGTCGATAGTACAGAGGAGAGACCTATTCTGCTCGCAAAAGCTGAGAGCGCTGAGGGTGGTGGCGGCTGTAGGGAAGCCCAGATTTCGGGTTCGAATTCAGGCTGGGGAATTTCCTGGTCACGAAGGAAGAGGGCCTCCTTTGGGGGGAATTTTGGGAGATGGGAGGTGGAGACGGAGGCTAGCCTGGAGGCATTGGTCACTAGTCGTTTAGAAGCATGTCCCATTGCACGTCGTTGGAAATGCTCTCGCCGTCGTCGCACGCGTTGAGCTCGTCGCCAAGGTCGATGAACAAGTTTTTTGGCCGGAGAAATCCGAATCCACCCGTTTAGGAAATATTCACACGGTCCACCATCCTGTCTACACGCCGCATACTAAACCCTGTACGACTACCACGACTTCCATCACAATATTTGGCAACTCGAAGGCTACCAACGAGGATATTGATATAGGACCTTCCATGAAATGGCAGTCCTTTCTCTGCCATTGAGTTTTAACAATTCGTTCTGGTCCCAGGACTATCGCAAAGGTCTTGAAGTCCTCTTCCAAAAGCTGGACCAGGTCGGGCCTTCTTATGCCGCCTATGCAGCGCCAGCATTCTCACTGTCTGTCTCTAGGGGGTCGCAGAAAATGAAGAGATCATCGCGTTCATTAGGGTTTGTACAATGTGCTTGGTGACTGGTTGAGGAGCTCATCTGCTGTAATAGTCCAGGATTATTGCAGAGAGCCAGCTGGCCATCGCTCTTATGAACCCCATGCTCACAGGCGCACAAGGTAAGTGCAATATTACTGTCCATTCCAGTAATCCAACAGGGGACTTTAGGCGTAGGGTTTGGTGCTGACGATGGGGCGTCTCTCCTTATGACATTCCGCGGGCTGCAGAGCGAGTCTGCTGCGCAGGGGCAGGCGCACAAGTCGATTGCAAAGGAACTTGAAACCCTTGTTGTGGACCCCTTTGACGAGTGGGCCCAAGGCTTCAAGGTATTACATTCCTTGGTCACAATTTTCGTCTCCTTATATCTGGTCTTTAGGAAAGGCTCAGGCAACGCAGGCACAGTGTTATCGATAATTGGATGAAGGCATATGAACAGTCTCATGGAGAAGTAGCCAAACTGAAGCACCAGTACCTGTCGAAGACTCGGAAGGCTGACGAGGCTGAGGATGAGTGAGTTCTTCACGGTCACTGCTTTTCGTGCTTTCTAAGTTGTATATAGTGCGAAATTTGCTCCTAATTCTAACGGAATCACGGATAATTATACCACGTCACCCAGAATACGGCCTACAGATTCTCATCGCTCGCCACCTCAGCGCACAGCCAGCGTTTCCGAGCGTATTGCTCAAAGATTGAAGGAGATTCAGAAGAAGAGCGTTAGCACCCTATCTACTGCATCAGGGGTCGCTTCTCCACCGAGCAAACCCGAAATTGTCGCTGAACCCGAGAAGATACCAGAAATACCCAAGCTCGACAAGGGAAAGGGTAAGGAGGTCGACAGGTCGATGTCTCCTCCCCCGCTCGCAGCTTCGCCCCCTCCTATGTCACCTATGCTTCCTCCAAGCACATTTGAAAAACCTCCATCACCGATGCCCCCCTTTCCTGAGCCCCCCATGCTCCTCGCCGGACTTTCTCTTCCGCCGGCCGCGGTATCTCAATTGCTCAGTAAAGCTGCAATTGAGCTTAACCTCCGCCCTGTTAGAGTTCCCTTACTTGGGGAGTATCAGGATTGCTTCACTGGAGAAGAATTTGTTGCGTGGCTGAACGAGAACGTCCACGGGTTCGGGGGCAGCCTGGACAGAGCCGAAGAGGCGGCGAAAGACTTGACAGAGCGCGACGGCCTCTTGAGGAGAATAGGCGAATTCGGGAATCAGTTCGAACATTCCGATGACGCATTTTACCAATTCCGCCCCAAGGTATGCGTGCGTTTCATTGGATAATATCATTGCCACTCACGTTGTTTTTTTGGCAGGCATTTGATATCGAAGGCAAAAACCCCGATAGTATTTCTTCTCCGGCCGCCAAATTACAGCCTGAGGCTCTTTTCAAGCGCACAAACAACTTTGTTAATCTTGTTAGCAAGGCGCTGAATGCTCAAGCAAATGGAGAGCCGATGTATGTTAGAGCACGGCGTGAGGCTGAAGAGGCCGATAAAGCGTATCGCTTAGCAGTACGGAAGCTTGACCGTCAACGATTAGCTCTTGAGGAAAGGCTGGAAGACACATTGAAAACTCTTCAGCGCTGGGAGTTGGAGCGACTTCGTGCTGTGAAAACTGGTACGAACGTCTGTGCGATGAAAAGCTGCTGTCAAATTGATTTTATTTTCGTTTTCCAGTATTACTTCAGTACCAGGGAACAGTATCGAATCTTCCTAAATCTCTTGAACCTTCAAACAAGAGATCAAAGACACTCATCACTGCATTCCAGCCCGAGTCCGACCTGACGGCGTTGATTGAGCGATATCACACTGGACCTTTCCGACCAAACGCGCAGGTTTATGAGTCGGTCGCACATGATGAGTCCGACATCGTGTTTGGTATTGATTTACGAAAGTGGGCCGAAGGCGGTTGGAACAGTATTACTTCCGAGGAAGAGAAAAAGGACCTTATTCCTCCTGTGTTGACCGCTCTACTCCAAGGTCTCACAGAAGCGTATACCAGATTGCCGAGTGATGATGGTAAGTTCCATTGGCATCGTCTGCTAAATTGTGACCAATAATATATCACGATCAGAGAAGAGAAAGACTTGGATATACGAAGTACCGTTACCGGCAGTCCACCATCTCAGAGAGACGCTGAATGCCGTCCCTCCACAAGGACCTATCCCAGCAGAAATATTTACCAAATATGATGCACCAGTCATCGCTAGCACCATCAAACTTTGGTTACTGGAGTTGAATCCTCCAATTGCTTTGTACGAGGGATGGGAGGAATTCCGGAAACTATACCCGACTGTCGGCTCGGCTGTGAAGGCCGAAGGTGAAGAGCAACGCATTATCGAACTTGGTACGGCACTTCAGAAGCTTCCAAGGGCGCACCTATATGTTCTGGATGCTATCATCAAGCACTTAAAAACGTGGGTTAATGGTCATGATAACGTGAGGGAGACGGACTGACTGAAATTTATTTATTAGGCTTATTGACTCTACAACTGTCGAAGAAGCTAACGAGGTATACATCACGAAACTTGCGTTGTCTATCAGTCGCAGTAGGTCAATGATTTCATGTCAGGATCCTAGTCTAAATTATGTTAAGCTATCCTCCGGCCCAAATACGAGTCTGAAATATCAATTCAAGATCGGCATCCAACACGTAAGATCATTTGTGTGCCTTCCTGCTTTGATTTAAACTTTCTTTCTAGTATTCTTCATCGATCTGGTTAAGAACTATGACGCCATCCTGCCTTCCACTATTGCACGCAAAAAGCGGGAATCTGAACGCAAAATACCACTTCGCAAGCGTACCGCGCCGGTTGATATGAGGCAAAGTAGAGGAAATAGGATCTCAGTTGGAGGCGTCAATCAATTCTTTGCGCAACAGAATCTCAAGTCCGTGAAGTCGCCTGAGAAGTCTTCGGAACCGTTACCTCCCCCTCCCACTCCCCCTGTGATGGCCAGTCCACCACCACCACCACCTCTTGAAGAGAAACCGGAACCGGTGGTAGAGGCAGCACCGTTGCTTCCTCCGCCTCCACCACCGGCTGCTGTGGACCCAGATTTGCCCCCTCGTCCTACGTTCAAGGAACCACCCACTGAAGATGACGACCTTCCGCCACGACCGACGTTTAAGGAGCCTCCACCGGAGCCGGAGGATGATGTGACACCCCCCATGCCCAAGTTCGTTGATCCACCTCCGGAGCCTGAGGTACTAGCTGGGGATGTCGCGGCACCAGCACAAAGCCATCCTGTTGTACCTGTGTCTCCTGTCCCTTCAGACGTGAAGCGTCCGAGCTCTTCGATCTCTACAAGGTCAAACCAAAGCAAAGTGAGTTCCCGTAGTCCAACACCGCCTAAAGAGGATCCGGCGAAGATTTCGAGGTCGGTTTCGGGTGGAGTAAAAGGTCCTAGGGGAGCACGAGGACCGAGACCAGTGGGAGGTGGTACGGTTTCGAGCATGGTGTCAAATTTGAACCGGAACAGCGTGACATCGTCGAATAGGTCCGCAAGCCCATCCTATAAACGGTTGTCGGGAAGTCCCAGCAGGCGACCCTCGAGCGTTCTTGGGCGGAGCGCGGCCTTTTCCAGGAGAACTATGGCTAGTGATGCAGAGGATGATGTAGTGGATAAGAAGTAAGGTTTTGATGGGCTAGTCTCGTTTTGATTTTTGCTTTAAGGACACCATGATCATGCTGGTTATTATGGTTTGCTTTCCTTGCTGAGTACTTTATGTTTTATGGACTTTATGCACATGCTATACTATGGTGGAGATCTATCTATTTTCTTGCCCCATCCAATTTGCAATTCATTGACTGAGTGTGTCAGAACTCCACTAATAGGCTGCCTTACATACATTCCGGGCTATTCCGGGTCGAACGAGTCACGGGAGTCACCAAATAAGTGCATACATCAGGCCTATAACGTCCTTGTGGGAAACCTCTTTTTTTCTTCAACTCATTTCATGGACTCGCACATTGTCCCCCTGCGATTTTTCTTCCTTTTCTTGCAGGAGTCTACCGCGTGTTCTAGACCAATGCCATGCGTCTCAGCTGGAGCGTTCACTAGCCATTTTGGCTGTCGTTGACGTGGAGATATGTTCCTTACCAGAGACGCTACACTTTTTTTAGAAACTTATATAGTCCAGTCATGTACAATCGGAGCTCATTAGGCAATCTATTCAAAATCCAAAGATTCAACAATCTTAATCGGTGCCCTTTTGTAACAATCGTTGCCATTAGGAAAGCCTAGAGACATCCTGGTTGAGCGGGTAACCGTCCATACACCGTACACTTCAAGATGCTGACGGCGTCGGTCCGTACAATTATGGTCGTATGGGTGTGGTGAGTATGTTCTTCTAATCTATGTTTATATGGTCCTCAAGACATAGCAGACGAACATATTATACAGTTTATGTAAAATACTCCGAGTACTTAACGAAGAAATTGACCGTTTTGGTGACCCCGAAAGTGCTCAGGGGCTTGCATAATACCCGGTTGTAAATTGTTCGTAAAAGCATGGGACACGCAAAAAGACTCCAAAGTCACCCTCACATACACCTAAAGACATGAACGGACCTCAAAAGTACGCGCTTAACCTTTGTAGCAACCACCACGCGAATGCGGCCGTCGACGGCCGTACTGTGCAGTATGTCTTAAAGGGCTCACGGCTACGGTACGTATACCGTACACGGAAGCCGTATCACCGTACAATACGATAACGGTGCGCAGCCCAAGTTGAGTCTCGCCTATTTCACCGCTGAAAAATAGGTACATTTTAGTCTTAGACTCTGCATGCTACAACGCCAGGTCCCTGTGGACTTGGACGCAATATCTCCTATGCCTGGGTATCGTAAGTACTGCGAGATAAGTCGTCCTTGTCATATCAATAGATGAAAAGTAAGCGATCGTGAAGAAGTTAGAAACAGAAGCGACAATGGTAAACTACAGATAATGGAAACCAAACAAGAGGAATAATACGGAAAGAATGCAATGAACACCAACTTCGTGGTGTGTAAATGAGGAGAGTGGTTTAATCCAATCAATGCGAGAACAAGTGACGAACAAAGCCGACCCGACACGTATCATGTACGCTGCCGGACCGCTGACGGATATCCAGTAGGTACAAATGAGGGTTGGTCTGCGCTCGGCCGGGCCTGCGTAAATGACGAAGGTCGTGATCCCGGCCTTGGTGGTGCGTCAATCGGTCGGGGAGTACTTGGCCAGTCATCTACCTGCTCCTGGTTCCTTTGTGGTTTCTGCATCGCGCCCTGGCCCTGGGATGGCAGCAACGAGGGTAAGTTGGACGGATACAGAGAGTTGGACATAGGCATCCCACCAGGATAAGGCCGTGCGCCATTTTGTGGCATCGACAAGCCTAGATTAGGCCTCTCCTGTAATGTTGGGGAGGTCGGCTGAGGGAAGCGTGGAGTGCTCCCATTAGGGACGTTGTACATGAGTGCCGGTGTTCGTCCATTGACCGCCTTGACCCTTTGATACGTATCGCACTTCTTCATGAAATCCTTTCCAGGAAGCTCCATCGAGTTGGCGAAGTACTCCTGATCGTGCAGGATGGGTAGGAATTCCTGAGGAACGGTAAAGAACTCGTCTTGATTCTCCAAGAGAGCTGTGACCACTCGGATGGCGCCAAAACTCTCATCGCGTACTGCATCCCGACCGCGAGAGTACAATATACTTGGGCAGATCACCGTTGCTAGATTGCTTAGATCCATCTTGCTCCCCGTCTCAGCGTCCATATGAGCAAATGATGCTACCCATTTCAGGAACACGAAAAGGACTTCCATTGTATCCCGATGACTCTTCGGCATGATAACAGACAGCATATGGAGAAGCCGCTTCCGGTCTGCCTCGTTCGGAAGTGCTAAACGTTTACGGGATGAGCTAACAAATGTTCTTCGAGAAAAACAACTCACACTGTGAAGCCACCAGGAGTTTGTGTAGCTTGTAAGTCATTAGGGGATCGGGAAGATCTCGCAAAAATTTCTTGAGCAGGGCTGCGAGCTGGACAGGATTGTCCGTCGTGAGATCGACGGACGAGGGATCCTTGTCTATGGCTTCTGTTAACTCCTTTAAGCGCCGAATGTTGCCATTCTTTCGGAAGATTCCTTCGACCGACATATCTGTACGGCAGAGATTAGTCAAGTCTGATTATAAAGAGGTGTTCAAGATGTACCCATTTGTCTCATGGCAGATATAACATCGTCAATAAAACTCGGCACCCTCAGGGTAGCTCTCGATGCTCCCAATAAAGAGTCCGAGCCCTCTCCCTGAACGAGCAACTCCAAAGGAACGCCAAATACGCCTGCGCATTGATCAACGGTCAGGTCCAAGCCTCGTAGATCTACACTGTGCGTACCTTTCTTTTTAACATTCTTTTTATCACCCTTAAACAGTTTATTCCAGAACCCACTCTTCTTCGTTTCCACCATCTCCAATAACTCATCCAAGTCAATTTGATCCTTCAGCGGAGATCGTGTAAGGGCAAGTACTGCACTATGCTTGACAATCGCTAACTCCAGGGCACTCAATTCCGCGATGTACGGTATCGAACTCTGTCTCGGCAGTGACCGCTGCTGTTCCCTTGCTTGCGCAGCTTCCATCAACTGTGGAATATCAGCAAGTGTTATACCGTCATCTCGCGTTGGGATATGGTCCTGCATATTGCCCGCCTCGTCACCCAGCGCTGGTGAATTCGGAGCGCTTTCATCCACTATCATCACCTCAGTGTTATTCCTAGCAAATGCGGGCCGCAGGATTTGCCCTTGGGCGTCTGTTGGCAGATGCCCAACATGCAGCCGGTTGTTGTTGGCGGGGGCCGATGATGGTGCTTGATATGCCTGCGGTGGTGACCTGCCTTGTGCCGGCGAGCTCACTTGACCATGTTGTGGGCCCTGCGTGTGCGCATGCGAGTGGTGTGAATGTGAATGTGCGTGCACATCCTGGGACTTTTGCGAGCTGAGTACATCGGACGGATGTACGCTCCGACCGGCCGGACTTTCCACAATGGTCGATCTTTTGGGCAGACGAGCCGTTGCTGAGAGTTTCCTGTCAAGATGCACAGATTTCATCCGCATAATGTCAGCAGAGTTTCGATAGGGATCTATTTCTCCTGATTTGCCGGAACTGGAATTCGTAGCGGTTTCTGGTTGCCAGGAATTAAATACTTTGAATAAGACTAGACGTATATAAGACTCACCAGGAGATAGCGGAACGACGCCCTGTCTCTTGAGTAGTAGATATAATCTCCGCAGCGCTACATTCAAAAGGAACGCATACTGCTCTAGTCTCTGCACCGCTTGGAACCCTCCTCGGCATCCTGCATGGGCATGCTCTGTGCACAGTAAAACTGTTGGTACTTCCCCAAACGACGTCGTGTCCTTCTTGGAGTCGACTTCATATACGAAGAGACCAACGTTAGCCGGCGGTCTCCGTGCAGTCGACAATTTCGGCTGCCCTTCCTTCCCGGACTCCAATTGCTTCTCGTCCACAGTATTTGACCGCTCCTTCAGTATTGGGACGGCCGCCACTCTCCCACACTTGGCACACTGCACGCACTGTGAATGCCACCTCTGGTAGGTCCCAAGCCGCACACAGTCCTCCTCAACCGTCTGACTACATTTGACACAAAGATCCGATGGAGGATGGTTTGAGTTTAGTGACCCGCCCATACCGCTCCCTCCGGAACCAGAGCTAGAGAATGGTGATTCACCTGCATTCTCGGGCGCGAGACTCCTAAAGCCATATGTCACACCTTGCGTGCCCGCATTGCCTCCGCCATTAACGACAACTAGCGCCTCTCCATTATGACCTTTTATAACCCTCCTCGCACTTGGGTTACCTCCTTGCACAGCCAGCAGATGCAACTTGTCTAAGAACGACGACATAGCTTCTCGCACGCTACCCTCACGTTCCAGTTTTAATGCGCCAGTGAGTGCTATGCGTATTAGAATCTTCAAGTAATGGGCGAGACCCGTCACAAGGGCTAGTAGCTCCTGCGTCATCCCCATCCGTCGAGTACCTGTCTCTTGTGTGTGCGACAGAAGCGTAAAAAGCTCCACCGTTTTTCGACAAAGCATCCGAGCTTCGCGAACATGAGACATGCCTAGTGAAACATATTGGCGTGAATTGGTAGGTCCTGAGATGAAGTAAGCGCCGAGCGCACCTTTCATATTTAACCGTGCAAATTGATGTTCCAAATCATCAACAGTTGCAAAGAGGACTTCAACGTGCAGTATGAATTTCTCAGCCATCCGTATTGCCTCGAGGTACTGCCCATTGCTGACTTGCCGAAGCATATCTGAGATACAGGCTGCACTACTCTCTTCAAATGCAGAGAGGACCCTGTTTTGCGGACCCTATGAGGACTATAGGTGTAAGAGAAGGAGGGAGAAACGCACGTCCATATCCTATAAACCTGCTGCTCCATTCTAATCTGTTTATCTTTGAGTGATGTAGGTGTCTCCCGCTGCTCCTCCTCTATGTATGCCTCATCTCCATCCAACGACGCCGTACTATTTGGTCGTCTCGATGTTACTTTAACGTTCCAGAACTAAATCCCAACATCAGCCCGTCGTCGGGATATGACAAAGGCATGCGGTTCGTACCTTGTTGATCATGTAACACTCTGGATGCCAACATTCATCCCGCATATTCCTGTTGATTTCCACAAACTGCTTCAAGATCGCACTGTTACATCCTGCGCACTTGGTCGCGAAACGGGTTGAGTAGTGGAAGTGACAGTAGACATCGCCGTCATGCTCGTAGTACGAATCCTGCGGTCCAAATAAAGTAGGACATAACGAGCATGTAAAATGCTCGACGTGGTATTTCTTGTTGCAAGCGGTGATGTAGCTGCCCCTCAGTGCCATCCCACATTTTGCGCATATGAGATTAAGCCGCCGGAAGTAATCTCGCTCGCAAAGAGGTTGTTGCTTCCCGTCTGGACCTTCGATAGGGAAGAATTTGGAGGCGACAACATCACCACAGTCCTAGACACAAGAAATGAATCGTGTCATACAGACGCATGAACGGATAGGCGCACCATGCACTTGAAACAGTTCAAGTGGAAGACGGTTCCCAGCGCACGAACAAACGGCCCCTGCATCACTTTACCACACGACGAGCATGTACTACGAAAGATGTAAGGAATGGGCTGCACAGAGAATGCGAAGGAATGTGTACGCACGCAGGAACTGTGGCTATGGTCGATGAGGTATTTGTGGTGGAAGAAGCACTAGATGAAGGGGGAGGGACTCTTTCGGAGGTCGACGAGCTCGAGCGAGCTGAGGAAAAGGACGCGACGCTCCTACGCTTTTCATTGGTGTAGTGGGTAGAATCGTCAGAGTGCCCTGAAGACGATGGCGGATGCGGCCTAGTCGAGCTTGATCCGGCAGGGGTGGTAGAACGACTTGTTCTCAAGAACCCAGGGACAGGTCGTGGACTACTTGAATGGTTGAGATCTTCACTACGAGCTGTCGGTCTACTCTCCTTTGGTGCGGTACTGCGATCAGGCTCACTCGAACCGACAGTGGATGATCTCGTAGGGATTTGGGGTCGGTCGGGTGGGCGAGTAGCGCTGGTGGGAGGGGCAGAATATGGGCTTGAGCTCGTACTCGTCGACTGGGATAGGGCTTTGCCGTTGCGAGCATCGACGGAGAGGCCCAGAGGCTGTCCACGAGACTGGCCGTTAGACCATGGAGACGGTGACCTCCCGCTTTCTTGGTCTCTGTTCATGGTGGGGCAGCAAATACTTGTGATTCGCCAGCGTAGTGGACGCCGATGGGAGGCGCGAGGAGAACGTGGACGACGATGAGCTCGCTGGAGAGCAATAAGCACTTGAGAGGAGTCTTTGTCACAGATCGTGACACAGCTTCGTCACTCCCCGTCACTGGGCTCCCTTGCCCATCGTACACTTGTTCATTCCCCGTCGTTGAAGATCTTGACTACAGGAATAGTCCCTCGAGACCTCGAGCCGTAACCTATTTTTCATCACTTTTTTTCTCATCGCCTAGTCCTTTTACTGGCCGGTCTGGTGTGACATCAATTGGTTGATTTCGTGCAAGCCTCGGACTTGCCTAGGTCGATGAAAGGTACGTTACTTAGTGCTACCACGAGACTGAAAGAGTGACATGCGGTTAGAGTTACACGTAAAAGCGGTGGTGTATACAGCTTTCCCGTAAAGATATCTAGCTGTGCTGCTGTCGATGGGCAGGTTCAATCAATCCCTTACTCGACAACGATAAAATCTGATGCCCTCGCTCCCTTACCGGTCGTTCATTTCAGCCCTCGTGGACAACCTGACCACAGCACTGTCACACCTTTACCTCCTTTTACGCACTGTTTACTCGTTCGAGCCTCCATCGTTGGTTCGGCCCTGGAAAACTGGCATCATGGATCACGTCGGCGTCAACATTACACAGTATACAGGAGTTCTTATACCCAGCTGATCCAGGTGGAAGCAGTCACATTCATTCCAACCCCTACATCTATGCATCCAGGAGCCGCTGTCCCCTCATAACGTCAGGCTAATTTGGCTCTGAATAGCATTGACGCTCCGAGGGGTTTTTTGTTGTACTTGTGTCAATGTTTTGAGGAGTCCTGACCAGCATCTGAGTTCTCCACACAATCCGACTCCGGACATGGGGATGAATGTAGGGATACCACTGATAAAAACATATTTTTTTTGAAATTAGCACATAGCATATCAGAGAACAAATTCTTTTTTTAAATAATTGTAATCCAAAAAAAGCGCAAGTGACTCACATTCACGTGAAAATTTGCACCCCAAAGCGGAAATATGATGTAGTCAGCAACCTGCTTTCGAATTTCTTGCTGCGTCCTTGTCCTATTCCCTGCAGGAACATGATTGCGGTCCAAACTGCAACAGCCATTCCAAATCCTGTCTCGATACCCTCAAATGCTCCGGAGCATTGCCCAGTAAGCGCTGATCACCATATTCCACAATTTCCCATGTCCAAATCATTCAATTACGCAGGGAACCGAATCTGAACTCGCAGGGAAAGTAGATGCCTGTGCTGGCTGCGCGAATCAAGAGGTATGCGCCTCAATTAAACCCAAGGGACCAGATCCTGCTTTGCCGCTCATAAAGCAACGAATGGCGAACGTTAAGCGGAAAATCCTCGTCTTGTCTGGCAAAGGGGGAGTAGGAAAATCTACTTTCACTGCCCAGCTTGCCTGGGCATTTGCATCGGATGACGATACTCAGGTACGCTAATCCCCTTCGCAGTGAACTAGGCCTCTCCCATCCCTAATAACTTTGAAAGACAGGCATCATGGACGTAGACATTTGTGGTCCATCCATCCCTACAATTCTGGGTATAGCTTCCGAGCAAGTGCACGCATCTTCATCCGGCTGGTCTCCGGTATATGTCCAGGACAACTTGGGCGTCATGTCTGTTGGTTTCATGCTCCCATCATCCAAAGACGCCGTCATGTGGCGAGGGCCGAAAAAGAACGGACTAATATCCCAATTCCTCAAAGACGTCGATTGGGGAGATCTTGACTATCTTGTCGTGGACACGCCACCAGGGACATCTGACGAGCACCTCAGTGTCGTACAGTACCTAAAGGAAAGCGGTATAGACGGCGCTGTGCTAGTGACGACACCGCAAGAGGTTGCTCTGCAGGACGTCCGACGGGAAATCGACTTTTGCCACAAAGTCGGTGTTAGGATGCTGGGTATTGTGGAGAATATGGCAGGATTTGTGTGTCCAAAGTGCAATGGAGAGTCGCAAATCTTTAAACCAACTACGGGTGGTGCAAAGAGGCTGGCGGAGGAAACGGGGTTGGAGCTTCTAGGTTCCGTTCCACTGGATCCGCGGATAGGAAAGAGCGCAGATTATGGGGTAAGCTTCATTGACGAATACCCAGATAGTCCCGCGACGACGGCATACCTGGATATAATAGATCGTACGTCCCCCAAATAATTTTGCCGTTGCTGTCGATAATTTTTTCAGGCATCAAAGATATTTTGGGAGATGCATGAATGGATCATTTTGTATGTATCTCTAAATGGATATGTTGTATCATCAGAGGGTTCACAGGCATTCGGATCTCATGCATCTCATGAGCTGCTTCTGTCTCGCGAAGTTAACTGGATCTTGTTCTTCATCATTTGTTTACCGCTGCTGCGTCTGGGAAGGGCGGCAAGGTGAGGGCTGACCTAAGTAAAGATCAAGAAATATGTGATGATACACGGTGACGGGGATCGTCGAGAAGATATGGCAATCTACACAGGTTTGAAGCAAGGTAGTCGTGTGTCTGGTCCGCTACGTAAAAAAATCCGTGCCCTTCGAGGATTCGTTTCCTAGCCTAGTGGTTTGTTCTCCCAGCAAGAGGCAGAGGTCATCCTACTTCACCAATCATTTCAGGAGCGCGGTATAATGTCGAGCCTGTGTCGGATTCACAAATATCGAGGTGAGCTGGATCCAGCGGTGGGTGAGCCAGTGCAAAACATGCCTATCGGAGCCAAGAAGAAAGAGGACTATCCATCTGAGCAGAGTCCAGCAAGAGAGATGTTCTTGAAGCTCGGCCGCTTGAGTAATATAATGATATTGTAAATGGTCACTCTGTAGTTTATCGCCGTAGTTACAGGGTGGATCCATAAAATTGAAAAGCCATGAATGAATGTGGGACCAAGGTCATGAATAATTGTCGACTATACATTAATGGATTCGGTGGTGATACAAGGTGCTAGAGAATGCTGGAAAGTTATAGATAATTGCAAAATTAAAGCAAGGTGTCGCTGTGGTTGGCAACGTTCTAAACGAAACGCGGAGGATGTTTCTTGTGTTGCTCGATCTCTTCCTCAAGCAATTTCTCTTGCTGCTCTCGTTGGGCACGATGTTGGGCGAGTTTCTGGACATGGTGAGGATCTGTACAGACGACATTAACAGTTGCGCACCCGTTTGAGAGCTGTTACTGTGGAAAGCAGGGAATCCAGCGTAGCTTCTGACATGTCTGTCATCTAACCCCATGTCAGGCAATTGTCGAATGATACAAAGGAAACATACAGCATCCTGGGCCTGTTTGCCGAATGCCTTCATATTTTCCTTCTCTGCCTCCCACTCCTGTTCGCGCCACCCATTCATATTGTTTCCCTCATATACCGATGCACCCACAGGGACAGCCGGCGGTGGAGTTGGCTTCCAGTTCTCTGTTTCTTCTCTCCACTGAGCGATCCGGCTTTGCGGTGGAACGGGTCCATGGTTTACCGGATGTCGCATGCAATAGCCCCAGTAAAACCTCCCGTTCATGCTCGCCGCCTCCCGATGCTTCATGAAGAGGGTCGCTGCGCCCGCTCCGAGTGCGAACCAGAGGAGACGCGACGGACGGCGGTGCCAGCGGTAGAAGTAGTGGTAGGAAGGATAAGGGTACATGTTCGACTAGTGGCGGACCATCTGGACCGGGAGACAGTTATATGTGTCAGGTCGAGTATATGCGTATTATGTCGGCGAGGCAGGGGATACCCGGCTTCCGACTCGGCATGTCATGCTGACGTCACCTCCATTATTGCCAACTTGTGCGGCATCTTTTTGCCATTCTGCTCCAGAAGACATTTCTAAGCTTTTCGGGCTTCGACCAGTGTCAGAAGATCCACGTATTTCGGCCGATGAGGATGAGGCCTTAGTTTGAGGTCTAGTAGTCAAGTAGAGACCACACATCTGGACGTACATCTGGAACATACAGTAACACCTCAATTCCTATTGGCTAAGGTTTTGTGCCGAAAATTAGTCGGCCCGTACCTCCGTCGGGGCATCGGGAATCGGTGTATAATTAGCCGGTGTCATAGGTTGCCGCTACTCGTACGCGACTCCTCGTACTTTGCACAGGACGCGTGTCATCCGGCGTGCCAATACCCGGGGGCCATGTTCAGATTGATGTGCAATCAATGTCGCGTATGGATCTCATCATTTAAGGTGTTTCTTTTCGTTATCACCTTTTTAGTAAAACCATGCGTGTTTACACCCGTGAATCCTTGATAATAAGATACCCTTTGAATCGTTAGATCGTATAATCTACACCGTCGTTGTCTCTTCCTCCCCTTCACGTCCCTGCCTCTTCTTGACGTATGCTGGTGCCTGAGGGTCGAGTTCAGCTTGATCCTCCGCTGTGATGCATGATCAGTAAGGCCCTCCAAAGGAGCAAAAATTCAGTGTACTCACGAGCTGAATGCCAGAAATATGTAATCAGTCCTAGAAGAACAACAGGGTATGCGACAAAGTATAACCAATATGGATGGTAGTGGTAAAGGCCCAACCCGAAGAGCAGACCCCAAAAGTCGCTCGAGAGCAGCGATAGGTTGTAATACGCCGAAGAGGCCATGCGATAAAGGATAGGCGCGAGCGAATACAAGATAAACATCGCAGAGGTATATGCAATAATCAATCCGACGACAGCCCCATTCCATGACGCGGTATGCATGTCCGCATGTTCGAGTCCAGCAGCTTGGATGGAACAGACGATGAATCCAAACATACCGAGCTGACCTACGACCTCATATAACGGCCTCTTGCGAACGAGGAACTCTTCAGTGGCGTTGGTAAACCCATATAATGTCGCGCCTGCAATCATAAATGCATCTCCCTTCCCGCGAGCACTGGCTTCCCAATCCTTCTGGGTGATCTCGTCAGAGGCTACCAGAAGGCCTAGACCGCTAATGCAAATGAGGACACCAAGAATTTGGGTCCAGTGGTAGCGGGTGCGCATGTATAACCAAGAAAAGAAGAGGCACACGGGGATGGCCCAGGCATCGAGAAGCATGCACGAGAGAAGGTCGGTGTACTGGTAGGCCTTGACCACCATGAAATTTCCTTCAACATCACAGGCAGCCAGAAATAAATCTAAAATTTCTTCAGGTAAAAAACTATGCACAGAAAAGAAGACATACACTTCCAGCCGTCACGAAATACCATCTCCGCCCAGCCCTTGATGCCATACCTATACATCGTATACGGAGTGTACACCATGAACAACGAAAAATACAGAAAAACGCTCTGAGTTGTGGGTAAAGCCCAGTTGCGATTATTTTGCAGTTCCGTCGTGGTAACATTCGTACAGGTGATACAGAGCGAAATGATTTGCCCTGCCAATAAAGACAGAACAAACCGTCTTGTCCAGACCGCTTTGTTCCGTGCAACGAATGAGCGCAGGAAAGCAGAAGGAGAGGAATACGATATTGGGGGTCGGAATGAACGTTCGTTCAGGTTGCCGAGCTCTGGGAGCTGGGGGGAATCGGACAAGGGATCTTTTTTATCTATGTCAACAACGGGAGACGCCATAATTCCCTCTTTAGCAATTTACCACTTCCCACAAAGAGAGAGAAGTTGGGTGTGGTGGTGGTGGGCGGACTCGAGAGCGGGAGCTACTTCAGGGGCTATTTATCACTTTTTTATCGATCGTGTCGGAGTTTAAATTATTAGGTCTGGTTTGCGGGAGTATTTTCATAAGTTCTAGTGCTGCGTTTGTAGCTTTGTGGGTACTAGGGCACACGGGATCAAAAGTCTTGGCCTCGTTTATCGGTACATTACCAATACATTTACATGAATACACCTCAGGCTATCACAACTTTATTTAGGTCCCAGGGCACCATGTGTTGAGAAAACGCCTCAAGGTTGCTTGCTCCTTTGGCGCTAGCCAGGTTATTTCTCTGTCCACGTTTTCCCCTTACTAGTCAAATAAAGGTACAACCATATAAAACGGAATCAGGATGTGGTTGAAATATTATGTGAACCCTTTTATGGTTGTTACGTTCAGCGCTAGCGTGGGGCAGTGCTCTAGAACGAGTGTACGGTGACCTTGTCTTTGGATAATCGCTCCTTCACTGAAATGATCCCCACTTTCCTGAATCAGACGTCGAAACAATCTCAAAGCGTCCACTCACGTCTGACGGTCGTGCGGTTAATGCCGAGTCCTATGAAGGCTGAAAGCTCAGAGGTGCTCCTTCCATCTTGACAACGGCTGGATACTTGTCGGGGATAGCTTATGACAGCCGATGTGTATATTCTTCATCCGCGGATCATATCGGTGTAAGTTCATGCGAACTCTGGCAACGCAAGAGATGACGTTGGAGATTAATCTCGTCCAACAAGAAATCTAAGTCTAATGTTGCATCGTAGAATATCGAGTTCATAGATTATTTCAAGTTCTCGGCGCGACAGTCTATAATTCCTGCTCGACACTGAGGTAACATGAAGAATAAACTTGGGTTTGTAAAGCTATATACTATTTCGATGTCGAATATGACCATTGAAGGCACCTTTTAGCATCCTTGTAGCCTACCTCTCGCGAGGTGGTAAGCTATTGCAGGTAGCAGATATTTTTGACGCGTTCCACGTTTCAATCGGAAACCGGTCCGAACGGGTCTTCCCCAACCATGATGAGCCCCATCCAGAAAGCTGCACTTTCGTACGTCGACCTGGGTACGCCGTGAAAGTTCACCCCGTGTTTCCTCCGAGTGACATATTTCTACCGTAGTAAAATCTCACCCCATTCTTGTGTCAGCGCTACTAGGTATCGGTTCTTTGACCCTGTTGAAGTTCGCTCTGCAGACCTTGTTCGTGTTTCTGCAAACGTTCGTCTTACCCGGGCAGAACGTAAGCTTTTGACTTGTATCAGCGGGCACTCAGTGACTTTTTTTCGTGTAGATCAAGCGGTTCGGAGCCAAGAAGGGTGCATGGGCGGTGGTCACGGGTGCATCAGACGGCATTGGGAAAGAGTTCGCGTTCCAGCTGGCCAAGGCTGGCTATAACGTGTTTTTGGTAGCAAGAAATAAAGGTCTGCTCGATGCAGCGGCTTCGGAAATCAGTACGTATCTCAATCTTTCTGATTCTGTCCTGTCGTTCATCGTTGTGCAGGCACCAAGTTTGCTGTCAAGACTCAAGTTTTCACTATTGATTTCTCCAAGAACGACTCGAACTTCTACGACAGTTTTGCTAAAACCGTCAAGGGCTTGGACATAGGCGTACTCGGTACTCATAACTGTTTTTTATCTTCGTCCTTCCACTCACAGTTCTTCCAGTGAACAATGTTGGCAAATCACACTCCATGCCTGTGTATTTCGTGGACACTCCAAGAGACGAGATGGATGACATCGTGGCGATTAATATCAGCGGAACTCTGCGCGTTACCTATTCGGTTCTTCCAGGCATGATTCAGCGGTACGTGGCACGCTCAACAGTGTCAAATCGTTGTAGACTCATCCCTCAACCTAGCAAGCGCGGCCTCATCCTGAACATCGGTTCCTTTGCTGGGGCAATTCCTTCTCCAATGCTTGCCACATACTCTGGCTCGAAGGCGTTCCTCACGACGTTTACGAGCGCTCTTGCCGAGGAAGTCAAGGCCCATAATATTGTCGTTGAACACGTCAATACATATTTCGTAGTATGTTTATGGACGGAACATTGTGTAACTCCTTTCTCTGATGTGTTCTTGTAGGTCAGCAAGCTTTCCAAGATTCGCAAACCCTCAGCATTTATACCCTTGCCATCTTCGTACGTGAAGACAGTCCTCTCAAAAGTAGGCCTCGCTTGCGGAGCCTTTGGAAGCGGACGTCCCAACACGTCGACGCCTTACTGGACTCATGCCATTATGGATTATGCTCGAACAGTTATTGGGATTCCCCGTTTGTTCATCAGCTACACCCATGGTCTGCACAAAGATATTCGAAAGCGCGCATTGAGAAAGATGGAGCGGGATGCTAAAAAGCAGTAGATTATGATTCCGGAACCTACTATGACGAGCGAAAGAGTTTCAGAAACCTGGTCAACATGTCGGCTAGTGCTATCTTGTGCTTGAGGAGGACGACCCAATTCTTACACTATCATATTGCTAGCTATCTAATGTTCTTGTCCTCTGATCTCGTAATGGCGTCTTTCTTTGCTTGGCCTCTTGACAAATGGCTACCACGTATAAGATATGGATGAAATGACATGAAAGCTAGAGAGCATTCCCCGGCCGTGGTCACCACAGACTGATGTCGAGTAAGATGGTGAGTGAGCGCGGTTTTATCAGCCCTCGAAAAGGCTACTACGATGAGGAGAATGGCCCTAAAATTTCACTTTTTAGCTTCAGCACTGGCTTGCACTTCGAGTATCGACGGTAGAAGGATTCCAACTTCAGTAGATTCAGAATAATCTTACAGCGCACAGTGTCAGCTTTTTTCCACGCTGGATTATATTCTGCCGAATAAATGAATATGTATCCTCCCCTAGCTAGCGGTGGACAACTCAATCTGCAAGCACTCGATCTCAGTACTTTTGAATGTGCACCCCACTTCGATGCCTAAACGGAAGCGCCTATAGAACATACATAGATACTCGAAATATAAGAACAGGTTTCAACAGCAGGTGGCGCGTAGTATATCCTGCGAGATTTGCAAACTTGACGCAAGCCTATAGCTTTCCCTTACATACAGCCTTGTTTACCATGTCCAGCACCAACATCTGTCCTGGCGCGTGTCCCATGACAATGCCTTCAATCCCACTATCCATTACCGCTACCTGGGGAGTCACACCGCAACCCCAGTATATAGCAATCTCCCCTTCACGTATTTCCGAAGGGTCCCCAAAGTCTGGGTTCGATCCGTCGAAATCCGTCAATCCAAGCGCCTTGGCACCATCTGGACCGTACGCAACGGGTTCGCCGTGTGCGAGAAAGTAAGGGCGGGTAATGTCGCGAACCTTCGGGACTTGAGAGATAGGGTACGGTCGCATGGAAACGACCATATGTCCGCTAAAGGCTGGGAATTATGTGCATTAGGAAGGGCACGGGGGCTAGAGAATGCACGAACCTCCAGCAGCCATCAATGGTACCTTGGTCCTGTACATGGGCACATTTCTCCCCAATTCAATGTGTCGTGGAATAAGTCCACTCTCTGTGAGAGCAGCCTCAAAAGAGTACGAACAACCGATGAAAAACGCGATAGAATCTGGCTGCCAGTAATCTGAGAGACTCTTCCTGCTTTCAACAAATACCCCGTCTCGATAGATATTATACAACGGGCAGTCAGTGCAAATATTACTGTTAGATGCAAGATGTTCCGGTACGCGCGCGTCTCCCGGTTTTGTCTCCCCGAGGAGAGGGCATCTTGAATGGAACAAGATATAATCGATTAGTATTCTATTGTGGGGAATAGGAACACGCATACGAGACCGGGTTTCTTAGACAGAGCCATCGAAAATCATCCGCATACTTTTGTGGAAGGATGATTACATTTGCTTGAACGTGCCCGGCACAGACGCCAGCAGTCGACGCTTCCTTGAAAGCATCTGCACGACAAAGCGACCTGATAGCACTGGGAGTTAGAGAAACGGTTGACGCGACCGTAGCAGACATAGTCGAACAGTCGATAGATGACAAGGAAAGACAAGAGTGCCTTTGCCGTCCATACTTAGATCAAGTATAGGGAATCCGATTCCAGGATTGTTGAGCGGAAAATGAACGGAACAGATGGCCTACTTGAGCAGGACCGATTACATAGTACCACCAGCTCATGCGTCTCCTCGGAATTCGAACGGGTAGGAATGGAACAGGGTAGGGCAGACTCAAATGGTCATTTACGCTATCTCAGTCTGGCATATCGTTGCTGAGTATTCAATATCGCCGTGTATCTCCTCTTGGTCGTATTGAACGCGATTACTTTTGGCCTTTTGTCCTTGGTTTTGTTCTCGATCAGACTGAAAAACCCTCTGCTTATCCCATGGGAAATCTAACTCTTTCCAGGAACACGCAATCCAAGACGGCGATTACTATCATCGGACTTTTGTACTTGATTTATGTGTAACTTTTACGGTACGCAGCCTGCACTGTGACATCTCCGAAAGCAAACATGGATAAAAGCGGTGTCCGCTGCCTTCCTAGTATTACTGTCATGCATCATGTCACCGTTGTGTCCGGTGTGATGTTCGTACCATATTTACATCGTAGCTGGTCAGAGGAATTGATACAAGTTATGACGTAATGCTTGCTGCCTGTTCTTCGACCATGACCAAGGCAGACAGTACAACGGCGGCTACCAGGGCTTCCAACAAGCGCGCATCGTCTCCTTCTCCTTCAACGCGTCCTACAAAAGTTCCGAAGCACGTCAGTCGAGCGTGTAATGCATGCCGAAGGAGGTACCTAGAAGAGGTTCCGAGTAGCTCGCGAAACTAATACTGTATGAACAGAAAGTCAAAATGTGATGCGATGAAGCCCAAGTGCAGTATGTCTTGCTCATACAGTATTCAGATATGGAGCTTCATCTATGCTAGGGATATGCTCACTCTATAACGACGAGTGCCAATACACCACAGAACAAGATGGTCGGAAGCCAGTCACAAAACCTTATGTAGATGCTCTGAAGCAACGTATCAGAGTTCTCGAGACTCTGCTAAGAGAACGGGGCATAAACGAACTCGCGTCTCTCACGGAATCCCAACCACTCGCACATGATGTCGCACACGAACACGAACATAGGACGGCTGTTGGGTCATCTAAAGATCTGGATGCAGAGCCAGAGGACAAAGACTCCGATGCCTTCTCTATTAATGACTTTGGGATCAACAGACTCAAGGTTACTTCTTCCACAGCCCATGTTATCCAACTTTGTTATTTCCCCCCCGTAGATTGACGACGACACCGGAGAGTTGAGACAATATGGCCCAACTTCAGCATTTATGCACTTGCCCGAACCATCGGTTTCATCATCCTCTGCATCGATGCCATTGAATGCTACCCCGCTTGGTGCTTCTTCACCTTACAGTACATCGTCCTCTGAATATTCTGGAAGTACAGACTTTGATTGGTCGCGAAACTTGCCAGTGGTTGACGGTTTCGGTCGGGATGTTCACGATGAACTTATTGATATGTTTTTCGCCTACTTCAACAGGTACGTTTCCGTTACTCGAGCTTTTCCACTGGGCAATAGACCTAACGCTTGGCGCTATTAAGCTGGTGCTATTGGGTTGAACCCACCCTTTTCAGAAGAGACATGACGGCATGCTTGTCGCTTTCAGCGGCACCTCCTCTGGCACGGACATCCCAGTATAGCAGCCTTCTCCACAATGCTATCCTTTCCTTAGCCGCCAATTATTCAGATCATACGTGCCTTGGCCCACGCGACAGAGGTGCTATGTTTGCCTCTGAAGCCAAGCGGGCTATCGATTCTGAGGCCGAAAGCCCGATGCTAAGCACCGTCGTGGGTCTGATGTTGCTCGGCAGCTATCATTCCGGGACAGCACGTCATGGTTTGGGGTATATGTATGCCGGTAGGCTTGGATTTTCCGTCATTTCGACAACTGTCACTGAATCTTGTAATAGGCATGGGTTTGCGAATGAGCCAAACTCGTCAGTTCTCGTCTATCCAAAAGGTGTACCCATTATAGCTGATGATGCCATCTAGTCGGTCTTGGGATTGATTGTTCAAAATGGATTCAGAAACGTCTCTTCACGGAGTCCTTCAAAGACGACCGTGACCATACGTACTACATGTGCTATATACAGGACAAGTGCGCTTCTTCTCTATCATCTGCACCGCTTACTAATAAGGATATAGACTGTGGGGTTTCTATGTAGGCCGAAGCCCTACGTTGAAGATGTCGGAAGTCGAGACTCCTTTTCCTCCTATCAACAAGGAAAGAGATGCTGCTCTGTGGATGCCCGTACAACTGGCATCACAATCATGTTTGATTATAGAAGATGATTCAGAAGAGGACCCGGATATCATGGGTGTAGAACCGGAGCTTCAAGCTATCTGTATACCCAGTTGGGCGAGTACCAATTTTCTTTGGACCTGTAAACTTGCATATATAGCTGAACGCGTGGCAGATGTAGTGTGCGTAGCGCCACACATTTCATTTAGTCCTTGAACTCACCTTTTGAACATAGATATCATCTGCGTGCTAATATATCATCCGCCCGAACTCAGAATCTTGTCTCTGATCTAGAGTATGCCGGATTTTCACAACATCTCTCACTCTTGCTGATATCCTTTAGTATCCAATTGGAGAAATGGTACGCCGATCTACCCGAAGGCCTTGTTCTTTCCAGTAAGAACCGCAGTCCGCCACATGTGATTATGCTCCATGCTATGTATTACTTCGTGGTAATACTTTTGCATCGGCCATTTTATATCCGAGGCAGTTCTCATGGAAACGAGTTCGCTGTGTCTCGCTGTAGTAAAGCTTCGTAAGTGGACTCTTGTTATATCCGCTGAGCTGTTCTCACGTTGCTTCCTAGTTCACGAATCGTTCAGCTTCTAGACGTATGGAACACTCCTCTCCTTTCTTTCCCTTTGGCTTACCTATGTCTCATACCATCAGCTGTACCGCGAATGTCCCGGGCTTCGCTATGCGCCCATAACTCTCACCCAGATAACATTTACAGCAGGAACGTCACATCTTCTTGGTGCCGTGACACAGGGGAATGGCCGCACCGAGAAACAAGCAATCGCATCTCTGGAAGGTGCGAAAACTTGCTTGCGGGCCCTACAAGCAATGGGTCGTTCGTGGCAATGCGCGACGCAGAGCGGCGAAATTCTTAGCCAGTTGCTAGTGGATTGGTGTCTAGAATGTAAAAGTGATCCTCCCGATTCGGGAGTTACCTTTACTCGAACCGAAGAACGTGGGCGACAACATATCTCGACGAGTGACTTGGAAATGGTCAATGATCCTTCTTCCGACATTGCGAAAGCGCTGGTAAGTCTGGGATGGACCCCGCCCACAATGGCGCACAGCGAGGGCCCGACTACTCCTGCTACAAGTGTCTCTTTCCCCTTGACACCCATGAATCTATCTGAGGTATTATCTTTATTTTATGTTGATAAAATGAGTCCTTATAGATGTGTTCCAGCTATCCACGTCAGCATTGCTGCAGAATACTCCGAGCTTCGTCGACCATCTGTCCCCGAATCCGACAGTGCCAGGCCCTCAAAATATTGGACCTAATTCCTTTTCACAGATGCTCAGTACTGCAACCTCTGGCCAGGAGACGATGTATTCCAGTGCTAGCATGTGGCCTCTGCTAGGACCAGGATATACATGGAACTGGACCTGAAATTTCGACGACGTTTTCATGAGGTATCCACACTTCGGAGACCGTGACTCTGAAAGTCACTCTTGAATGTTTGGGATAGTATGCTTGAGAAGCTCATCTATCGAAGGGTTTGTATAGCAGTTAACAGCTTTGTATCATAATGTGTGTAAACAACTCGAAATTTCCACAGAAACGAGGACGTCTGACCAAAATCCTCATCTGCCCCTTCATCCTTGAAAGTCGTCTCATTTCTGTCTCGATAGCGAGGAGGATAAAGAAGGCTGATAGTATCGGGAACTGCGGTGAGCTGCCGAGTTCGCGTGTTTTTCCACATTGTCGATCTAATATCTGTTCAACCTTCGCCCTCCGGGGAGTTACTTCAGTAAGCGTGCTGGTGATGCAAAACCAATATGCTGTCACGGTACGAAGGTCTGTCGTAAAGGGTCTATTTTACACGCCCCGAGTGCGCTCGGAAGACATATTAAGGCTTTGTTAAGTTGCCGACGGCATTTGAGACGGCGAAAATCCTACAAATTCAATTCTCATTGTCATATAGAGCCCTTCTAGCAAGTAGTATTCCATTCCAAACAATGTTGCTTGAAGTAATGGAACGTACTTGTTCTCACTGAGTAGTTGCGTTCCGTTCCATCTCCACTTATCAGACTGATTGACGGCGGTTGGCTAGACAGTACTTCCGTGCCCTGCTCCTATGACCTGCTAGGGGTAAGAGGACCGATAAAGCACCGAACCGTCGATTTATTGTATTCTCACGTTTCTTGAGGACCCTTGGCGTCGGGTAAGTTGACGTCGGCTAATAAAACACCCTAGGATTTCAATCTCGATCTGTATCCCATCATTTCGCTGCCTTTTCCAATCAGAGAAAGGACACACAGGTATCCATGGCAAAAATACCAGTTCTTAAAATCTTCTCTATGACGGCGACTTTAAAATGTGACATGTATATGAGGCACTATATATCTCAAGATTGACGATAAAATCTCGAAACCGAGGTCCGTGCCTTCCGGACGATCGACCGTCTCAGGGGCAGTGCTCAACCTTACGACGGATCGTGTTCTGTCGGCCCCAAGCCGGATATATAAATATATGTGCTTGGACTATCTGTGGATTATATCCTTTGGAATCCCGCAGCTTTCCTTACCGTCACCATGTCTGTCGCTGAACCTTCGTGAGTAAAGGACCATCCTCTTTTCGTAATCGAGTACCAACAGCACAATTCCAGCCACGGTCCTATGCTCATCGGGCATTTCTTCAATATTCTTCTCATGGGTGTCGTTCTGGCTCAGTCATACATATACTTAGTCACATACCAGAAGTATGTACTACTTTTCCTCCCGATCATAAGCTGCTAATGTTTTCTTCACGCAGACGCGACAAGCTTTGGATGAAGCTTTTCGTGAGTATTGGGGATTGGTTGCCACTTTCTGCCAATGCTCACTACGTGTATATCTTCGTATGAAGGTGGTCTTTCTCCTTCTTGTCAACATTATAAATACGGCTCTAGTTGAGTTTCCTATCTGTCTGCATCGACCCGTGCGTTTTTCTGATTTTGCCTACCAGCAATTCGCGTACCTGTATACCTCCCTTGTTATACACTTCAGTGCGTAAGCCCCCAAATGAGTCCACCGCTTTTACTGACTGCGTTCCCTATCAAGACGACGCGGCGTATCTCGTCAATGTAACAATGCGTAAGTCCTTCTATGATGCTCCGATTGCAGTGGTTCATTTTGTTTCTAGTCTTCGCCGTGTGTACGTCTCGTTTCTTCATGACAAATTGACAACATTTTGACGTCTCTAAAGCTGCCGCATTGACGGTAAAATCTTGATCTATTTGCCTGGAGCGTTCAGCTCTTATGGTGGCTTTAGGGCATCGTGTCTGGCTCTGTTCAACTATTTTTTGCATGGAGAGTAAATATTTTAACATCGAATATTTGGATGGTATCTGTTGTTGTCGTGACCGCAGTAGCGGGTACCGGTGGGCCATCGCATGTCCAAAATCCTGTCCTGATTGACTGACAGTCGTTTCCAGTGGGATCTATAGGTAGTACCGCCGAGGCCATGAAAGCTGGGACGTTCCTCAAGTTTCAAGACATTAAGGTACTTCATATCCATCCAATTGGTCTGCATTTCAATCCGGTTGACGCGACTTCGTAGTCTTGGGTCATCCTTTGGCTTGTGTGTGCCTGTGTCGCCGACATCCTCATTACTGGTATTCTGGTCTGGCATCTGGTATGCGTTGTCTTTTTTGAAATAGGGTCTCCAGGCTGACACTTGATTTTCAAGAGAAAGCATAAGACAGGATTTCAAACCTCTGATGAATTGATCGACAGGATCATTCGATGTACACCGTTTGATGCTATCCTATGACTTCAACTACTCACCTATTGCATTCTAGCTACTGTACAAACTGGCTTGATAACCTCGATATGCGCTATCGTGGATTTGATGGTATATCTCTTGGATGTAAGTTGACCCCGTGTCACGGTTCAAAGTTGACAACTGACAATGACATCTCCCTTTACAGCCAACTGGGCTCCACCTGCTGTTCAACTTCCCCCTTTCGAAGCTATACACGAACACGTTTATGAGCAGTCTCAATTCGCGAAGCGGATGGGCCTACGATAGCAGCGCCAACAATAATTCTCATTCGCACACTACAGGTGGCATTGTGTCTACGTCAGGAGGTACTGCTTCGCGGACAAAGAAAGTTCGTAGCCGTTCGCTTCAATCTGATTTCTTCCGAGGGCTAACGGGACTACCAGAGCGATACTGCTGTTCTCCGCTTTGGTGCCAACACCCGCCCAGAAGTCTTCGTGTCCGTTGAGCAGCACGAGATGGGCGACATCCAGCGGATGGAATCCGAAGATATGAAAGTGGCTGACAACGTCTCCACGGCCAGCAGGGAACCATGGGAAATAGAAACTAAAGAAGATGGTAGCAATGTGTGATCGAAATCCAGGTCATACGACGTACGCGATGATATTAATGCATATTCTCAATCTATCTATTCTCCTAGAAGTTTAGACTATACTACGGCTGGTTTACAAGGATTAATTGGTAAATATATCATTTTACACAGTAGATGAAATACGTGGTACGTTTCTTTGAAATGACACGCCATTTGCAAAAATAGCTAGGGATCGGACAGAGAGTGGGATGGCTTGGACCTTCCCTGACAAATAAGCAGCGATTCCATCAGTAGCTGGGTCTATTAGTACTATCAGTACTTTCACAGGCAGGAAAAAAGAAAGAACTTCTGGGTCGTACCCGGAGTGAACCTAAGCGTCTATTAATCATCTCTGCGGCCGTACAGGATCCCGCCCCAACCGCGGATATAGTTTTAGTCCCTTGAATTTCATTTTCCGAGTGGATAGTGGACTCTGTAATGTCATCGTGTATTCAAGAAATGAAGCACATGGCTGGTTATCCGTAGTTAAGGTTAAGATGCGGTGCGTCACTAAAAGGTGCGGAACCGAGTCCACTGTAGAAACGCCTCAGAAATCTTTCATCAGAGCTGACCTGCTGCAATGTACATATTTGCTTAGTACTAGTACCGCCCTTGTCAATTCCCTGTTGGCCGCCCTTCAGCTTCATCTTCGAGTAGGACACATCTAATGAAAATTTGCGGCTTTTCCGGGATGATGCCGACGGTTGTAATACCGTTGCCAGTCTTTATTGGCAACGCGGTTGTCCCATCCTCCAGATGCATTGATGCAACCGGACGAAAAAATTGTGAAAAGTCTGAGTCGGGCATTGAGAAAATCGTTGATGCAGTCGTTGAGGTCGACATCTGGTAATCGTCGAGGCTAGTCTAAGACTGCATCCAGGTCTGGTAAAGTCTCGACTGCAGTCCACGGGAGCGTGGACTGTAACTTACACAAGCTAAAGCTGGCTTTGATCTGAATCTAGACACCCTTAAAGATCCCGATGCCATACTTTTCATTTCCCCAAGAAGAAGATCTTTGATACGATCTTTATGGAGCAGGACTAGAACACCATGGACATTGTGAGCACTGTATTGCAGGTCAGTCAGATGGGAGGGAAGCTGCTTGTTCAAAGACGTCGGCATTGTCCAGCCAGAATCTGGGGGTATAGGAAGTTGAGACACCAAAACGGGGCGTTGTGGCTTAACGGCCGTACGTTACGCCCATATAAATACGGAAGGAGCAACGTTTTGTCGGGGAATATTAAATCAGTGCGGTTGACAATATGTGGATGTACGGCCGTTGTTGAATGTCAAGTAGTCAATAGCTTAGAGGTACTTAATGTTGAATTTGCAAACTTGTTACTCTAGCTCGATGCCAAGGCCGTCGCCGCTCACGCAATTACTAAATTCGAATACGAAAGCTGAAAATCATGACGCACCCAGGGACCCTACGGGTTTCGACTCCTTTTTTTAGAAAGGAACGTGCGGGGCCCCGCAGGACGGAATATGTTTGTTGACCTGGTCGAGGTCGTCCTGGCCAAGAAGAAGGGTGAGAAACGAAGAGAAATTTTTGTGTATGTTTTTGGATGGAAGCTGGTAGCAAGTGTAAGTAAAGGATAAATTCCGATTGGTGGCGGAGACAAGCGGATTCCGATCACGTGACCCAATGTCTTGGAGGTCTACATTTAAATTCTTGTTACTGGAGAAGGCTGTATATCGGGTCTTTACATAAAGACCATCACCACTTCTTCACCCTAGCAACCCTTTTACCCTGCTCATTTTCTGTATTTCTTTCTATCATGTCGTCGTTAACGTTCAGCTCTGCGTGTCATTCTTCTGACCCGGCTGACCTTCAAATCGACCAGCGTCTCATCCATGCTCTCCCACTACCGGATCGTCCAAGCCCGCTCACAGCTGTTTGTCCACGGCCAATACCCAATTCATACTGGGCTACTCCCTTACTCTTAGCTTGCGAGTACCCTTGGACACCAAAGAACCCTTGCAGGCCCAAGCTCGATTCCTTGCTCAAGGCCGGCGTGAGGACCTTTATCGACCTCACGGAGAATGGCGAGTTGTCTCCATATGCCAATATCCTATGTGGACGGGCGGCTATATTGGGTATTGATACCGCGACCATCGAATACCACCGTTTCCCCATACGAGACAGGTCCCTTCCAGAGAGCGTGGACTACATGTACCGCGTGCTGGATGTCATCAGGGATAATGAGGATCGTGGTCGGATCAGTGCAGTCCACTGTCGTGGTGGTATAGGAAGGACCGGTATGGTGGTTGGGTGCTGGCTCGTTCAAAGTGGACTGGCCAGAGATGGCGATGAGGCGCTGCAGATCATCGCCAGGGAATGGTGTACTGTCGAAAAGTGCACCAGGTTTCCACACAGTCCGGAAACGGGGGCCCAGTTCGAGTTTGTGAAGAATTTTAGGGCAGCGACTCTGCATGCGACTGCATAGAGAGCCAGTCGCGCCTGGCTTTATTTCCTTGGGCTTATGCGGTGTTGGATACCATCTACTTTGGTATATTTCCTTACTTTCTCTCTATTGACAACGACTTACTCTGTTTTACAGGAGTTCCAAGTTCATATCTTTCTGTTTGGACACATACTGTATTCATAGCACTGTACGTATATACACATCGTCTCTGATTCTCCTATCATGTATTGCGCTGAGCGTAGAGGTAGACAAAGTAGACATATTTTATGGACTTGCAGTATTGTTGGCGAAATACGAATCGTGACCGTTACATTAGTTCATGACGTAAACGCTGGCACATCAACGATATATACCAGCTTCACAATTGTCCGCCACTCGCCGACGTCGACGTTCACAATGGACTCACCCTCGACGCCTCCGACTGCCGACTTCTCTTCTACGCCTCCCAAGCGTACAAAGATCGTACTCCTTGGTGACCAGAGCGTTGGCAAGACCAGCTTGATTACACGGTGACGACCTTGCGAAATTACACTAATGATGCCTAATATCTACTATAGGTTCATGTACGACACCTTCGACAACACGTACCAAGCAACCATCGGTATAGACTTTCTTAGCAAGACGATGTATCTTGAAGACCGAACAGTCAGATTACAGCTCTGGGATACTGCAGGACAGGTGCGCATCACGACAGCTCATTGTCACCCTTACCTAACTCTATCTTTACTGACAGGAGCGATTTCGGTCATTAATACCTTCTTACATTCGTGATTCTTCAGTCGCCATCGTCGTATTCGATATCACAAGTCAGTGCGCAGCACTACTACTGACAGGAACCATATGTACTCATACCTTCGCTGCAAGATCGACAGTCATTCTTATCGACAACGAAGTGGATAGACGATGTTCGCTCAGAGAGAGGCAGCGATGTCATAATAGTGCTCGTCGGAAACAAGGCGGACTTGTCAGATAAGCGGTATGTGCTCTACATAGTTTGTATCCTTGCTGATATCTCACACATTTACAGGCAAGTGACGTTGGAAGAGGCGACAGCCAAATCCACACAACTCGATATATTGTTCATGGAGACGTCTGCAAAGGCAGGACACAACGTCAAGAGCTTGTTCAAGAAGATTGCTATGTCGCTGCCTGGGATGGAGAAGGAGGGTCAGACAGATGCGAATACAAGTGCGTACGCTCTGCAGAGCAATCCGGGATCCAGTACGCATGCTGATACACATATAGAAATTGACGTCACGACACCATCTTCAGGCGAAGTTCCAGAGGCATCACAGTGCAGTTGCTGAGCGATCTATCTGTACATGTCCGTATCCTTCTTGATGCCTTCACCTTCATTTTCGGAGCCGATGTAACACGTCATGTTGCTTTCCCTTGCTACATCCAGAAAACAGGAAGTTTTGATCGAACCGTGGTCCTAGGGGTGCATACGATCGAGGTAACATCTAGACTCATCTGCTGTCCAACAAAATCTCCCAGTTTATACAAAGTCTGTCACGACGGCTGGACCGGCTTTTCATGCAAGGTAGCAGCGAGATGTTCCTTTTTTTTACCCTTTTGAGATGTCTTGCGTAATTTTGCATTTCTTGCAGATCCAATGTTGCGACGTCTTGATTCGCATCGCCTCAGGATCGTCTCACCTTCTTCTAAGTCTTTTCCATCGACTCTTCTCTAGTGGGTTGGTTATCCAAGACACAGAATCTGGTTAAGAACTCGTTCTTTGCGCTTGTCCATAACTGTCTTCGTTTTTTTCCCCCTCCTATTACGCCTAGCTCATCGACAGAGGGAGTTGAAAAACTCCACCAGCTCTACAAAACTGTTTTCCAGCATGATGTTCCGATAGCCGACAAGAGCAATCATCTTCGAGTGTTCCTCACTATTGACGACACTTTCGGCTTCGGACAAAATCTGCTGGACAATTTGAGGGAGACTCTCCCATCCCTATGACAAGTAATATGGGAACACATCGCTTCTATTGCTGGCCTAGACCTAGCCAAAGGTTGTGAACAATTCAAACACGTCCCAGTTCGTTTTATAGTTTGCTTACCGAGGGCCGTTCCTGTCAGTATGCAGCAGGACCTTCGTCTGGCCCTTGAGATATATAAACTGCCTTCAAGACATAATAAAGAGGTGCAACATGTACACCTCGCTTCTTATGTATGTTCGCTTCAAGTAGTCACTTCCTCGGTCTCACTGCTGCTGTTATACAGATGATAAGAGGGATCCTGGCGCTATCTGGGTCCCTCCTCATAGTCAGCTCTGCGGGAGAGCCTCTCCCTCCTAGTGATACATCGTCTGAAGGGGCCGTTGAAGTACAGCTGTGTTTCTGCAATAACCTGGCACTTTTAGTTGTTGAGTACAAGATTAGAGTACTCTCGCAAACCCAGCAACAGATATTAGCTCAGGTCTTCGCGAAGCTGGTCTGTAAGTATATCGTCACCTCTTAAACCCGAGACGTCGTTTGAACCATTGTTCCTGTACAGCCATTGCGGCCTTGAATAGGCGGCTATGATACTCCTTCAATGTGCACTGCGTGGTCACAGATCTTAAGGAAGCAGTTTTCTATACTTATAACCGTGCGTCGTCTGGTCAAACTTGGTATCCTGATTTCTCTGATAAATATCCTCTTAGCTCGAAGCGGCAAATTCTACACCCGGGGACAAGTCGGTTTTGATAGGCGTAACAAAAGTCCACAAGGCCGGCCGGTGTCTGAAAGAGCTGCTTTTCAGCAGATGATGACGGTGGGTGAGTGCGTTTATTGACGTCCAGACGACTTTTGAGATCATCATCTGCTTTTGCATAGTGACGCGTGTCATGCTGAATCTACTACTGGAAGGGTATTACGATTACTTGGGGGTGACTCTGGCGGAATTCCAGCTCCCTACAAGCGTTGTCCCAATAAGCAGCTCATCAAACTGCAATTTCTATAAATACTTACACTCTCTACAAAAGTCGTATTAGAAACCCTACGGCTAGCAGAATTGGATGCCCGAGCATACGAAGCGCATATGAGGAGTAACGTTTCATTTCCCAATGAAACACAGTGGCGTTGAAGCCTCAGCGACGGCTAATTGCTGTCATGCACACCTACCTCTCTCACCTCAATTTCAACTTGACGTCCGGTTTGGAGCCCACCAAGCTCATGCTACAAGACAGCAATGGAGAATGCTGTGAAGAGGACCTTATGGCATACTATTTAAGACCTCAATACGACGGAATTCGCCTTAGAGGCATCGTACTACACATCATCCGATCCAGCACCGAATGCG